>OU744318.1:55288763-55995100 GCA_916610145.1 Eristalis arbustorum
GTAGCATATACGCATATACATAGCAAATACGCCCTGGTGCACACGTTCGTACTGTTACGGACATAGTTAAGATAGTCTTAAGTTTTAATATTAGTGTATACGAATAAAGAAAAGATTAATGGAGCACGAATATAAATTTATTAAGTACCTTCCTTCCTTATGAGTGATTTAAGTTCAAGTGAACGAGAATAATTTGACAATCCAATTTGAAAGTAAAGTGTTATACAATTAATGACATATGATGGCTGTTACTAAGTGTTATAATAGCTGATAGCCAATTAATTTGCTTAAGGCGACATTGCAATCGATGAATTTACGAAAAATGATTACGAGTGAATTTATGAGTGACATTAAGAGTAGTTCAGAGCAACAATTATTAATTCAATTTGGCAATTTAACTTAAGTAATAAATAGTTGATTAATTCCCAAACATTCCCCCACCCCTGGAACAAAGTTTCAGTTGGAAGGAAACGCCGAAAGCTTGTGAACTGGTCGCACGAGGATTCCCTTGGCCGTGCGAACTGAGACCACTCGAACATGACCGTCTTTTCCGGGGTGGATAGCAGTGACCCGTCCCATTGCCCACTTGCCGGGTGGTAAATTTCCCTCCTTTATTGCTACCAGGTCGTTGATTTGAAGATTTTGTTGAGGCTGTAACCAACGTGGTCGTTGTTGTAATGATGAAAGATACTCCATACTCCATCTCTTCCAATAACCATGTATCTTGGCTTGCAGGTTTTGCCATCTAGATCGAAGGTTTCGATTAACCTCCTCCACAGGTTCAGGTACGGTTGAATACGCTTCACCTAGAATAAAATGAGCAGGTGTTAGAGGATCAATATCATTATCGGAGTATTGACATAAAGGGCGAGAGTTCAATAGAGCTTCGATCTGCGTAAGAAGGGTGTACATCTCTTCGAAATTCAGGATGTCGGATCCAATGACACGATGTAGATGTCTTTTAACGGATTTCACACCCGCCTCCCACAAACCGCCGAAATGTGGTGCTGAGGGAGGATTAAAATGCCAAGTAATAGAGTCCTGCGCGAGGGACTGCGCGATAAGAGAATTGTGCTGCTCGGACAACGTGAGTTGATGCATCTCGGATAGTACTCTAGCCGAGCCCCGGAAATTAGTACCGTTGTCTGAGTAGATGTGCGTAGGTTTTCCTCGTCGGGCAGTGAACCTACGCAAGGCAGCTAAAAAGGCGTCAGTGGTCAGATCGCTGACCAGCTCCAGATGTATAGCCTTTGTGCCCATACATATAAATAGTGCGATATATCCTTTAGTGATGCAAGGTTTTCGTCCATATTTTGATTTCAACAAAATGGGACCAGCATAGTCGCATCCGCAATGAGTAAAGGGTCTGCTCCTCTGAATCCGCGGGCCCGGAAGATTTCCCATGATCTGCGATGTCGTAGTCTTCCTCTGTCGAAAGCACTTGATACATTCATGACTGACTTTCCGTAGTAAGTTTCGGCATCCGAAGATCCAGTATTCCTGTCTAAGTAAAGTAAACAAGGTTGTCACGCCCGGGTGTAGCCATCGGTTGTGCCCGTGCACTGCAATCAGCCTGGTTATGACATGTCCCTTTGGGATGATGATGGGATGTTTCGCGTTGAATGATACATCTGCCTCTTGTATCCGTCCGCCCACTCGAAGTACGCAGTCATCATCTAAGAAGGGTTTCATTTTTGCTAGTGGGCTAGACCTTGGGAAGTGACCATTCTTATTGAAAAAGGCAATATCTTCTTTAAAATACAAAGTTTGCAACCATTTTATTAGTTCTCGTTTGGCACTATAAATTTCTTGGGGTAGTAGTTCGCATAAAGTGGACTGTGATTTATGACGGCATTTGTGTATAAACCTATACATATAAGCGGTAGTACGGATTAACCGATTCCACGACGAAATTCGCGAGCAAAGTAATTCGAAAGGGTGTTGCGAGTTTTGCACTACATAAGACCGCGCGGGCTGTTTTTTCTCCTCACTTTTACAATCAGGGTGCTCTTCTAGTTCCAGTGTAATTGGCCACTGCTTTTCGTCTTGTCGCAGCCATGGTGGGCCCGACCACCAGATGGAATGTTTTAGAAGGGCTGAAGGTGTCAAATCGCGCGACGCACTATCGGCTGGATTCTGATCCGATTTAACATGAAACCAGCGATTACGGGGTATAGTGTTTAAAATTTCCGCTGTGCGGTTACCCACGAATATATCCCAGCGACGTGGTGGTGATGACAGCCACGAGAGAACGACTTGCGAGTCAGACCATGCAAACACGTCTGAACAGTTCATATTCAAGGCTGTCTGAACCGCGATCAACAGTCGGGAGAGTAACAGTGCACCGCATAGTTCAAGTCTTGGAATCGTAAGTTGTTTGATTGGAGCTACTCGTGTCTTAGCTGCAAGTAGGTTGGTGGAGACCACGCCACTTGGAAGTACTCGTCGCGAATAAATCACCGCTGCATACGCTGATGCAGATGCGTCTGAAAACCCGTGTAATTGGAGCGAATGATCCGCGTGACCGATGGGACGGGGAACATTAATATTTGTTAAAAGGTGGAGATCGTCACGTGTTTGACGCCATTTTTTCTCAATATCCTCCGGTAGGAGGTCATCCCAATCGTGATTCTTATGCCAGAGTTCTTGAAGGAGAATTTTGAGCTGCACTACCGAGGGCGCTATAAACCCGAGGGGATCAAAGATCCGCGCCACGTCCTTTAAGATGTTTCGTTTTGTAACGGATTCGCTATTAACGAGTTTGAATCGGAATGAAAAGGCGTCTAATTGCGAGTTCCAATATAGGCCAAGAACCTTCACCCACGAGTCCGATTCCGATACAAACGACTGCATATTTACGTCAGTATAAGAATCACCTTCTAACAACTCCCTGCAGTTACTTCGCCACTTGCTTAAGCATAAACCTGCCTTGGATAAGAGTTCAACTAAGTTCTTCTCTTTTTCTCGACAGCTTCACTGATCGAATCACCGCCTGACACGACATCATCGACATAGAAGTCGTTCAGGAGGATTTCGGACGCAACTGGGAACTCTTCTTGATGATCCTTAGCTAATTGTTCTAATACGCGAACCGATAAATACGGGGCACACGATGTGCCATATGTCACCGTGCCGAGACGATAATGTTCTGGAGGTTCGTTGGGGGATTTCCGCCAAATAATCCTTTGGTAATCTGTATCCTCTCCCGCCACTCGAATTTGCCTAAACATTTTGATAATGTCCGCGGTGAACACATACTGATGTCGACGAAATCTCATACACACCGAAAACAGATTACGTTGGATAGGGGGACCGACCATTAATGCATCATTAAGTGAGTTTCCTTGTGAGTCTTTAAACGAACCGTCAAACACAACGCGTAATTTCGTGGTCGGACTATCCGCTTTGAACACCGCGTGATGGGGTAGATAAAAAGCCGAGGTTGCACCAATTTCGTTTGCAGGTATTTTTGACATATGTCCCAAGTCTAAATATTCTTGCATGAACGCCGCGTAGGATTCGAACAACGTTTTGTTAACGGAGAATTTTTTCTCCATTCCTTTGAGTCTCGAATAGGCACCTCCGAACGTATCCGCGAAACGAGGACTGAATCTAAAAGGTAACTTTACAACATACCTTCCTTCTTCAGTTCTAGAGTGAGTCTGCGTAAAATGTTCCTCAATTGCAACTTCCTCCTTAGACATGATCGATTTCGGATTGACTTCCTCAATGGTCCAAAATGCCTGAAGGGTTCGGTCGATGTCGATAAGGGTATGGTTCGAATGAATAGTAGGCCCTATTAGAGCTGTAAGCTTGCCTGAGAGCACCCACCCGAAAATAGTTTTGTGCGCTAGTGGGTGACCATGCCGACTCTTCACCGTTTCACTCTGGAGAATGTCCCATACTTTATCCGCACCAAGTAGAATATCGATGTCATTGGGGTTATTAAAGGAGGGATCAGCTAGATCCAATCGGAGAATATGATCCCAACTATCAACGTCGAAAAAGGCTGTGGGCAGTGGTGAAGTGACATTCGAGAGCACATAAGTATCGACCGTAATGCTAGTTGTATCAAACCGAGAAACGATAGTCATGGACACTTGTCCTCTTGACACTCCTGCACAGGTGGAGCCAATTCCACTTATTGGTATACGCGAATTTTTCCTTCTGAGACTGAGTCTTTGCATGCATGATTCGGTAACGAATGACACTTGCGATCCCGAATCCAATAACATACGGACATACTGGTAATTCCCGTTACAGTCCTTGACCTTACCGATCGCAGTTGGTAGCAATGTTTGCGGAGGAAGGGTTGTACTGTTGATCGAATGATTTGTTATAAGGTGACTTGCGTGCAACGATGTCGAAGGTTTACTTTGGCTAGTCGCGCGATAAACTGATGATAAGGGTAAGTCCGGCCGCGTACCACTACTGTCGATATCACCTGTACTAAGATGTACTAGACTATGATGCCGCGAGTTACAAATTCGACATCTGAACTTTGACTGACAACGATTTGAATTGTGTCCATTGCGAAGACAATTGAAGCAAAGTTTCTTGGATTTCACGAATTCACGTTTTGCTTCTATGGTCATCGAAACGAATTCCGGACACTGCGAAAGGAGATGATTCGAGTTGCACTTAGAGCATTGAGTTTGAGACGATACATGCATACTTCGTACCATGACCCCCTTGGGTTTCTGATCGCGTATGGTCGGTTTGCAGGACTCTAGGGCTTCACAACGTCGGTCAAGAAACTGAAGAAATTCGTCGATAGTGGGATACTCTCTGTCTAAGCTGTCGGTTGCCCATGCTTGTCGAGTCTCTTGATCTATCGATCTACCTTATTCAAGAGAGTGTAAATCATCCATGGATCTCGATCGACTGAATTAAGGGAATCAAGTCCTCTGACAACCTCATCCGCACCGTCGGATATTTTGCGAAGGCCTCTTGTATTCAGTGTGGAAGTTGATGGTAATTGCATGAACGCTTCTAATAAACTGGTGATTAAATATCTCGGTCTATCGTAGCGTTTAACCAGTCTTTCCCATGCTGATTCATATGTAGCGTTAGAAACAGGAATGTGGTTAAGTAGATTTAACGCTTCACCACGAAGACATGACCGCAGAAATTGAAGTTTTTGTATGCGTGATAAGCTGTCTTTGTTATGAATTGTACTTACGTACATATCATGAAAGGCTGGCCATTCGCTGTAGTTCCCGGAAAAGGGTTCGATATGAAATTTCGGAAGATAGTTATCTGGGAAAGTAGCTGGTAGGGTACTTTGAGGCTGCACGTTCGATTGATTAAAATCTGGTATAATAGTTGGGTGTATAGTAGTAGCAGTATCGACGGGATTAGCGATAACTGTACCTTGATCCAACGGCACTTGTGAAGCAGGCGATTTGTGAACCGTATCCACGTGGGTAACGGATGGCACCGGGTTCCTTTTGCTCCGAATAGACGCAAGGAAAACCGTTTTAACCGTAAGAAATTTATTCTCGAACTCCTCGAACTCAGTCTCAGGATCGATATACGTATCATCATCGACATACTCATACATCTGTTCTTGGCTAATACGAAACCTTTCCCATAATTCATCAAGCTTTTCTAAGCGCGTTTCTAACGCCTCTAACGTAATGAGTTCTGTGATTTTCTCGGCGAATATCGTGAACCTGGTAAGTGACCCCTTTAGGTGACCCCGATAAGCACGTAAAGTCGAAAGTGATCTGGACATATTGAATTGTCGTCCACGAGTTGAATTACAATTAATTACGAATGCTTTACACAATTATTCTGTTATTTGTACCGGTATTGTATGTACTTATGTCTATGGAATCGATTCCGTTAACGTATTTAGTCCCGTTTATATCACTCAGTGCCGATACGCGTTTTTTGTTTTACACGCTTATATTTAAATGGATAAATTGATGGTTGAGTTAAATGATCAATGCACGAGAATCAATATGTTGCAATTATTAAATTTAGCATGCGTATGTATGTACATTAATTTGGATCAGCAGCGTACTCACCCATCTATGGCTAATGTCTTTAAACGTGTATGTATATGTACGATACCCGTGGTTTTCGAAACTGTTTTAATGAGTGATGTTGCACTTGGTTGATGACAAAGATGATGCGACGATGATGTGGACGATGCAGTATCTGATGATGAGGACGTCGATGTTGTCGAAGAAGTTGGAGATGATGATGAATTCCACGATGTAGTAGCTGATGATGAAGATGATGAAATCGACGATGCTGGATATGATGATGAATGATGACAACGATGATGATGATTTCAACGATGGTGAGATAATGATGAATGATGATTCCAAGATGCTTGAGAAATGTAATGTATGTATTCCAATGTGCGCAATACGAATTCTTTTGCCCGATCCGGCTCGATGTGGACCAAATTTAATGTATACGAATAAAGAAAAGATTAATGGAGCACGAATATAAATTTATTAAGTACCTTCCTTCCTTATGAGTGATTTAAGTTCAAGTGAACGAGAATAATTTGACAATCCAATTTGAAAGTAAAGTGTTATACAATTAATGACATATGATGGCTGTTACTAAGTGTTATAATAGCTGATAGCCAATTAATTTGCTTAAGGCGACATTGCAATCGATGAATTTACGAAAAATGATTACGAGTGAATTTATGAGTGACATTAAGAGTAGTTCAGAGCAACAATTATTAATTCAATTTGGCAATTTAACTTAAGTAATAAATAGTTGATTAATTCCCAAACAATTAGGTTAAGTTAGTTTAAGTTAGGTTAAATTAGATATATATAGCCACGTTTTTTTTTACCAGTTTTCTTGGCGAAACAAATAAAACGAAAACAGTGTGTTCTTTAGCACAATAAAAAAAACAGCATAAGCAGAAAGGCACAGAAAAAAAATGAACAATAAGAATAGCTTAGAGTACCCGTATAGGGTCAGTAGGTTAGGTGTAAGAACATTTGTTAAGTTAGTTAAGCTAGTTTTAAGCATTTTTGTCTAGTAAATGAATTAAAAATAAAACAAAAATGAAAAACAAGAATAAATAAATAATATTATAAAAAAACAATCGTGCAATTGGTAGTTCTACTAGTCCAAATGAGCTCGGTCTTAAAAACGAGACGAATTCAAGAAATCTTCTTCTTCTTTGTTTGGCGCTACGGTCAGGGGGGGACTTGGGCCTCAACCAACAAGCCTCTCCAACTAGCGCGACCTCTGGCTAGCTGTCTCCAGTTTCGCGAACCAAGTTGATTGAGGCCCCTCTGCACTTGGGTGCGCCACCTTAAACGCACGCTCTGGTGCGTTGCCCGAAATCTTCGGATTCGAAGATTCCTCGGGCCTGAGCTGTGGTTTCCATCCGCTCTACATTACTTAGCCACGGTAGGCTTTCGATCCGTAGACACCTAACTAGGCTCATGTCGCTGTGCAGCCGGAACAGTTTTTGTTCGAATCTTCGCTTGAATTTTGGTACTGATGCTATTAGTATAGTTTACTCCAGAGCCGAGGTAAGTAAAGTCCTTGACTACTTCGAAGTTAAAGCTGCCCATTGTGACGCTCGTTATATGTCCTTTTTAAGGACAGCATATGCTTCGTTTTGGCCTCATTCACCGCCAGACCAATTTTAGCCGCTTCCATCTTAATGTTAGCAAATGCCTCACTGACGGCTCGCTGAGTTCTGCTTATCACGTAAATGTCATTGGCGTATGTTAACAATTGCACCGACTTCTGGAAGATCTAGCATCTGGTGTTGACGTGTGGGTCTCACACGATCTTCTCCACGACGATGTCGAAGAAATCACGTGACAGCGCGTCGGCTTGCCTAAAACCTTTTTGACATTGAAGGTCTCGGTGAGTTCGTTACCTACTTTGATGGAGCAGCGAGAGTTCTCCATCGTCATCCTGCATAATCTGACGAGTTTGGTAGGAATGTCAAAACTAAATATGGCGTTGTATAGCTCGTCTCTATGCACACTGTCATATGCGGCCTCAAAGTCGACAAATACGTGGTGGGTGTCGATCTGAATCTCTTGGGTTTTTCGTGGATCTGCCGTAATGTGAAAATTTGATCGATAGTGGACTCCACAGGCCTGAAACCACACTGATAGGGAACTATCATGTTGTTGACGAATGGTTTCAGGCGCTCATACAGAACGGCAGAGAAGATCTTGTAGGCGATGTTAAGGAGACTGATCCCCCTATAGTTGGCGCAGTCAAAGGGGTCTCCTTTCTTGTAGATAGGGCAAAGTATACTGAGATTCCCCTCGTCGGGCATGCTTTCTTCAGACCATATCTTACAGATGAGCTGGTGCATGAGCCTACCAGATCATCTCCAGCTGGTTTAATATTTCAGCCGTCCACTACAGCAGCTTTGTTAGACTTCAGTCTTAATTTTTAAAATACTATCCTGACCAATATTGGCTCCTCGGAACGTGCGGACTGGAGGAGTGTCTGATGTCGATCGCAACGTGATCAATCTGTTTGACGGTTAATTGATCTGGGGACCGCCATATATCATTATGGATGTTGAGGTTTGGGAACCGCATGCTAGCAACAGAGATGTTATGTCCGGAGGCGGAATCTACCAGCCTTAGCCTGTTTCCTGATGTGTTGTCGCGCGGCTGTGTTTTCCGATGTCGAAGCTGGGGCATTGATCGTATGTTCTTTCTAGGAGATCATAGAAGTCATCCTTGCTGCTGTCATCTTTGTACTCTGTGGGGCCGCAATTCAAGCTGATCTTGCCGAATTTAGCCTTGATGCAGATTGTTATCAGGCGTTCGCTTTTACAGACAAAGCTTAAGACTTTTTGCCTAAGTCTGCCTCGAACAACAAATCCACATCCAAATATACGCCTCTCTCTGCTGCAATCACTGTAGTACATGTTGCAGTTTTACATATTCTTCTTGCCCGGTCCATTCCATTGCACATCCTAGATGGCGGTGATATCAGCTTGATAGCAGTCAAGGGCCTCCGCGAGTTCTTCGGCTGCACGTGGCCCGTTAAGAGACCTCACATTCCACGTGCAGAACCGTTAACCCAACGCACAACCCCCAACTGGGAGGACCATCCCATTTGTCTTACCCCTGGGCGAAGAGTCCGGATGACTCCGGTATCAGCTGTGAGTGCCGCCGTTGACCCTATATGATAGATTTCCTTCGCCGCCAATTCTACTCCAAAATCCCGACATGACCTTGAGGGCACTCTTTCAGATCTGAACTCCGAATATGTCAGGGTAGCTCTAAAAGGGGGTGTACCAGCAGAGAGAGAGATTAAACTCTTAGGGACTTTTGCTATCCAATGGGAGACATCGATAGCAATAGTAGAACGATACAGAATGCTCGATGCCAGAGATTTGGGCATGCCGCAGCGAACTGCCAAATAGCGTCGCGCTTCGTGAAATGCGCGGGAACCCACAATAAAAGGCAATGTCCTTTAGGGACTGACAAGGTCCAGCTTTAAAAGAAAAAAATCGAAAAAAGGAACATAAAAACGGTAGGAGCAATGTCTACGCCTCGCGCTGCAACTACCGCTGTTACGCCAGGAGTCTCCTATGCCCAAGCGATATCAGACAGACGACCGGCACAACAGACATTGCCAACGGCAGCCCCGGTCCTAGGGGCCAGGCAGCCTGAAGCGAACACGGATGTGAGCTCCATCTTGCTGGCAATACAAACACAGGTGGCTGCGAGTGCAGCTATCGACCTTAAGACCCTCGGGGTGAATGTAAATTCACTAAGAGCGACAAATAGAAAACTCACTTTCGGCCACCTGTTAAGAGACCATAAACACAAGCTCAATCAAATGCACAAGCTCAGGTATAATTATTATATAAAAGTTAGGAGAGATCGCACCCACCATGGGGGCGGAGCCGCTCTTCTAATAAAGAAAAACGTTTCCCATAACATCATGTATAGCAATGAAGTGGGTAGATTGAGAGATGTGCATCTCACGCATATTGCTCTTGGCAGGTAAGCGACTATAGTATATATGATCACTCTCTATGCATCCGATAACTTAAATCTCGATCACATTTTCATTTCAGAGCTCGAATCTCTTTTTGCAAGCCTACGTCTAGGCTGGGAAGAGAACTATTTTATCATAGCAGGAGACTTTAACTCTAGGCATAAAGAATGGGTTGCGATAAGAATTGTTACCGCGGGAATGCCTTAAACAACTGGTTGAGTGAGCATGATAAGTTGAGGGCAGACCTGCTTGCAACCGAGATACCATCATTTCCCAGAAGCGGGAATTATCTGGATCTACTATTGTTGGACAGACGACTGACTTTACATGGCATAGATAGAACCACAAGTAAACGCTTAACCACGGTTGAGTACGAAATTGATTATAGTAATTTTTCAGTGGGTATCGAGATGGTTGAACTTTGGGAATATGTCCTTATAATTACAATAGGGCTTGTTGGCCTCGTTTCTCCAGCGCGAAGAGGTTAATGGGTGCCTCAAACGAATGAATAACGCCACAATACGTACAAGGGACATGACAATTGAGAGGGCATGGGCCTGTCCAGGATTACTCTCAACTTGGCGAGATGCCAGCAACGATCCCTGTAAATGCAAAGGTCAAGTTGACATACAGCCACCTCGCGGCGCCTTCTGGATAAACTCTACTGCAGCCGCTTAGAGGTGAACCAATGTATGCAGCGACCCCTTGTCCTGGGTTTTAAACCAGGACCCGGTCCTCCAGGTTCGGGGGTTTCGCGTGGGGTTAGTTCAGAGACGGCAACAAGCCTCGGATACGGATGACCCAACTGCTGACGACCATGGACAACGAAACAAGGACAACGATTTTCGGTTCTGCACACGGAATGTAAAGTCACTTAACAGACCACGTGCAGCCGATGAACTTGCGAAGGCCCTAGAAGTCTATAAGGCTGACATCACCGCCATCCAGGAGTCGAGAAAGCCTACAATTCAACGCTGTATCGAACAACGAGAGATGTTAGTGAGCTCTATGAACAGAAGAGAAGACTTCTCAGAAAGAAAAGAAAGAGCACAAGAAGCGCGCGGTAGTGAAGATGGAGAGGTGTTACGACAGGAAGGAGGTCCGAAAGTTTTACCAAACGGTAAAATAAGTATCCGAAAGGTATATACCTCGGACCGAAGTCTGTAGGGACAACAAGGGACAACTACTAGTAGAATCGCAATCGATGCTGAGAATTTGGAGAAATCACTTCTGTAGACTGTTAAACGGCGATGACGATACAAGTTCCGCCCTGAGGCAGAATGTTTCACTCAACCTGGACGATGATGAACAAGAATTTTGTCTCACCGAATTGGACGAAGTCAAGATTGCGATATCTAGACTATCAATGCTGCATTACGGATTGTCCGCGGAACTGTTTAAAGCAGCTGGAGGTGAACTGGTTGGGCGTATGCACCAGTTCATCTGTGAGTGGTCGGAGGAAAACATGTCCGATGAGTGGAATCTCAGTATCGTTTGCCCGAACCAAAAGAAACTAGACCCTTTTGACTGCGCCAAGTATCGAGGGATCAGGCTTCTTAACATCGCGTATAGGATCTTCTCTGTCGATTGGTTTACCCGCCTGAAGACTTTTATTAATAATAAAGTCTTTTATTTCATCACGTACGATACATGGTGTCAGAAGTGCTAAGTGAATGACTACAAAATGACATCCATCGATCGGTTGCCTAAAACATTAGATTGCTCCAACTCGGCAAAATAATGGACCACGTGGAAGCAAACATTTATGGTCTACATGATCGAAACAATAAAATAATCGAGCCAGAGCTACAAAAAATTGCAACATTTGTGTGGTTAGTGGAACCAGGCGCAGCAAACATCTACAACACACTTGATCCAAATGATAAATCGTATGAAAGTATTTTTTGTTTGGCACATCTATCTGCAAATGCAATTGCAGAAAATTAAGGTGTGGAAGTGGCAGACAGAGAAGAGGATAATGATGGCGGAAATGAACAGCAAATTGAAGGAGAGGGACGTCAATATGAAGGTTCTGTGACAGTTGGAAATACGTCGGAAGCCGTCTTACAGGCATTCGATGATTATTGCCTTCGCAGAAAAAATATTGCAATGCAGTCCTACAAATTTCACACAATAATGCAAAAAGAGAACCAGACATTTGCCGATTTCGAAACGGAGCTGCGAACTCAACTTCGACTTTGTGAGATAATCCTTAACTGCGGCACCACTTATGAGCATCGATTGTTGCGTGATCGTATAATTATTGGAATACACGATAAGAATCTGCAATTGAAACTGCTGGATGGTAAGGATGATAAGGTTAAACTCTGCACAGTTTATGGAGCTGCAAACGCAAATAACATATTGCTGGAACAACGTAACAGTGCATCAATGACCGTCAGTAATAACACATCACCTGTAAATTCTCTCGGAAACGCTCCAGTATGCAATGCAATGCTGTGTCCAGTTATTGTTTCAATTGTGGTGCACTTTTCACACCTGTTGAACCTTAATGTTATAAAAAACCTTTAAAATTGAGATATAGTCTTTATAACGTTTCCAAACAACAAGGCGTTTTATTTTATTGTTTGTTTAGAATTAGATTTCTTGGTTGCAAAGTGTGTGTAAATTCAAAAAGGCGAACAAAGAAACAAAGGCGTCTAGGCATTATCTTCAAGGGCGTCTCGCCATCTTGGAATCAAACTTTCAGGCAAGTGTCACCGCCGATGCTAATGCCGTGAACAATTCAGGCGATGATGATGGAAGCCAGTTTGATCTAATTTATGACAACATCAGGGAGTTGTATGTAACCTACCGATCGGCTCTGCTTGAAGCACTAGACAGGATTCCCGTCGGCGCTGCAGTAGACAGCGATAATCCAACCGCCAGCAGGAAGGAACTGCGACTCCCGAAGATCAATTTGCCATCATTTTCGGGAGGTTATGAAACATGGGAGTCGTTCCATGACATGTTTAATTCGGTGGTGCACACTAATTCGTCGCTAACCGACATAGAAAAGTTGCACTACCTAAAATCCAGCTTAACCGGCGAAGCAGAACGACTTTTACATCATTTAAGTTTAGATGAGGGTAATTATAGCACTGCCTGGACCATCCTCACCAACAGGTACGACCACAAACGAGTTCTGGTAAACACTCAAATGAAGATATTGTTCAATCAACAGTTGGTAAACGTAGAAGGATCCAACTCCTTGAAACAACTGTTGGATGTATCCACGGAGTGTCTGCATGCGTTGAGAACTTGGGAGACATAACAGAAAATTGGGATGTAATCCTAATTTACATTATGCTCCAGAAGTTACCTCAGCAGTTATGGGAGGAAAAACTGGGTGCCCAAAAGGAATTGCCAACATTCGCAGAGCTTACGTCATTTTTGGAAGCCAGATTTCGAACACTGGAAGGGGTAGCGGACCAGAAACAAAATCCAAAGAAACCTGAGGT
This sequence comes from Eristalis arbustorum, assembly GCA_916610145.1. NCBI lineage: Eukaryota > Metazoa > Arthropoda > Insecta > Diptera > Syrphidae > Eristalis > Eristalis arbustorum. The sequence continues at coordinate 55,302,197 of OU744318.1, forward strand.
GCACGGGAAACAAGCGAAAAATGTATTTGCAACTCGACAGCAACTGAAAACACAAAACAGCTGTAGTGTATGCAACAAGGGACAACATTCGCTGCGAAATTGCAACAAGTTTGTGAGGATGGAGGTAGGCGATCGTCTGAATGCAGCGAGAAAGATCGGCATGTGTGAAAATTGTTTGGCATTCAGCCATCATACACAGCAATGTCCAAGCCGTGTGTGCTGCTATTACTGAAACCGAAGTTATCTTGGCAACAGCGATAGTGAAAGTAAGAGCAGCATCCCGACAGTATTTCAATCTGCGAGCATTAATCGACCCAGGCTCTGAAGCTACATTTATCACAGGAACCGCAGTCCAGATGTTAAATCTTGGGAACAGACGTACATTTGTTGAAGTATCCGGGTTAGGAAAGGCAAGAAGTGGAGAATGCCACAGGTACGTCCTACGTCACACGCCACATTCCACCTACGAAGGGCATACCCGAGCCTTCGTCTTCAAATCCCTGACTGGACTTCTTCCCGCTCAACGTTTGGACGTCAATAAATGGACGCACATTAATGGACTAACGTTGGCCGATCCAAGCTACCACGACCCTGCTGAAGTCGATATATTGTTCGGAAGTGAGGTGTATGCTGAAATTCTTTTGGCGGACATTATGCGAGAAGAGAGATTTATCGCTCCTGTTGCTCAAAAAACTAAACTGGGATGGATATTGTTTGGAAAGGCCCCAGTCAACCAGCAAACCATAAGGAATTTCGTCGAACATATCGATCTCGACACCCAACTCCGAATGTTCTGGGAAATTGAAGAGCAACCCTTTGAGCCTTATGAGTCGGAGGAGGATATGGAATGTGAGCGTCAGCTTGAGGAAAACACCAAGCGTTTATCTGATGGACGGTACCAAGTCTGTCTTCCATTTAAGGGTAACTCTAGCCCAGTATTAGGATCATCTTATGATGGAGCACTCAAAAGATTCGACCAGCTGGAAAGGAGATTCACAAACAACCCTAAACTATACGAAGAATACAGAAAATGTATGAACGAATATATTATGTTAGGCGACATGAGTGAATTGAAGAGGGTCAACGAGGTAATATCGACACCATACCACTATTTCTTCCCCCGTCATGCGGTCTTCAAAGAATCCAGTACCACCACAAAACTGAGGGTCGTGTTCGATGCGGCCTTCAAAACATCTTTTGGCTCTTCTTTGAACCACCACTTGTTGGTAGGGCCCAAAACACAAAATAATGTCATCGACATCATACTTCGGTGGAGAAAGCACCAGTTCACATTTATTGCGGATATGGAGAAGATGTACCGCCAAATAAGGGTAGATCCGCGAGATACAAACTACCAGCTCATCTTTTGGGGAGAGAATCCTCATCAGCAAGTTAGGACTTACCGTCTGCATACGGTGACTTTTGGTACTGCTTCTGCTCCGTATCTTGCGATCCGTGTTTTACGCAAGCTTGCTGATGATATAAAGCAGAGCCTGCCATTAGCTGCATCTATAATCCGCGACGACACATGTGTAGATGATGTCATTTTTGGTGCCCACACCATCGAGCACACTATCCAAAAAATAGGCGAAATCAGAAAAGCGCTTGCATCAGCAGGATTTCATCTAAGCAAGTGGGCAAGTAACAGTGATGAAATCTTACAAGGAATAGCATCTGAGGATCGTAAAGTGGACTTTTCGCTTTCTTTCGAAGAAAACCTTAAGAATGAAATGTTTGCCAGGCTGCGATGAATTTTTCTATCAAGTGGCTCAGCAAGAATATACCGAAATCACCAAACGAAAAGTTCTATCATCAATCGCCAAGTTATTTGATCCATTAGGCTGGCTCGATAGCAACAACAAATTACATCAGTGAAGTCGCTTAAACACTATTACCAGAGTACTAGCGTACTGCAAGAGATATGCATCCAACTCGCGGTTGAGCAAGGAAAGTAGAGAAATAGGACCACTGTCACCATCCGAACTCTACGCAGTAACAATCACGATAATTAAAATTGCACAAAATGAAATGTATCTCTCAGAGATCGGGAAAGGCCTTACAGAGGTGAGGGGATTGAAATCGCTGAATCCAATCTTCGATGATCAAGGTATGTTAAGAGTTGGAGGTAGACTACACAACTCTGATTTACCCTACGACCAACAACATCCATTACTGTTGAAGGGGCAACACCACGTTACGAGGGTGGTCATCATAGATGCCCACCTACGAACGTTGCACGAAGGAGTGCAGAAGATGGTTTCTTACCTGCGTCAAAGGTTTTGGATCTGTGGCATTAAAAACGCTGCAAAGAAAATCGTCCACATTTGCAATATCTGCTTCAGATATAAACCAAAACCGATGAGGCGGCTGATGGGGAACCTCCCTGCTCCTCGCGTAAGGATGTCCAGATCCTTTACATACACGGGTGTCGATTATGCTGGACCAATAGACATTAAAACATGGAGAGGAAGAAATGCAAAGACACTCAAAAAATATTTTGCGGTGTTTGTTTGTATGGCCACAAAAGCGGTACACATCGAAGTAGTAAGTGATCTCACGACACAAGCCTTCATTGCCGTCTTCCGCAGATTTACCGCGAGGAGAGGCCTATGTTCGGTCATGTGCAGCGATTGTGGCACTAACTTTTTTGGTGCAAACACTGAGCTCCAGAAGCTCCTGAAGGAAGCCAAATTTGACTGGAAGGAGTTTGCGGAGATACTTGGCAAAGAAGGCACTGAACGGAATTTCAATCCACCTGCTTCCCCTCATTTTGGAGGATTGTGGGAAGCCGGCGTTAAGTTGATCAAATTCCATTTATAAAGAGTCGCTGGTACTCAGGCACTCACATTCGAGGAACTCAACACGCTTCTAGTACAAATAGAAGCATGTCTTAACTCGAGACCTCTGTGTCCAGTATCAGAAGACGTCGAAGATCTGCGAGCGCTTACTCCAAGCCAGTTCCTTATTGGGGGGCCACTCGTCACACCGCCACAACCGAAATACGAGCTAGACGTCCCCTTACCAATGGAAGAGAGATAGACAGACAGAGAGAGTAAGAATCAAAGTTTATACAAATTCTCATTCATAATTTAAGCCACTACTACTTACTAATATGTGTTATATGTTTTGTCATGCCGTGTAGTCTCTCCATATTTTCCCGTTAACTCATTTCTCACAACAGATGAAAACCAAGGAAGTAAAGGCCCAAGCCCATAGAATCCGGTGCGTGCGTTGCAATTGACATCCACAAAAATCGTATTTGCCGGACTGCAAAGAGGTGCCCAATGAAATACGTGCATTGCGTCCGAAATATATACATACATACAATCCCACACGACCATGAGAGTAAAATAATACACATACATGCATAAATGATACACACATGGATAAACTGTCAAACGGAAGAAAAGTTAAAAGTTCGCCAACTTTATCCATTCTGATGCATTCCACATATAGCCCACACTCGTTGTCTCGCTCCCTCTTATTAGCTCTTATGAGTTGTAAATTTTTTGACAAGACGCAACGCACGCACCGGATTCTATGGGTTTGGGCCTTAAGAGTTGCAACAGTGACACAAACAATGCATCGAAGAAGTTTCCTACGGAGAGGCAAAAGATGACATTGCGAACTTCGTTCGCGGCCGGGGAGAATGTTGAACATTAATGTTATAAAAAACCTTAAGGCCCAGGCCCATAGAATCCGGTGCGTGCGTTGCAGTTGACATGCACAAAAATTGTATTTGCCGGACTGCAAAGAGGTGCCAAATGAAATACGTGCGTTGCGCCCGAAATATGTGTTCATACATACAATCCCACACGACCAGGAGAGTAAAATGATACACATACATGCATAAATGATACACACATGTGAGAATAAACTGTCAAACGGAAGAAAAGTTAAAAGTTCGCCAACTTCATACATTCTGATGTATTCCACATACAGCCCACACTCGTTATCTCTCGAAAGGGATACGCGAAATTTTGCAGACAAAAAGGGAGAGCAAAACCAAATGAACAACATGCATATGGAAATCAACAGGCAAAAAGGGACAGCAACAGTAACAAAAAACAGGCAAATAGTCTCAACTGGAATGATGAAGGTAAATATTGTAGATTAGAGTAGGTTGATGGATATATCAGTAAGTTAAGTAGGAACTATCGTTTTAGCTTAAATTCAAATACTGATGGATTAAAAAAATTAAGATGGACAAAAACATACCGAATTCAAAATTGGCTAACCACAGTCAAGATTGACACTGGGTCTGACGTCAATTGCATACCAATAAATTTAATGAAAAAATGGAATATTACTTTTAAAAAACAAAAGAATGAATTTATCGTGTTAGACTATAGTACTAATAAAATTAATATCCATAGAATCGTAACTTTAGAGTGTTTTGACATTGAAAAAAAGGAACGATGAAAAAATGCGAACCGCTGCTGGGTTTGCCCACATGTATTGAGTTTGGTTTGGGGATGTTATGGGACGGCTGGCAAATATACGCGTTTTCTCAGTACTCGATCTGAGCAGCGGATTTTGGCACATGGAACTTGATGCTAGGAGCTCAGATTTAACCACCTTTAAAACACCAGTTGGAAGATTCAAGTTCAATCGTGAAACATTCGGTATAAGTAGCGCACCTGAAATGTTTAAAAAAGAAATGGCGCAAGCTTTCGGTGACATTCCAAATCTGTTTATCTATTTTGATGATAAGGCTATTGCGGCTGCAACTGATTTGGAACATGATCAAACTTTATCGCTTGTAATGGAACGCGCTCAGAAGTATAACATCAAGTTTAGTGCGGACTAAATCCAATTGAGGCAAAGGCAAATTAATTTTATGGGCCATCTTATTTCAGAGGGCGCATATAAGAAAGGAATTATTGGCGATTGTTTTTGCCTGTCCAAGTTTTACAGTCCAGTACTTATCAAGCGTGAAATTGACGACGTAACACCACGTATATTGTTTATAAACCTTGAAAGGAATTTCTTATGGCTGATTGACTTTCAAGGGAACAGTTGCCAGATCAATTTGAAAACTCTGACTTGCTTGGAATGATACATCCAACCACTCGAAAAGTACGTCTTGCGGAAGACAATTACAATCTCTGCCTGCGTATAATCAAAGATGATGAAAAATACATGCGCATATGTAAATATGTACAAACGAAATGGCCCGGATATCATCAGCTTGATGACTTGAGCCAGAAGTTTAATAAAAACCGTGACAATTTGCACTTCGAGAACGAGTTGGTTATCCATCTGAAATCAAATGTGATTATAGCCCCTTTGGGTCAGCAGCATTTAATAAATTTGCTAATGAATGAAATATACTTTTTACTTTTTCGAGTCCACATTATCCGCAAAGCAATGGGATAGCAGAAAAGGGTGTTGGGATTGCGAAAAATTTGTTGAGGCGCTGGTATGAGGTACAAGAAGTTGATCGCTTCCAATATCGTATCCTTGAATATACGCATCCTTGAATATACACAAAATGCTAGCATGAATCTTTCGCCGTCTCAGTTATTCTTTGGCCGCCAAATTAAAACCAAGTTGCAAGTAGCGAGTCGCGAGCTTTTACAACGAAATAATGTGAAAGAAATTTATGTTCAGGACAAATTAATGACTGAAAACAAAAACAGAAATATTATTATGACCGAACTGCAAGATCCTTATCAATGTTGAATAGGTGACCAAGTAGTATTTAAGAAAAATGCAAGAGAATGGCATTATGGGAATTGATATTGTGTCAAACAACTTTGGAAATAATTGTTGAAGATATCGTAGGTTCCTATCTAAAACTACAAACAATGAAATATATAGTTAGTGAGCTCTATGAACAGAAGAGAAGACTTCTCAGAAAGAAAAGAAAGAGCACAAGAAGCGCGCGGTAGTGAAGATGGAGAGGTGTTACGACAGGAAGGAGGTCCGAAAGTTTTACCAAACGGTAAAATAAGTATCCGAAAGGTATATACCTCGGACCGAAGTCTGTAGGGACAACACGGGACAACTACTAGTAGAATCGCAATCGATGCTGAGAATTTGGAGAAATCACTTCTGTAGACTGTTAAACGGCGATGACGATACAAGTTCCGCCCTGAGGCAGAATGTTTCACTCAACCTGGACGATGATGAACAAGAATTTTGTCTCACCGAATTGGACGAAGTCAAGATTGCGATATCTAGACTATCAATGCTGCATTACGGATTGTCCGCGGAACTGTTTAAAGCAGCTGGAGGTGAACTGGTTGGGCGTATGCACCAGTTCATCTGTGAGTGGTCGGAGGAAAACATGTCCGATGAGTGGAATCTCAGTATCGTTTGCCCGAACCAAAAGAAACTAGACCCTTTTGACTGCGCCAAGTATCGAGGGATCAGGCTTCTTAACATCGCGTATAGGATCTTCTCTGTCGATTGGTTTACCCGCCTGAAGCCGTTTATTAATGATCTGATAGGTCGATATCAGTGTGGCTTCAGGCCAGGAAAGGCCAGAAAAAAACGACCAAATATTCATACTTCGGCAGATCCTGGAAAAGACTCAAGAGATGCAGATCGACACCCACCACCTATTTGTCGATTTCAAAGCCACTTATGACAGCGTCCACAGAGACGCGGTTGTACAGGATGACGATGGATAACTCTCGCTGCTCCATCAAGGTCGGTAGCGAATTCACCGAGACCTTCAACGTCCAAAAAGGACACGCTGTCATGCGACTTCTTCAACATCATATTAGAGAAGATCATGCGAAACTCAAACGTGAACACCCGAGGCACGATCTTCCGAAAGTCCGTTCAACTACTTGCATACGTGGGCGACATTGACGTGATTGGACAAACACAGCGAGCCGTCAATGAGGCGTTTGCTGGCATTAAAGTAAAAGCTGCTAAAATGAGTCTAGCGATAAACCAGGGCAAAACAAATTACATGCTGTCGTCAAGAAAGGAAGCACAACGTCGACGTCTTGGACAGTAGTCAGCTGAAGCTTTGACGTAGTCTTCCTCGGGTCTGGAGTAAATTGGTACAATTACACCAGTACAGAGACCAAGCGTAGAGTTATTCTTGCCAATCGCTGCTTCTTTGGACTCAAGAGACAATTGGGTAACAGAATAATCTCTCGAAACAACAAGTTGATTTTGTATAAAACTCTGATTACCCCAGTCCTGCTCTATGGCGCAGGGACATATTATATGATTGTTTTGAGAGAAAAGTTCTGCGTACGATCTCTGGTCCTTTTTGCGTTCATGGCGTCTGGAGGATAAGGTTCAACCACGAACTGTACGGGCCTTACAGCGGCATGCACCCCGGACTGTAGCACCATTCAGAGAAGATAAGGATCGCCTGTGTGAAACGAGGCATCGAAAACAATTCGTAAGCGGGTAGACTGACTGGATTCCTTTTAAATAGGATGACGTTGAGATAAAATATCCTCTTCGCTCACGCTCCGCTAATGGGTTCTGCAATTCCTTCTTTGAGTAGCTTTTGAACAGCCACATCAGGACGTTGATGTGCTTACGCCAAAAAAAGTTCTCGTCGTTGGTAATTCCTATGTATTTGATACTTCTGAAAACTTGGATTTCATTGCTGTTGGTTGATTGCGGACAGCGGGAATTCGATGAAAAATTTGGAAGACTTCTGCAAGTTTTGATGGAGTGCGAATGTGCATCGCTTTCAGTTGCTCGTTCGTGAAAAACATGAACAAAAAAAACTCAATTTAGAGCCTTGTGGCACACTGTATTTGACCTCCTTTTCAGTACTCGGTGTATCAGCTACCTTGACTTGGATAGTACTGTCAGTCAGATAGCTATTGAGCCATTTTGCCGAGGCTCCTCTCAAATCCATTCTGCTACTTTCTACAAACAAGTATCGAACGCTTTGCAGCACAATTACGTGCTGATTCTTGTTAAAGCCTGCATTGATAACAATTATAAACTCCTCAAGCAGTGATTGGGTGCGCTTTTCTTTTTTGATGCCGTACTTATTCGGGTGTAGTACTTTATCTTTCAATAGAAAACAATTGACACGATTAACAAGTACCTCTGCAATATTATTGTAATATTATTTAAATACTAAAGTAATATTGTGAATAAATGTAAATCATAAGAAAGTACTATTGTGAATTACTGAATAAATATAAATCATAAGTATTATTATGATTATTGTGGTGGCCCGTGGCGTTGTGGGTATGTGCGTCGACCCCAACCTCGATGTCGTAGGTTCAATTCCAGCTCTGAGCGGCGAAAACAATTTTCACGACCCCACCTCTTTCGAGTCACTGACAATGCTCAAAGAGTATTTCCTGTCTAGAAAAAGCTTCTCAAACTTGGCCGTTCGGAGTCGGCATAAAACTGTAGGTCCCTTCCACTCGTGAGAGAACAATAGCACGCACAACACAAATGGTTGCTGAGAAGCTAGGCCCTGGCTCTCTACGGGCTGTAGCGCCACCCATATTATATTATTATATATTATTGTGATTCCATCAACCTGAGATTACAATAAATAGCTTTGACAGCAGTTGAGCTTCAACCACCATCCTGTGAAGTTCACTTAGTAAAATATATTCTACCATAAACAGACTTTTATTAATAATAAAGTCTTTTATTTCATCACGTACGATACATGGTGTCAGAAGTGCTAAGTGAATGACTACAAAATTACATTCATCGATCGGTTGCCTAAAACATTAGATTGCTCCAACTCGGCAAAATAATGGACCACGTGGAAGCAAACATTTATGGTCTACATGATCGAAACAATAAAATAATCGAGCCAGAGCTACAAAAAATTGCAACATTTGTGTGGTTAGTGGAACCAGGCGCAGCAAACATCTACAACACACTTGATCCAAATGATAAATCGTATGAAAGTATTTTTTGTTTGGCACATCTATCTGCAAATGCAATTGCAGAAAATTAAGGTGTGGAAGTGGCAGACAGAGAAGAGGATAATGATGGCGGAAATGAACAGCAAATTGAAGGAGAGGGACGTCAATATGAAGGTTCTGTGACAGTTGGAAATACGTCGGAAGCCGTCTTACAGGCATTCGATGATTATTGCCTTCGCAGAAAAAATATTGCAATGCAGTCCTACAAATTTCACACAATAATGCAAAAAGAGAACCAGACATTTGCCGATTTCGAAACGGAGCTGCGAACTCAACTTCGACTTTGTGAGATAATCCTTAACTGCGGCACCACTTATGAGCATCGATTGTTGCGTGATCGTATAATTTTTGGAATACACGATAAGAATCTGCAATTGAAACTGCTGGATGGTAAGGATGATAAGGTTAAACTCTGCACAGTTTATGGAGCTGCAAACGCAAATAACATATTGCTGGAACAACGTAACAGTGCATCAATGACCGTCAGTAATAACACATCACCTGTAAATTCTCTCGGAAACGCTCCAGTATGCAATGCAATGCTGTGTCCAGTTATTGTTTCAATTGTGGTGCACTTTTCACACCTGTTGAACCTTAATGTTATAAAAAACCTTTAAAATTGAGATATAGTCTTTATAACGTTTCCAAACAACAAGGCGTTTTATTTTATTGTTTGTTTAGAATTAGATTTCTTGGTTGCAAAGTGTGTGTAATTCTTATAACTAATCATTGAACAAAACATTGGTCCTTCGAGCCGTATTTACGAAAATAGTAAAAAAAAACATATTTATTGTGGGCTGTATGTGCTAATCGGTTTCTCGCGCCGTGTAATACATATAGAAATATACATATATTATATATTTACTTCAACACAATTCAGGTGAGTGAGTAGATAGTGGCAATTTATAATATAAAAAAAGAAATAATAAAACAAAATGAGCAAGTTGTTGAAGAATTTATTAGCACAGATGACAAAAGATGAAACAAATTTCAAAAAGGCGAACAAAGAAACAAAGGCGTCTAGGCATTATCTTCAAGGGCGTCTCGCCATCTTGGAATCAAACTTTCAGGCAAGTGTCACCGCCGATGCTAATGCCGTGAACAATTCAGGCGATGATGATGGAAGCCAGTTTGATCTAATTTATGACAACATCAGGGAGTTGTATGTAACCTACCGATCGGCTCTGCTTGAAGCACTAGACAGGATTCCCGTCGGCGCTGCAGTAGACAGCGATAATCCAACCGCCAGCAGGAAGGAACTGCGACTCCCGAAGATCAATTTGCCATCATTTTCGGGAGGTTATGAAACATGGGAGTCGTTCCATGACATGTTTAATTCGGTGGTGCACACTAATTCGTCGCTAACCGACATAGAAAAGTTGCACTACCTAAAATCCAGCTTAACCGGCGAAGCAGAACGACTTTTACATCATTTAAGTTTAGATGAGGGTAATTATAGCACTGCCTGGACCATCCTCACCAACAGGTACGACCACAAACGAGTTCTGGTAAACACTCAAATGAAGATATTGTTCAATCAACAGTTGGTAAACGTAGAAGGATCCAACTCCTTGAAACAACTGTTGGATGTATCCACGGAGTGTCTGCATGCGTTGAGAACTTGGGAGACATAACAGAAAATTGGGATGTAATCCTAATTTACATTATGCTCCAGAAGTTACCTCAGCAGTTATGGGAGGAAAAACTGGGTGCCCAAAAGGAATTGCCAACATTCGCAGAGCTTACGTCATTTTTGGAAGCCAGATTTCGAACACTGGAAGGGGTAGCGGACCAGAAACAAAATCCAAAGAAACCTGAGGTGCACGGGAAACAAGCGAAAAATGTATTTGCAACTCGACAGCAACTGAAAACACAAAACAGCTGTAGTGTATGCAACAAGGGACAACATTCGCTGCGAAATTGCAACAAGTTTGTGAGGATGGAGGTAGGCGATCGTCTGAATGCAGCGAGAAAGATCGGCATGTGTGAAAATTGTTTGGCATTCAGCCATCATACACAGCAATGTCCAAGCCGTGTGTGCTGCTATTACTGAAACCGAAGTTATCTTGGCAACAGCGATAGTGAAAGTAAGAGCAGCATCCCGACAGTATTTCAATCTGCGAGCATTAATCGACCCAGGCTCTGAAGCTACATTTATCACAGGAACCGCAGTCCAGATGTTAAATCTTGGGAACAGACGTACATTTGTTGAAGTATCCGGGTTAGGAAAGGCAAGAAGTGGAGAATGCCACAGGTACGTCGAGCTATCATTTGGATCATTGCATTCCACCTACGAAGGGCATACCCGAGCCTTCGTCTTCAAATCCCTGACTGGACTTCTTCCCGCTCAACGTTTGGACTTCAATAAATGGACGCACATTAATGGACTAACGTTGGCCGATCCAAGCTACCACGACCCTGCTGAAGTCGATATATTGTTCGGAAGTGAGGTGTATGCTGAAATTCTTTTGGCGGACATTATGCGAGAAGAGAGATTTATCGCTCCTGTTGCTAAAACTAAACTGGGATGGATATTGTTTGGAAAGGCCCCAGTCAACCAGCAAACCATAAGGAATTTCGTCGAACATATCGATCTCGACACCCAACTCCGAATGTTCTGGGAAATTGAAGAGCAACCCTTTGAGCCTTATGAGTCGGAGGAGGATATGGAATGTGAGCGTCAGCTTGAGGAAAACACCAAGCGTTTATCTGATGGACGGTACCAAGTCTGTCTTCCATTTAAGGGTAACTCTAGCCCAGTATTAGGATCATCTTATGATGGAGCACTCAAAAGATTCGACCAGCTGGAAAGGAGATTCACAAACAACCCTAAACTATACGAAGAATACAGAAAATGTATGAACGAATATATTATGTTAGGCGACATGAGTGAATTGAAGAGGGTCAACGAGGTAATATCGACACCATACCACTATTTCTTCCCCCGTCATGCGGTCTTCAAAGAATCCAGTACCACCACAAAACTGAGGGTCGTGTTCGATGCGGCCTTCAAAACATCTTTTGGCTCTTCTTTGAACCACCACTTGTTGGTAGGGCCCAAAACACAAAATAATGTCATCGACATCATACTTCGGTGGAGAAAGCACCAGTTCACATTTATTGCGGATATGGAGAAGATGTACCGCCAAATAAGGGTAGATCCGCGAGATACAAACTACCAGCTCATCTTTTGGGGAGAGAATCCTCATCAGCAAGTTAGGACTTACCGTCTGCATACGGTGACTTTTGGTACTGCTTCTGCTCCGTATCTTGCGATCCGTGTTTTACGCAAGCTTGCTGATGATATAAAGCAGAGCCTGCCATTAGCTGCATCTATAATCCGCGACGACACATGTGTAGATGATGTCATTTTTGGTGCCCACACCATCGAGCACACTATCCAAAAAATAGGCGAAATCAGAAAAGCGCTTGCATCAGCAGGATTTCATCTAAGCAAGTGGGCAAGTAACAGTGATGAAATCTTACAAGGAATAGCATCTGAGGATCGTAAAGTGGACTTTTCGCTTTCTTTCGAAGAAAACCTTAAGAATGAAATGTTTGCCAGGCTGCGATGAATTTTTCTATCAAGTGGCTCAGCAAGAATATACCGAAATCACCAAACGCCAAGTTCTATCATCAATCGCCAAGTTATTTGATCCATTAGGCTGGCTCGATAGCAACAACAAATTACATCAGTGAAGTCGCTTAAACACTATTACCAGAGTACTAGCGTACTGCAAGAGATATGCATCCAACTCGCGGTTGAGCAAGGAAAGTAGAGAAATAGGACCACTGTCACCATCCGAACTCTACGCAGTAACAATCACGATATTTAAAATTGCACAAAATGAAATGTATCCCTCAGAGATGAGGAAATGCCTTACAGAGGTGAGGGGATTGAAATCGCTGAATCCAATCTTCGATGATCAAGGTATGTTAAGAGTTGGAGGTAGACTACACAACTCTGATTTACCCTACGACCAACAACATCCATTACTGTTGAAGGGGCAACACCACGTTACGAGGGTGGTCATCATAGATGCCCACCTACGAACGTTGCACGAAGGAGTGCAGAAGATGGTTTCTTACCTGCGTCAAAGGTTTTGGATCTGTGGCATTAAAAACGCTGCAAAGAAAATCGTCCACATTTGCAATATCTGCTTCAGATATAAACCAAAACCGATGAGGCGGCTGATGGGGAACCTCCCTGCTCCTCGCGTAAGGATGTCCAGATCCTTTACATACACGGGTGTCGATTATGCTGGACCAATAGACATTAAAACATGGAGAGGAAGAAATGCAAAGACACTCAAAAAATATTTTGCGGTGTTTGTTTGTATGGCCACAAAAGCGGTACACATCGAAGTAGTAAGTGATCTCACGACACAAGCCTTCATTGCCGCCTTCCGCAGATTTACCGCGAGGAGAGGTCTATGTTCGGTCATGTGCAGCGATTGTGGTACTAACTTTTTTGGTGCAAACACTGAGCTCCAGAAGCTCCTGAAGGAAGCCAAATTTGACTGGAAGGAGTTTGCGGAGATACTTGGCAAAGAAGGCACTGAACGGAATTTCAATCCACCTGCTTCCCCTCATTTTGGAGGATTGTGTGAAGCCGGCGTTAAGTTGATCAAATTCCATTTATAAAGAGTCGCTGGTACTCAGGCACTCACATTCGAGGAACTCAACACGCTTCTAGTACAAATAGAAGCATGTCTTAACTCGAGACCTCTGTGTCCAGTATCAGAAGACGTCGAAGATCTGCGAGCGCTTACTCCAAGCCAGTTCCTTATTGGGGGGCCACTAGTCACACCGCCACAACCGAAATACGAGCTAGACGTCCCCTTACCAATGGAAGAGAGATAGACAGACAGAGAGAGTAAGAATCAAAGTTTATACAAATTCTCATTCATAATTTAAGCCACTACTACTTACTAATATGTGTTATATGTTTTGTCATGCCGTGTAGTCTCTCCATATTTTCCCGTTAACTCATTTCTCACAACAGATGAAAACCAAGGAAGTAAAGGCCCAAGCCCATAGAATCCGGTGCGTGCGTTGCAATTGACATCCACAAAAATCGTATTTGCCGGACTGCAAAGAGGTGCCCAATGAAATACTGCATAAATGATACACACATGTGAGAATAAACTGTCAAACGGAAGAAAAGTTAAAAGTTCGCCAACTTCATACATTCTGATGTATTCCACATACAGCCCACACTCGTTATCTCGCTCCCTCTTATTAGCTCTTAAGAGTTGTACATTTTTTGACAAGACGCAACGCACGCACGGGATTCTATGGGTTTGGGTCTTTAAAAATTGAGATATAGTCTTTATAACGTTTCCACACAACAAAGCGTATTATTTTATCGTGGGTTTAGAATTAGAATCCTTGGTTGCAATGTGTGTGTAATTCTTATAACTAATCATTGAACAAAACAACACCAAATCATCGACGTTCTTGCAAAGCTACCGGCGTTAATTGCTTAAACTGTGGAAGAAAGGGATACGCGAAATTTTGCAGACAAAAAGGGAGAGCAAAACCACAACAACAGTAACAAAAAACAGGCAAATAGTCTCAACTGGAATGATGAAGGTAAATATTGTAGATTAGAGTAGGTTGATGGATATATCAGTAAGTTAAGTAGGAATTATCGTTTTAGCTTAATATCCATAGAATCGTAACTTTAGAGTGTTTTGACATTGAAAAAAAGGAACGATGAAAAAATGCGAACCGCTGCCGGGTTTGCCCACATGTATTGAATTTGGTTTGGGGATGTTATGGGACGGCTGGCAAATATACGCGTTTTCTCAGTACTCGATCTGAGCAGCGGATTTTGGCACATGGAACTTGATGCTAGGAGCTCAGATTTAACCACCTTTAAAACACCAGTTGGAAGATTCAAGTTCAATCGTGAACCATTCGGTATAAGCAGCGCACCTGAAATGTTTAAAAAAGAAATGGCGCAAGCTTTCGGTGACATTCCAAATCTGTTTATCTATTTTGATGATAAGGCTATTGCGGCTGCAACTGATTTGGAACATGATCAAACTTTATCGCTTGTAATGGAACGCGCTCAGAAGTATAACATCAAGTTTAGTGCGGACTAAATCCAATTGAGGCAAAGGCAAATTAATTTTATGGGCCATCTTATTTCAGAGGGCGCATATAAGAAAGGAATTATTGGCGATTGTTTTTGCCTGTCCAAGTTTTACAGTCCAGTACTTATCAAGCGTGAAATTGACGACGTAACACCACGTATATTGTTTATAAACCTTGAAAGGAATTTCTTATTGCTGATTGCCTTTCAAGGGAACAGTTGCCAGATCAATTTGAAAACTCTGACTTGCTTGGAATGATACATCCAACCACTCGAAAAGTACGTCTTGCGGAAGACAATTACAATCTCTGCCTGCGTATAATCAAAGATGATGAAAAATACATGCGCATATGTAAATATGTACAAACGAAATGGCCCGGATATCATCAGCTTGATGACTTGAGCCAGAAGTTTTATAAAAACCGTGACAATTTGCACTTCGAGAACGAGTTGGTTATCCATCTGAAATCAAATGTGATTATAGCCCCTTTGGGTCAGCAGCATTTTATAAATTTGCTAATGAATGAAATATACTTTTTACTTTTTCGAGTCCACATTATCCGCAAAGCAATGGGATAGCAGAAAAGGGTGTTGGGATTGCGAAAACTTTGTTGAGGCGCTGGTATGAGGTACAAGAAGTTGATCGCTTCCAATATCGTATCCTTGAATATACGCATCCTTGAATATACACAAAATGCTAGCATGAATCTTTCGCCGTCTCAGTTATTCTTTGGCCGCCAAATTAAAACCAAGTTGCAAGTAGCGAGTCGCGAGCTTTTACAACGAAATAATGTGAAAGAAATTTATGTTCAGGACAAATTAATGACTGAAAACAAAAACAGAAATATTATTATGACCGAACTGCAAGATCCTTACCAATGTTGAATAGGTGACCAAGTAGTATTTAAGAAAAATGCAAAAGAATGGCATTATGGGAATTGATATTGTGTCAAACAAGTTTGGAAATAATTGTTGAAGATATCGTAGGTTCCTATCTAAAACTACAAACAATGAAATATATACGAAGGAACAGTTTTTTGAAGATAACAAACAAAGGTTTAAAAATCAATATCAAACCAAATGAAACATTGAGACATTGTAACTCCTCTCCTGAAATTGTGCAGGGGAATGAGGGTATTTTTGGGCAGTCATTTGCCAATGGTAGATGATGGGCCAATTGAACATGGTCATAGTGTATGTTCTGATTCCAGAAAAGAGGTCGCTAACCTGCTTGTGCCTGTGGCAAATCCCGCAGCATATGTTACCCGTAGTGGTCGACTTAGTTGGAGGTACACTCGCTATGGCAGTTAAAAAAAATGCGTGTAATATTATTCAAATACTAAAGTAATATTGTGAATATATATAAATTATAAGAAAGTAATATTGTGAATTACTGAATAAATATAAGTCATAAGTATTTTTATGATTCCATTAACCTGAGATTACAATAAATAGCTTGGACAGCAGTTGAGCTTCAACAAATCTACAATAAACAGTCTTTTGGTAATAATAAGGTCTTTTATTTTAACGTGCACATCACGTACCTGTAGTACTTTATCTTTTAATAGAAAACAATTGACAGGATTCACAAGTACCTCTTCCACATTTTTCGACAGCGGATAGGGTTGCAATCGGCCTGTAGTTAACTGTTTCGCTTTTTACCCCTCCCTTGTCAATTAGACGAATTATCGGCCTTTTCACCAACCTTGGCACATTGACACATACTACAGTTAATAATCTTGGTGATAAATGGATTTAGATTCTGGATAGAGATCTATTGGTCTGATGTTATCTGCTCCAGGACTCTCAGGCCAACAGATGCGTTTGGAAAACTCGTTGTAACAACTTCGTCAATTGAGCGCTTTCTTCTTCCATGAAGATTACTAATTATGCGCCAGGTTTTTCTCGGGCCATTGTTAGCATCTGCGAATTATTGTTTGTAGTACTGGGCATTCATTAGTTCGATGTTCTTATTCACCGTGTTTCTATACTTCTTGTACTGGCATTCGTAAGATTTTAACATCGGTCTATTCTTCCGCCTCGTATAAAGCTCATCCCTGTTTTTGTACATGGTGAAATCCACAGCTTGTGTGGCTTGCAAACGAGACTATTATTTTTGTTTTGTTTGAATTTTTTTGTATGTTCAATAAAGGTCAGTGACATCCGAAGTGTTGATGTTTTGGCTGATAGTTTTGCCTACTGCTTGCACAATTTGCTTTTTAATTTCTTTGTTATTTTTTAGTAGTTGTTGTTCGAGTGTGTTAATCCTAGTTTCCAGTGTGCATATTTGTTGAACTTTTTTTTTGTTGCTTTCTTTTAGTTCTTTTATTTCGTTGTAAAGTTTCTGTAGTACTTCAATGCTCGAGGTCATGTGTTGCTTTATTTCTTCGTACTTATTTGCAAGAAACTCAGAACTAGCACTTAAGTCCGATATTTCTTTTCTCATTTTTCTCATTTCGCTTATCATTATTTCAGTACTATTATCTGGAGGCGGTTTTGTGGTTGGAGCTTCTGCTACGGTTTCTGGTGAGCTCGCGCACCTAATTCGTTTGTTCAGTGGTTGAACTGCATTGGCTTCCACTGTTGCCTTGGGTGCGGAGAGCGCTGCGATTTCCATTCTACAGGCAGGACATCTCCATTCCTCCTTTTTGACCATAGGCATTTTCCGATAAGCCACAAAGTCTCCATTGGCTGGGAGGTCAGAGAGGCATTCTCCGCAAAGTTCCATACTGTACATTTAATATAAGAAACGTTAAAGAAAGAAATGTAAAACAAAGAATTTTATCAGGGGAAAAATAAATTAATTCACTGAGTTCACAAGTTGTTTCAAAGTTAAAATGTTGATAAAAATGCCTTTAATGCGCTTTGCTTAACTTTAAGAAGGAATTTGGGTAATAATTCTGTACTTCACAAATTGGGATCACAAGCTTAAGAGACTTAAACACAACTGATCACTTTAGAATCACAAGTGAAACTGGTTTCCGTCAATGACGCCCGTTTCTCCTTTTCACCTTGTATTCCAATAGCTTCTAAAGCCAACATCATCGCTAAGTGGTCCTGCTCTCCCTTTGAGAGTTTAGTTGAAGCGATTGTTAACCGATGATCGTATTGACTTCTCAAACAAATTTTCACTTTTGACAGAGTTTTCTGTGGTGGACTTGATATCGAACCGAAACGTACGTAGGAAACTTCCGTTCTTCCTTGTCCAGGTCAGCCCAGATAGCAAAAAAGACAGCCTAAAGCGCATTAATTTCTAGACTCCATTTCTTTTACATGGGAAACATGAAAAGACCAAACACATACTCCAATGTGCTCCTTGTCAGAGGTTTGGGCATTCCGCGGCGAACTGCAACATGCAGTCTTACTGCGTCAAATGCGCAAAAACCCACATCCAAGATGTTTATTAGGGACGGAAACGGTCGAAGATAGGAGTAAGCCAAAGTGCGTAATCTGTAAGACTAACGGACATCCGGTAAGCTTTCAGACATATCCAAGAGTTCAAGAACTCATAGAGGCTATAAACAAGTTCACAATCCAGGCGTGTTGATGGTCAGCGAAACTAAGCTGAACCAAACGTGTAAACTCTTATACAAGAATTACCACGTAAATCGAAGAAACCGACCCCAATCCTTACAAGGGGGCGGGGTTGCCCTCTTAATCAAAAAAGGCCTATGTCATAAGGTCATGTATAGCAGTGAAGCGCAACGATTGCAAGCGATAGAAACGTGTATTGCACGCATTCCGCTCCAGGGTGGCAAGCGTTTATATGTGATCCCGATCTATGCAGATGACAATCCTAACCTCAATCGCAACTTCATTTCAGAGTTCGACACTCTTTTTACTAGCCTTCGACAGAGCCCGGAGGAAAACTATTACATTATATCTGGAGATTTAAGATCCAAGCACAGAGAATGGGGCAATGGAGTGGAGGCAGCGGGTCCTATCAGGATCTATTACTAATCGACAAACGACTGACGATACTAGACGTGGAAAGACACACACGGAACTGCTTAATTACGATTGAGTACGAAGGTGATCACTGCGGACTCTTCGCGGCTATTCAGCTCCCGAACGAGGTGAAAGAACTGGGGGAATATGTCCAGATGCACCCTTATAATTATAATAAGGCCCGATGGCCTCGCTTTTCCAGAACTTTATCCTATGAACTACGTTCGGGTGGGTTCTTCAATCTTCCGACAAACAGAAACCTGACAAACGAGGAGGTGAACAGGTACCTCAGGCAAACTGACAACGTAATTAAACGTACAATGGACAAAACTATACCGAAAGTAGTACAAATCGATGACAACGATGTTTATACATTGGAAAACAGCTGTGGTGCACCCAATCCCTAAACGGGACCAAAATTCAACAATTCCGACAAATCTTCGATCGATCAGTCTCTTCCTTGCATAAGCAAAGTTTTTTAAAAGATAGTCATTCGAGTTCTGAAATAATGGGTTGAGGAAAATAATATCATACCGGACAACCAGTTCGGATTCAGGGCGGGGCATCAAACCCTACATGCCGCGTCCAAACTGGTGTCCGACAATCAATGGAGCAAAGATATAAAACAATGCACGGGTGCTTGCCTGATTGACTTGGAGAAAGCGTTCGACACCGTTTGGTTGGAGGGCCTCTTCCTCAAGCTGGTCAGGCTCGGTGTGAGTAAACCATTGCTATACATGATCTATGACATGAAAGCAGGTAAAAAGTTCGTCGTGAAAAGTGGCGATGTAACTTCTGCCACGGTCTTTGACATCAAAAAAGGTCTGCAACAAGGAGCGATTGGTTCGTCGATCCTGTTTTCAATATTCTCTGCAGATCTGATAGGTTCAATGCCGCACTTAATTGCGTACGCCGACGATTTTGTGGTGTACATATCAGGTCCGAAGGTCGAAGAAATAAATATCATGTTGCAAGGTGATTTCGATCAAATTCAGTGATTTTGCGACGACTGGAAGTTGATTATCAACTTCCGTAAGTGTGAAACTATCCTTTTCACAACCCCGTTGAACATGGCATCATGGGATATGAACACAAACTGGCGTAAATTCGGAATTGATGACCCACAGGGACGCCCTTTCGATGTGAAAAGTGTAGTTAAGTATCTTGGCATTTGGTTGGACCTATATCTGTATTTTGACAAGCATATACATATTTCTCTGTCCAAAGCTAAAAAGGCCTTTGCTGTGGCAAGGAGGTTGTTTTACAGCATCCAACTTGATACCAGTGTGAAGGTAATCTGCTACATACTGCTACTACCTGTCCTTTGTGGTTCAACTTGAGTCCTTCCCAGATGGAAAATATGACGTTGTTCGAGAGACAGTGTCTGCGGACTTGTCTCCGGTTGTATCGTACACATGAATCTGAGTACAAGAAGTACTATCCCAACGAGGTCCTGTACAACGAGGCAAACTTGAACAGGATAGATCATTTTATTATTATGCTGATCAGAAGGCATATTGAACGAGCTATGACTTCTTCCAACAGTCTGATCTTTGGGGCTTACTATGCCAACGTTATGTACCATGAGGGATTGTGCCTAACCGGCTTTATTCCTTCCGAGGCGTTCCTACATCTCTACACAATTGGCCTAATACAGGATCCACACGGATGTCCTGTAATCTTCCATGTCGTACGCCGAACAGTGGACAGGCGACTTCAATACGAATGGGATGTCGCTCGCAGTCGCGAGTATCTCCTCCGATTCAGCAGAGCAATCTCTGCTCGAGACATTAGACAGTCTGAAAAAGAACGGCAATTTTACTGGTGGTTACACCAAAACCAGTCCCCGCCGCCCCTGGCTTTTCTAACTGACGCAGTAGTTGACCTTGGTGGCCACATACATAGCATATACGCATATACATAGCATATACGCCCTGGTGCACACGTTCGTACTGTTACGGACATAGTTAAGATAGTCTTAAGTTTTAATATTAGGTTAAGTTAGTTTAAGTTAGGTTAAATTAGATATATATAGCCAAGTTTTTTTTACCAGTTTTCTTGGCGAAACAAATAAAACGAAAACAGTGTGTTCTTTAGCACAATAAAAAAAACAGCATAAGCAGAAAGGCACAGAAAAAAAATGAACAATAAGAATAGCTTAGAGTACCCGTATAGGGTCAGTAGGTTAGGTGTAAGAACATTTGTTAAGTTAGTTAAGCTAGTTTTAAGCATTTTTGTCTAGTAAATGAATTAAAAATAAAACAAAAATGAAAAACAAGAATAAATCGTCGGAGAGCTTTTGCCTGTGTATGACATCTTTATCGGCCACTTTTCGCAGTGTATTGTGTATTCAGTAAATTAGCTAAATTAGCCAAAATTACTAAACGCGGTAGTTCCCCAAATTCAGAGGGTGTTTCCAATCCCTCCGATAAGAAACTTCGTAGTATGAGTGCAACTAGTGCGGGAAAGATGAACTCAAGGTACAATCGTTTCAGTGCCTTTCGGAGTATGTTGGATAAAGACGATAATGATATGGACGAAATTATTTCCCCAAACGTACAGAAAAAAGAGAATGTGCCTCCTATTAAACTGATCGAAAAAACTAGTGACTATGTTCACAGTTTAATGGAGTCATTAAATATATCTGATTACTCCATTAAAAAAATCTCCATTGGAATAAAAATCCTGTGTGAATCTTTAGAAACATACACCAGTGTAGTGTCATATCTAAAAGAAAACAAATGTCAATTCTTCACCCACGACATGAAAAGTGTAAAAGCATTTAAAGTTGTTCTGTTTGGACTCGACGATTTAAATGTTGATTTATTAAAGTCGAAATTGATTGAAATCGGTCTGAAATGCATGGACATTAAGAAAATTAATAAAAACTATGGACATTATAGTGAAACATTTTATTTAATTTCATTAGAGAATGGATCAATCAAATTAAATGATTTAAAAAAACACTACCGATCTGTTTTCCATACTCAAGTGAGTTGGAGCTTTCAACGAAAACTAAAAGGCAAACCGACACAATGCCATAATTGCCAGATGTTCGGACATGGTGAGCGCAACTGTCACATTAAATCATATTGTGGTATTTGTGCTGGTTCGCACAAGACCGTTGACTGCAACAAAAAAGAAACTCTCAAATGTGTTAATTGCAATGGTTCTCATAAAGCCAGTGATGCTGGTTGCTTGGCTAGATCCAAATATTTAGAGCTTAAAAGCAACTTTGCAAATCGCAAGAACCAAACTCATCAGCTGACAAAAAAAGCTTCTTTGTCAACGAAAGCTCCCGCCACTGTTCCAGTAAACAGCACGCCGAGGCAACTTGACTTGTCATCTACGTCAGACTTTCCCCCCTTCCTCGCCGAAGTCAATTTACGAATCAAAGTAAACAACGAGAGGAAACCGTCAGCTGTGTGCCACCGCCTAGCACATGGGAGAGTGCTACTCATCATTCAAGTGGTGTGATCAGCAACAACAACAATCTTTTCACCATGGAGGAATTAAATGTACTAGTTATGGAAATGATAAGTAAATTAGCTACTTGTAAATCAAAAGCAGATCAGTTTCAAGTTATCGCACAGCTAGCTACTAAATTTTTGTACTCTAATGATAAGTAATAATATGGTAGATAGTAACTTAAATATTGTAACATGGAATGCTAGGGGGATTCGAAACAAAAGCATTGAATTCTTAGATTTTTTAAATAGAAAAAACGTTCACATAGCCTTAGTAACAGAGACATGGCTTAATGAAACTTATCGTTTATCCACCCCGAATTTTAAATGCTATCGTCTTGATAGAACTGTTGGAACTGGTGGTGGAGTCGCAATATTTGTGCGTAGATCGGTTCAACATTCGCTCTTACCTGTTATTAGAACACATTTAGTAGAAAACTTAGGAATCGAGGTGAGGTTATCAAACCAAAAAACAATTAAAGTCTTGTGTGTTTATTTTCCGGGTGCTACTGTGACAAACGCTAATAAGACTATTTTAAGTAATGATCTCCGGAAAATTTTTTCCTTAAATGATGATTACTTAGTTGGAGGCGACCTAAACTGTAGACATAGGGATTGGGGTTGCACACGTGCAAATACATGGGGTAATGTACTTTCAAGTCTTAGTGTTGTGTTGCCCATTACGTTAATGTTTCCACATAGTCCAACTTATGTACCTGCTGGTTCACGTGGTCGTCCGTCTGTTATAGATATATTTATTACTAACTGTCCTAGCTATGTATCTCAACCTGTATGTCTTAATGAATTGACCTCGGATCATAACCCTGTATTTTGCAAGCTTCTTCTGTGTGGTATGGAAGTTGTTGATTATATTCAAGACTTAAAAAATGCTAATTGGAATCGGTTTAGAGCAAATATAAGTCAGAAACTTCGGCAGGTTGACACCGACTTAGACCATATAACCTGCAAACAGGATGTTGACCTTCTTGTATCAAGTTTCACAAAACAAATTCTAGACTCAGCTAATGAGAGTATTCCAAAAATAGCTAAAAAAAAGAACAATTGCATTAAGCTTCCAACTGATGTTTTAAATCTTATAAAGTTACGAAATATGCACAGAAGAAACTGGCAACGATACAGACAAATTGTAGATAGAAACGAAGTCAATTATCTCAACAAGATCATCAAAGAGAGTATAGCTCGAATTCGTAATGACTCTTGGAATAATAAACTTAAGCACTTAGACAAAAATACTAAGCCGTTCTGGAATATCGTAAAATTAGTTCGAAATAAGAATAGTCGTATCCCGTGTCTCAGAAGCACTTTAAATACGTATTTTACAGAAGTTGAAAAGGCTAATGCGCTAGCCCAAACATTTGAGCGTAATCATAACATAGCGCGTAATCTGGGTGATTTGCATACAGATACTTTGGTAAATGGTACTGTTCAGACATTCCAAACAATGAACTCAGTCACACCTTTAAATGAATTTGTGAATGAAGACGATATCAATTTTTTTATCAGCAATCTCGTAACGAGAAAATCTGGTGGACTAGATTTAATAAGAAATGTATATTTAAAAGAGTTACCGAAAATTGGGATAAAGATGGTGGCATATGTTATAAATGCATGTTTGAAACTGCAATACTTTCCAACAAATTGGAAGATAGCTAAAGTTATGCCTATTCTTAAAGCTGGTAAGCCTTCAGATAGTCCTGATAGTTACAGGCCAATTAGTTTACTTAGCAGCCTGAGTAAACTCTTTGAACGAATATTAAAAGAAAAGATTATGAAGATTGTTGATGATAAGAACATTTTTCCCAAAGTACAGTTTGGGTTTAGGCGTTATCACAACACTTCTCATCAAGTTAAGAGAATCTGTAATCACATCAAAAGTAATCGTATTGATGGTAAATCGACCGGCATGATTTTACTTGACATTGAGAAGGCATTTGACACTGTCTGGCATAATGGTCTCATTTTCAAAATGAACAATCTCAACTTTCCACCTTATTTGTGCAATATAGTTCTAAGTTTTCTGTCTGATCGTTGTTTCCAAGTCCATGTTAATAGTGGTGTTTCAAATTTTATATATTATAATGCAGGTGTACCCCAAGGGTCTGTCTTGGCGCCAACCCTTTACAATTTGTATACCTCGGATTTTCCAGAATTACCTGAATGTGAAACTGCTATCTTTGCCGATGACACAGCTATATTTTCATCACATAAGTTCGCTCTTAACATTGAGAGCAATCTTAAATATGCGATGGAAAATATTTTTAGTTACTGTGATAAATGGAAGATTAAATACAATGAAGATAAGTTACAAGCGATATTTTTCACACGAAAAAGAAAAGCTTGTTTTCTCCCTAGTTCCAGCTTTCGGGTGAATGGAATCAACGTTGAGTGGAAGAACTCCGTTAGGTATCTTGGTATTCATCTTGATAGCAAATTAACTTTTCATGAGCACATCAACCAAACTCTCAGGAAAGTTAACATTGCAAAGAAAATTCTTTACCCCTTTATTAACAGAAAATCCTTTTTGTCTACCTCCAACAAAGTAATCATACTTAAGGCTATATTTCAAGCCATAATACTTTACGGTTGCCCAGTATGGGGAAAATCCGCACAGTGTCATATCAAAAGATTACAAATAGCCCAAAACAAAGTCTTAAAAATGATGTTGGATCTACCACGGGATTATTCCACCTTAAAACTCCACAGAAGAGCGGGTGTTGAGCTGATCTATAAAAGAATATTGAAACTGACAGATAAGTTTAATTACTCATGTGCTTTTGCTGAGAATCCACTAGTCAATGAATTAACAAATTGCATTCTGCAAAGTGAATAAATATTATTACATGCATATACATTGTAATCTACACGATTTATTTGTTAAACTTTAATATTGTTAGTATTTCCTTCACATTTATTTATTTTTTCTTTGTATCTATTTATTTATATATTTATTTATTTATTTATTTGTATATTTATTTATTTACTTATTAATTTATTTATTTATTTATATATATATGTATATACTTATTTATTTATTTATTTATATATATTTATATAATTATTTATTTATTTTTTTTACTCAGTTAGTTATTTATTTATTTATATAGATTTATATACATATTTATTTATTTAGTTGTAACACCTTTATTGTAACATCATTTTTTACCAAATTACGGGTTTCCAACATTAATTTACATATGTTTATTGACATACTTAAAAATGTAAATGTATATATACGCATATACCAATTATATATATATATTTTTTTTTCTCTTGTATTGAAGGTTTTTTGTCGTATTTTCCTTCAAATAGTTTTGTCACAACACAATGTTATATTATAAATTTCACAATCATGTAAACACTTTTCCAGAAGTAAGATATTCGATTTATCAAATCTCTGTATTAGATACTGTGCGATAGCTAAAATCAATGTAAACTTTTTATAACGAAATAAACAAAAATAAAAAATAAATAAATAATATTATAAAAAAACAATCGTGCAATTGGTAGTTCTACTAGTCCAAATGAGCTCGGTCTTAAAAACGAGACGAATTCAAGAAATCTTCTTCTTCTTTGTTTGGCGCTACGGTCAGGGGGGGACTTGGGCCTCAACCAACAAGCCTCTCCAACTAGCGCGACCTCTGGCTAGCTGTCTCCAGTTTCGCGAATCAAGTTGATTGAGGCCCCTCTGCACTTGGGTGCGCCACCTTAAACGCACGCTCTGGTGCGTTGCCCGAAATCTTCGGATTCGAAGATTCCTCGGGCCTGAGCTGTGGTTTCCATCCGCTCTACATTACTTAGCCACGGTAGGCTTTCGATCCGTAGACACCTAACTAGGCTCATGTCGCTGTGCAGCCGGAACAGTTTTTGGTTGAATCTTCGCTTGAATTTTGGTACTGATGCTATTAGTACAGTTTACTCCGGAGTCGAGGTAAGTGAAGTCCTTGACTACCTCGAAGTTATAGCTGCCCATTGTGACGCTCGTTGTATGTCCTTTTTAAGGACAGCATATGCTTCGTTTTGGCCTCATTCACCGCCAGACCAATTTTAGCCGCTTCCATCTTAATGTTAGCAAATGCCTCACTGACGGCTCGCTGAGTTCTGCCAATCACGTAAATGTAATTGGCGTATGTTAACAATTGCTCCGACTCTTCCAGAAATCGTGCATCTGGTGTTGGCGTGTGGGTCTCACACGATCTTCTCCACGACGATGTCGAAGAAATCACGTGACAGCGCGTCGGCTTGCCTAAAACCTTTTTGACATTGAAGGTCTCGGTGAGTTCGTTACCCACCTTGATGGAGCAGCGAGAGTTCTCCATTGTCATCCTGCACAATCTGACGAGATTTTGCAGGAATGTCAAAACTAGACATGGCGTTGTATAACTCGTTTCTATGCTGTCTGTCATATGCGGCCTTAAAATCGACAAATAGGTGGTGGGTGTCGATCTGCATCGCTTGAGTCTCTTCCAGGATCTGCCGGAGTGTAAATATTTGGTCTATTGTGGACTTTCCTGGCCTGAAACCGCACTGATAAGGACCTATCAGGTTGTTGACAAAGGGTTTCAGGCGTTCACACAGAATGGCAGACAGTATTATGAGGCTGATCCCTCGATAGTTGGCGCAGTCAAAGGGGTCTCCTTTCTTGTGGACCGGACAAACGACGCTGAGATTACACTCATCGGACAAGCTTTCCTCCGACCATATCTTACAGATGAGCTGGTGCATGCCCAAACCTCTGACAACGAGCACATTGAAGCATGTTCTTCCTATTCTTAGGGGTCCTGGGGTAACCTGAACCGGGAAGAACGGAAGTTCCTATTCTTTCTGTACGTCACCGCAGTGTTGAATGGCTCAATCCCAACGAACGTGACATCGTACATTTTGCTGCTGTTGCTTATGCGGTAGTTGTTGTTGTTGCCGCTGTTTTTGACGCTGTCTCTTGGCAACTGTTGAAGTTGGGCTGCCGTTGTTGTTGTTGCTCCTGTTGTAGGTGCTGCTGTTGCTGTGGCTTCTTTGGCTGCTCTCCTGGCTTGTAATTATCTTGGATTACCTGTATATGGGCGTTCAGCTTTTCACGTTCATCATATCCCTTGTCATCCGAGTCGGTTGTACCCAGAGCGTGATACTGGCTTTTATTTTGTATTTTTTTGTAAATAAAAAGGTGGCTAGGATACAACTCAAATTTGCTTATAATTTAAGCTAATTGTCCTATTTTCTCATTTCTAACTTTTCATAGAGAAAGCCCTCTGAAATCCACGGGGGAATGTTAAAGTTCAGCTCAAGGGCTTCGGTTGTGCGCTTTTTGCGAATCCCTGTACAATTTCACTTTTTTTCACTAATATATTATTTGACTTCATTATTAAATACGTGTGACTTCTTCCCGGTCTGCGAATGACTGATGGTGTGTATATAAATATCAACATATCAATCTAGAGGCTCAACTGTATTGCGCATGAGTGTGCATCAGCTAGTGTCAAGTGCGTCAAACACCCATCCCTATGCGCCAGCCTATAATGTAGTCAATGAACGATTGCGAGCATTTCGTTAAGCATATTCAAAACCTGAATGTTTCGTTAAGCATGAGCTAGTGCGAAATGAATTGCACTGCGTATATGCGAGTTTGGCAGATGGCACATAAACAGCGAAATTGCGAACAATTCAAACGATTATTGAAAATTTAAGGAAAAATCCATGTCTGTATGACAAAAACAACCGCTGTATTAGAACATAAATCATGGGAGCAAATAGCCGCTGACATCCACATAACATGGAAGTAAAGAAAAAAAAATATTCCAAAGAAAATATTTATATAATTTTATTTCAGCCTAGAAGTCAAACAAAGGTGGAAATCGTTGCGGGAAAGGTACTCGCGAGAACTTAGGAAACAAAATTTACCGTCAGGGAGTGATGCATCGCATGACATTGAATGGGATCTCATCCAAGAGATTAAGTTCCTACGTGAATGTGTAGCGCCAAAACGGTAAGTTTAGGCACAAATATACATGCTTCCCATATTTGTACAATTTTGTTAACCCTTATTTTCAATCACAGCACCATTTCATATTCCATCGAGTCCGACGAGGACATGTCGGTGAGTGAGGGAAAGTCATCGGTCACATGCTCACCGGCTTCAAAAAAAAAGTAGGGCAGCCGCTTTCGACAGTTTGTGCGAGAAATTTTCAAATTTCGTATCGAAAATAAAAGCAACGGCTGCAGAGGAGACCCAGGATTTTGCATTTTTAAGACAGTGGATTTAATGATGCAAGGCCTTCCTGAAAGGGCTAAGGACAAGTTTAATCAGAAAATAATTGCGGAATTAATACTTATCCGTGAGGAGTTCCCTGACAAGTAAAAAAAAAACTTGTGTAGGCATAGTACAAATTTAATATATGTATTTATAAAATGAATGAAATATATAATACTCAAATAAAATGAAATTCAAATTTAAACACAATTGTTTCCATTCTCGTGCAAGTAATCACGAACGTTGCCCGATTCCAACTACGCGTTGATGCCACGGATCATTTTTCATTTTAAATTCATTTTTATTATACAATTCATAATGAGCTTACATACAGAAAAATATGCTTAAGACTAGTTGGACGTACAATTCTACTTCTTACTTACTGACTTAATCTTGGTCTATATGTCTTTCGACGTAATACTAAGTTTGTATTGAACTATGAATTCTAATGTGCAAATTAATATTGAGAAAATGTTTAGCAACAAACTTAAAAATAGAACAATTTTGTTTAAGACTTAAATTCTATCATACAATCTACCTTAAAATAACTTAAAACTACCTTAACTAAACATACACATACATATGGTATATACATGCATGTATAGTACATACTTGCATATATACATAAGTACTTACTCCATTTACAACAATATACCCGTAAGTACACTCAGTGTACCAATGCGTAAAGCTTTAATACTACCTTAGAACTGCCCTACGATGTGGACGTCTGCCATAAGTTACCGTATCTAGAATTCAATCTAATCCACAGAAAGACAGAGACCGACTGCGCCCCATAAGGGGGGAACGCTCTACCCGTTCTACCCCGGGTCTAAAGAATTCGACGCTGGAGTTCCTTTGCTCCCCAGCCACCAGAACTTACGATGTTGCAATGCAACATCTCGCACATCCCGACTCGAGACCGCTGTACTGAACCGGAGGAGGCCCTCCTCAGCTCGTTGTGAAACGGAACGGTCGTGGTTGAGACACCCATCCACAGTTGACCTGGCTATGTGAAACAGGAGCAGTACCGCATTCTTGTCTTGTATCAGGTCGTGCTTGTCAAAGTAGAGAAATGCTTCCGGACGGACGAAGCCACTATCACGAACCCCCACGTGGTAATGTGGGTTGGGGTAGTAAGTCCCGGAGATAATAACTTACTCTCGTAGTGTGACCTCGAATCAACTTCTCCAGGGTCCACTCGTATCGGGTTCGCCCTGTTGTATAAGATCTCATTGGAGTAGAATTTCATGTACTGGGACTCTGGTGCTCTGTAAAGGCGAAGGTAAGCCCTAAGACAAGCCCTCTCAAACACCCGTATCTTTTCCATCAAACTTGCACTCACGTTAAACCACACGGGACAGCCATAGGTGAGCATTGGCCGTATGAGGGCTATGTAGCAGATTACCTTCACCCTCGCATCGAGTTGGCTGTTGTAAAACAGTCTCTTAGTAAGGGCGAAAGCGCCCAGAGCCCTGGCCAGAGCAGCATCTACATGTTTGTTAAAATATAGATCCCAAGGTATCTGACTACAGTCCTTTGCGCCAGTGGTTTCCCGTGCCGTCCAACAATTGTGAACTTTCGCCAATTCTTTTTTGTATCCGATGAAGCTTTATACAACGGAGTCCTGAACAAAATGGTTTCCGACTTTTGTAGGTTGATATTCTACTTCCAGTCATCGCAATCTCTCATGAATGAGTCGAAGTCACCCTGCGCGAGCGTAGTGATGTCCTCCATCTTTTTGTCTGATCTGTACACGATCAAGTCGTCGGCAAATGCAATTGCGTGAGGAAGACAACTTATTAGATCGCTCAAGAAAATGTTGAACAGGATCGGCGAATTAACGGTGAAGACCATTTTTTACTTCAAAAATACCTGTAGAGGTCACGTTGCCATTCTTGTCCACGAACCGCCTACCAGTAAGCATATTATACAGTAGGTACAGCAGTGGTTTCTAATGCCTAGCCGATTGAGCTTATACTAAAGTCCTTCTTACCAAACGGTGTCGAAGGGCTTCTCCAGGTCAAACAAACAGGCACCCGTACTTTGTTTCTTGCTCTTGTTCCATTGGATATCCGACACCAGTTTCGACGCGGCATGAATAGTGTCATGCCCCGCTCTGAAACCGAATTGGTTATCCGGAATTATATGTTTGTCCTCTGTCCAGTTGATCAGAGCTCTATTTACCACCTTCTTTAATACTTTGCTGATGTTCGGAAGGAGACTAATTGACCGGAGGTTGCACGGATTCGAAGAATCTTTTCCTCGCTTGGATATGGGTTGTACAATCGCAGTTTTCCAGTGCTTCGGATAATGTGCATTATTCAGAGCAGATGCGAAGACCGCTTGAAGATCTGCCGTCGAAATGAACGGGGGATGAACCCCTTCGTCGGCGATGACATTGTCTGCCACATTTTTGTCATTGAACTTGACAAAGCCGATGTTCTCAGATCGACATTGCTGCAAATCTTCTCGGAGTTGAGAGTTGCTAGTTTGCACGCTGTTCTCCAGGTCGTGGTTCGGGCGAACACTCTCGTTCACCTTGTATACTTTTTGAAAAACTGCGCATAGTACTTAAACTTTTTCTTGAAGGTCTTCGACCACAAAGAAGTTACCGTCGAGAACAGCGCTATTGGGATCAATACCTGCTGTAGTCAGTGTCTGTTCGTTGTCTGTTGTCCTTGGAAGCTTAAGACACGGAAGATCGCTATTTTTCCTTCGAAAGAATTTATTTATATGTGGAAACATACTCGGGTTGTTTGATCTAACAGCCCGAATTTTTTTGTTCCAGTATGTGTTCACCGAAACTCTATAATTCTGTACTTTTAAAGTCTGTACATTCTTAATGAGCGATTTAAGAGTCCTAACTTCCTCGCTATGTCTGTCAGCAAACCGCCTGTACAAGGTTTTTAATCTTGACAGGAGTCTGTTTTTTTATTGGTGGAGTGCGTCAATTGTCGCATTGCGGTACAAGTTTTCATTGTTCGCGCGTGTATACCGTGGTATCGTACTGTCCATAGTTCGTTTTATTGTCTCGTCCAATTAAATTAGATACATGTCAACCTCATCGTTTGATAAGTTTTTATTGGACGGAATGTGGAGCGCATTCGAAGAGATTGCTCGAGTCATTTGTCAGGAGAAGCGTGGTCATCGCGCCCTACTGTAATTGTAGGTATGCGTTTGAAAAAACTTTCCTAATTCCGCAATGTCGTTGGGGATCTTGAATCGGCACTAAGTCACTAAGTCCGCAATGGTCATTGAGATACACGAAAGTGTTCAAACAGTTTACAGTTTGTGCGTTTGTGTCTGTCAGCTGCAGTCTTGCGTCAAACAGCAGGAGATCCAAGAACGATCCGCTTCTGGGGAAGAACGCGATTTCAATTGCTTTTATGACATCGAAAAATTGAATCGAGCTCTGAAATAGTTGTATTGGAACTGAGGGAGCGGGAGGAGTACGCCGACACCGCATACAGCTTCTTTCCACTGCGGAGAGAAATGCAAACGATGCAGGCCTCCAACAACACCTAAAACCGTCCTACCTCACACTACTTTGTGTTTGATGTTATTTTTTATGAAGATCGCAATACCGCCTCCACCATTGGAGCCGGTCCATCTCCAATCTCTCTTCTGATAACATTATAATAATTGTGAGCCAATATGCCTCTCTGGGTTACCTTGGTTTCGCTAATCAGAAATAGCTCCAGGCTTTTAACGTCCAAGAATCGATAGAGCTCGTTTTTCCGTGGACCCCTATCAATGAATTTGCATTCACTTTTGTTTTCCGCTCCTGGAACTTAGGGCAATCTCGATAGTTGGCGGTGTGCCCAGCAATCCCGCAGAGTGCGCACTTGAATTGACTTCTGTCACCTGCCCCCTTAGCCCCAGAAGACAATTCTCCGAAATGTGGTTCCTACTTAACTTCACGCATCGAGTCTGCATTTGGCAGTTCGACGCGACGTGCCCGCACCTTTGGCAACGAACGCATTTGACAATGCCGTCGCGCTTTCTAAAACGGTCCCACTCGCATTTGTGGTAATCTAAGAACTTTATTTTCTTCAGATTATCCACTTTGCTTGTAGGTGTGACATGAACAATATAGAAGGGTAATTTCCTCCCCTCTCTATTGGCCTTTACTGTGGAGAAAGGCTTAACTTCGACGAACTCAATTCATTCACACACTTGCTCACGAAGCATTAAGAGCCGCGACTGGCATTTTTCGCCTTTTGGCGTGAAAGAGAAGAACTCAAGCGTCGATTTTTTAAATAATGCTTTTACTGCATTGTGGTCTTCCACTGTCTTGCAGTGGATTGAATGTTTGTCAAAACCTTCATTCCTAGTAATAAAAAATTGGCTTACACATCTTGGCAGTTTGTTCAATATCCGCCTTATATATGTTGATAGGCAGCACCTTTTCTTTTTTCTGCTGCTGTTGTGTTGAATGTGGCAGTCGCTGTTGAGTTGCTGGCTTCTTTTTTGTTGCTGACTGCTTCTGTGTTGCTGGCAGCCTTTAATGCTGAGCTTCTGGCAGCTCTTGTGGTTGTGCTGCTGGTTTATGAATATTTTCTGGCCGCGTTTGCTGTTGCGTAGCTAGCCGCTAATGTTGCAGTGTTGCTTGAAGCTGTTGCTGGACAGTTGATGGGGGTTGTTGTTGCTGTGCCTCAGCACTATTTTGCTGCTTCATTTTGGATTGAAGCTTCATTTTCTTGCTGTTGCTGCAGATCCATCATTCTTCTTGCAACAGTTCTTGCTTTCAGCTCTCTGATCTCACGCACTAGCTGCTGAATTCTCTCTTGCATCGTATCTCTCTGTATTTTTTTAAAGCGCAGTACACGCTCAACTTCATCTACGGTGTCACTGTCCAGCAAATCAAAGCTGTTACTGCTGACAGTAAACAGACCTTTCCCTCCATCGGACACGTACTGCACCTTTTCCTCTTCTACCACGGCTGCGGTTGTACCAGCTGACGTCGCATCACTCTGCTCTGCCGTGTTCATGATACAGCGTTTTCCGCTTTTACGAGTGATATTTTTTTCTCCTCCTCTTGACTGTGCCTTCCTGAGGCACTGTTGTCAGGTGGTTTGATTGCGTCACCGGTTGTTTCGGGTCATCGTCCGATTCCATGAACGAGGACCGCTCGTTGGCTTCCATTTCACTCACTCACTTGCTTAGTGAAACAAAAAATAAGTTAGGTTCTTGTGGTTTGTCCCCAGTCGGGATCGAACCAAGTACCCTTGGTGCCATAAGCACTGACTCTACCCAGTCAGCCAATTGCTTGTTATGTTAATGGGTTGTAAGTATGCCAGTTCACTACTTTATACTGAATCACTTTGGTATTTACCAGGTATAGCGGTATGAAATGAGTTGTGAGTGAGTTTTTTTTTTTTAAATAAAACACTTATTATTAATGGGAAAGTAAGAACATTTTATTCAAAGTATTGGCCATTGTTTTCTACACATTTTGACCACCTTTCTGGCAATTTGTGAATGCCACGCCAATGAAACTGTTCGTCTTTTAAAGCAAACCAATCAGACACCCAATTTTCGACTTCTTCGTAGGAATCGAAGTGCTGCTCAGCCAATGCGTGTCCCATCGATGAAAACAAATGGTAGTCGGAAGGAGCCAAGTCTGGTGAATACTGCGGGTGGGGTAGCTGCTCCCAGCCAAGTGTGTTGATTGTATCCTGAACCGGTTTTGCTTTGTGTGCAGGTGCATTGTCATGGAGCAAAATTACCTCGCCGTGTTTTCTGGCCAATTCTGGTCGTTTCTCGATCAATGCATGGTTCAAATTGATAATTCGTTGTCGGTAGCGACCAGTACTAACGGTTTCACCAGGTTTAAGGTGCTCGTGGTACACCAAACACACAGCATTGCCTTCTTGCCGAATCGATCTGGTTTTGCAGTCAATGTCGATGGTTGTCCCGGATTAACGTATGATTTTTTTCCGTTAAGGATTCTTAAAATAAATCCATATTTCATCGCCAGTAACAATCCGATGCAAGACCGATTTTCTTACGTGTCTTTGAAGCAAAATTTCACAAGTGTTTTTTCGGTTTTCCATATGGCTTTCATTCAATTCATGTGGCACCCATTTTCCACACTTTTGGATCTTTCCCATAGCTTTTAAACGGTCAGAATTTGTTTGCTGTGCAACATTTAACATTGCTGCCATTTGCTTTTGACTCAAAGTGTCATCTCCATCCAATATCGTTTGCAATTTGGCGTCTTCAAACTTTTTTGGTGGTCTTCCGTTCGTTCTTCATTTCTCACATCAAAATCATTATTTCTGAACCTATGAAACCATCTTTTGCATGTTGATTCTGATAGAACATGATCACCATATGCCTCGACAAGCATTCGATGCGACTCTGCAGCGCGTTTCTTCAAATGAAAACAGCAAATTAATGCTTTCCGCAAATTATCACTTTCTGGTACAAAAATCGACATTTTTAACACGATGAAAAAATATGACTCTGTCTGTTCAATGACTTGATGTATACTAAATATTTTTCACAGATGTCATAGCAAACAAGATAAACAAAAATAAGGGCTCGTTCACAACAAATGTTCCCTATCGAGGCATTTGTATCTTGACGCTCACTACATACCGGTATACCTGGTAGTTAAAGTCGATACACTCTAGAACTATAACCGCACTGCTCAGAGGTCGGTAATCGACTGGTTGATGCCACGGAGAGAGAGCAAATATGCTCTGATGCTGTAATTGTCGGAGTACCCGAAACTCTGAACGAGAGCCTGGAGCCTTTCTTCAGAATAAGATTGAATAAGATTTTCAGAGGGAAGCCACGCCTCTCCAACACACTCAGTCGGTCGATGCCAGTATAATTGTGAAGCCAAAAAGGCCCCGTTGAAACTCACCGACATAGGATTTAACTCATCGAAAAGCTTCGATATTAATGAAAGCTTGACTAAGAATATTTACCACCTGCAAAGAGAAGCACTGAAGCCTAGACGTAATCGCTTCTTAACAACCGTCTTCACCAACAATGGACGAATTCATATACTCTTTCTTTTGTATTGTAAGGTTATTACTTCAGTTGCTTTTCTGCTTTATCTCCCTCTCCCTTACTGCAAAATAGTCTGTCTCTTACTATCATTACATCTCTCATCATGAACAACATCAATGGCCAAAGTAACAGCATGAATGAAAAAAAGCGAATCATTATTAAATGTTTTATGTAAAAGCCGTGATGGTCTTCTTTGTCACATAAATCCACAAAGTCTGGTAAACAAATTCAACGAATGCAAAATAATATTTGAGAACAGCTTAGTCGACATAAGATCTGCTTCCGAGACATGGTTTGATCCTGAAGTGAGCGACTTCGCTTTCTCTCTGAAGGGCTTCAAACTCTGTCGTGCAGATCGCTTCCTTGGGATTGGTGGAATCGTTGCATTGTACATTCGCAACAGTATCCAATCGAAACCGCTCCTTAGCTCCAATGAAACACATTCTACTCAATTTTACTTTGTTCACAAAAGTGTATTATTGGTAATATCTGTTATCTGTTATCTGTTATGAGATTTTATTTTAAACTTACTTAATATGACACCAAATTCTCTTTTAAAAAGCACGACACGCTCTCTCTACTTAACCTTCCTAAACACCAATGAACCAACCCATTTTAAACCAAACTGCTCGCCGTCATTGTTCGACATCATCGTAAAGTACCTGTGTTTCTGTTTTCGGTTTCTGTAACGGATGATTTTACTGATGACGAACCCCGCAAACGATATACGGACAAGGACCTTCCGATCTGTACGTGGAATGTAAGGTCCCTTTATAGGCCACGTGCAGCCGAACAATTAGTGGAAGTCATAGACTGCTGCAAAGCAGACATAACCGCCATCCATGAAGTGCGATGGGATGGACCGGGCAAAAGAAGGATGAAAAACTTGATATATATTGGGGCGATTGCTACAAGCAACAAAAACAGTGCCCATTTGGATGTGGATTTGTCGTTAGAGGCAGACTTAAGCAAGAAGTCTTATCGTTCAGGTCAGTGAACGAGCGCCTCACGACAATTCGCATCCAGGCTAAATTTGCCAACATAAGCCTTATATGCGCACATGCCCCACAGAGGAGAAAGATGACGACACCAAAGTTCAGGTTCTATGAGCTTCTGGATAAAACGTATGAGCAATGCCCTAGCTACGACATTAAAATTGTTCTTGGCGATTTTAACGCAAAGCTAGGAAGAGAGAACATCTTTGGGAAGTACAGCCTACACGACACCACATCCGATAACGGATTTAGGCTGATCGACTTTGCTGCGGGGCAAAATGTTGTAGTAGCCAATACAAAATTTCCACATCTCGATATTCACAAAGGAACATGGCGATCTCCTGATCAATCAACCATCAATCAGATTGATCATATTGCGATCGACGCAAGGCACTCCTCCAATATTATAGAACGTTCGGAGGTGACAACATTGACTCGGACCACCACCTTGTAGTAGCCAAGGTAAGGTTGCGGATATCCCGAACACCGCCAAGACAAAGAAAGACTGTGAAGAAATTCAACGTCGGCCGGCTACAATCGCAAGAGATTGCCAAATCCTTTTCCGATCGTGTCTCCCACAACCTCTTAAAAAATCCTACGCCGCCAACATCAAGTATTGAAGACCAGTGGCAGCATTGCCAAAAAGCCATCAGAGATGCCGCCTCCGATGTGCTGGGTTTCAATCCGCCACCACAACGAAACCCCTGGTTTCACAATGAGTGTCGGCAGGCGAATGCAGCCAAGCAAGAAGCATACAAAGCGGCACTGCAAAGAAGGACAAGGGCTGCTGGAGACCTCTACGAGCAGAAGAGGAGAGACGAACACCGGCTTCTCAGGAGAAAAAACAAGGAGCATGAGAAGCGCGCGATCGGCAGAATAGAGGGATATTACTGCAGGAATGAGGTAAGTCAGTTTTACCAAAGGATAAAGTCAACCAGTCAAGGTTATAAACTCCGAACCGAAGCCTGTAAGGATGATCAAGGGAACATCGTAGTAAAGTCACAGTCGGTGCTGAGGATATGTAGAAACCATTTCTGCAGACTGTGTAACGGCGACGAAGAACCAAATTCCGCTGTCAGGCAGAACGAACCATTCAACCCCAATGAAAGGGACGATGAAGATCAACAATTCCGTCCACCCGACCAGGATGAAGTGAGGATTGCTACATCTAAACTGAAATCCAACAAGGCTGCTAAAGCTGACGGCCTACCCGCCGAGCGTTTTAAAGCCGCAGGCGATGATTTGGTAAGGAGCATGCACCAACTCATCTGTAAGATATGGTCGGAGGAAAACATACCCGATGAATGGAACCTCAGCATTGTTTGCTCGATCCACAAGAAAGGAGACCCCTTTGACTGCGCCAACTATCGGGGGATAAGTCTCCTTAACATCGCCTATAAGATCTTATCTGCCATACTGTGTGAACGCCCAAAGCCATTTGTTAACAACTTGGTCAGTCCATACCAGTGTGGCTTTAGGCCAGGAAAATCCACCATCGACCAAATATTCACACTTCAGCAGATTTTGGAGAAAACCCAGGAGCAACAAATCGATACCCACCAAGAGTAAGAATGCCAGCACTCTCGCCAGACGGGCGATGGATCAACAGAAGCACGATCTGAGAGCCGATCAG
Organism: Eristalis arbustorum; assembly: GCA_916610145.1. Taxonomy (NCBI): domain Eukaryota; kingdom Metazoa; phylum Arthropoda; class Insecta; order Diptera; family Syrphidae; genus Eristalis; species Eristalis arbustorum. The sequence goes on from OU744318.1 coordinate 55,340,507, forward strand.
CGACAACAGCTGACAGCATCACACAACAGCACAGAAGCCAGCCGCACAGCAACAACAATGGCTAGCAACTAAAAAGAAACAGCAAGTACCATCGCAGCAGCAGCCAGCTTCTCAGCAACAAACACCAGCGCAACAGCAGCAACCTCCAGCAACACAACGAAAGCAGAAGCAGAAGCAGAAGCAGAGGACAGAAGACCAACAGCAGCAACAACAACAGCCAACAATTCATCAGCAACAGCAGCGGTCACAAAAATGGGAGAAGTTGCCACCCATCAATCTGTACAAGCCAGACGTGGAGCGAACTATCAAGATATGTAATGAGGCCATAGGTAGTGACAATTTCATTATTAAAACAAGTTAAAGGCTTTGAGAAATATTCGGTGCACTGCAAGACGGTGGACCAATATAACAAAGTTATAAGGTGTCTGAAGATTTCGACACTAGAGTTCTTCTCATATATTCCTAAAATGAGAAATGTAAGACAATTCTTTTAAAGATCCCCCTGCTGATTGAAGCGGAGAAGGTCTTCCAAATGCTCAAAGAGCAAGTGTAAGATGGTGTTGAGATCGTCGGGGTCAAGCCCTTCACCGCAGCTAAGGCAAGGACAGAGGGGCGGAAATTACCCATTTACGTAGTTCATCTGTCACCCACAAGCAAAGTCGACGAGTTAAACAAAATTGAATTCTTAGACTACCGGCATTGCGTTTGGGAAAGCATATGACGGCGCGATGGCATTATTTAATGCTTTCGCTGCCAAGGGTTCGGGCACTCTGCGTCAAACTACCATATGCAGCCTCGATGCGTCAAGTGCAGTGAAAACCACGTATCGGAGGATTGCCCGCTGGGGAAAGAGGGTAGAACTGACAAAAGTCAGCTTAAGTGCGCACTCTGCGGGAACGCGTGGCACACCGCTAGCTATCGGGGCTGCCCTAAGTTCCAAGAATGGAAAGCAAAAGCGGTTCTGCAGAAGCAAAAATCCACTCGGGGCAGCCATACCCTTAACACCCGATGTGACTTTCGCCCAAATGGCGTCCGTCATGGGGAGGACGGCAAAGCCGCAAGTACCAAAGGTACCGCAATCCTCAGTGCCAAAAGCACACGATCCAACGCCCGACTGGAAACCTTCCATTGAAAGCCGTATGGATCGATTAGAGGAGCAGGTTGCCGAAATTCTGGCGCTCCTGCAGAACCCAGCACGTCACCAGTCCTGCTGGCTGCGAGAACGGAGAGTACTTTTAAGAATAATATTAAACACAAAGTAGTGTACAGTAGTGAGGTGCGACGGTTTCAGGTGTTGAAGGCCTGAATCGTTTGCCGTTCTCTCCGCAGTGGAACGAAGCTGTATGCGGTGTCGGCGTACTCCTCCGGCTCCTTCAGTTCCAGAACTACTATATCAGAGCTCGATGCACTCTCTGCTGCCTTACAGCTGGTTTTGTTTGCACAGTGTCGAGTATAGACTCGATCTGAAAGCAACAGAGATCTCGTCCTTCCCCAGAAGCGCGTCGTTCTTGGATCTCCTGCTGTTTGAAGCAAGACTGCAGCTGACAGACACAAACGGTAAACTGTTTGAACACTTTCGTGACCATTGCGGACTTAGTGCCGAATTCAAGATCCTCAACGACATTGCGGAATTAGGAGAGCTTGTTCAAACGCATACCTACAATTACAGTACGGCGCGGCGGCCACGCTTCTCCCGACAAATGACTCGAGCACTCTCTTAGAATGCGCTCCACATTCCGTCCAATAGAAACTTGTTAAATGAAGAGATTGACACCAATTGGACGAGACAATAAAACAAACTATGGACAGTACGATACCACGGTATACACGAACTAACAACGAAAACTTGTACCGCAATGCGACAATTGACGCACTCCACAGATAAAAAAAGGAGACTCCTGTGAAGATTAAGAACCTTGTACAGACGGTTTACTGACAGACGTAGCGAAGAAGTTATGACACTGAAATCGCTCATTAAGAATGTACAGACTTTAATTGTACAGAATTACAGAGTTTCGGTGAACACATACTGGAACAATAAGATTCTGGCTGTTAGATCTAACAACCCAAGTATGTTTCCACAGAAAAATTAATTCTTTCGAAGAAAAAACAGTGATCTGCCGTGTCTTAAGCTTCCAAGGACAATAAACAACGAACAGACACTAACTACAGCAGGTATTGATCCCAATAACGCTGTTCTCGACGGTAACTTCTTTGTGGTCGAAGACCCGCAAGAAAAAGTTGAAGTACTAGGGGCAGAGAGAAGGTGATAAATAGAGCTCTGATTAACTGGACAGATGACAAACATATAATTCCGGATAACCAATTCGAATTCGGAGCGGGACATGACACTATTCATGCCGCGTCGAAACTGGTGTCGGATATCCAATGGAACAAGAGCAATAAACAAGGTACGGGTGCCTGTTTGTTTGACCTGGAGAAGGCCTTCGACACCGTTTGGTTAGAAGGACTGTAGTATAAGCTCAATCGGCTAGGCATTAGTAAACCACTGCTGTACCTACTGTATAATATGCTTACTGGTAGGCGGTTCGTGGTCAAGAATGGCAACGTGACCTCTACAGGTATTTTTGAAGTAAAAAATGGTCTTCAACAGGGTGCCGTTAATTCGCCGATCCTGTTCAACATTTTCTTGAGCGATCTAATATGTTGTCTTCCTCACGCAATTGCGTATGCCGACGACTTGATCGTGTACAGATCAGACAAAAAGATCGAGGACATCACTACGCTCGCGCAGGGTGACTTCGACTCATTCATGAGAGATTGCGATGACTGGAAGTAGAATATCAACCTACAAAAGTCGGAAACCATTTTGTTCAGGACTCCGTTGTATAAAGCTTCATCGGATACAAAAAAAAATTGGCGAAAGTTCACAATTGTTGGACTGGACGGGAAACCACTGGCGCAAAGGACTGTAGTCAGATACCTTGGGATCTATATTTTAACAAACATGTAGATGCTGCTCTGGCCAGTGTCCGAGGCGCTTTCGCTCTTACGAAGAGACTATTTTACAACAGCCAACTCGATACGAGAGTGAAGGTAATCCACTACATGGCCCTCATACGGCCAATGCTCAGCTATGGCTGTCCCGTGTGGTTCAACGTGTGTGTAAGTGTGATGGAAAAGATTCGGGTGTTTGAGAGGGCTTGTCTCAGGGCTTGCCTTTACAGAACACCAGAGTCCCAGTTTTATATAACAGGGCGAACCTGATACGGGTGGACAATTTCCTGGTGAAGTTGATTCGAGGTCACACTGCGAGAGCGTAAGGGTAAGTAAGTAAGTATGTAAGTCTTATCTAAAAATCCGTCCTGTAATACAATTTTTTTTGTTACGAATTTTTCTTAATATTAAGTTGTACAAACAGTACAGTTGTACAAACAGTACAGTCGAAAGACATAGTTTAATTTTAAGTTTAGCTTAGAGTGCCCGCCGAGGGCGAGTAAGTTAGTATAGTAACACTGTTCGCCTAACTAGTTTTAAGCATTTTTGCCTAGATTGAAAGTTTAACCTGAAGTAGTAAATAAAAATGTATTTGAAAAAAATTTGAAAAATTTAAATGAAAAAATTTCACTGTACTTATGACATCGACGTATCCCGAACAATGGAAAATAGCAAAAATAGTCCCAGTTCCTAAGAAAACAAGCCCGCCTGAGTATCGACCGCTTGCTATTCTCTCGTTTTTGTCGAAAGTGTTCGAGTCTATTGTCAGTCGAGCGATTAAAGATCACATTGAAGGACATAATCTAATAGACCCAATGCAATCTGGATTTCGCAAAGGACATAGCTGTGTCCCAGCCTCACAAAAAGTAACAGACGTTATACGAAGAGCTATTGACGAAGATAAGACAACATTAATAGCTTTACTTGACTTTTCCAATGCATTCGACAGTGTTAACCCGTCACTACTTTGTTACAAACCGTCCAGCCAAATTAAATTCTGTAATCCCACTAATAAGCAGTTGTTAGCTGATTGTGATTATGTCTCAATGCAAAAATTGGTGAAAACAATCAACGCAACTGCACAGTATGTTTTTAAACTTCGAAGATTTGATCACGTCTCGGAACAACGTCGGCTTCTCCTTGGATGTGAAGCATTTTTGAAATACAGATCATGCAAACTAATCTTTAAAATATATTGATCGACTCATTCGAGTATAAATAAAAATTGATCACTATCATGTTCATTGAAGGTTACTTCAAAAAAACCATTCCTTTTTCTATCTCCATTAATTTTCCGAACACAACAAGAACGTTTTCTTTTATATAATAAATCTTTCATTTGTTTTAGTATAGAAATTGCTTCAAACATTAAACTTATTTGTTTTAATATGCGAATTGTCACTAACTGCCCGCTGCACGACATTTTTCGGCTGAATGAAACAAAACAATTTCAAATGCTTATTATGGGTAGACATGCATTTTTTGGAAATATGACGAAACATTTCGTTAAAATTTGACACTAGCTGATGCACACTCATGCGTATTATAGTTGAGCCTCGGTACTTTGTAACCTTTTCTGTATTCCTTATATATGTATGTCTCTGTCTCTGTTATTTTTATCTTGTTATGTTATCACGTAATATATTGAATTAACTGATCACTTCGAATAGTGCATTCAAAGATAACCGACGCGTTTCACTTATTCGCAGTTTTCATGTTATTATTAATAAAAGTACAACATTCTTTTTTTCAATTAAGCGCATACATTCTTGTTCTCTACAGTATGGTATATATTTCGATACTTGTAATATTGACATTTAATAAATAAGTAGTACATAGCAAAAATGTGGCAATGCAAAGGCGTGCTTAACACGCGCGGTAGCATTTCTTTCAACTATTCAAAAGAACACTTCACTTGAAAAGTCAAAAATTCGGCTAAGAGTCGCTACATAATAATTGATTAAAAGACATCGCAGATAAGGAAATTAGTGAATACGAAAAGGATTTCGAAGTGAACGAAATACTTTGAAGCTCATTGTGGTTTTAAAGAGGAATCGGCTCGGAAACCAATCGCCAGTTAAAATTTGACTAATTTACCGCCAATTGTGATACCACCGTTTATTGGAAATTACAAAGATGGCCGTCCTTCCGCGGTTTGTATACAATAAGTCTACAATAAGCCTGAGTTGACGACAACTTAAAAATTTCTTTATTTCATATTAATATTCATTATTATCACGAGCTACATAGAATGTATTCAAAATTCATGCAAGAATATCTTTGTCTTGGACATATAGAGCTAATTCCTTAGAACGGATTCTTTGCAATTTCATTTACCCCACCGCTTTTGAAACCGGATAGTTCGACAGCAAAACTGCGCGTAGTATTTGATGGTTCGGTAAATGAATGTAATGGCGCCTCGTTAAACAGCACTCCTTTAATAGGCCCAGCAATACAAAGAGATCTTTTCGCGATGTGTTTTCGGTTTCGACGGCATCGTTTTGCCTTAACTACAGATAATGCAAAAATGTTTCGGCAAATACAGTTTCACTACCATATGCTTGATGGAAAAGATTCGGGTGTTTGAGAGGGCTTGTCTTAGGGCTTGCCTTCGCCTCTACAGAACACCAGAGTCCCAGTACAGAAAATTCTACTCCAATGAGGTCTTATACAACAGGGCCAACCTGATACGAGTGGACAATTTCCTGGTGAAGTTGATTCGAGGTCACACTGCGAGAGCGATGAACTCGGTTAATAACTTGATCTCTGGGTCTTACTACCCCAACCCACAGTACCACGAAAGGGTACGTCACAATGGTTTCGTCCCTCTAGAGGCGTTTCTTCATTTAGACATGAACGGCCTGTTACAAGATACGAATGCGGTACCGCTCATTTTTCACATCGCCCGTTCAACTGTGGATGGGCGACTCAACCACGACCGTTCCGTTGCACAACGAGCTGAGGAGGGCCTCCTCCGGTTCAGTACAGCGATCTCGAGTCGGGATGTGCGAGATGTTGCATTGCAACATCGTAAGTTCTGGTGGCTTGGGAGCGAAAGAACTCCAGCGGCGAACCCTTTAGACCCTGGGTAGAAAGGGTAGTGCGTACCCCCATATGGGGCGCAGTCGGTCTTTGTCTTGCGGTGGGTGGAATTGAATTCTGGCAACCGCTACCTATGGCCGACTTGCATATCATAGGGTAGTCTTAAGTTAGTATGTAAGTTGTAAATATGAAAATCATAAAAAAAAAAAAAAAATTTGGTATATGCATATGTACACTCGAGTGTACTTACGGGTATACCATTGTATATAGTTTAAGTACATACATATATATAAGCACGTATAGTACTATATGTGCATGTATATATGTATGTCTGTTTAGTTTAAGATAGTTTTAAGTTATTTTAAGTTAGTATGTAAGCTAGAATATAAGTTTTAAAAAAAAGAAGTTCTGTTATTAAGTTTTTTGTTTACAATTTTTCTTAATATTAAGCTTTACAGAAACAATGAATAAGTTCCATTTATTAATGTTAGATTAGGTCGAAAGACATAGAATAAGATTAATTAAGTTTAGCTTAGAGTGCCTGCTGAGGGCCAGTAAGTTAGAAATAGTAAAATTGTACGTCCAATTCACAATAAAAAAAGTTTATTATGAATTATTAATAAAAATGCAGTAAAATGAATGATGACAGTTTCACTACCAACGCATCGTTTGACGAAAGAGTTGTAGAGATAAAGTTACGAACGGTATGTTACCGCTTCTGCCCTATTTGGATCGGTTCGCGATTTGCAACAGATTGCTATCGACTACGAATCGGCTTATCTGTAATATGCCTGCGAGGACATCTGTTGCCGGTTAGAGGCAACGAAGAACAACATCATTTGTGTCAAAGGGAAAGAGAAAGATAGAATCGCCCGGGTTTAGGGCTTTTCTTCTTTTTCTTGCTCTTGGGTTTTTTCTTTTTTTGGTCTGGGGGCCCGATTTGAATTTGTTGGCTCAACCACATTTTTTTTTATTCTTTGTGAAGATAGAAGAATAAAACTTAATTTTTTTAAAGTGCACATAAAGTGCGTCTATTGAAAGAAGTTTTTTTTTTTTTCTTTTTTTTATTCATGAATCATTCGTTTCCGTTCCTTACGCCAACATTTCTTTAAAAAAATTAATAAAAAAAAATAAAGTGACAAATTGTCGAGAACGCCTTAGAACGTTTAAATGGCCACTTCTACACCGAATCACAATTGCCAGCTATGCCATGAACCCGACATTCCTGAGATGGTCCAATGCGATAAGTGTGATCTTTGGTATCACTTTGCATGTGTGGGAGTCAGTTCTACAGTGGCAGACGTGAGTTGGAAGTGTGAAGGATGTTCAGGGAATGTTCTCGGCCAGCAGCAATTGAGACCACCAGAAGCGTCAATTCTTCAAGACGTTGTTCCGGATGACAGATCCTCCATTTCAAGTCGGTCCGCAAGAAAAAAGAAGCAATTGCTTTTACAACGTTTGGAGGAGGAGAAATTGTTGCGAGAAAAAAGGACCCAACTCTACCTTCAACAGAAGTATACAATTCTTGCCCAGAGCTCCGACGATGAAGAAGATTACGAGCCCATGGACCGTCGTGAACCGCAGCAACAACAGCATCGTAAAGCAGAACAGAAACCGTCAAGGCCATTACCACCGCACGTAAGTGAAACGGTACAACTTTCTTCCACTCAATTAGGAAACCAAGTCCAAAGGCCAGTCCCACCGCATGCATGTGAAACGGTTCAACATCAACTTTCTTCCACTCAATTAGCAGCGAGACATGCCATTCCGAAAGACTTACCTGTTTTCAGTGGTAACCCTGAAGAGTGGCCCGTTTTCATCAGCTGTTACGAGCAGAGTACAGAAATCGCTGGGTTTTCCAACGGCGAAAATCTAGTCCGACTTCAGAAGTGCCTTCAGGGAAGAGCAAGGGAAGCTGTTAAGCATCGATTGATGCTCCCAACCATGGTCCCAGACGTCATCAGAACACTCCGAATACTCCGTATTTTCAAAGAACTTACAACCCGCAACTCTGGTTGAATTTAGTAATTGGCTGTACGATATAGCAGAGGCCGCATGTTCAGTAACAACGCTACCTGCCACACCAGCTAATGAGAAACGCCCAACTTCTTCTACAGAGAAACGTACATCAAAATCTGGGGGTTTTCTCAATACGCATAGTGCAGCAAACAGCACCAACGACTGCATACAGCCTGCTAGAAACGACAAAGAGTGTAGTATATGCCAAGGCAATCATCTGGTGGTCACATGTGAAAAGTTTACAAAGGCAAATCTGCCTGAACGATGGGAACTGCTACGCCGATGCAACTTGTGTCGCTCATGTCTAGGTCGACATCCATATTCGCGCTGTAGAGCAGCAAAAATATGCGAGATTAGTGGATGTCAAGCTAAACACCATCGACTTTTGCACAACTATGCAAAGTCTGCCCCCCTCACCAGCGGCGCTTTGACAAACGCAAGTGTATTAACTCATGAAGCACACAACAAGTTCACCGAAGTGCTATTCCGAATACTGCCAGTTACTCTGTACGGCAATGGGAAATCAATTGACACATTCGCCTTTCTAAACGGAGGGTCGTCCTCAACACTTGTGGATGAAGAACTAGTAACCACATTGGGTCTTACAGGAAGAGCGGAGGAGTTGTGCTTGAGGTGGACAGCTGACACCACACGCACCGAAACCAGTTCGCAAATCATTTCTCTCGGAATTTCCGGAAGGTGTGATGCCAGTTGTAAGTACCAACTTAACAATGTGCGTACTGTGCGAAGCCTGGATCTACCCACGCAAACTGTTTCTGTCGAGATGTTAGCAAAGCAATACCCGTATTTAGCTGGTCTACCTGTTCCGTCATACCAACAAGCGCAGCCTAGAATCCTGATAGGAATGGACAATTGGAAGCTGGGCGTTCCGTTAAAGGTCTATAAGGCAACTGGTCTCAGACCATCGTTACCAAAACCAGACTGGGATGGTCGGTTCATGGTCCAGATATATACAACAACCATCACGATGTTTCAGATTCATCTCGACTTCTTGTGTGCGCGTGCAACACTGACAGGGAACTGCACCAACTCGTGAATGGTTTCTTTTCAATAGAGAATGTTGGCATTCGCATTCCTACCCAACAAATAGTCTCTGCCGAGGAGAAACGAGCACTACAGATCTTGGAAGATACCTGCGTACGCTCGGATGGTCACTTCCAGGCAGGACTGTTATGGAAGTTCGATGATATTTCCCTGCCGAACAGTCTGCCCATGGCACGTCGTCGATTTCATCATTTGCAACAGAGGATCGGTAGAGATGAGGAGCTTCGCAGTAATTTGGACCAGCAGATACAAAATTTGGTAACAAAAGGGTACGCGAGGAAGTTGACATGTGAAGAAATAAGTGTCCAACATGATCGAGTCTGGTATCTGCCGATTTTTATAGTTCGAAATCCCAATAAGCCTGCAAAGGTTAGAAGAGTTTGGGACACGGCAGCGAAATGCAACGGAATTTCATTAAATGATTTTCTTTTGAAAGGCCCCGACCACCTGATACCCCTGACAAAAATATTGTGTGGCTTTCGTTGTGGTAAGATTGGTGTTTGTGGGGATATCGCCGAAATGTTCCATCAAGTCAGAGTAAGAGAGGTAGATAGACATGTACAGCGGTTCCTATGGAGTACAGCAGATGATTTGCAGAATGTCAGCATTTTTGAGATGAATGTGATGACTTTCGGTGCGGCATGCTCACCCTGTATAGCCCATTACGTGAAGAATCGGAATGCTATGAGTTTCGTAGGTAGCAAACCGAGGGCGGTGGAGGCTATACTTGAACACCACTATGTTGACGACTTCATAGACAGTGTAAACACTGAGGCGGAGGCAATTCAACTTGCGGAAGACGTCAAATGTATCCACCACAACGCTGGTTTTCACATTAGAAACTGGATGTCAAATTCGGCAGCCGTGCGTGCAGCACTTGAGGGAGACAGCAATGGGCCCGATAACAAGGCATTTGGTGCTGTTGAAACTGCTTTAGCAGAAAAGGTCTTGGGGCTTTATTGGTGTACATCAACGGATGCGTTCACTTTCATCCTTAAGTTTAACCGCCTCAAACGGGATGTTCTCTGTGACGGAGTAGTGCCGACTAAGCGAGAAATTCTTCAGATTCTCATGTCGGTCTTTGACCCCATGGGATTTTTGTCGCACTTCCTCATTTGCATCAAAGTGTTGCTTCAGGAAATTTGGAGAGAACCGATTGGTTGGGACGACGAGTTGCCAGCAAGCATGGTGGAAAGATGGCTTCAGTGGAGAACGCTACTGCCTAAAGTGACGGAGGTAAGAGTTCCAAGGTGCTATTCCGGACGTCTAAGTCAAGCAAATGTTTGTGTACAATTGCACACTTTCGTGGATGCAAGCGAAAACGCATACGCCGCTGTATCTTACTTTCGAATCGAGTGTCAAAACAACATTGATGTCGCGTTCGTATGTGCGAAAGCAAAGGTTGCTCCTCAACGTCCAATATCAGTTCCTCGTCTTGAACTTCAAGCGGCAGTACTGGGTACACGATTAGCAACTTTCATCTGCAGTTCTCACAAGTTTGCGATACAGCAAAGGTTCTTGTGAACTGATTCCAAAACTGTACTCGCTTGGCTACGAGGAGACCCGCGTAGCAGCAATTCCGCATCCAGCAATTCGTCATGTTCAGGGTCGGCGAAATCCTGGATGCATCACAGATATCTGAGTAGAGATGGGTTCCAAGCAAGCTCAACATAGCTGACAAGGCCACGAAATGGAAATCACCACCAGAATTACATGCCACCTGTGAATGGTTCAGCAGTCCCGGCTTCCTTAAGAACTCGTGTACTGAGTGGCCTCAATCAACCACAATAGACAGCACCAATGAAGACGTACGGCCGTCCGTGCTGTATATTAACGAGACATCAAGCAGCTGCGTTATCGATAGTTCCCGCTTCAGTAAATGGTCGGGTATGTATCGTTCCTTGGCATATGCGATCTTGTTTATAGAAATCTTAAGATCTAGGGTGAAGGGAGAGCATTACGTCAGAGCTGGACTGACATCGGAGTTGATCAGGCGATCACAAGCGACACTTTATCGCCAGGCCCAATTCGCAACATACTCGGATGAGATTGCTTTATTGAGGAGAAGTCAATCGTTAGAAGAACCGGTTCGTCTGTCAAAAACCAGCCCACTAGCTAAACTCTCACCGTTTCTGGATGCGGATGGTGTACTTAAGATGCGTGGTCGCATCGCATTGGCACACTGTGTGCATGAAAGCAGTAAAACGCCAATCATACTGCCGAAGCTGCATCGTATAACCTTTCTGATAGTCGACTCTTACTACCGCAAATACCACCACTGCAATCACGAAACCGTTCTTAATGAGATAAGACAGCAATTTTACATCACCAACTTAAGAACTTTGCTCAAGACGGTCCGTCGAGGTTGACAGTTGTGCAAAATTCAATCAGCTCTTCCCATTGTACCTGGAATGGCAAACCTGCCCATTGCACGGATGAGTGCTTTCAGTCGACCTTTTTCATTCGTAGGACTGGACTATTTCGGCCCAATTTTGGTTACTCTGGGAAGGCGAAATGAGAAGAGGTGGGGAGTCATATTCACGTGCCTAACGATTCGAGCGGTGCATATAAAGCTGGCACACAGTTTGACAACGGATTCCTGCATCATGTGCCTGAGGAACTTTATAGCGCGACGAGGTACGCCTCTGGAAATCTATTGCGACAATGGCACGAATTTTCGAGGCGCGGAGAGAGAACTTCAGGAAGAATTGGCAAAGATGAATTTGCATCAAGTAGCCAACGAGTTCACTACGGCTGACACAAAATGGAAATTTAACCCCCCATCCGCTCTGCACATGGGAGGCGCTTGGGAAAGGCTAGTGCGGTCAGTAAAATGCGTGTTGTACCGCATTCTTCCGAAAACCAAGGTGAGCGAGGAAACCTTGCGAAGTGCTTTGGCTTAAGTGGAGAACACTGTCAATTCAAGACCCTTTTCGTTTGTATCGCTGGATTCCATGGACGACGAGGCACTTACGCCTAACCATTTTATCCTTGGCACATCAAATGGAACCAAGCCATCGTGCGACGTATATGGAACGGACTTAAGGAGGAATTGGAAGTGTTCGCAAGCGATAGCAGACGAATTCTGGAAAAAATGGATGAAGTCATATCTTCCTAACTTAAACAGACGAGCCAAATGGTTCGAAAAGGCGAAGCCGATCGAGAAGGGAGACCTAGTGATAATAGTCGACGAGAATCTTCTCAGGAACTGCTGGCGGAGGGGGGGTTGTGGTCAACACCGTCTTAGCTCAGGATGGACAAGTTAGAAGAGCGACTGTGAGAACTTCAGGAGGACTTTTTGAGCGCCCTGCAGCTAAGCACGCTGTCCTGGATGTAAAACCAAGTGGCGACTGCAGGAGTAACACGAACTTGAAGGGGGCTTCAGGTCCGATCACTGGGGGGAGTGTTGCCGCCACATAAGCCTGCAATATGCCTGCGAGGACATCTGTTGCCGGTTAGAGGCAACGAAGAACAACATCATTTGTGTCAAAGGGAAAGAGAAAGATAGAATCGCCCGGGGTTTAGGGCTTTTCTTCTTTTTCTTGCTCTTGGGTTTTTTTTTTTGTTTTGATTCTTTTTTAAAGTGCACATAAAGTGCGTCTATTGAGAGAAGTTCTTTTTTTTTTTTTTATTCATGAATCATTCGTTTCCGTTCCTTACGCGAACACTAGTGCTGCTCGTGTTTTACTCAATGATGTCTAGACGAAGACGTGTTTTACTGTGATGACCAAGACGAACTTTGTTGAATCATTATAAGGTTTGCAGTCAAATTTAGTGGCATTGTTGTCAAAAGCAAATCTTCAGTTGCGGAAATGTCGTTCCAATTGTTGGGCTCTATTGTCAAAACAAAACCCTGATGATTGCGAGTATTCATTCAGACTCGGAACGAATCCCGTTACTGACATGTTCTCATATTGGGTCAATTTTACAAATCCGTGCCCATCGCTTACAAGACGAACATTATTGTCGGAAATCGCACGAATTGACCTTTTGAGACTCCTCGCGCCATCCGTCGTACTGCCATCGTTTGAAAATATTCGTGTTCCGCGTAGTGTATTTCGGTCTGACGAAGTCATCCGGTCTACGCTGCCGTTGTTTTTGCTAGGTCAACGAATTCTTCGATTGAAGTGAGTGTTAATATCGTTGCAGCAAAAACTAAAGTGGCTCCATTGAAACCCGTCTCAATTTCGCGTTTAGAACTGTGTGGGGCGTTGTTCCTGTCGGAGCTTTAAAAACTAGTAAAATCTAATTTCACCGTAACAGTTTCACAGACATTCGCGTGGTGCGATTCCGAGACAGTTCTACATTGGTTGTCCTCTCCCCCGCGTTAAGGATGATATCCAATTCTTAAAATTGAACCTTTGGAAACATTCCGCTTTTTTGGACTCCTGTGATTCAGTTAACATGAAGCTTCCTTCAATTTTACCCAAATGCTATTAAGTTTCTTCCCTCATAATTACAGAAATACATCAACGCTATTTGCTCACGGGGGTATCTGAGCCATTTTCACTTGTACAACAACAGTACTGGATAATAGGTAGCCGGAACCTGATTCGAAAAATTATACACAATTGCAAGCAGTGTTTCATGCTGAGAAAAGTTACCAGCCAACAAATAATGGGTGATCCTCCGCTTCATCGTTTCCAGGCCAGTCATTCTTTCACCAATGTGATGTGAATGTGACTATGCCGGGCCACCGAAGGAGTACATCGCACTATTCGTGTGTGTGTGCACGAAACGCTGAACCTGGAATTGATGAGTGATCTTACCACTGACGCTTTCCTGGCTGCACTCCCGTGTGTGTGAGTGAGCCTAGTATGTGAGGACTTGTTTTAGTTTGGTCAGTAATAATTTGTTGATATACAAAATAAACAATTAAAAGATAGTGACTTTATTAACACAATAATTTATTAAGCAAAAAGTTCTAATTAACACAACCATTTCACGTTTGTTTACATAGATGGTATTTAACTATCCCTAAATTTGAATTTTCTTATTGAAATGTTTGTGTGCAGTCCTTGTTATTAAGATCTTCCCGCTGATGGAGAATTTGCGGTATGTTCATTGTGCAACCGTAAACTTCACTTTATTTGCACTACGGTTACCGAAAAATCTTGGAGAACCATGGGTCAAAGTAGGGATTTGTGGAAGTGCCAGACTAGTAGGAACTATGGAGACGTGGTACCAATAGCCATAGTAAGCAATGCGGTAGTATCAATACCACATTTGCAGCAGGCTCAACCGTCAAAAAGAATACGAGCACTCAGTAGTCCCGGCGGCTTTTCTAATGAGGTCTCAGCTGACAATAGCTATGCTGTTTTAGCCGAAATCCGTTCTATGAGAGAACAACTTAAGGAAATAACAGCTAGCTGTGATTTTTTATCAGCTAAATACGACGAAATAAGTTCATATATGATGAAAAATGTTAATCTCATGGAAACTGTTACCAAAGAACTGAATGATCTGAAAGAAAGCAACAAAAAACTGCTGAAATAATTGAAAATATGCAAGATCAAATTTACACATTAGAGCAAGAAACGATTAAAAACAACATTGAAATCAAAACCATTCCACCCACTAAACAGGAAAATCATATTGATATTGTGAAGCAATAGGAAAAACCATCAACTTCAACATAACTGACACTGATATCACTGACATATACCGCACAAAAACCAGAAATCCTGAACAATCTGCCATAATTGCAACGTTTGCATCAAGCATTTCCAAGACGAATAAAACAAAGTCGTTCAACTCGCTCCGTCAGATTGAAGGCAGTCATGCAACCGAGCGCAGCACTGCAAGATGCTACTGTGTATATTAATAACCAATATACTTTACATAATAAACACTTGATGTGGATGGCAAAAGAAAAGGCAAAGCAAGAAAACTGGCGATATGTATGGGAGAACGCCGGAAGAATTTTGGTAAAACAAAATGAAACTATGACGCCGATATTTATAAAAACACCAAATGATGTAAACAAAATTAAACGCTCGCAATAATCTTACTAAACTGTCAACTAGAAGCACGAAACTGTTATATGTCATATGGAGAACTCAAACGAAAACAACAGCTTACTTGTCAACGTAAATTGTAGGGTAATAAACGGTTTTAGCGGCATCGATAAAAGAGAATTTGTGAACAGCAAATGTTGCTACTTATGTTTTAATATAAGATCTCTAAGAAAAAATTGGAATAATTTCTGCTTAAATATAATGCAGTCCGAGAATGTTTTTAAATTAATAATCCTAGTGGAGACAAATATAGAAGACGAGGAGCAAGGCTGGTTTTCTATGAATGGTTTTAAAACGGAATTTCTTAATAGAGACAAACTTAGAGGCGGTGGTGTCCTGATGCTTATTCGAAATGACATAAAATATGAACGAATAAATTCTGAAAGCGTCTCGTACGAAAATATAAATTCGAGTCGAGGAAGACAGCAAAAATAAGTACATTATAGGAGTATATAGACCACCTGGTCATACGGTGTAATGGAATCCCTAGAGATGCTGGCTTCACTAGGGATGATGAATGTAATCACTAAGTACACCAGGGTTGATTTGAAAACTGGCTCAAACAAACACAATGGATTACCACATTTACTCAGGTATAATCGAATGTAGTATCACGGATCATTATCCAGTATTATACTTCGCAGGCGTAAATAGATCAGCATTAGAAGAGAAATGGGTTAGTTCGTCGTAACGTAACACACACGTAACTGAACTCATTCGTGAAGCAAATTGGAACGAAGTTTTAAATGAAAGCGATGCTAATTCACTTTACCAAAAGTTTCTAAATAAAAAGGAGGATATATACAAAAAGTCAACATCAATAAGAACAATAAAAAATAGAAGAAAACACAATCCATGGATGTCTCCCAACTTGACTGACAAATGCAGAAAGAGCGACGAATTCTACCGAAGGAGCAATAGATTAAGCCGATCTCATGAAGTCGAATTAAATAAATATACAAAATAAAATAATTAAATAAACTCAACAAAGAAATATCTACGCACAAATGGCTATTCTACAACACTAAGTTTGGACAAATAAGATCAGACTCTCGTAAAACATGGAATTTGATAATCGAAATAATGGGAAGAAAGAAACTCGAAATTATCACGAAAAATGTTCCCAATACAACAGGACTTTTTTGGCTGAAGCAGGACAGTTTAGTTTGGGAATTTGTATCAAGGTGTTATAAGTGTGAGTCTGAAAGGCAGCAAGGACAAGTGTAATAAACTAATTGTGGTGATTTTAAATTGTAGTAAAGCTAACCTAGCAATTATGTAGAATAACTTAATACATCAATCGACCAACCTCACTGTCGATGATGTTGGAGGTAGGAGGTAAACGGTGACAGTGTAAATTCGATCATAAGGTGTGATCTAGTGGAGGATGCGGCTACGCACAGCTACGGGGAGAATGGACCGATATTTGGGAAGTTAACCGAAAGTATCACCATAGGCTCTACGACAGTTGAGCACGAGTAGATGAGTTGGTTCTGGGAGCGGATTTTATGACCGCCATTACTTTGGACCTTGCATGTTGGTGGGAGCAACTCTTCGAGGATCAACCAAGCAATTGCGGGAAAGGAGATCAGGATTCCGCCCAACTCAGATGACTTAATTTGGGAAAAGATGTATGGTGATTGTGGAAATAACACGATGTGAGTACTTGAAACCACCTCAGTCCTTCACTAACCTTCGAAGAGTGCAGTCTATGTTCGCGAGTGATTCGGCTTCCACAAAAATATAGAACGCGAGTGAAGTAATAATATAGCACAAATAAGAAAATTGTTTTACATAAGCAGCAGTAAGCCGACTGGGTTGAGTGTATACTCCCAACGCCAGGGATTGTGCCGGTTCGATCCCCATTGTGAACACGATAGAAAGGCATTTTTTTCTATATCTCTTAAAGAGTCGTTCGCATGAAGGAAACGCTAGTCGAAGATATGCAGGGGAGAATTGAGCGTCTCAAGAAAGAAATCAGAGAGCTTAAAGCTAGAACTGTTGCGAGAAGAATGCTGGATCTACAGCAACAGCAACACAACAAAAAGAACGTGCGCAGCAAAAAAATGTATCTCCAGAGCAACAATATGAACGCCAAGTAGCTGATCAACAGTCGCAGTTAAAAAAGCGCAGCCGAAACTGCTGCCAGCAACGCAACAGCAACAGCGGATGCAAACAACAAGTATACCGGTTGCACTTAAACAGCAGCTGCCGGCAACTCAGCAACGACAGCGACAAGCACCAAAGAAGCGGGTAGCAACATAGAAGCGGGTAGCAACGGGTAGCAAAAAAAGCTGATAGCAACAGAGGAGCGACAGAAGCCAAAATCAGCAGCAAGCAACACAACAGCAGCAGCCAGCAACTATCCAGAAGAAAGAAAATGTTCCGCCCATTAATATCTTCAAGGCGACATCGAACAAACTGTCAAGATGTGTAATTAGGCCATAGGGGCAGATAATTTTTTTATTACTAGGAATAAAGGTTTTGACAAACATTCAATCCACTGCAAGACAGTGGAAGACCACAATGCAGTGAAAGCATTATTAAAGAAATCGACGCTTGAGTTCTTCTCTTTCACGCGAAAAGGCGAAAAATGCCAGTCGCGGCTCTTAAAGCTTACCTGTCCGCTCGAAGCGGAGTAGGGCCTCCAAATGCTCCGTGAGCAAGTGTGTGAGGGAATTGAGTTCGTCGAAGTTAAGCCTTTCTCCAGAGTAAACGCCAATAGAGAGGGGAGGAAATTACCCCTCTATATTGTTCATTTCACACCTAAAGGCAAAGTGGATAATCTGAAGAAAATAAAGTTCTTAGATTACCACAAATGCGAGTGAGACCGTTTTAGAAGGCGCGACGGCATTGTCCAATGCGTTCGTTGCCAAAGGTGCGGGCACGCCGCGTCGAACTGCCAAATGCAGATTCGATGCGTTGAGTGCAGAATTGTCCTTTGGGGCTAAGGGGGCAGGTGACAGAAGTCAGCTCAAGTGCGACCTCTGCGGGAACGCTGGGCACACCGCCAACTATCGGGATTGCCCTAAGTTCCAGGAGCGGAAAACAAAAGTGGCTCTGCAGAAGCAGCTCAAAGTGAAAAATCCACTCGGGACAGCCATACCCGTCACACCCGGAGTCAGTCAGGGGAACCACGGAAAAGCAGCAACTGACACAGGCAGCGCCGCTAACCTCAGTGCCAAGAGCACACGGTCCAACGCCTGATTAGACATCCTCCATTGAAAGCCGTATGGATGTGGTTTCGTTAGACAGCACGTCACCAGTTCTGATGGCTGCACAGACGGAGAGTACTTATAAGCTCCTTGCATTGAATGCAAATTCATTGACAGGGATCCCTCGAAAAAATGAGCTCTGTAGACTGTTGGGTGACCAAAACCCAGAGCTATTTCTGATTAGTGAAACCAAGCTAATCCAGAGAGGCATATTGGAGCACAGCAAATATAATATTATTAGAAGAGACCGGCCCAACTCCAGTTGTGGAGGCGGTGTTGCGATCTTCACAAAAAATATCCTGCTTTATAGCTGGTTTTGCTTGAACAGTGTCGAGTATAGACTCGATCTGAAAGCAACAGAGATCGCTTTCTACCCCAGGAGCGGATCGTTCTTTCAGATCCTGCTGTTTGATCACGATTACAGCTGACTGACACAAACGGTAAACTGTTTGAACACTTTCGTGTATCGCAGTGACCATTGCTGACTTAGTCCCGAATTCAAGATCCCCAACGATATTGCGGAATTAGGAGAGTTTGTTAAAACGCATAGCCACAATTACAGTAGAGCGCGTTGGCCACGCTTCTCCAGACTAATGACACGAGCACTCTCTTTGAATGAGCTCCACATTCCTTCCAATAAAAACTTGTCAAACGAAGAGGTTGACATGTATCTAATTCAACTGCAGAAGGCAATAAAACGAACTATGGACAGTACGATAGCACGGTATACTCGCACGAACAATAACAGCTTGTATCGCAATGTGACAATGGACGACTACACCAACAGAAAAATAGACTCCTGACAAGATTAAAAACCTTTTACAGGCGGTTTACTGACAGACGTAGCGAGGAATTTATGACACTGAAATCGCTTATTAACAATGTACAAACTTTATGGTTACTGGAACACTAAAATTCGGGCTGTTAGATCTAACTACGCGAGTATGTTTCCACAAATTAACAAATTCTTTCGAAGAAGAAATAGCGATCCTCTGTGTCTTAAGCTTCCCAGGACGACAAACAACGAACACATACTGACTAGGTATTCATCTCAATAACGCCATATTCGACAAAGACTTCTTTGCGGTCGAAGACCTGCAAGAAAAAGTTGAAGTACTAGGCACAGTTTTTAAGAAGTGTACAAGGTTTCCAAACGAGTAAAAAATGCTTCGAACCCGTGCAACCTCCGGCCAATTAGTCTCCTTCCGAACATCGGCAATGTATTCGAGAAGGTGATAAATAGAGCTCTGATCAACTGGACAGAGGACAAACATATAATTCCGGATAACGAATTCGATTTCAGAGGGGGCATGACACTATTCATGCCGCGTGGAAACTGGTGTCGGATATCCAATGGAACAAGAACCAGAAACAATGTACGGGGGCCTGTTTGATTGAACTGGAGAAGGCCTTCGACACCGTTTGGTTAGAAGGACTTTACTACAAGCTCAATCGGCTAGGCGTTAGTAAACCACTATTATACCTATTATACAATATGCTAAAAAAAATGATAAGAAATGGTCTCCAACAGGGTGCCGTTAATTCGCCGATCCTGTTCAACATTTTCTTGAGCGATCTAATAAGTTCTCTTCCTTACGCAATTGCGTATGCCGACGACTTGATCGTGTACAGGTCAGGCAAAATGATCGAAGACATCGCTTCGCTCGCCCATGGTGACTTCGACTCATTCATGAGAGATCGCGATGACCGGAAGCTGAATATCAACCTTCAAAAGTCGGAAACCATTCTGTTCAGGACTCCGTTGTATAAAGCTTCATCGGATACAGAAAAGAATTGGCGAAAGTTCACAATTGTTGGACGGCACGGGCCACTAGCGCAAAGGGCTGTAGTCAGATACCTTGGGATCTGGCTAGATCAGTATCTACATTTTAACAAACATGTAGATGCTGCTCTGGCCAGTGTCCGAGGCGCTTTCGCTCTTACAAAGAGGCTTTTTTACAACAGCCAACTCGATGCGAGAGTGAAGGTAATCTGCTACATGGCCCTCATACGGCCAATGCTCACCTATGGCTGTCCCGTGTGGTTCAACGTGAGTGCAAATTTGATGAAAAAGATTCAGGTGTTTGAGAGGGCTTACCTTTACAGAACACCAGAGTCCCAGTTTTATATAACAGGGCGAACCTGATACGAGTGGAAAATTGCCTGGTGCAGTTGATTCGAGGTCATACTGCGAGAGCGTTGAAGTCGGACAATAACCTGATCTCGGGGGCTTTCTACCCCAACCCACAATACCTCGAAAGGGTACGTCACAATGCCTTCGTCCCTCCAGAAGCGTTTCTTCATTTAGATATGAACGGCCTGTTAGAAGAAATGAATGTAGTACCGCTCAGTTTTCATATCGCACAATGAGCTGAGGAGGGTCTCCTCCGATTCAGTACAGCGGTCTCAAGTCGGGATGTGTGGGATGTTGCTAAGCAGCATACAAATTTCTCGAGGCTTGGGAGCGAAAGAACTCTAGCGTCGAACCCTTTTGACCCAAGGTAGAAAGGGTAGTGCCCTGGGTGGGACGCAATCGGTCTTTGTCTTATTGTGGGTTGGATTGTAATCTTTTAACCGCAACCTATGGCCGACTAGCATATCGTAGGATTGTATGTAAGATATATGTAAGATATAAATATGTAAAAAAAAAGCAACAAAAAAAGTGCAGATATGTGTACTCTCGAGTGTACTTATGTATATACCAATGTATATAGTTTAAATACATACATATTTATGCACGTATCGTACTATACAGATCTGCATATGGTTCGTACAGAAGGCGTTTCGAAATGTTTTTGCAAATGACATCGCTGACAAAAATTTACAAAAAGCCACTTTTTTAACAATTTGTGGATCACAGTGTTTCGACTTGGTGGAGTCCCTCTTGTCCCCGCAAAACTATCATCGCATTTCACACCAACTCCATCGGAAATAGCAGCATTTTGTAAGTTCTTTAAAAGGGATCAGCAATTCAATAAAATGGTGGCTGAATATATTGTTGAGCTTAGGCAACTGATCATTGATTGCAATTTTGACGGGAAAACAGTCGACCGAATGCGTGATCCGTGATGGACTAGTGTGTGAATTGCGGAGCACCAGTCTACAACATGCTTCTGCTAGCTTTAACTACCCTTCAAACAGTACAGGAGAGAGTGATCGCAGCGAAGACAGCGGCAAAGAACCAAGAAGTCATACAAAAGAATTCAGCACGAGTAAACTAAATTCGAAATAAACAACAGAAGAATTATGCAAGTACATCGAGCACAAGTAAAACCAGAGCAGTGAAGAGTAAACGTTACGGCTGTGAAAACACGCATTGCAGAGCAGAGTGCCCATTCCGTTCGGCGACAGATGTGGGTGAGAAGGACATGTCAAGAGAGTGTGTAAGTCCAAGCTCAATGAAACCGGCCCAGCAAGAAATAATAAGCGGCATCAAGTTAATTCCATTAAGCCATCAGGCTGTTTGAAGAAGCTCGCCGCAATTACTATGAATGGAGTGTGGTGGCGTTAGTTAAAGCGGCAAAGGCAAAGTTAAAGCGGTTTTGGAGACACCACCGCCCGAGAACAAGAAGCAGCTGCAAGCTTTCCTTGGAATAATTCATTTTTATCACTCATTTTTGAGAAACAAGGCAACCATCGCGGTGCCACTGCATAGATTGCTGGACAAAGGCGAAAAATGGCGGAACACAAAACATGCAGAGACGTTAAAAAATTTAAAGACATTGTTGACAGGTTCTTATCACGCATGATGAAAAGTTACTTCTTTCAGTAGTGAGTGACGCATCTCCTTACGGAATTGGTTTTGTCCTCTCTCACACTATGGAGAATGGAAGGAACTTCCCATTTCATTCTATTCCTGCACCTTGACGTTAACAGAAAGAAATTATGCCCAGATCGACAAAGAAGTTCATCTGTTGGCCGAACATGGATGCTGACATAGATTTGACGGTTAAAAGGTGTATCGTGTGTCAACAGGCTCGTCCAGAAAAGGCACAGTCTATTGTTCATCACTGTTAAGAAACTTCGAAACCGTAGTCTCGGTTACATGTTGATTTTGCTGGCCCTTTCCAAGGGAAAACTTTTTTCATTCTTGTTGGTTCCTACTCTAAATGGTTGGAAATGAAACTTGTATCCACAACAAGTGCTGCCTGCGCCATAGAAAGCCTACGCACCATATTTGCCATTTCACCCGTCAAGCAACGGACAAGCCGAGCGTATGGTACGCACAGCAAAGGACTATCTCAAACGAAACACTGCGGGTAATAACGAACAGCCCTAAGACGTTTTAACTCCAAAGGCAAGCTGCTTGGAAATTGTACGTCATCTCTTTTCCATAACAACCCAGTCTTATACATATTCTCCTCCAATTTCAAGGTTCTTTCCATAATATCCAGTGCCCGACTATGTGCTCTACTTATGAAATCTCCATTCGGCAGTTTTACATAAAATTCTTCCCTAGAAATGGCATCTAACCAATTCTTAACAGTGTCATGGAAGAGAGTTCTAACATTTAGAGACGATGCGCCAAAGGCATCCCAAAACTAACCGAATACCAACCAGCCAAGAAGTGTTTCCAGAACAGTCGAGTCTCTGTCCCATGTCGATGTTGTGATCCCAACAGAAACTTTTGCTTGATTCAATCCAATCAATATCTCTAGCTTTACATCCACAAGGTTGGTAAGTCTAAGACCATGCAAATGCGAGTACAGTTCTTTCAACTTACAGACATCGATTGTTTGAGTTTAAACTCCTTAGTGGTAGTGACGTTTCCGACTTTGAGTTGAAATATCCGTACGAAGCACAGAAGCTGTCCATGAAATACCTTTAGAACATTGCATAGTCAAAACCTGGGAAATTCTATCAAAATCCATTCCATAAAAAAATATCGTGGTCCAATATTTATAATATATGCAACATAGTCTCTTCTGAGGGTCTTTTCAGTCTCAAACAAAGGTTGTTGTTGACGACCGCACTTTTTTTTTTTTTTTTTTTTCTCTTCATTTTTATTTATAAATTCATTATTTGCTTACATACTAGACAAAAATGGTTAAAACTAGTTGGACGTACAATCTTTCTAATGCTAACTTACTGTCCCTAGGCGGGCACTCTAAGCTAAACTTAATCTTAAACTATGTCTTTCGACTTAAACTAAAATTTCAATGTTTACGTAATTGAATGTGACTGAACAACTCCAAATTAAGAAAAATTGGAAAAAAAACTTAATGACTGAACATGATTTTAATAAAAGCTTATTCTAACTTACACACTAACTTAAAATAACCTTAAACTAAACTTAATAACTAAACATGCACACATATACACATATATATACACTAATATACGCATGTATATATCTATGCATGCAAATATATACATTCATATACACATAAGTACCCATATGAGTACACAAGTGCATATTGCTGTTTTTTTTTTTTTTTTTTTTTATCTTACAAACTACCCTATACTACCCTAATCTATGTGTGTCGGCCATAGGTTACAGCTTATAGATAAATATCCAATCCACTGCAAGACAGGGCGCGACAACTCCCCATTCGGGGTCTGAACTATCCGGGGTCTAAAGGATTCGAGGACGGAGTTCCCTCGCTCCCCAGCCACCAGAACTTTTGGTGCTGCTTAGCAACAACATTCCGCCGTGGTAGATGAGCGGTACCGCATTTACGTCTTGTATCAAGCCGTGCTTGTCAAAGTTGAGAAATGCTTCCGGAGGGACGAAGCCACTGTGACGTACCCTTTCGTGGTACTGTGGGTTGGGGTAGTAAGCCCCGGAGATCAAGTTACTGACCGAGTTCATCGCTCTCGCAGTGTGACCTCGAATCAACTTCACCAGGAAATTGTCCACTCGTATCAGGTTCGCCCTGTTGTATAAGACCTCATTGGAGTAGAATTTTCTGTACTGGGAGTCTGGTGTTCTATAGAGGCGAAGGCAAGCCCTAAGACAAGCCCTCTAGAACACCCGAATCTTTTCCATCAAGCTTGCACTCACGTTGAACCACACGGGACAGCCATATGTGAGCATTGGCGTATGAGGGCCATGTAGCAGATTACCTTTACCCTTGCATCGAGTTGGCTGTTGTAAAACAGTCTCTCTCTGGCTAGAGCAGCATCTACATGTTTGTTAAAATATAGATACTGATCTAGCCAGATCCCCAGGTATCTGACTACAATCCTTTGCGTCAGTGGTTGCCCGTGCCGTCCAACAATAGAGAACTTTCGCCAATTCTTTTTCGTATCCGCAGAAGCTTTATACAACGGCGTCCTGAACAGAATGGTTTCCGACTTCTGAAAGTTGATATTCAACTTCCAGTCATCGCAATCTCTCATGAATGAGTCGAAGTCACTCTGCGTGAGACTGGTGATGTCCTCGATCTTTCTGCCTGATCTGTACACGATCAAGTCGTCGGCATACGCAATTGCGTGCGGCAGAGAACTTATTAGATCGCTCAAGAAAATGTTGAACAGGATCGGCGAATTAACGGCACCCTGTTGGAGACCATTTTTAATTTCAAAAATACCTGTAGAGGTCACGTTGCCATTCTTGACTACGAACCGCCTACCGGTAAGCATATTATATAGTAGGTATAGTAGTGGTTTACTAATGCCTAGCCAATTGAGCTTGTAGTAAAGTCCTTCTAACCAAACGGTGTCGAAGGCCTTCTCCAGGTCAATCAAGCAGGCGCCCGTGCATTGTTTCTTGCTCTTGTTCCATTGGATATCCGACACCAGTTTCGACGCGGCATGAATAGTGTCATGCCCCGCTCTGAAACCGAATTGGTTATCCGGAATTATATGTTTGTCCTCTGTCCAGTTGATCAGAGCTCTATTTACCACCTTCTCGAATACCTTGCTGATGTTCGGAAGGAGACTAATTGACCGGAGGTTGCACGGATTCGAAGAATCTTTTCCTCGCTTGGATATGGGTTGTACAATCGCAGTTTTCCAATGCTCAGGATAATGTGCATTATTCAGAGCATTGTTAAAAGTCTTAGCACAATGTTGGAGATCCCGTCGATTCCAACTGACTTTTTCTTCTTTATTGATGCGAAGACCGCTTGAAGATCTGCCTTCGAAATGAACGGGGGATGAACCCCTTCGTCGGCGATGACATTGTCTGCCATGTTTTCGTCACTGAACTGGACAAAGCCGTTGTTCTCAGATAGCCATTGCAGCAGATCTTCTCGAAGTTGAGAGTTGCTAGCTTGCACGCTGTTTTCCAAGTCGTGGTTCGGGCGAACACTCACGTTCACCTTATACACTTCCTGGAAAACTGCGCCTAGTACTTCAACTTTTTCCTGCGGATCTTCGACCACAAAGAAGTCGTCGTCGAGTACTTCGTCATTGGAGTCAATACCTGCTGTAGTCAGTATGCGTTCGTTGTCTGTCGTCCTGGGAAGCTTAAGACACGGAAGATCGCTATTTTTCTTTCGAAAGAACTTATTTATTTGTGGAAACATACTTGGGTTGTTAGATCTAACAGCCAGAATCTTATTGTTCCAGTATGTGTTCACCGAAACTCTGTAATTCTGTACAATTAAAGTCTGTACATTCTTAATGAGCGATTTCAGTGTCCTAACTTCCTCGCTGCGTCTGTCAGTAAACTGCCTGTACAAGGTTTTTAATCTTGACAGGAGTCTACTTTTTTGTTGGTGTAATGCGTCAATTGTCGCATTGCGGTACAAGTTTTCGTTGTTAGTTCGTGTATACCGTGGTATCGTACTGTCCATAGTTCGTTTTATTGTCTCATCCAATTGAATTAGATACATGTCAATCTCTTCGTTTGACAAGTTTCTATTGGACGGAATGTGGAGCGCATTCGAAGAGAGTGCTCGAGTCATTTGTCGGGAGAAGCGTGGCCAACGCGCCCTGCTGTAATTGTAGGTATGCGTTTGAACAAACTCTCCTAATTCCGCAATGTCGTTGGGAATCTTAAATTCGGCACTAAGTCCGCAATGGTCACTGAGATACACAAAAGTGTTCAAACAGTTTACCGTGTGTGAGTTTGTGTCAGTCAGCTGCAGTCTTGCGTCAAACAGCAGGAGATCCAAGAACGATCCGCTTCTGGGGAAGGACGAGATCTCCGTTGCTTTCAGATCGAGTTTATACTCGACACTGTGCAAGCAAAACCAGCTGTAAAGCAGGTCCCCTCTGTTGTTCGAATCTGTGTTTCCCCAATATCCATGACGGGCATTTAAGTCCCCGGCCAAAATAAAATAGTTCTCTTCCGAGTCCAGACTTAGGCACCGAAAAAGTGCATCAAGCTCTGATATTGTAGTTCTGGAACTGAAGGAGCCGGAGGAGTAGACCGACACCGCAAAAAGCTTCCTCCCGCTACGGAGAGAAATGCAAACGATGCAGGCCTCCAACACCTGAAACCGTCGTACTTCACTGCTATACACTACTTTGTGTTTAATGTTATTCTTTATGAAGATCGCAACACCGCCTCCACCATTGGAATTGGGCCGGTCTCTTCTAATAACATTATATTTGCTGCGCTCCAATATGCCTCTCTGAGTTAGCTTAGTTTCGCTAATTAGACACAGCTCTGGGCTTTGGTAATCCAACAGTCTATAGAGCTCATTTTTTCGAGAGATCCCTGTCAATGAATTTGCATTCACTGGATCTTATAAGTACTCTCCGTCTGCGCAGCCATTAGGACTGGTGACGTGCTGGGTTCTGGAGAAGCGCCAGAATTTTGGCAACCTGCTCCTCTAACCGACCCATACGCCTTTCGATGGAAGATTTCCAGTCGGGCGTAGATCCGTGTGCTTTTGGCACTGAGGGTTGCGGTACCTTTGGCACTTGTTGCTTTGCCGTCCTTCCCATGCCGGACGGCATTTGGGCGAAAGTCACTTCGGGAGTGACGGGTGTGGCTGCCCCGAGTGGATATTTCACAGGGGGCTGCTTCTGCAGAACTGTATTTGCTTTCCGCTCCTGGAATTTAGGGCAACCCCGATAGCTTGCGGTGTGCCCTGCGTTCCCGCATAGTGCGCATTTGAGCTGACTCTTGCCAGCGGCACCCTCTTGCCCCAAAGGACAATTCTCCGAGTTGTGGTTCTCGCTGCACTTTACGCATCGAGGCTGCATTTGGCAGTTCGACGCGGCGTGCCCAAACCTTTGGCAGCGATAGCATTGTGCAATGCCATCGCGCCTTCTTATATTTTCCCAGCTGCAGGGACAATAATCTAACCTAGTTATTTGGTTTAGATTGTCCAATTTGCTTGTGGGCGACAACTGAACAATGTAAAAGGGCAATTTCCGCCCTTCTTTCCTTGCCTTTACCGTGGAGAAGGGCTTGACCCCGACGAACTCTATTTCATTTACGTTTCTGGTTTCTTTTGAAATGGAAGGGAATGATATCTTAAAATTAGATAAACTGCTAAGTGCAGGTAACTGGAGTATTTGGAAATTCCAAATCAGAGTTATTCTTAGTGCGAGCGATTTGTGCGATGTTGAAAGTGGAGCAAGTCCAAATCCAGGAGTGACATGCTCTGCAGTAGCAGCATATCAACAGCAGCATTCTAATAAACTTATATGTTTATAAGCATGCATACATTGGCATAGTTCTCTAAGTAGATGCATTATGGTGGAGACAAACATGTGTCTCCTAGTCCACAAAGTTTGGGTGCAGTTTGCCCAAACTCAATCACAAACAACCTATTACCAAGCAGGCTTAACCAATAAAAGACGCCGCCACAACAAGTATGTACATACATGTATGTATGTTGTTTACGAACTATTGTCATGTGTTTCTCTTCTGCATGCTCCCATTTTTGTAAAGTGTCCTTTTTTGTCTCTTTTTGTCGCTATTGCTTATGTTCGTATTAGCTGTTAGTTTATGTTTTAAGAAAATATAGTTCGCTCTAGTTGTGGACGACGAAGAATAAAGTCATCTTGGTTTCTAAATATTATTTTGTGTTTTGATTCTTAACCGTTTTCTACCGTAACATAACTCAGGGGGTGAAAAAGCAGCGGAGTGGGAAAAACTTGACAAGAGAGCACAGAAGATAATTGTCATGAGTGTGGGATCAAAGCCACTTTTGCATATATTAAATTAAGCAGCTGTGCAGGTTATGACTAAGAAAATTGTAAAAAAAACTTAATAACTAAACTTTATTTTTACTTATATAAAACTTACTACTGACTTATAAACTACCTTAAAACACCTCAAAACTATCTTAACTAAGAAATACATACACATGTATATACACGTATTTTGACAAAACACGTGTATATACATATATGTACACTATATACATTCGTATACACATCACTACACACAAATGTATAAATGTGTATACTTAAATTTTTTTTATTTATTTTTTTATTTATGTAAGTTAAATAGAAAGATGTTTTCTTTTATTAAAAAAAATATTCTCCTGGCAGAAGGCCACTTTATTTCACCGCAATCACTTAAGAACTAATACAAAATTGATTTCGTACAGCTATTTATGGCTATTAATTGCTAACTCAGCATTTATCACCGTGGGACAGCGATCACCAGTTCGGTTCGGCAGACGTTGATGTCAGCATATCCGGCGACGATTGGGCTGCCCGTGCATGGTATTATTTTTCAACGTGTATGGAAATAACTTGTACAACTTACAAGCTACCTTAAAAACTACCCTAAGCTATGTAGGTCGGCCATAGATTGTGGCTGCAACATTAGAAGCGCACGACTGAAACCGACTGCTTCCCAATCGGAGATACGCACTGAACATTTTTAACCCTGGTCTAAAGGTTTCGAAGAGGGAGTTCTTATACTCCTCAGCCACCAGAAATTTCGATGTTGTATCGCAACATCCCGACTCGACACCGCCATACTGAAGCGGAGGAGACCATCCTGAGCTCGTTGTGCGACGGAACGGTCGTGGTTGAGTCGCCCATCCACAGTTGAACGGGCGATGTGAAAAAGGATCGGTACCGCAATTTCATTTTGTATCAGACCGTGCTTATCAAAATGGATAAATGATTCTGGGGGGACGAAGCCGTTATGACGTACCCCCTCGTGGTGATGAGGGTTGGGGTAGTAAGCCCCAGAAATCAGGTTATTAGCCGAGATCATCGCTCTCGCAGTGTGACCTCGAATCAACTTCACCAGGAAATTGTCCACTCGTATCAGGTTGGCCCTGTTGTATAAGACCTCATTGGAGTAGAATTTTCTGTACTGGGACTCTGGTGTTCTGTAGAGGCGAAGGCAAGCCCTAAGACAAGCCCTCTCAAACACCCGAATCTTTTCCATCAAGCTTGCACTCACGTTGAACCACACGGGACAGCCATAGGTGAGCATTGGCCGTATAAGAGCAATGTAGCAGATTACCTTTACCCTTGCATGGAGTTGGCTGTTGTAAAAAAGTCTCTTTGTAAGAGCGAAAGCGCCTCGGGCCCTGGCTAGAGCAGCATCTACATGTTTGTTAAAATATAGATACTCGTCTAGCCATATCCCCAGGTATCTGACTACAATCCTTTGCGCCAGTGGTTGCCCGTGCCGTCCAACAATAGAGAACTTTCGCCAATTCTTTTTTGTATCCGCCGAAGAACAGAACAGAATGGTTTCCGTCTTTTGAAGGTTGATATTCAACTTCCAGTAATCGCAATCTCTCATGAATGAGTCGAAGTCACCCTGCGCGAGCGTAGTGATGTCCTCGATCTTTTTCCCTGATCTGTACACTATCAAGTCGTGGGCATACGCAATTGCGTGCGGAAGAGAACTTATTAGATCGCTCAAAAAAATGTTGAACACGATCGGCGAATTAACGGCACCCTGTTGGAGACCATTTCTAATTTCAAAAATACCTGTTCAGGTTACGTTGCCATTCTTGACTACGAACCGCCTACCGGTAAGCATGTTATACAGAAGGTACAGCAGTGGTTTACTAATGCCTAGCCGATTGAGCTTATAGTAAAGACCTTCTAACCATACGGTGTCGAAGGCCTTCTCCAGGTCAATCAAGCAGACCCCGTACATTGTTTCTGCCTCTTATTCCATTGGATATAGTAACCACTTCCAGGGGGAGGTGTCTTAGCACATTGTTGGAGATCCCGTCGATTCCAACCGACTTTTTCTTCTTTAATGATTCGAAGACCGCTTGAAGATCTGCCTTCGAAATGAACGGGGGATGAACCCCTTCGTCGGCGATGACATTGTCTGCCATGTTTTCGTCATTGAACTGGACAAAGCCGATGTTCTCAGATCGTCATTGCTGCAGATCTTCTCAAAGTTGAGAGTTGCTAGCTTGCACGCGGTTTTCAAGGTCGTGGTATACTTCCTGAAAAACTGCGCCTAGTACTTCAACTTTTTCTTGCGGATCTTCGACCACAAAGAAGTCACCGTCGAGAACGGCGTTATTGGAGTCAATACCTGGTGTAGTAGATGTAGGAGATCTGTAGGAAGATCGCTATTTTTCTTTCGAAAGAATTTATTTATCTGTGGAAACATACTAGGGTTGTTAGATCTAACAGCCCGAATCTTGTTGTTTCAGTATGTGTTCACCGAAACTCTATAATTCTGTACAATTAAAGCCTGTACATTCTTAATGAGCGAAAGTGCCGGTGAGGTTCCGCTGCATGGAGTTAGCTGCAAGAGTTCCATTGAAATCATTGAGTAGAACTATCCCAGGTGCTATTTCTTCAATGGAAAGAATGTGCTGATTGTTTATTAAGTTACATGTTGCTGTTTCACTTCTGAGTAAATTTGGAATACAAGTGGTGTTAGTTAGGTTTACAATATTTTCTTTTTTACATATAGTGACAAAATTAATTGATTTACATTTATTTGTTAGTCCATAAATTTCTTCTTTATGTTTTACAATTTTTTCATAATAAATTTCTATTGGTACGCCATTTTTTTAACAGGTTTGAGTAAAAATGTTTTATATGTATGAGCATCGGTTATTGGGATATCAATATACAAAATTGAAGTAGAATTGGCTATGGTTTTTATTTCACCAAAGTTTAAAGCTTCTTCTATTGTTTGGAAAGGAATATTTTCTTTATTTAATGCATTAATGGCTAGAGTTACTTCTTCTTATGATAAAATAAGTGTATTAACAATTCCTACTTTCGCAAAATGAATGGCTAAATTTATATTTTGTAGTTGTTCTTTAACAATTTTTAGCTTATATTGTAATTCAGATACAATTTGAATTATTTTCTCTAAGCATTACTTTAATTTCGTTTGTTATTTTTGTTATGTTATTTCTTCTCTCATTGTGCATCTGATTTATTACAACTTGTTCATTAGAATTCACAAGTACGTTATTAATTTTCTTTCAACTGTCATAAGATCATTGTGGTCTGGATTACCAGCAACATTTCCATTACCACGCAGAACCTATAAAGTTTAATGATCTTTTTATTTTTCTGGGGTTCAGATTTTGGATTAGGGTTTGAATCTGTAGGTATTCGTGGGATAAATAGGGAATTAGAGGATCGTTCTTTGTTGTGTTTAGGTCAAGCGTTGGAGCGAGGTTTGTCAATAACTGTTTGTATTGGTCAAGGTCAATTTCATAGATTATTTTAAAATTACCATTTTGTATCTTAATCTGTCCGGTATGTGGTCATATAAATTGGGAGTTTGAGAAGTCCAAGATTTTGGTATCTCCTTTTATAAAATAAAGTACACATCTGAAATAAAGAAAGTGCTGTTAATTTCTAATGTTGCTTCTGTGTATGGTTTTGCCTGATTCTGTTATTACTACTGTATTTTTGTTTTCTTTTACTATTTCTTTTCGATATCGGAACGTAAGTTTTGAACCTAGTCTTTTATTGTTTTTAACAAAAATAATGTCTCCCGGATTATAAGTTTTGGTAGGTTCCCGTTTCTAGTTGTGATACTCAATGTCTTTTCGTTGTTTTTCTGTAATCTTTTTTATATTTTCTTGACGGTTTTTTTCGAATTCTTCAGGAGTTATTCTGGGACATCGGCCAAGGAAGAGTTCGATGGGTTTCTTTCCGGTTGTGGAATACACAGTGAAATTATACTCATTGGTTGCTTTTTCGAGTAGTTCTTCAAAAGAGCGAGGAGTTTGTTCAGCTTTGAGGCATCGCATGATTTCTGAAAGAGTGGAATGAAACCGCTCAATCTGACCATTCACTTCACTTTTGTACGGTGGTGTTTTATAAACACGAATTCCTAAACAGTCTTCCATCATGGAAGTGATTGTTGCAGAGTTAAGGGCTTTTTCGTTGTTAATGACAACACTTTCGGGAACACCGAAAGCGAATAGAATTTCTCGGAGTGGTTGCCTAATGTCAACAATTGCTCTGGAACGAATTATCTTTGTTTTCGCAAATTTGGTAAGTTTACATATTGAAGTTAATACGAGAATCTTTTCTGTTGAAAAAATATCAAGATGTACTGTATGGCCAGGATAGTTTGGGATAGGGGTTGGTTCGAAGATAGGTTTATTTCTATGTCGGTCATATTTATTTTCTTTGCATATTTGGCAATTTTTCCCTAGTTTCTTGATTTTCGCTGCCATTTTCGGCAAATAAAAGTTTTTTAGAATCTGCCCACGGTTTTCTTCGGGATTTCTGTGCGCTCTCCAATGAGTTTTTAAAATTTTGTTTTCCTGTTCGCTTTCATCCGTTATGTCCTCCACCATTGTTTGGGTAAACCTCATTTTGAAATTTGAGAAGTGCAATGGATACATTTCCTGTATACGACCCATTACATTTTCTTCTGTGAGTAAACCATTTATCGTACTGGGATTAAGGAATTTTTTGAATATGTTAATGATGTCTGTGTTGCTGTAACTGGGTTGAGTAAAAATATGTCTGTGGTAGGTTGGGAATGTGATTGTGATCTTGTGGTTTGTATTCTTATTAGCGCATAGGTGAGCGACTGATGGTCCATGTAAATCTTAACTTTCTTTGATCCGTAAAGGAAATTCCTAAGCGAGTTGAGAGCCCAGATTATGGCGAGCATCTCTTTCTCGTTAGTGGCATAACTCTCTTCGGTCTTTGTAAGAGTTCTCGAAGGGAAGGTTATAGGTTGATTGTCCTGAGACAACACAACACCTATTGCGTAATCAGAAGCATCAGTAGTGAGTTCAAAATCTTTCTCAATGTTTGGATGCGAAAGAACGACTTCTTTAGAAACCAGAGATTGTTTGATATCTTCGAAAGACTTGATGGCATTAGCGTCGAGTTGAATAGTTTTGTTTTTCGAAAGATGCTTGGACACTCGTCCGTCTTCCCCCCTTAAAAGGGATGTCATAGGTTTCGCAATTTTCGCATAATCTTGGATGAAACGGCGATAGTATCCTGACATACCTAAAAGTGAGCGTAAATCTTTTAGAGTTTTTGGGACGGGTAGGTCCACAATGGCCTGAACTTTCTTCGGATTGGTCTTTATTCCATCAATTCCTATAAGAAATCCTAGGAACTCAACATCTTTCTGAAAGAACTCGCATTTGTCTAGTTGGATTTTCATGTTGGCACATTCTAGAGTTTCAAATACGCCTTTGAGGTTATTGAGGTGTTCAGTTTTGTCTTTACCGAAAATGACGATGTCATCAATATAAATATAGCATCGCTTTCCGATATGCTCTCTTAGATGTCATCGAGAGCTCTTTGAAAAATAGCCGGGGCGTTTTTTAGACCGAAGGGAAGACGAGTAAATTCGAACTTCCCGTTATTCACGGAAAACGCCGTTTTTTCGATATCCGACTCTCTGAGCTGCTCTTCGCTCTTGAGATCTGTTATTGAGAACCAACTGTTATTGCCAAGATTGACGAGGACCACCAGGATACCATGCGAAATTTCTTTTCCCCAGAAGCGTCCATTTTTTAGGAACAATCCAAACTGGCGAATTGTAAGGTGATTTGGATGGTCTTATACTATGGTCTTCTAACAGTTGATTGATCTGTTTTTCAGCTTCTTCCTTAAGAGCTCTTGGGTATGGGTAAGACTTTGAATAAACTGGTTGACTGGTTGTTGTTCGGATTTCTCCCTTGACTGTGGTTACATACATTAGTTTTTCGTCTGGATCGGAGAAAAGCTTGGGATACGTATTGATTATGTTAGTAAGTTTATTCGATTCTTCTTTAGATATATGGGCGGTTCTAATATTTAGGTTATTAATGGTTTCCGTAAGATGTTGTTTGAGTGGAATAGTTATGTTTGGATGAATCATCAAGTACTTTTCTTTGGTGCGAATGACAGCATTTAATTCTTGCAATGTGTCATAACCAATTATACCGTCAAATGTAATGAGGCTTGGGAGTATGAAAAATGTTAGTTTCTCGAGTTTGGAGTCGAAAAGTTAAATGGAGCAATTGTGTGTGATGTTAATGTTTCCTCCGACTGAATTTGCGTAGAATGGTTTTTCGTTTGTCTGGGGTGGACTGTTCAGTGTGGTAGACTGGTTGCATCTTGTGTGGATGATGGACTTGCTGCGAATGTTGACGTTTTACCGGTATAGGCTGATTTCTAGGCCTGTTCTGGTAGTTCACTTTATCGGATTTTACCGAATAATCGATGTCCATTGGTTTACGAGGTAAGGGACGCTGATTTGGAAGTGATATTTGTTGTTGGTACTGATGATATGGTTGAGACTGTACCTCCTTGTGAAAACGAGGTGGTTGAGCCTGACGGGGGTTTTGGAGCAGTTGTGGGTAAAAATCTCGCCTAGGGGTGGGAATCGGTGTTGGTTGAGGTGGATTCGTTCTTCTGAAAGGAACGGGTGGCGGTTGTTGTTGAAAGGTTCTTCGAGCAGAAGCCTGAGAATTGTTTGCATATTGGGTTCGGAAGTCAACGTTTTGTACTTAGGAGTAAGTCACCCTTTAAGCCTCTGACAAATGTGTCAAGTGCTTTATCTCTATAAGACTGAGTCATGTTGTTTAAAGATTCTTGGCTCATTTCTAATGAACCGAGCTTATTTAAGAGAAGCGAGAGATGGTGGTAGACAGCTTGGTAGAGTTCTGGTACCGTGCTGATACCTTGTACTAGAGTGGTCATCTGGTACTCGAGGGTGCCTAAGTCCCTCTTGTCTGCGTAATGCAACGTCAGACATTTCGATATTTTTTCCCAACTTAATGGAGTATTATATGATTCAAGGGCTATGTCCGCATGCCCTGTAATTTTGTTTCGAATGACGGAAAGAATACCGTAGTATTTCGGTGTGCCCTTAAGGTGTTCGTAGATTTTGAGTATCCTTTCAACACTCTTCTTCCACGAATTGAACTCTTGGGTCTGTCCAGAAAATTCTAAACTCTTTACAACATCAGGGATTTTGTCCATGTCAGACAAATTCCTATCATTGATTATGATAATTGGCTGATCGATGTCATTGTTAATATCCGACGCGGGATTCATTATTGAATTAAATATCTGTCTCCCTTGAATATGTAATGTCTCTGCCACTAGTCTTGTTATAATTTGTACTAAATTGTCGTCAATTTGTGTAGGAGCATGGGCAGAAGAGTGGGGAGTAAGAGCAGAAGAAGGGGGAGCAGGGGTATTTTCGACTGGCTTCTCCAAACGAGATGGCCTAATTAAATTATTTGGATTTGACAAAATTTATTTGGATTTGACAAAATTAATTTTTTCTTTTTTTAATTTTTTAAGTTTTTCTTTTTGTTTTTTATTGCTTTTATTATTGAGTTTTACAATAGATAAGTTCTTTTGAATTTCTGAGATTCTTAAGCTTACTGGACTTACTGAATTATAATATATATTGCTTCTTTCTTCATAACAATTTTGGTTCTGGACTGCTGATCTTTGTTTAAGGCGGCTGTCTGGGTAAAGATGATCCCTTGACTAATGTTTATCCCTTTGGTTTTAGGATTACTGGCGGGCCGCGTTTCCTTAAAACGCACTTGTGCTTTTCAGTGGCGTGGTGTCCACTTTTCGTTTTGTATAATTTCGCGATTTTCAATCAACGTCAACTAGGAATAGTTACTTCACAATAGTTCACGTACTGAAGGTTGATTCACTGCACGTTATGGCTTGGTTTTCGCTCACACGCGTTCCGAGTATTCACGATGCTGTGGCTTGGTTATCGGGCACACGCACACGCACACGTATTTTAGATACGAACTCCCACGGGTAATACCAGCACAAATTTACGAACGAAGTCCCTGCTCGGGCGCCAGTTAAATAGAAAGAAGTTTTCTTTTATTAAAAAAAAATATTCTTCTGGCAGAAGGCCACTTTATTTCACCGCAATCACTTAAGAACTAATACAAAATTGATTTCGTACAGCTATTTATGGCTATTAATTGCTAACTCAGCATTTATCACCGTGGGACAGCGATCACCAGTTCGGTTCGGCAGACGTTGATGTCAGCATATCCGGCGACGATTGGGCTGCCCGTGCATGGTATTATTTTTCAACGTGTATGGAAATAACTTGTACAACTTACAAGCTACCTTAAAAACTACCCTAAGCTATGTAGGTCGGCCATAGATTGTGGCTGCAACATTAGAAGCGCACGACTGAAACCGACTGCTTCCCAATCGGAGATACGCACTGAACATTTTTAACCCGGGTCTAAAGGTTTCGAAGAGGGAGTTCTTATACTCCTCAGCCACCAGAAATTTCGATGTTGTATCGCAACATCCCGACTCGACACCGCCATACTGAAGCGGAGGAGACCACCCTCAGCTCGTTGTGCGACGGAACTGTCGTGGTTGAGTCGCCCATCCACAGTTGAACGGGCGATGTGAAAAAGGATCGGTACCGAATTTTCATTTTGTATCAGACCGTCTTTATCAAAATGGAGAAATGCTTCTGGGGGGACGAAGCCGTTATGACGTACCCCCTCGTGGTAACGAGGGTTGGGGTAGTAAGCCCCAGAAATCAGGTTATTAACCGAGTTCATCGCTCTCGCAGTGTGGCCTCGAATCAACTTCACCAGGAAATTGTCCACTCGCATCAGATTCGCCCTGTTGTATAAAACCTCATTGGAGTAGAATTTTCTGTACTGGGACTCTGGTGTTCTGTAGAGGCGAAGGCAAGCCCTGAGACAAGCCCTCTCAAACACCCGAATCTTTTCCATCAAGCTTGCACTCACGTTGAACCACACGGGACAGCCATAGGTGAGCATTGGCCGTATAAGAGCAATGTAGCAGATTACCTTTACCCTTGCATCGAGTTGGCTTTTGTAAAAAAGTCTCTTTGTAAGAGCGAAAGCGCCTCGGGCCCTGGCTAGAGCAGCATCTACATGTTTGTTAAAATATAGATACTCGTCTAGCCATATCCCCAGGTATCTGACTACAATCCTTTGCGCCAGTGGTTGCCCGTGCCGTCCAACAATAGAGAACTTTCGCAAATTCTTTTTTGTATCCGCCGAAGAACAGAACAGAATGGTTTCCGACTTTTGAAGGTTGATATTCAACTTCCAGTAATCGCAATCTCTCATGAATGAGTCGAAGTCACCCTGCGCGAGCGTAGTGATGTCCTCGATCTTTTTCCCTGATCTGTACACTATCAAGTCGTGGGCATACGCAATTGCGTGCGGAAGAGAACTTATTAGATCGCTCAAAAAAATGTTGAACACGATCGGCGAATTAACGGCACCCTGTTGGAGACCATTTCTAATTTCAAAAATACCTGTTCAGGTTACGTTGCCATTCTTGACTACGAACCGCCTACCGGTAAGCATGTTATACAGAAGGTACAGCAGTGGTTTACTAATGCCTAGCCGATTGAGCTTATAGTAAAGACCTTCTAACCATACGGTGTCGAAGGCCTTCTCCAGGTCAATCAAGCAGACCCCGTACATTGTTTCTGCCTCTTATTCCATTGGATATAGTAACCACTTCCAGGGGGAGGTGTCTTAGCACATTGTTGGAGATCCCGTCGATTCCAACCGACTTTTTCTTCTTTAATGATTCGAAGACCGCTTGAAGATCTGCCTTCGAAATGAACGGGGGATGAACCCCTTCGTCGGCGATGACATTGTCTGCCATGTTTTCGTCATTGAACTGGACAAAGCCGATGTTCTCAGATCGTCATTGCTGCAGATCTTCTCAAAGTTGAGAGTTGCTAGCTTGCACGCGGTTTTCAAGGTCGTGGTTCGGGCGAACACTCACGTTCACCTTATACACTTCCTGAAAAACTGCGCCTAGTACTTCAACTTTTTCTTGCGGATCTTCGACCACAAAGAAGTCACCGTCGAGAACGGCGTTATTGGAGTCAATACCTGGTGTAGTAGATGTAGGAGATCTGTAGGAAGATCGCTATTTTTCTTTCGAAAGAATTTATTTATCTGTGGAAATATACTAGGGTTGTTAGATCTAACAGCCCGAATCTTGTTGTTTCAGTATGTGTTCACCGAAACTCTATAATTCTGTACAATTAAAGTCTGTACATTCTTAGTGAGCAATTTCAGTGTCCTAGCTTCCTCGCTGCGTCTGTCAGTAAACCGCCTGTACAAGGTTTTTAATCTTGGCAGGAGTCTACTATTTTGTTTGTGTAGTGCGTCAATTGTCGCATTGCGGTACAGTTTTCATTGTTCGTGCGTGTATACCGTGGTATCGTACTGTCCATAGTGCGTTTTATTGTCTCGTCCAATTGATACATGTCAATCTCTTCGTTTGACAGGTTTCTATTGGACGGAATGTGGAGCGCATTCGAAGAGAGTGCTCTAGTCATTTGTCGGGAGAAGCGTGTCCAACGCGCCGTACTGTAATTGTAGGTGAGCGTTTGGACAAACTCTCCTAATTCCGCAATGTCGTTGGGAATCTTGAATTCGGCACTAAGTCCGCAATGGTCATTGAGATATACGAAAGTGTTCAAACAGTTCACCGTTTGTGAGTTTGTGTCAGTCAGCTGCAGTCTTGCGTCAAACAGCAGGAGATCCAAGAACGATCCGCTCCTAGGAAAGGACGCGATCTCGGTAGCTGTTAAATCGAGTCTATACACGACACAAGCAGAACCACACAAGCTGTAGAGCTGGTCCCCTCTGTTATTGGAAACCATGTTTCCCCAGTAACCGTGGCGGGCATTAAAGTCCCCGGTCAAAATGTAAAAGTTCCCCTCCGAGTCTAGACTTAGACATCGAAAGATTGAATCGAGGTCTGAAATAGCCGGAGGAGTACGCCGACACCGCATACAGCTCGAACTTACATTCACTGCAAGGATCTTAAAAGTACTCTCCGTTCTCGCAGCCATCAGGACTGGTGACTTGCTGGGTTCTGCAGGAGCGCCAGAATTTTGGCAACCTGCTCCTCTAATCGATCCATACGGCATTCAATTGAAGATTTCCAGTCCGGCGTTGGACCGTGTGCTTCTGGCACTGAGGGTTGCGGTACCTTTGGTACTTGCAGCTTTGCCGTCCTCCCCATGACGGACGCCATTTGGGCGTAAGTCACTCCAGGAGTGACGGGTATGGCTGCCCCGAGAGGATTTTTCTCTGGGGCTGCTTCTGCAGAACCGCTTTTGCTTTCCGCTCCTGGAACTTAGGGCAACCCCGATAATTGGCGGTGTGCCCAGCATTCCCGCAGAGTGCAAACCTTAGCTGACTTTTGTCAGCTGCTCCTTCCTTCCCCAGCGGGCAATCCTCTGCCTTGTGGTTTTCGCTGCACTTCACGCATCGGCGCTGCATTTGGCAGTTCGACGCGGCGTGTAGCAATATCATTTAGCCGTTCTCGCTTGCTACTGGGTGACAGCTGAACAATGAAGAAC
This sequence comes from Eristalis arbustorum, assembly GCA_916610145.1. Taxonomy (NCBI): domain Eukaryota; kingdom Metazoa; phylum Arthropoda; class Insecta; order Diptera; family Syrphidae; genus Eristalis; species Eristalis arbustorum. The sequence goes on from OU744318.1 coordinate 55,380,472, forward strand.
GGTAATTTCCGTCCCTCTCTTTTTGCCTTAGCTGTGGTGAAGGGCTTGACCCCGACGAACTCGAGACCGTCACACATTTGCTCTCTGAGCAGTTGAAGGATCTCGGCCGCTGCGGTGCGGCGAGCTTTAGCAATACTGACTGGGGCTTTTCTCCTTTTGGAGTAAAGGAAAAGAACTCCGTCGTCGAATGCTTTAGACACGCCTTTAGCGTTTTGAGCTGCTCTACTGTTTTGCAGCTGATTGAGTATTTTTCGTACCCTTTATTTTTTGTAATAGCAAAATTGCCACTATCTATGGCCGCTCTACATACCTGAGCAGTTTGGATGACGTCCACCCTGTGCAGATTTATCGGTGGCACTTTTTCTTTCTTCTTCTGTTGTTCTGACTGGTGCTGTTGCTGTTGTTGCTGCTGCGTGGGCTGTTGTTGTTGTGCTGCTTCTTTGACTGTTGTTGTTGTTGTTGTGTCTGCTGCTGCTGTTAAGCTGCAGTTCGTTGTTGCTGCTTCTTTTGTGTTTTTGCAGTTGGCTGTTGCTGTTGCTGCGTCTGTTTTTTTTTTTCTGACTAGGTTCGGGCAACTGTTGCAGTTGTTGCCCGACTTGGCGTATGCGTTCTTCTTCCTCCTCTTTTCTCCTTGCGAGATTACTTGCTTTCAGCTTGCTATGCAAAAAAAACCCGGACATTGGAAAAACGAATGCCCATTCAGAAGGGCGAATCTCGCACAGAGAAATGAATATAGAGAGGCGTTTGTGTGTACAATGGCATAAACAACTCTGCAGTTGTTGCTGTTAATGGTGAAGATTGGTTTCTTGACTCTGGAGCAAACGATCACATGTCTTTTCGTAAGGACTGGATGGTTCAATATAAACATTTTGATCATCCACAGTTAGTTAGAATTGGCAATGGAAAAACAATTTGTGCTCTTGGATGTGGTAACATTAATATTCTTGCGTATAACCAAGAACGGTGGGTACCAAAATATTTATCGAATATGTTGTACGTGCCAGATTAACTTTGAACCTTTTCTCTTCAAATGCTTCTTCTTCTTCTTTGATTGGCGCTACAGTCCGGGGTGGACCTGGGCCTCAACCAACATGCCTCTCCAGCCAGCACGATCTTTCGCCATCTGCCTCCAGTTGCGCACACCAAGTTGGTTGAGGTCCTTTTCCACTTGTGTGCGCTATCTAGTGCGAGGACGTCCTCTGTTGCGCTATCCCAATGGCTCGGTGTCGAAGACTCTTCGGGCCGGAGCTGTGGTGTCCATCCGCTCTACATGACCTAGCCATCTTAAGCGTTTGATCCGAAGACGCTTAACTAGGTGCATGCCGGTGTACAGCCCGTATAGTTCGTGGTTGAACCTTCTCCAAAGATCGCACGCAAAACTTTTCTCTCAAAACAACAAAGAGCTTCGTCATCCGCTTTCAATAGCGTCCATGACTCTGCGCCATAGAGCAGGACTGGGATGATCAGGGTTTTATACAAGGTCAATTTGGTGTTTCGAGAGATGGCTCTGTTACTCAATTGCCTCTTGAGCCCAAAGAAACAGCGATTGGCAAGAGTAATTCTGCGCTTGATCTCGGTACTGGTGTTGTTGTCCCTATTTACTCCGGAGCCTAGGTAGACGAAGTCCTTGGCTACCTCAAAGTTTCTGCTGCCCAATATGACGCTCTGTCCGAGACGTCGATGTTGTGCGTCCTTCCGTGATGACAGCATGTACTTTGTTTTGCCCTGGTTTACCGCTAGACCCATTTTAGCCGCTTCCGCTTCAATACCAGCAAACGCCTCATTGACGGCTCGCTGTGTTCGTCCAATCACGTCAATGTCGTCCGCGTGAGCAAGCAGTTGAACGGACTTTTGGAAGATCGTGCCTCGGGTGTTAACGTTTGAGTTTCGCACGATCTTCTCAAGTATGATGTTAAAGAAGTCACATGACAGCGTGTCGCCTTGCCTAAAACCTTTTTTGACATTGAAGGTCTCGGTAAGTTCGTTACCGACCTTGATGGAGCAGCGAGAGTTCTCCATCGTCATCCTGAACAACCTGACGAGTTTGGCAGGAATGTCAAAACTAGACATGGCGCTGTATAGCTCGTCTCTATGCACGCTGTCATATGCGGCCTTGAAATCGACAAATAGGTGGTGGGTGTCGATCTGCATCTCTTGAGTCTTTTCCAGGATCTGCCGTAATGTGAAAATTTGATCGATAGTGGACTTTCCTGGCCTGAAACCGCACTGATAAGGACCTATCAGGTTGTTGACAAAGGGTTTCAGGCGTTCACACAGAACGGCAGAGAGTATCTTGTAAGCGATGTTAAGGAGGCTGATCCCTAGATAGTTGGCGCAGTCAAAGGGATCTCCTTTCTTGTGGACCGGACAAACGACGCTGAGATTCCACTCATCGGACATGCTTTCCTCCGACCATATCTTACAGATGAGCTGGTGCATGCGCCCAACCAGGTCATCTCCAGCTGCCTTAAACAGTTCCGCGGACAATCCGTCCGCTCCAGCAGCTTTGTTCGACTTCAGTCTAGATATCGCTATCTTGACTTCGTCTAAATCGGGAGGACGGAATTCGTGTTCATCATCGTCCAAATTGAGTGAAACATTCTGCCTGACAGCGGAATTTGTGTCGTCATCGCCGTTTAACAGTCTACAGAAATAATTTTTCCAAATTCTCAGCATCGACTGCGATTCTACTACTAGTTGTCCATTTTCATCCCTGCAGGCTTCGGTCCGAGGTCTGTATCTTCCTGATACTTGTTTTACCTTTTGGTAAAACTTTCGGACCTCCTTCCTGTCGTAACACATCTCCATCTCCGAGACCGCGCGCTTCTCATGCTCTTTCTTTTTCTTTCTGAGAAGCCGGTGCTCTTCCCTTCTCCTCTGTTCGTAGAGCTCACGAACAGCTCTCGTTGTTCGATGCAGCGTTGCCTTGTAGGCCTCCTGCTTGGCTGCATGTACCTGCCTGCACTCGTCGTCAAACCATGGGTTCCTTCTGGGTGGTGTCGTGAAACCCAGCACTTCAGTGGCAGCTTCTTTGATGGCTTTGACAACGTTTCCATTCTTCTTCTATTGAATGTGCAGGCAGCGTCGAACTTTCAGAGAGTTTCAGGGAGACTCGGTCGGCAAGGTTCCTAGCGGTCAGTTGCGATTGTAGCTTTCCGACGTCAAACCATAGTGTTCTTTCTCGACTCCGTACTTCTCTCGATATCCTCATCCTTACCTTGGCTACAACAAGGAATTGGACCGAGTCGATGTTGGCTCCTCGGAACGTGCGGACATCGAGAATATTGGAGGAGTGTCTGACGTCGATCGCAACGTGATCAATCTGGTTGACGGTTGATAGATCAGGAGACCGCCAGGTCCCCTTATGGATGTTGAGGTGTGGGAACCGCGTGCTCATCACAGAGGGGTTACGCCCCGAGGCGAAATCTACCAGCCTGAGTCCGTTTCCGGATGTGTTGTCGTGCAGGCTGTGTTTTCCGATGACTCAAACAAAGATTTCTACCTTGCCCAGCTGTGCGTTGAAATCTCCTAGAACGATCTTGGTGTCATAGCTGGGGTATCGATCGTATGTTCTTTTTAGGAGATCATAGAAGTCATCCTTTCTATCGTCATCCTTCTCCTTCGTCGGGGCGTGTGCGCAAATCACGCTGATGTTCCCGAATTTTGCCTTGATGCGGATTGTTATGAGGCGCTCGCTGATATAATCAAAGCTTAAGACTTTTTGCCTAAGTCTGCCTCGAACAACGAATCCGCATCCAAATAAGCGCTGCCTTCCCTCTTTGTAGCAATCACCGTAGTAGATGTCGCAGTTTCTCATCTTCCTATCACCACACAACGGTTGTTGTGATGGCTATCCAGGGGCGCCACTACTAGGCTGTATGTCAACTTGACTTATGGACAAGCAGGGATCGCGCTGGCATCCTACCAGGTTGGGTGCAGTCAGCAACTTTGCCCTGTGTACATAAGCCCATGCCTATGCCGTCTTCAAATGCTGCTTTGGACAAAAATCTTAAATTAATATCTAATAAACATACATGTGAATTATTGCTTAATGATTCTACTGTTGCAGCGGGAGTGCAACAGTATTCATTATATAAAATGCTGTTTAAAATTGAAATACCATCAAGTGCAAACATAGGAACAGCTGTTAAATCAACTTCGCATTAGCATGATGCTCTGCTTTCTCAAGAATCGAAGTATGCCGTTCCTTGCGCCATAGAGCAGGACTGGGATGATCAGGGTTTTATACAAGGTCAATTTGGTGTTTCGAGAGATGGCTCTGTTACTCAATTGCCTCTTGAGCCCAAAGAAACAGCGATTGGCAAGAGTAATTCTGCGCTTGATCTCGGTACTGGTGTTGTTGTCCCTATTTACTCCGGAGCCTAGGTAGACGAAGTCCTTGGCTACCTCAAAGTTTCTGCTGCCCAATATGACGCTCTGTCCGAGACGTCGATGTTGTGCGTCCTTCCGTGATGACAGCATGTACTTTGTTTTGCCCTGGTTTACCGCTAGACCCATTTTAGCCGCTTCCGCTTCAATACCAGCAAACGCCTCATTGACGGCTCGCTGTGTTCGTCCAATCACGTCAATGTCGTCCGCGTGAGCAAGCAGTTGAACGGACTTTTGGAAGATCGTGCCGCGGGTGTTAACGTTTGAGTTTCGCACGATCTTCTCAAGTATGATGTTAAAGAAGTCACATGACAGCGTGTCGCCTTGCCTAAAACCTTTTTTGATATTGAAGGTCTCGGTAAGTTCGTTACCGACCTTGATGGAGCAGCGAGAGTTCTCCATCGTCATCCTGAACAACCTGACGAGTTTGGCAGGAATGTCAAAACTAGACATGGCGCTGTATAGCTCGTCTCTATGCACGCTGTCATATGCGGCCTTGAAATCGACAAATAGGTGGTGGGTGTCGATCTGCATCTTTTGAGTCTTTTCCAGGATCTGCCGTAATGTGAAAATTTGATCGATAGTGGACTTTCCTGGCCTGAAACCGCACTGATAAGGACCTATCAGGTTGTTGACAAAGGGTTTCAGGCGTTCACACAGAACGGCAGAGAGTATCTTGTAAGCGATGTTAAGGAGGCTGATCCCTAGATAGTTGGCGCAGTCAAAGGGATCTCCTTTCTTGTGGACCGGACAAACGACGCTGAGATTCCACTCATCGGACATGCTTTCCTCCGACCATATCTTACAGATGAGCTGGTGCATGCGCCCAACCAGGTCATCTCCAGCTGCCTTAAACAGTTCCGCGGACAATCCGTCCGCTCCAGCAGCTATCTTGACTTCGTCTAAATCGGGAGGACGGAATTCGTGTTCATCATCGTCCAAATTGAGTGAAACATTCTGCCTGACAGCGGAATTTGTGTCGTCATCGCCGTTTAACAGTCTACAGAAATAATTTTTCCAAATTCTCAGCATCGACTGCGATTCTACTACTAGTTGTCCATTTTCATCCCTGCAGGCTTCGGTCCGAGGTCTGTATCTTCCTGATACTTGTTTTACCTTTTGGTAAAACTTTCGGACCTCCTTCCTGTCGTAACACATCTCCATCTCCGAGACCGCGCGCTTCTCATGCTCTTTCTTTTTCTTTCTGAGAAGCCGGTGCTCTTCCCTTCTCCTCTGTTCGTAGAGCTCACGAACAGCTCTCGTTGTTCGATGCAGCGTTGCCTTGTAGGCCTCCTGCTTGGCTGCATGTACCTGCCTGCACTCGTCGTTAAACCATGGGTTCCTTCTGGGTGGTGTCGTGAAACCCAGCACTTCAGTGGCAGCTTCTTTGATGGCTTTGACAACGTTTCCATTCTTCTTCTATTGAATGTGCAGGCAGCGTCGAACTTTCAGAGAGTTTCAGGGAGACTCGGTCGGCAAGGTTCCTAGCGGTCAGTTGCGATTGTAGCTTTCCGACGTCAAACCATAGTGTTCTTTCTCGACTCCGTACTTCTCTCGATATCCTCATCCTTACCTTGGCTACAACAAGGAATTGGACCGAGTCGATGTTGGCTCCTCGGAACGTGCGGACATCGAGAATATTGGAGGAGTGTCTGACGTCGATCGCAACGTGATCAATCTGGTTGACGGTTGATAGATCAGGAGACCGCCAGGTCCCCTTATGGATGTTGAGGTGTGGGAACCGCGTGCTCATCACAGAGGGGTTACGCCCCGAGGCGAAATCTACCAGCCTGAGTCCGTTTCCGGATGTGTTGTCGTGCAGGCTGTGTTTTCCGATGACTCAAACAAAGATTTCTACCTTGCCCAGCTGTGCGTTGAAATCTCCTAGAACGATCTTGGTGTCATAGCTGGGGTATCGATCGTATGTTCTTTTTAGGAGATCATAGAAGTCATCCTTTCTATCGTCATCCTTCTCCTTCGTCGGGGCGTGTGCGCAAATCACGCTGATGTTCCCGAATTTTGCCTTGATGCGGATTGTTATGAGGCGCTCGCTGATATAATCAAAGCTTAAGACTTTTTGCCTAAGTCTGCCTCGAACAACGAATCCGCATCCAAATAAGCGCTGCCTTCCCTCTTTGTAGCAATCACCGTAGTAGATGTCGCAGTTTCTCATCTTCCTATCACCACACAACGGTTGTTGTGATGGCTATCCAGGGGCGCCATTACTAGGCTGTATGTCAACTTGACTTATGGACAAGCAGGGATCGCGCTGGCATCCTACCAGGTTGGGTGCAGTCAGCAACTTTGCCCTGTGTACATAAGCCCATGCCTATGCCGTCTTCAAATGCTGCTTTGGACAAAAATCTTAAATTAATATCTAATAAACATACATGTGAATTATTGCTTAATGATTCTACTGTTGCAGCGGGAGTGCAACAGTATTCATTATATAAAATGCTGTTTAAAATTGAAATACCATCAAGTGCAAACATAGGAACAGCTGTTAAATCAACTTCGCATTAGCATGATGCTCTGCTTTCTCAAGAATCGAAGTATGCCGTTCCTTGATAGCAATGAGTTGTGACGCATGTGCTCTCGGCAAATCGCACAGGTAACCATTCTCCAACAGTGACAGTAGAGCGAAATTTGTGGGAGAACTTGTGTACACCGATTTATGTGGACCCATGCAGAAAGTATCTTTGGGGGGATCTAATTATTTTCTCGTATTTAAAGACGATTTTTCACGCTATCGGTTGGTATATTTCTTGAAATCGAAGAAACAAGTCTTGGACTGTGTAAGAGATTTTATAAAAAGGATTAAAATGGAAACTGGACTCCAGGTGAAATGTATGCGGTCAGACAACGGACTTGAATTTGTTAACAACGAAGTAGAATCTGTTCTTAAGAATGAATGCATTGTGCATCAGACGTCTGTTCCTTACACCCCACAACAAAATGGAAGGGCAGAAAGGGAATTACGAACTATTGTTGAGGCTGGAAGAGCAATGCTTAATGCAAGGAAGCTTCAATTAAGCCTCTGGGCAGAAGCGGTTAATCATGCAGTGTTTATTCTCAATAGAACAAGTCCAACAGGTACAGCAGGAAAAAGTGCATGCGATTTATGGTTTGGAAGGACGTACGACTTTGATCCAACTAGTATACATGCATTCGGGACAGAATGCTATGTACACATTCCGCAACAAAAACGTCGTAAATGGGATAAAAAATCTCAATTTGGTATTTTCGTCGGTTTTGTTAAAGGGTGTCGTATATATTTTAATGAAACTTTAAAAGTTGTAATAAAGCGTGACATTTTATTTAAAAAAACCCCTTGTTTCAGTGAAAAGGACCAATGTGCCATCAGTTGTAATCAGGAAAGTGTTTGCACTGAGCTGGTTGAAACTGTTCATAATGACGTCAAAGGAGAAAAGCTTGAAGAAGATGAAGTGAACCCAAGTTCCAGTGATGAAAATCAGGCTGATGATAAAGGTAAATTAACTATCAACCCACTTGGTGATAACTTTGAAAACGATAGTGATGGATCGGAAGACGAGTGTGTGATTTAATGAAGTTCAACGGACTCCTCTCAAGAAACGCCTTCGAAGCGCGCATAGGTCTCCAATATCTATGATAGCCTTATCCAATGCTCGTAGATTTGTTACTGAAGAAGAACCGTCGACCTATGAAGAAGCTCTCAAATCAGCAGATGCTGGAAAATGGCAGGATGCTAGGAAGGAAGAAATTTCGGCTTTAACAACAAATCACACCTGGGATCTGGTAGAGTTACCACACAATAAAACAGCTATTGGCAACCGGTGGATTTTTAAAATTAAAGATATTAGAAGCAGTGAACCAAAAAGGTATCGGGCTAGATTAGTTGCAAAGGGGTTTTCCCAGAAATATAATGTGGATTATAAGGAGACCTTTAGCTCTGTAGCTAAATTTGCATCCATAAGGATGATTTTAGCAATTGCAGCAAGTAAGAACATGCTTATGAAGCAGTTCGATATAAAAACTGCTTTTCTTAAGGGCGAATTAGAGGAAGAAATATATATGACTCAACAGATGCTGGAATAAAAAGTTTATGGGTTTTCTTTGCTCTTTTAATTTAAAGCCATCAGCGGCTGATCCCTGCGTTTTGGTGGGAGTAAATATTGTAGTCGCTATTTATATTGATGATGGATTAATTGCTGGCACCAATTCTGAAGATATCGAACAACTGATCGCACATCTAAAAAGTTCATTTGAAGTCAAAGTGTATGAGGCGCGATGTTTTCTGGGGTTGGAAATTGACAGGACATCGAACTTTTTTTCACTTGGACAAAGTAGTTATGCTAAAAAGCTTGTTGCGAGATTTAATAGGTGTGAAGCGAACCCAATAACGACACCAGCAGAGTCTTCTCGATTTATTCAAAATACTAAGGCAACAGTTCAACACTCTTTTCCGTACAGAGAGGCTGTGGGGAGCTTAATGTATTTGGCAATTGGTACTCAGCCAGATCTATCATATGCTCTCGGCATTATCAGCATATAACAGCGATGCAGATTTCGCGTATGATCCAGATACAAGACGTTCAACAAGCGGTTGTGTAATTCTGCTAAATCAATCACCAATATCTTGGGCATCGCAAAGGCAGTCGTGTGTTTCACTTTTAACAATGGAGGCCAGGCAGTAAAGGAATTAGTATGGCAAAAACGTCTGCTGGATGATTTATTACCTAATGCTTGTGGACGTCCTAATCTTCACATCGTCAACCAAAGTGCCATAAAGTTGGTCCGAAATCCAGAATTTCACAAAAGAAGCAAACATATTGAGATAAAATTTCACTTCATTCGTGAAAAATTTGCAGAAAAATTGTTTGAACTACATTACGTGACAACTGATCAACAGTTAGTTTGAGTTCTTTCGAAAAGAAATTGGAACCTTTCTTTTAAGACATGAATAATTTGTTTAGTAAATATTGCTTGAGTTTTTTTTTATAAAGATGAAAGTGGGAGTGTTATGATTTATTCATCATTATAACAAAAGCAAAGGAACTTGAATTTGACTCGCTGTACATTTGAATCACTGCACTGAAATTTATTTTTTCTATGAAATATGTAACTGTTAATATTGTCATTCTTCTTTCTTGTTACCTTCTATTTTAAAATAAACTCTTTACTTGTGTTCTGAATAACCATCGAGACAACATCGCTTATATTTTTCAACAGGAATATTCGCTGAACTCATTGCATTGTGTTCGTTTTCGTTTATTGAATTAATATTTTAAACCTGAATTTAATTTACTCGAGCTACAAATGGATTAATCTCGTTATTATTGGATTTATTTGTGAGTGCAGAAAATTCAAGTTACGATGAGTGCTAGAGTATAATTAATTAAACTACGGGGGACACGAGGTCATCTTAAGGGTTCCCTAACCAGACTGGCTTCCTTTACGGAAACCCTGGTAGAAACGATTTCATTCGAGGCATTAGAAGTTCGCATTGAAAAAGTGAACGAACTATGGGCAGATTTTCAAGCAACTCACGAGGACATGTATGAATTAGTCGATCATGAAGATTACGTTGATCCTGGCCCCGAGTTTGAAGTTAAATATCTCGTAGTTAAAACAAGTCTAAATGAAGCCATGAGGGATCATTCATCCCAAAAGCAATCCGATGCTCATATTGCAGCCGTAGACTGCTTGACTAAACAACATGCTACTCTAACCGATCGTCTGAATTCTTCAATTACTTCTTCTTCAAAAATCAAGACACGTGCTTACCAACTATAAGAATTGAGTGCTTACCAACTATAAGAATTAAACCGTTTTGGGGCAAATATCGCGTGTGGCCTGTAAAAATCTCACTCTCACGCAAAAATTTCATCTTCTTATGTCACATCTTCGTGGAGAGGCCTTGAGTTTATTGAGCCATATTCTCATATCAGATGCTACATATCCTCAAGCGTGGGAACGTCTTCAAAAGCGATATGATAAACCACGTCATATCATAAACAATTTCATTCGGTCGTTCATGGATTTATCGACTTCAAATGCACTAAATGTCGCTATTTTGCGTAAGATATCCGACGGTGCTGATGCAGCCGTAAGAGGTCTTTCGTCGATCGAATTCTGAAAATAGATATCCGTGGCTAATATATCTTTTGCACAACAAGATGGATCCAGAAACACGTCAGTCATGGCATGGGCTGAATACAGTGTCGAGGAAAAATTGCTGTACTTTCTGACGTTCTTGGAACGACGATGCGAAGCATTTATCTTACCAAAGGTTACTGCAAACCTGTCATCATTTTCGTTCGAAATCAACGATTGGGAACATCTGAAAACGTTAAATTTTGCAGATACATCCTTCAACGTATCCAATTCTGTCGATATGTTGATAGGAGCTGACAGAGTTTGGGATATCTTGCAGGGCGAGTTTAAATTTAGCGAGAACGGATTTCCTATCGCCCAAAAAACAATTTTTGGATGGGTTCTCGCAGGACCATTGTCTTGCGATCAGAAAATGTTCGAGGTCAAATCACACCATAGTCTTGTAAGCGTTAACAACATCTTACAAGCATTTTGGGCAATTGATACCGTCCATACTAAATCAATTTTGACCCAAGAAGAAGAACTAATGGAGAAACATTTTTTGGAAACCCATAGGAGGGATGTAAATGGGAGATATATTGTAAAACTTCCCTTTAAGAGTTAACCCCATTTTTCAGGCACCTTAAATGGTGCAATTAACCGATTAAAAGCGATGGAGAAGAAATTCCAAAGAGATGAGAACCTTCGTCAGGGTTATATTAACTTCCTCGAAGAGTATTTGTCTCTGGGACACATGCGAAAGCTATCCCCATAGGAATTAGATAAAGAAAACGTGTTTTATCTACCGCATCATGCGGTACTCAAGCCCGATAGCACCTCCACAAAGATACGTATTTAGATGGGTCGTTCAAGGATTTTGACGGACAGTCTCTAAACGATGTCTTGATGACAGGACCACCTCCTATTCAAAGGAATTTATTTTCGGTGAGCTTGGGATTTCGGAAATTCAAATTTGCACATATAATCAAGATGTTTCGCCAAAGCTGGGTCTCCTCTTCGGACAGATATTTTCAACGTATCATCTGGCGTAAATCTCCTACCGACCCGATTGAGCATTTTGAATTGTGCACCGTGATATATGGTACATCATGTGCACCATTTCAATCCATTCGTGCTCTGGAGGAACTCGCACGTGATCATCGGGAGGTGTTTGCAGCAGATGTTATTAACACGGATTTCTATGTGGACGATGTCGCTTCAGTAGCAGATTCACTCGACGAATTTCTAACAAAGAGAGACTCGTTAATAAAACTACTTTCGAAGGGTGGATTCATACTAAGCAAATGGCAGAGCAATTGTCTTCAAGTTTTACCGTAAGCCAACATGGACGAAACTACATGGAGATCAATGTCTTGCACCTTCTGTCATTTCACTAAAAATAATATTTCACGGGATTATCGAGAAGTTCATTTCAGCTCCACGGATTCTAGGACGCATACGCTGCCGTCATTTATTCCGTTTTCGAATGGCAGTTTGAAACTAGAATTGTGGCTGCAAAAACTCGTGTAGATTAAGCATCCCTCGGCTGGAACTATGCGCCGCATTGTTATTGGCCTGACTGCAAATGTGTGTTCGCAAATGTGTTCGCGTGGAGTGATTCTTTTATTGTGCTGTCTTGGCTGTTCTCCCCATCACGTCGGTGGGATACCTTTGTCGGTAATCGTACGTCCGAAAAATTAGATACAATTCCCAGAAGATGTTGGTTTCACTTTCGGTCAGAATACCATCACGCTGACTGCGCATCACGCGAAGTACCACCTTTAAAATTTATAAATCACACACTTTGGTTGCATGGTCCCGGTTGGCTCTCTCAAGATGCAAAAACTTGGCCCATAACTACGGAATTTGATGAACATTCCGATTGCATTAAGGAGGAGAGGAAACGTCCACAGCAATCGCTACTCACCGTAACTTTGGATCATCCATTTGAGCAACTTTTAACGGTAGTCTCGTCTTGGTACAAGCTTCTGCGCAGTGTTGCATTTGTATTTTGATTTATGTCAAATGCTCGGAAAAACTACTCGGATTTTTTCCAATCACCTTTAAGCAGAAGAGCTTCGCAAGGCAAAAACGAGCGTCATCCGATGGCTGCAACACCTGGAAAAATTTGGTAAATTTCCCAAATCTTGTAAAATTCTAAGCCTTAACCGATTTTTAGATGGAGAGAAAGTAGTTTGCGTTAGCGGAAGAATTGACGAATCGCATATAAGCTATAACGCCAAAGACCCAATCATAATGCCCAAAAAACACCGTATCACAATGCTAATTTTAATCGACGCACATCAACGATTCTTACATCCTGGAGTATCAACTTTATTCGCACTCATTCGTCAGGAATATTGGGTTCTAGGCTGCAGGGATTTTGCGGAGGATAACGCACGAATGTATACCTTGTTTCAAGCAGAGGAAAGCTACCGCCAATCAGATAATGGGTAATCTACCTCCCCAACGAATTCAACAGTGTCGACCCTTTGCACATAGCGGCTGTGATTGCGCTGGTCCAATCGTTATCAAAACCAAACTCGGAAGAAGTGAGATCACCAAAGGATATATAGCCCTGTTTGCGTCTATGGTACCGAAGGCCATACATCTTGAATTAGTGAGCGATCTTACAAAGGATGCATTTTTAGCAGCACTTAGTCGCTTAACTGCACGCGGGAAACCTACGCACATGTACACCAGTAACGCGACAAATTTTCATTTAGCTGCTCGTAAATTGATAGAACTACATAATGTTCTACTTTCTGAACAGAATAATTCGTTAATTGAGGAGACTCTCGCGAGAGATGGAATAACATGGTATTTTATAACACCCTCAGCCCCACATTTTGGAGGACTATGGGAGGCGGGCGTTAAGTACGTCAAACTACATCTCCGAACTGTTATCGGAGAGGATAGATTGAAATTTGAACAGCTATATACATTCCTCGTACAAGTGGAAGCAATTCTAAATTCGCGACCATTGTGTTCATTTTCCGACAAGGATTTTGAATAATTCCAACTCATTTTTCTCTAGGTCAACAATATTCTTCAATTCCAGAGCCATCATTAGACATACCAGCTGACCGTATCGAAATCCATTCAAGCAAGAGTTCAAGGCTACTGGAAGAGATGGCACATAAAGTATCTTACCTACTTGCAAAATCGTCCCAAGTGGCAACAAATCAAAAGGACATCGACATTGGCAATCTGCTTCTTATCAAGGATTCCAACTTTCCCTTTAATTTTGGTCAAATCTATTCTCGGCCACTTTAACCGTAACCAGGCAGCAAGGAACAATAAAAATTAACCTTTCATTGACGTCTTTCGTTTGTGGTTTGTCAAATTCAATTTCTCAACAATAACGTTACGTCTCCGGGTCCTCGTATATTTAAAGATCTCCTGAACAAAGGGAGAGAGGATGATATTTAAAGATCTCCAGTTTGGAAAGGCAATTTTTTATCTTTTCTAAAATAAATAATGTTTACCACCGTAAGATACTCATACTTGCAAGCAAATGACGCAATAAACCAATTCGATTTTGGTAACCCATCAATTGTTTGTCAAAAACTGTACACTCAATATAACCTCTGTGATAAGTTAATCATCTCGTACCTAAACCGATTGATTGATTGATTGGTCTTTATTTAGCAGAACTCTGCTTTTTAAATTTCATCATGTTGTATAACAACATTTAGCTTAACCTAGAATACAAATGCTCCCTCTACATATTCTCCTTATTTTGCACATTTTAGTTCTTCAACTATGTAGGAACTGACAATTACCATAGATCATGACATTACGTTTGAATGATTGAAAATTTATTTAATTTTTTATATCACTTGGTAATGGCAACCCTTATAATATATTAGACTGTTGCGTGTAAAAATATCTCTATACTGTGGTAGTCCGAAATCACTGCAGTTTCTTAATAAATATGGTTACGAATCTCCTACACATATTAAATAGTTTTGTAGATAACTTGGCAACATATTAATTTTTTTCGTGGTGGCCCGTGGCGTCGACCCCAACCTCGACGTCATAGGTTTGATTCCTGCTCTGTACGCCAAAAATAATTTTTACAGCCTTTCTGTCTTTCGAGTTACTGACAATGCTCAAAGAGTATTTCCTGTCTAAAAAACGCTTCTAAAAAACTTGGCCGTTCTGAGTTACTCGTGAGAGAACAATAGCATGCACAACGCGAGTGGTTGCTGAGAAGCAAGAAGCAGGGCCTCTATGGGCTACAGCGCCATCCACATTATTATTGTTATTATTACTATATTTTTATTCAAATGTAAGACACATTACCTTAACAATAATTCTTTGCTTAACATTTAACCACATATCCATGAGGGTATGTCGATTACATTTAATATTTTTTCTCATTTCTTTATTGTAAGTAAATGTGAGTGCTGAAGTTTCAGTATTAGGGTATCACAACATAGGAATAGTATAGACGACAAAAATTCAAATGAGGTTGCATCAGTATGTTAAATATATTTTTTACGCAGCTCAATGATATTTTGTTTTTAATTCTGTTTGAGGTAAGACAATCTACTTCAATCCCTTCTTTATTATATATTGTTACTGCGTTTTAATCGATACCTTTTCTTCTTCTTTAATTGGCGCTACTGAAGTCCAACCGGACTTTCAACCAACATACCTCTCCAGCTAGCACGATATTGTGCCAGCTACCTGCAGCTGCACACGCCAAGTTGGTTGAAATCATTTTCACCTTTGTGCGCCATCTCGTGCGAGGTTGCGCTGTCCCAATGGCTCGGTATGGAAGACTATTCGGGCCGGAGCTGTCATTCGCTCAACATGACCTCGCCATCTTAAGCGTTAGATCCGAAGACGCTTAACTAAGTGCATGCTGCTCTACAGCCCGTACAGTTCGTATTTGAATCTTCTCCTCCAGACGCCATCGACGCAAACAGGACCAAAGATCGCACGCAGAACTTTTCTTTCAAAACAACCAAGATCTTCTTCACTCGCTTTCTATAGCGTCCATGTCTCTGTGCCATAAGGCAGGACTGTGATAATCAGAGTTTTTTACAAAGCCAACTTGCTGTTTCAAGAGATAGCTCTGTTACACAATTGCCTCTTGAGCCCAAGGAAGCAGCGATTGGCAAGATGTATTCTACGCTTGATGTCGGTACTGGTGTAATTGTCCCTATTTACTCCAAAGCCGAGGTCCTTGACTACCTCAAAGTTTCTGCTGCCCATTATAACGCCCTGTCCCAGACGTCGATGTTGTGCTTCCTGTAATGATGACAGCATGTACTTTGTTTTGCCCTGATTTACCTGATTTTAGCCGCTTCCGTTTCAAAGCCAGCAAACGCCTCATTGACCACAATCACGTCAATGTCGTCCGCGTATGCAAGCAGTTGAACGGACTTTTGGAAGATCGTGCCACGGGTGCTTACGTTTGAGTTTCGCACGATTTTCTCAAGCATGATGTTAAAAAAGTCAAATGACAGCGTGTCGCCTTGCCTAAAACCTTTTTTGACATTGAAGGTTTCGGTGAGTTCGTTACCGACCTTGATAAAGCAGCGAGAGTTCTCCATCATAATCCTGCACAACCTGACAAGTTTGGCAGGAATGTCAAGACATGGCGCTGTATAGCTCGTCTCTATGGACGCTGTCATATGCGGCCTTGCCCTGTGTACATAAGCCCATGCCCCCGCATCTGCTGCTTGGAAGCAATATAATGACTAAGCAGTGTGCACCCAAATACGATTGAAAGCACAATTCACAATGAAACAACCACACACAATAATAGTTTAGTTTAGTTGACTTTTATTTTCAATAAATGTTTTACAATTTAAATATTAACCTAAGTCATTTATGGTTTGGCCTATGGCCGTCTACCAGGTTGACAAAATATATACATAAGTTTTACATTAAAAATCTCCATCTATGATACGCTTTCTATAACAAAGTGCTGCTACTAAGTAGTCATATAAAGCCTTCCATCCTTTTTCTCCATTTAATATGCTAATTACTTCATCTTCGTCTAAATTATGTTTTCCGAAAATTGAAATTCGAAATTCTTTAAGAATCGGGCAAACTCCAAGAAAGTGTAAAATGTCTTCTCTCTTCTTCATATTGCATAGGTCACAGATTTTTTTATTGGTATATCTGGTATATAGGTAAATCTGGTCTATGAGGTATAAAGTTTAACTGAACGAGTTCCCCTCTCAATTTGAAAATGGTGCTTATTTTGTCAACTGTGTGACTGTCAAGAAAGTATGTTTTTTCATTTAGAAAATGGTTTAGTTTGCTGTAATAATTTCTAAACAGTGATGATCCAGCTTCTTCGAGATATTGGTCATATGAATGTCTACCAAAATTCTCTAGAATCGAGTTAAATTTCTCTCTTAAAAGATGAGGATGCTCATTCTCCTGAATAGACAGGTTTAGTCCGCATTCAGAAGCTGTTTTCTTCCATTCTTCGCAAAGGTATCCGTTTGTTCTTATTATACTTCTTAAAACTACATTTGGTAATCTGCAATCATTCATCTCTAGAATTCTTATGATATAGTTGAAGTGTATTTTCCGCGTGTACAATAACAAAGGAGGAGTTCCCGTTTCAAGATGTAGCATATAGTTCGGGGTATTTTTTGGTAACCGGGATATCTTCTTCAAAAAGTACCGAAGAAATTTTTCCACGGCGTCGTAGGATTTGTAACCCCATACCTGAGCTCCGTAGAGCATTATCGACGCTGCGGTTGAGTGGAATAAAGTTTGTTTTGCACTTTGTGATACATATTTATTTTTGAAGCAACGTTCCCAAATAGAAGAGATAGCTCGTTTAGCAACAGCTAATTTTTCTTCAAAGTGTGGTTTAAAATTTAAAGAGGACGATATCAGGATACCTAGGTATTTGTATCTGGATACTACTTCAATCTCTTCCCCGTCCAACTTCCACTTTTCCAAATGTGAGATGCGGCCTCCTGCATTTCTGAATATCATCATTTTTGATTTACCAAGATTTATGGTGAGATTCCAACTTTTACAAAAAGCATTAATCCTGTTTACCATTAATTGCATGCCTTGTATAGTGTCGCACAGAAAGACGATATCATCGGCATACATCAGTGCCGGAATTAATACATCATTGAATCTTATACCACCTTTGACATCATCTGTTATATCATTGATGTATAATATAAAAAGCAGTGCGCTAAGAATACAGCCTTGTTTAATACCCATTGTAATTTCAAAATCTTCAGAAATTATGTCTCCATTCCATACATGTGCAATATTATTCTCATACAAGGCTCTCAGGATTCGAATAATTTTGCTTGATACACCGATTTTGGAAAGCTTGTAAAAGAGTGCTTCACGTGGTATTGAATCAAACGCTGCTCGAAAATCAACAAAGAAGGCGTACAGCTTTTTTTTCTTGCTCTTATATTTTTCAGCAATGTTTGTTAAGCAGAATATCTGGTCGATTGTAGAATAACCTTTCCTAAAACCAGCTTGGAATTCTTTAAGGATGTTGTGTTCTTGAACCCATTCATACAATCTTTTGTAAATTAATGAAGCAAACAGCTTGGCTGAAGTGTTTAAAAATG
Source organism: Eristalis arbustorum (assembly GCA_916610145.1). Taxonomy (NCBI): domain Eukaryota; kingdom Metazoa; phylum Arthropoda; class Insecta; order Diptera; family Syrphidae; genus Eristalis; species Eristalis arbustorum. The sequence continues at coordinate 55,398,516 of OU744318.1, forward strand.
TGATTCCTCTGTAGTAATTCGGGTCCCCGTAGTCGCCTTTTTTTTGTATAGGGAAAATGATTGCTTGCCTGAATACATCGGGGATGCTAGCAGCGTCAAATATTCTGTTAAACTCGATTGTGAGAGAATTCATAAAATCGTATGTGCAATTTTTATAGAACTCAAACGGAATGCGATCAATACCAGGTGCTTTATTTGATTTCGATTTGCTTATTACTTCATTGACTTCTTCCAGAGTAAATGCACAGTCTAATTTTTCGTCTAAGAGAAGGGGGGCTGCGTATTGGTATAGTGGCGAGGTTAATGCTGCATTAAGAAGTTTGTCAAAATGGGTCCTGAGTTGCTGGGCTTTAAGAGTTACAGAGATGTTAGACGTGTATACATTTAGGTATTTGACAGCTTTCCAGAACTGAGCAGAAGATTTTGAGGTGTTTATGATCGCAATGTTTTGTTGTTCAAATGCTACGTTTTTTATATAACAAATTCGCTTATATTCCTTGTTGGCATCCTGATAGAGTGCTTTAAAAATGTTGGAGTTATTCGACCTTAGAAGTTTGAGAAACTTGAAAGATTTGTTTCTAGCTTTTATGCAATCCGAATCGAACCATTTTTGTTTATATATTTTATGAGATATTAAATCTTTCTGATGTGGTATAGATTTCTTTATTATTTCCGTTAGAGTTTCGATATTGAGTGTACAGTGCTGTGTGCGAAGTTCCATAAGATTCACATTCATGTTTCGCTGATACGATTCCGTTATTCTGTCATTCCAGACAAATTTCGGCAGAAGACTTAATGGTTTTGCGTAAGCATAGTTAGCACTATCAGTAGAAATGAGGGTTACTTCCAAGGGCATGTGGTCCGAAAAGATCTCGCTTCCTACTTGAAACCTGTCCAGAAGCTTGAGCCAATTTCCCGAAACAAAACAGTAATCGATTATTGAGCATGATGTTCCTCTAATAAAGGTCAGTTCTCCATCTGGGTCTCCTTCACAACTACCATTCAAAAAGCACATGTCATACTCATCAGCAAGCTCAAGTATATTTGTTCCTTTGTTATCACAAATTGGGTCTTTAGATTTACGACACGTCTTTAGCATAGTACTGTTGTATCCCGATGCGAAGTTATTTTGTGTGAGTCCTACACGCCCGTTGAAATCTCCAATAAGCATTATATTCGTACAGTCAAAGGAGTGCAGTGAGTCGCAGAGTTTATCAAAATCACGCTGCCATTGATTACAGTTTAAGTAGATAGGTACCAACACTACGTCCAATGTATTCACTTTCAGGTTTATAGCATCCATTTCACCAGCTTTTATAAAGGTACTCGTATACAGCCCTTCGAGGTCGTCACGAAAGCCGAAAAGTGTTCCACCACTTCCTCTCCCGAAAAGTGAAGTTTTTACAGCGGGAGACCAGACTAGTTCATAGTTTGAGAAAATATTCTTAAATCTAATTTCTTCATTCTCTAATAGATGTGTTTCAAATAATACAAAAATATCAGAACTTTTTACATAATTAAAAAATGTTGCAAAATTCATCTTATTTTTTAGACCTGATACATTGTAACTTAAAATTTTTATTTTCTTAGTAACTAGGATTTTTTCAGAATCTTTCTGGTAGACATGTGTACATCATGCGTCTCGTACAGGCGCCTTAGAGCTTGTGGATGGACCCAAAGATTTTTCGGATATTGGTATTTTACTGAATTTGGCATCACTGCTGCGATTGACATAAGCCGTCAAATTTGAAGTTTTAAGAGATGTGTTTTCTTTCTCAGCTGTTTTGTTTATACTTTTGTTTACATTAACATATAGGTTTTTGTTTAACGAAATGTCACCAAAAATAGATTGAATTACTTCGATGCCACTTTTTTCACCAGACCTCAACCCAAGCGGAGTCCCAAGTAAAGACTTTCTTGGCTATGTGGAGCTTGTCATCTCGCAGAGAGATTTTAATAGATGAGTCTTTTTGACGGAGCTCTTTCATGATGGGAATCATTTTTGCCCGACGTTGTCTAACGTTATAGGGTAAGTCCTTTAGGATGCTTGTTCTAGTACCCTTCAATTTGAAAGCATTTTTCATCACGCTCCAGGCAGACTCCTTCGACCTCATCTTTAAAATTATAGTAGATTTGTTAGTGTTATGGCTGTGTATCCTATACGCCGACTCGACGATTTGATTCGGAGTTGCGTCAGCTAACCCGGCGCAAATGGATATAGCCTTAATATATGGTTATAAAAACGGCCTTAGAAGGTAGAAGTAAGTAGTTTAAATATAGTTTCTCGTGACAAAAATACATGGAAGCACAATCAGAAGTCGATACAAAGCCGACATTTTTAGACCTAAAAGAGAAACATTAAGCAGCTTGTCGCAAATGCAAATGCAAAAGTAAATTAAGTCACATGTCTTTAATGAATCAAGGCCATTGATCAAAAATATATACATTGCAAAGTGCCTAAATGACTATAAATCTATTGCTAATAAATTTAATATGTATTCTGTTAAAAGTGCTTATGACATTAATATATTGACACCACATGTACATTCCGACATTAAATTAGCCAATGTAAATACAAACTTTAAGTTCAAAGATACAAGGGCCGCTGATATAGAAAAAGTACTTAGATTGAGCAGTCAAAATGGGTCTAAAGCAGAATGAGCGCTAAAATGCTGTTAGAAAATATATCTGTGATAAGAAAGGCAATGAAACGACTTTCAATCTATCCATGAGAAAAGGTTAGAATCAGTTAGCCCAGGTTCACCCCGGACAGTAGCGTCAACCAAAGAAGAAGAAAGAAGCAGAAGATGCATGAACAATTCTTTGTTATATTTGAGTACCTTAATTTTGTCTGGGTTGGTACTGTTGTGTGATTTTCTCCTTTCACATTCGAACTTAGATTAATTGGCGCAGTTAAGCGAGTCTCGGATCAGACAAAACAATTCTGAGATTCCATCCGTCGGGCATACTTTCATCCAACCATATCTTACAAATGAGTCAGTCCATCGGCACCAGCAGCTTTGTTGGACTCTAGTTTGGCGATTGCTGGCGTCGCATCACTCAGGTCGGTAGGACGGAATTCTTTTTCACCAAGTGTAATTCTACTACTAAATAGGTACCCATCCTTACGGATTCTTTTTACCTGTTGGTCAATTTTCCGAACATGGTACTGTTGTTTACATTCCTCAATCACCTCAAAGATGTGAAGGGAGACTCCATCGGTGAATTCTCTGGCGATCTCCTGCGATTGTAGCCTTGCGTGTGAAATGATATCCAAATTTTTTTTTTTGCCCAAAATGCAAGAGCTTAACTTGCGTGAGATGTGGTTTTAACAAGACGGTGCCACATCCCACACAGGGCGCGGAACAATGGACTTATTGAGTGGCGAGATAGGTGAACATTTTATTTCACGTTTGGGACCGGTCAATTGGCCGCCTAGATCGTGCGATTTAATGCCTTTAGACTATTTTTTTGTGGAGCTATGCTAAAGCATTGTTAAAGCGCATTGGAAGACAACATTGAAGCATTTATTCGTGAGATACCGGCCGAAATGTTGGAAAGAGTATGCCAAAATTGGACTAAGCGGATGGACCATTTGAGGCGCAGTCAAGGTCGACATTTGCAAGAAATAATCTTCAAACATTAAATTATATGAACCGTACTATCGATTCAAATAAAGATTTCATGCATTTTTCTGAATGTTATGTGTTATTTTTTTTTAACTTTCCTATAGCTTTTGAAAAATCACCCTTGGTGGATTGATCTGAAGATCGCCATGTTCCTTTGTGGATGTTTAGTTTTGGGAACCGTATGCTTGCTACATTGAGGTTGCGTCTCGATTGGCCTAAGTCCGTTATCGGAGGTGATGTCGTGTAGGCTGTGTCGTCCCACTGCGCTACTACAAAAATGCACAGCTTTGCAAGAAGCACATTTAGTCACCAAAGACGATCTTTACGTCAAAGCTTTGATATTGCTCTTAGGTTTTATCGAGGAGCTCGTGGAAGCTGTCTTTGGTTGCGTCATCTTTCTCCTCTGTCGGGGCGTGCGCACATATGAGGCTTACGTTGACGAATTTATCATTGATTCAGATTGTCACCAATCGCTAATACACCTAAAGCTCAAGACTTCTAGCCTAAGTCTGCTGCTGATGACAAGCCCGCATCCAAATTTGCGCTGACCACGTTATACAAATCATTAAAATCCGTTAAAAAGTTTTAACCTGCGGAAAAAAAGGTTAATATCCAAGTCGCGAGCTAGCTAATAGCTTCCCATCCCCTACTTGAAATACCCCAGGCTGTGTTACAGAAAAATATGCTTAATTTATATTATACTTTCAGGGTCGGTTTATTTTTCCGGTGATGTATGCTAAGTGTGTTTCACAAAGCACTTGTATAAAAAAGTAATACCTACAGCAAGGTGCTAGAGTATAATGCAATTAAAGACGTAAACAAATTAAAATGCATTATTTTGTTATTTCTTACATTTTCTGAATTTCTGAATACAATATGTTTCGTTCATTTGATGATGTCAAATCAATAAAAAAAAAATCCAGAAGTATGTTTGTAGAAACACACAAAATGGGTGTTTTAAAATTTGCGAACTTCAACTTTAATTGTTAATAACTTTGTTAATATTGGTTTCATAGAAAAATTATTTACAGATTCGTGATCAAAAACAAGAGTGGATATTTTTTACTTGCGTGGTAGGCTATTAGAAAGTCGCTCCTTCAGTTTCGCTGGGTTTTGAGTTACGGGTGACCATTCCAATCGCCGATGCATCCCGCAACAAGACCAATCTCACGAACGCTAAATTCAAAAGTAGTGTCTGTCCAAGAATTTCACGATGATATCCTTCAGCTTCTTTATATATTTGTCGTAATTGATCGGGGAATAACACATTTCCCGAACTCGCGAGAGCTTTTGCATCTGAAATCTCTTTTTCAGTATCCGGTTGGTCCTTCAAGTTATAGCACATGCGCATTAAATTGAGAACAGCTTTCTCCGCTGAAACACGTTCAGTTCCAACAAGATTTTGAAATAAACGCGCTGCCAAGAACCTTTTTAAGTAAAATATATTCGATTTTGTCTTGTCCTCTGAAATGTTACGACTCGCAAGAGCAAATCCGAGAATAGCAGTTAATTGAGCCCGTTGTACATTAATGTTCACCTGTTCAGCATTGCCCGGTGCTGCACCTTGCGCAACTTGAGGATTCTCAAACAAGTAACAGTCCGCTTGTGGAATCAAATACGCTATGTACAAACAATGATGAATCAAATCATGCAAATGAGGTCTTTGTTCGTTAAGATCGTGCCTTTGCCAATGGGTTAGCGAACATGGTCCATCCGTATTGAGCTCCAATCTTGACCAAACAATAGTCGAGACACTAACGTTGATTGAAACAGTCGATTGGATTTCAGCGATTTGTGTATCCGGTATGTTGGGAGTGACAAAAGAAGCAGCTTTGCGTGCTACCCGTTTCATTGGTACTTCATTAAGAAGACTGTTGCAGAATTTTTCAACGACTTTAACTGAAAATCCATCCAAATGGAGTATTTCATCCAGATCTTGAAAGATTCCGTTTTTTAGTTTCCACCATTCAATTTTATTTAGCTTTGCTTTCGATATGTTAAAACTATAACAAAGAGGGAAGACTAATTTGTTTGTTCAAGTTTATCAATATCATCATACCGTTTCAGTTCAGATGAGGGCTTTAAGTTGATTACATCGAGAATTTGTTTGGTTTCTTGTTCGTTGAACTGAAAGTACTTTGCCGATAAAGAAGTTGACGCTGAACTGCAATATTTAATTGGAAATCGCTTGGTTATCGTTCTAGATGACAGCAAGGATGTTATCATGCCAGGTAGTCTGATGAACATCATGTAAGCAATTTTGTGTTAAGCTAAACTGATAAAAAATTAATTTGTAAGTTTCCATGGTAAATACCGAAAAATATTTCAACCTCAAAACTGACAGATTCAAACAGCTGTTGGAACGCGTATAACAGTTTGCAAGTAGTACACGGCGTGGATATGGTGTGGATACAAGAATGATGTGAATACACAGAACAGAAGGTATTACGTTAATTTGCTGTCAAATTCGCGTGACGTCAATCCGTTACCATTTTCTGTGAGATAGGTCCTTTTCTCATACGATGGACACAAATTGTCATAAAATATTGAATTAAATTCCGTATAAATAGTAAAATTGATTTTATGCTTTTCTTTGGATTATAAATTAATACTTGCGGGTACAAATTCATTATATACATGCTTTACTACTCATTGAATTAACATATAATGAAATAGTAAACAATTTTCTTTATACTAAATGGCTTTTATAAGCAATTTTCCAAAATGTTTTTATCTTAAGAATTCCAATTTCTGAAATACATTTTAAGTCTAAAAAAAGTGTTTATTATTACCAGGCTTAAAGTGGAATTTGAACATAATCAAACATAGTTATTATGTAATTTGTACTAATTTTAACCTGCGACATTGTTCGCCGCTGCGGCAACATAATACCTTGTATTCTGTGTATCATGCAGAAGCAGCTATGGAAAATGACTAAAGATATGACAGCTGAACCTGTCGGATTAATTCAAAATTGCGTTTTTTCACAGATTATTGTAGTTTTCCCATAGTAAAAACCAGATATGAAGTACTATACTAATATTTAATATTGTTTTATATATTTTCATGAAATACTTCATTTCTGGTAAAAAAAAACAGAATTAGTATATTTTTTTTTTTTATTATTTCTGTCAGATTTTGTTTTGATTTTTTTCTTTCCTTTATAAGCCAAACTGTTTCATTGGTGGAGTGAACCAGAAATAAATGAGTGGAATATATGCAGCTTCTTCCTCTCTAGCCCCTTGATCTGACAGCAGTTTTTATGCCATGTTATTTTGCACATACTAAATTCGAATTAATGAAAGGGTTTAATAATTTGCTTTTATTTTCAGTGTGAGGAGCTTCTATTTACATGTTTTCGACATTCGAACTATGGAGAGTTCACTGTAAGACTTTTACTTCCAGGTGATTTTTTTTGTGATGTCACTGCGCTTTCTTCTGGTTCCGAAATGTCGTGAAATTTATTACTTATAAGCATGAGATATTCAAGTCGTTTTTAGGTTTTCTCCAAGTTGCATGCTGATGCATTGTTTTTATGATTGAAAAGTGTTCACTTCTAGAAGTATGCTACACTCTTGCAAATATTTGTTTAATTCAAGCGATTTACACATGAAAAAAATACGATTGAAACCTCGATATCCACCCGAACTAACTGATGCATGTTTTTTTTTTGTTCTTACTTCGTCGAGTTCTAAAAAATGCCCCGAGTATAGTGGAATCTCCAAAATGATACTCCAGGTACAAATTTCCTTGTACCTGTTTTTATATAATTTTCCAATATGTTTGCGCTACCTTTGCTCCCCATGGGACGGCAACACTGTTTTTTGCAGACAGCCAGACAAAAACATTGAATCAAATTCCTTCAAATCTGTCGTTCAGTTCTCAGGGCGCCGCGACTGGTTGGCCGCGATTGTCATGTCTTAGTTTGTTTTCATTTTCTACTTCATTATTCAAGTGTTTACTAAATTTGTTTGCTTCTGTGATAACAAACCATCGAATGTTTGGAATATAATTATCGCCAATATCGACCAACGCAAAAATGTGAGCAATTAAAAAAAGCAAAGTTGGACATTAGATTGTAACTCCATTATCATCTTTCCTCCCCCTCGCATCAATTGGGGATTACACAACCAAGCAAGAGGGACAATAAACATAAGAAGTAAAAGGAAAAGACAAATCTTAACATGCCCCTCACCTCTATCGCCAGCGTCATAATTGGATTATGAACTTTCTATTTCTATACCTTTCACTAGAGGAATACAATACGCATTACTCTGTGATAATACACACCGCCAGTGTATTGGAACAACATCTAACCCGTTGAATGAAGAGTCGCCTGTCTTCATATTATATATGAATTTAGTGTGTGCGAGTTTTTTTTATTTTATTATTTTGCCAAAAACAGTGAATAAAATAAATGACATCAACAACACTATCAGCAATCGGAACAACAGAGGCGACTGTCAAAATACCTGAAACTATCACAACAGTTGCAACAACGATAGTAGTTGAAGCTGTTACAAAAATGATAATTCTTGATATGGATATGAACACAAGGTACCAGGAAGAATCGGTAGTAAAATCGAAATCTCCCGTGTCATTAATCGTCCATGAAAGCAATGGCAAAATAAATACGATCCTCACAACAGATAGTGACAGTGGATGTGAACGCGATGAATGTGTTACCCTGACCAATTCAAAGAGTCGAAAACGCGGACAATCTGTTTGCTTGCGTCTACATGGTTTCATCACGGACCATTGGTACTTAACTTATTTGGTACCATTGGCAATTGTAGTTGCACTTGTGATAGTTGCTTACCTTATGCGGGATTATGCTCGTCAGCTGCTCTACTGGATAGAGACACAGAATCCGTGGTTGATTTTTGCAATTTTTATGTGCCTGTTTGTGGTGGTCAGCTTTCCAATTGTTGTTGGATACTTTGTGCTTATGATAAGCAGTGGATATTTATTTGGATGTATAAAGGGCTTCATCACTGTGGTATTGGGTGCGAACCTTGGTATTGCTATTGCTCATGTGACTTTAAAGAGTTTACGACATCGTCTACCTGTTCACAAGTAAGTACTTCATAATATGTTTTTAGTTACAAATCGATTTACTTGAACATGTCTACCATACCAGTTTAATGCGGTTTAATTTTTCTTTAGTTCACATAGTTCATGACTCTGTTGTGAAATTTGTTATCAAAAGGCCGCATAGAAATGCAGTGCTTCGATTAAATTTATTTAAATGTGTACACGCTGATGGTGGGTTTCAGACCCCGGAACACGTGTTTGCAAAAAGTCGTGAACTGTATTTGCCTACAGAGAAGCCAAAGTGCAATTTTAATTTCTGAGACAACTTTTGCGACTTTTCTTGCTTATCAATCCGAAGCATTCGGAGTCACATTAAAAATATGTGCGATGACTAGCCTCTCATTCTTTATGCAATATCAATTCTCTTCGGCTACTTTTATCTAATCTAATAATATGTGTTTTTGCCTTTCGGCCTACATCTCTTTTTTGTATAGTCTTGATAGGCATTTGGTTGGCTACCCAAAAAAAAAAAACGTTGAAAAACTTATCTTAAAACTAATTTAAACTATGTGAGCCTTATAACTAACTTAACATCATATAAACCTTAAACTAATTTATCTAAAGGGTGATTTTTTAATAGCTATAGGAAAGCTTTCAAGTGGCATGTGGCACCGTCTTGTTGAAACCACATGTCATGCAAGCTAAGCTCTTGCATTTTTGGCAAACAAAAATTTGGATATAATTTCATGGTAGGGCTCACCATTCACAGTTACGTTACGATTCCCATCATCTTTGAAGAAGTACGGTCCAATGATGCCACCAGCCCATAAACCGCACCAAACTGTGACATTTTCTGGATACATTGGTACCTCTTGCAATGCTTCTGGCTGATATTCACTCCAAAATCGACAATTCCGCCTATTTACGTACCCATTGAGCCAAAAATCAGCCTCGTCGCTGAACACAATTTTTCGGTAAAAAAAGTGGACCTTCTGACAACCAATTCCATTCACCAAAAATTTGTTCGTTGTTCGTTTGTAAGACGATTCATGGTTAAATTATAGACCAAACTGAAGATGTTTGACAGTAAAACAAAACAACGTGAGCCAGCTGTTTAATCCAGTGTTGCCAAAAAGATAATAGCTAAGAAATCATCCATTGGGACCATATGCATAACATATATATACGCTTGGTGCATCTTTTTTTGGGTTTTTAACTAACTTAAAACCTAGACCGTGTAGCAAATTACCTTCACGCGGTTATCTTCTTGCCGCAGCGAAAGGCTTTTGTCAGAACAGTATCTATACGTTTGTCAAAATACAGATATTGATCCAGCCAAATGCCGAGATATCTTACCACATTTTTAACAGCTGATGGTCGTCCCTGCGCATAAACTATGCCGAGTTTGTGCCATATTTTGCGCGTATCCAGGTTCCTGAAAAGGATAGTTTCACACTTCTAGGACCAGTACTGTATGATACTAGATCATCGGCGTACGCAATTAATTGCGGCAAGGAAACTAAAAGATCCGCAGTGAATATGGAAAACAAGATTGGCGAACCAACCCCTCGCTGTTGCAAACCAAGGATATATATGTATAATACATATTCGCACTAAATTGAAAATAACTCAAAAGGAATAATAAGCACAAAACAAACAGAGCTGTAAAATATCCGAAATCTTATGTATGTGCACATATATATATATATTCATCGCATCTGCAAGCAAATAGTGCCGTTTCAGGAAAAATTGCAGTCGCACCAGTAGCCGTCTGTTTCAGTCGTTGTAACCAATATCTTATAGATGTATGACGGATATCCGGTAAATATAAGGTATCCGGCCTATCCGGCTTCCTTTATAATATCCGACAGGAGCAGAATTTGTTCATATCCGACCAAGTACCGGATAGTTTTCTCAGTAAACAAAAGTATACAAGAAAATATTAAGTTTTAAAATCTGATTGATTTTATTTAACATAGATCGATGCATAATAAGTGGGTGTATCTTCTTTATTATTAAAGTCAAATTTTGGATTTGGATGGATTATGGTTTTGTTGAAAATTAGCATTTAGGGTTAAAAAGTTATTACGTTTCTTTTCGTATACGATCCCTGCTTCAGAAAACAGTCTTTCAGTTTATACACTGCTACATAGAGATTAAAGATACTTACGTTCTGGCAAATTGGAACGAAAGAATTTAAATAAAGTTTTGTTTTCTTCATAAATTAAATAGCACGCACCGAAATATGCTTTAAGCGGTATGTCGTTGTATGTGATTTGTTTTTCAAAGGGATTATTATGGATCTCAGTAGGGACCTAAGTTTTAACTGATGTCAATGTAAACGGTGTTGACGTATCTTCTTTTGCTGCGAGTGTATGGTATCGCCGCCTAGCACGTTCCTCGTACACTGTCGTGTTTCTCACCCTATCCCGGCGAGTAACTCTCAAAACAGCACGAAGAAATCTCAACTCGGCAGCTTGTAGTCGCGATCTTATTCTTTCCGTCATTACATTAGGCCTTTCTGATAAGAGATCTTCCAAGCTGTTTCAATATTGATCCGGCTTGGCCAATCCTACAAGAAAGCTCAGCATTACTCCTCCCGCCACTCGTGAAAAAAACCCCGATACTTGAACTTCTGTATCTGCTTCAATGGGACTCCACTAGCATGTAGTGTGCATTGATAGTTGACCTTCATCCCAACATCTGCACATTGAGTGCGCGCTGGTATTACGTCTATGAGGATGTGAGGTTAACAAAACCATCTGCAAAGAGCAGTGGACTTACCCTCAACTCTCCCAATGTGAAACATTTCTCATCTCGGGTGCGCTGCAACATCCAATCCAAATAAATTGTATATTTTTCGTTTTTGCCACATTTGTTTGGAAACCTTAATTTCATTGATTAATATGCTACTTTATCTCAAAGTGATAAGATAAACGTATTCCCTTCCAAATTATAAACAGAGGTACTTAAAAAATTAGACTAAAAATTTCAAAATATTATTTTTGGTTAATCTTGGTTAACAAAAATATTGAATGTAAAATCTTGACATTTTAAAAAAAATCTCATAATCTCGAAAATTTCGATAATCTCAACAACTCAAACAGAAAAATGTTTGGAAGATAGATTTAAATATTATGATATTGTTATCATTGATTAATTCAGACTGCATGCATCTTCCATTGTCTCGTATTACTGATCCAAATTCTTACATTCGTTTTATTCGCCTGTCCACTATCTCCAAACTGTCGAACACAGTCTGTGGTTTTTTCTCTTAGTTGAGGAATATGGCCAATCTTTAGATTCAATCGTTTTAGGATCGATTTAAATATTGGGCGATACTGCATTATGCCATTGATATGGGGGTATCAACAGAACAAAAATACGAAACTCTGCTAGGTAGTCAAACCTGATCTGATACCAAAAAAATCAAAGTTCTACATTTGTCTGCAGTCTCTAGACATTAACCTCATATAGAACTTGTGGGAGATAGTGAAAAGAGAATAAACCGGAAAGAAAATATATTTTTTTTAATTTCTATTTTATTTTATAATTTTACTTTATTGATTTAATCTCTTTTATGCTTGGAAAGGTAAGGAATGTATAAAAAAAAAAACGAATTCTTAAGGAAACTTAAGTAATAAAATACCTAATCAAGTATGTATGTACCATATGTAGAGTAGGTGCACCAGTAACCAGCTACCTAACACATTTTCCTATTTGGACGCTGTAATTCAGTAAATTATGCAAGCCAATGTTATATATATATATTGACCAATTATGAAAAAATTCAAGTTTCAAATATTTAATGCATATTTTTAAAAATCAATTACTCTTAAAGGAAGTGATGTTATGTGTTATGTTAAATGATCCCTCCCTGGTTGGCACAGTCAAAGGGGTCTCCTTTCTTGTGGACCGAACAAACGATGCTGAAGTTCTACTCATTGAGCATGCTTTCGACCACATCTTATAGATGAGCGCATGCCAGCGCACTACCAGATCATCCCCAGCTACTTTAAACAGTACAGTTAAGACGTTTTGTTCGATTTCAGTCTAGATATCGCTTTTATGGAGGGACGTCTAGTTGGAGGGACGGAATTTATGTTCATTATCGTCCAAATTGAGTGAAACATTCTGCATCACATCGGAATTTATGTCGCCATCGCCATTTAAAAGTCTGCAGAAGTCATCGTTGTTCAATGCAGCGTTTAGGGAAGTCTCAGGTGAATTTCATTAAGCATTTAGCTTTGCTTAGCTTCATCTGGGAAAAGAGATGAATGAACAACCATTTATTGAACTAAAACCATTCGTTGGACTCTAATGCCCAAAAGAATTAAAAAAACATTCATTCAACTGAAACCATTCGAACATTTTTCCGTCATACAAATGAACGAATCATTCATTCAGTGAAAAAAACCATTCGAACTCATTTCCCAACTGAGTCCAACTATCGACTCGAAATAAACCATATACGTGAGCAATCTGTCATGCAAATATTTTGGCACTGTGTGTATGCATATACAAAATTCTCTTTCAGAGCTTAATACATACAAATTATCGTTCAGAAAAGCTACAAACACCATTTGACTTAGTCCAACCAACCATACAAGTAAAAACATGGATGAATGAATGATTTTCGGATATCGAATAAACCAATAGTTTGCAACTATCGAATAGGTAGATAGCTTTTATTCGATAGTTCCCATCACTAGTCTAAAGGCGTCGGGATCGAGCATTGAAAACCGGTTATATCTATGAGGGTTCATACCCCCCCCCCCCCCCAAGCCCGTTTTTATGTTTCCTAAAGTTAGCAAACATATTAAAACATTAGAAATCATACTAAAAAGAAACAAGATAAAAGTTTTGTAATATTTTTCCAGTTTAACCTGTACATACTTAACTGAGAAAAAAATTGCAAGCAATCAAATTTACTTGAAAAAAATGCATGCGTAAATAATAGAAGAGATGCTTCAACTTTAAAATTAGAGTAGTTTTTTTTCTCAAAGTGTCCACACAAAATAAAATTGTATTCGTATTTCTAAGCATTTTACATTAGCATCTAGCTACTAATCTAGCTAATAATAAATAGTCTTACCTTGACATAATGCATTTCCTACAAGAGGACTCCCAAGAATGAACCGATAAATTAAAAAAATATTTGTAAACTAATATTAGATTCCACACTTACGCTGGACCTCAATTCATCTTGACTATGTGCCAATTTGACTTTGTTTTACGACTTCAGCGTTGTTTGTTTTCCCTTCCAATCTGGCACGATAAATTTAATAAAATTGTTCTCTTATTTTGTTTATTTTCAGATTAATCAAGAACGAGACCGGTCGTGCTATACTTCGTGTCATCTCTGGACCGAGAGCATTTAAAGTCGTTCTATTTACGCGGTTGACACCGATTCCATTTGGTGTACAAAATGCAATTTTTGGGGTAAGTTTATTGAAAATATATAACACCATGAAGTTGTGCAGTGTGAAAGGTGCTATGAACGTAATTCGATGTAGAAAGAGCGAAGCTACATATGCTGTTTAAGTGTGTACATACATTTTTTAAAAATGTTATGTTGTGCGCGTGAAATTTTTTGCATTCAAAATAAACACAGGCGAGGTGTTTTTGAGCGACTTGCGGGCACATAAGGAAGACTGCCTTAATATGCGATTCCCTGCATTTTTTGGCATTTATACTTTCTGCTGCCTCTGCTACTACCTTTGACTATACGTATATTTATACTATTTATACTCTGGTAGGTTGTTGATGCTATATTTTTTTAACATGGCTCAATACTGGTAAAATGAATGAAGAAACCAGTTAATTGTAACAAAAAATTGGCATTCTAAAGTCAAAACGATGAAATAATATATCTTTTCAGAGTAAACTAAGTAATAAGGTGATATGAATTTCGTAAGCGATATTTATGCCAACTTACATCTAAGAATAAACTAGGAACTAGTGATAGGAACTATCGAATAAAAAAAATCTAGTTATTCGATAGTTGCAAACTATTCATTTCTTCGATGTCCGAAAATCATTCATTCATTCAATTCAATGAAAAGATATTCAATTGTTTTTACTTGTATGACTAAGTCAAATAGTTTTTGTAGCTTCTCTGAGCGAGAATTTGTCTGTATTGTTTGTATATTTGCATGAACGTTTGTTCACGGATATAGTTTGGCTCGATTCGATAGTTCGACTCAGTTGGGAAATGAGTTCGAATGGTTTTTTCACTGAGTGAATGATTTGTTCATTTGTATGATGGAAAAATGCTCAAATGGTTTTATTTGAATGAATAGTTTTTTTTCATTCGTTTGGACTACGCGTTGCTCCGACTTTCAACCTCTTACCTTGCAATGGTTATGTTTCAATGACATTTTAATTCAATAATGATTGTGGAATTATTTGCTTTTGCTTAGAAAATTTTTATTCCAATCAGTTTAAATATGACTTCTTCTGTTGGTGAGAACTTTTACGTTATGTTTGGCCCATCTGCTGTCCGTCTTTCGTAGATTTTTGTCATCGCTGATTGTTGTTTGCGTACATATTTTTTTGGTCTGTTCACACATAAACATTTTTAATTGTGTGTATTTAAAAATATCATTTATTTCTTCATTTTTCTATTCAACATTGCTCTTGCTTGGTGGATCCGCGCTGTTTAGCTTGGAGCTGAGATTTCTTGAAGATAAACAAATTTTCACTCGAAACTATCGATAGGGACACTATAAAACATATTTCACTTCACTCTTTGATTAGACCTATGTACCCGAGCGCTTCATACTCTTCCGGGAATTAGATGTATGATCCTTTCAACTCAATATTTTTATACAATTTCTTCTCCAATGTCAAAACACGTGATTTCAAATGATTATTCTAATGTTTCATTCGGATCCTCTCTAAATGGGAAGCGTACGAAACTATTATCGTATCCTGTTGGTTTTCTGATAATTTACTTCGTAAATAATTATCCTCCTTGCTTTTGGCTTTTTTCATCGGAGTACGAGTGTTTCGTTTTGTTTACGGAGTTCTTAGTTTTCCAGAATTCCCGACCTAGTTTATCCAGGCAGTGGGTGAGGCCTTTGTAGCTATATGACAGTGCGTTGTTGTTGCATTCGGTACTGCCTGGTACAATTCATCCTAGTTCGGTGTTTGGATGGTCATTTGACATCTTTATTTCTCTCTTTATTGATACGAGGTAGCAATTGGTGCATTATAGGTAGATGTCTTTGACTTACTGTAGCCTCCTATACCGCTAATTTGTACTTCCAATATGTGTTCTCGGTTTCTCGCCTCACTCTATGTTCTCATATCAATTTGTTGTATTTAAGTCTGATAAGCAGTCATTTGACACTAATTTTTGGTTATGGCTGTGCTTAAGTTCAAGTATACGTCGTGTCTCTCACTGGTGTGGGCTTCCTTCTTAAAGAAGCGCTCGAAAAGAACGTACGCGTCCGAGGCTTTTTAACAGTTCTGCATACTAAAACCGATCGTACATAATAACCGTATATTATAAATTATTAATTGAAACTTAGAAATATAACACAAATTCAAAGCTAGATTCGCAATACAAATATAGCTAGCATTTGTAAACCGCTTGTATGTTGACGAAATTATAAAAATATAGGATGTGAGCCTAATACTGCCTGTTTGTACGATGTCCTTGGCATAAGTTGGACATTTTTTGTTTAAAATTATTAAAACTATTTGTTCAACATTAATAAACTTTTGTTATAAGTTATTAAAAACTTAACCCGTCTATTAAAGTGGAGAGTAGTTATCTAATCAAGCATAATATCCGTCACTAAAATAAATAAAGATCGAACTAAAAATCTTATTTTTCGTATTTAATTTTTTAACTATACAAGTTAACACGTTCGGTACTGTGGGAACTAAATGTTCTCACAGTAGCGCACCGACATAGCGTGAGCAGAATGCTGCAACACCGGTGTGCGAACCGAACCGAACGTGGAAGTAATGCTGATGCAGCGTCTGGGCAGCGCATAGGGTTAAGTTACACTTAAGATAATTGTAGCTAGACGTAAGGTAGAAATATATTTTTAAATAAACGGAGACTCACTCGTTGTTTAGCCTCCAAGAGAAGAGGTCGTGTCTGAATTATTAACTTACAACGGTTTTGATCGCACAGGGGAACCATCAATGGGTGCGAATGTGTAATAATCTTTTAGTAAATTAAATAATAACAAAAATTCGCCCTTCCATCTCCCAAGATCAATTATGTTAGTTACCAGAAGCAACAGATAAACATTCAAGCATTAATTACTCTTATGCAGACGACGGTCTATTTATTTTCCTATGTATAAGTTTGTAAGAGCGACTCAAACTCGACCAACAATTGCAATGGGAAAAAAATAACGATCACTAACACTACTTACATAATTAAGTAATTTCTTGAATAGTATGTTCAATTGTGTGTGCAGGCGGCCAGAGCGTCAATCAAGGGGTCCCATTTATAAATAAGAAGCATTTAGCGCTGATTATGGCTATGGAAACATACATTTTTTTATCTCATTCCGCCAATGTTTGGTTGATTGAATGATAACGAGAAGAATAGATGTGATAATGTGTTCAGCATATTTGATAAACTTGTTCCATGGCTTGGTAATGAGCATATGATTCAATGACGATGGCGATACCCATTTAATCTTCACTTGACACGAACATTTGGTGTTAGGGGACTTTAAAAAGTACATAGCAACGGTAGATGTATTCATACACATACTAATAGTCGTGTATTTATGCTTGAAGGCAACTGCTACTAACTATTTCTTTACCCTAAAATATTACAAGCAATTCTATGAATTTTATATTAAAGTTATCGCAGTGTACTATTTCCGACTCAGATTTTGACATATGACCGTCGACGATTCATTTTTGTTTTTAAAAAATTTGGAGAATATTAGCTACCTTTCAGCACGTAAAATGGATGACAAGAATACCTTCGGCTATGGGGTAGCATATTAATTCCCATTCCAGAAATCTAGAATATGATGATGAAACCAGGTGTTGAAACTCTATGAATGAATGATAATCCCTTAATACTGGATTACATGAAATGGACATTCGCAATAAGCGCCAATGATGCTGAAAATCATAGTTAAGTTATTGACACTAATTAAGTCGTTGAAGTGCACAAGCCAAACCTTGGAAGTGTTTCAAGGTCCAGTCAAATGAGAAAAACTAAGTCTAAACTAAGTAAAGTGGTAACAAACGTTATTTAACAAGGGGAGATTTCTGCCAAAATTGAACTTAAAAATACAAGTGATTAATTTATTTACAACGGATTCTCAGAGAGTCTACATTTGCTGAAATTGTGTGGTGATTCGAGAGAATAGCAAGCAGGCTCTTCTGCCTGCAGTCTTTTCTGTCAAGAGATAAAAAGAATGTCGCACATGTCTTACAGGCACTTGGCCTATCATCCTCGGTTGTGCACTCGAGAGGGCTAACTATCGAACACAGGTTCCGGTTCCAAGGCTACCCCATACCTTCCTAGTGTTGCAGTACTCTACGAATTCCGTTATTCTGATTTTTACTATGCTTGAACACAATCAATCTACACAATATGTATACGAAAAGCATTCGACAATGTTAACCCGTCTATATTTCGTCATAAACTGTCCACCCAATTAAACTTCTGTAATCCCATTACCAAGTTAATCCATTCAGACCTCAGGACTCAAGCTGTTTTATATAACTCAAAACGGTCGTCCTTTTGCAATGTTCACAAGGGATTACCTCAAGGTTCTATTCTCGGTCCGTTATTGTTTTCAATGTTCATTAAGTTTGTTCATTAAATCTTCGTAAAGTTTTGGCTTAGTGCAATTTCCACATATATGCAGATGATATTCAAATCTACCTTAGTGTTCCTCTAGGTATGATTCAGTTGCTAAATTTAATGAGGAGATGTGTTCGATTGCTAACTGGGCTGAAGAAAATGCTCTCATGCTCGATCCTGACAAAAGTTTGGTCAGTCTATTCTCAAAACATCATCCCACCCTTTCAAACTTTCCTCATATAGAATTTAACTGTGTTGTCGTAGAATATGTTACGTGTGTAAAAAATCTTCGTACAATATGTAACAGTTAACTAACATGGACTGACCATATAGACAGTACAGTGTCGAAAGTGTGGGCGTCCCTTAGAGGTTTGTCAATCAGCAAACTTATACTTCCTTAAAACTTACCAAAGCACTCATAATACCTCTGTTAACCTATGGGTGCGAGTTGTTAGCTGATTATGATAATGTCTCAATGCAAAAATTGGTGAAAGCAATCAATGCGACTGCACGGTATGTTTTTAACCTCCCCAGATTTGATCACGTCTCGGAAGAACGTCGGATACTTCTTGGATGTGAACTAGAAGCATTTTTGAAATACAGCTTATGCATACTAATCTTTGAAATCATTCGTTATAAACAGCCTGACTACCTTCATGAAAAAATAACTTTCTGTCGTTAGAGTCGTAATATAACGTTGAAACCTTCAGTTCATACACGTTTAACATCGCGTAGGCAGTTTTTCATTGATGTTGTACAGCTGTGGAATCATCTACCTCCATAGGTACGGTCAAAGACCAAGTAAAGACAAGTTTGCTCCGTCTGTTTTTCACACTACGCACTGAAATAATACCCAAAATTTAAATATTAATTTGGTCGCATTAAATTCTATTATACTAAATTAACTTTCAAAAAACACTTGCAAACTCTTAAATTTTTTCGTGAAATTTGAAAATGTCACGATCACAGTATGAATTCAAACAAACTTATATGTTAAGGCCTGTACTGTAAAAGAATATTAAATTCTTAATGTACAGAGATATTAAGGAAATAATAAATGAAATGAAATGAAAAAGAATCGCTCCTACTTAACGCCTGATGGCACTACCCTTCCTTCTATATCTCTCAGCATTGCTGTCACCGACCGGCAATGAGTATCGCCATACATTGCATATCAGAGAATAAAAATCGAATTACACATTCACGTCATGCGAGTATTTTTATATTCCAGAGTTTGCTTTCAGTAACGATAAGCATTTCGACCCATAAAATTAAATCAGAACCAACCCATGTGGTTAGATGATGTCAAAATACGCCTACACATTTCACGAGACAAATGAAGCCATAACTCACTTTCTCTTTTTTATCCATCCACTGTCATTAGATCTCATTGTGATTTTGTTTCTTCCAGATCAGCTCAATCAACTCACACACTTACCACACGGCAACGTTTCTGGGGTTGTTGCCTGCTCAAACAATTAACGTATACTTAGGATCCACGCTGAGATCAATGCACGAAGTGCTAAACAATCATGGGACTGCTTTGACTGGATATATAAGTTTTGCTGTTGAGGTGAGTCCGACATTATTTTTTTAAGTTTAACTTGTACCTGAATATGAAAAAGAATTCGCCGAAAAGCATGCATTAATTCTCGGGGAATTTACATGCACCGGTCTAAACAAAAATATGCATACCCCCTCAATATTTTATTTTGAGGGGGTATGCATATTTCACCCTTACCATTTTAATGGAAAAGGAAGCATACAATTAAAAATAGTTGAATAATCCAATTAATTTTTTTTTTTGAAAAATTATGTATAGTTACAAGAAATACGAATAAGTGTTTCATGAACACAAAAAAGTATACATACTCTATACTGATGTATAAAATTCACAAAGGAGTTCGGTAAGAAGCTGGAAACCTCCATAGACCATAGAAATAAATATTCGCCGACTCAGAATAAGGAAATTCGGGGGCAGCAGGGTTTGGAAATGTTTGGGAAAGGTGAGCACAAATCAGAGGTTGTGGTAATTTCCAGAATGAGAGGGTGAGCTTGGTGTTGTATTACAACAAACTTAGTAAAAGAAACTGCCAAATTTTTATTAGTTGTTTTATTGAGGTCACAATATGCAGTTCTTAAAAGCATTCAGACATTTGATTTATTGTTTTGTTAACCCAAACGTTCAAAATTTCCAAAGGTTTTTGTTGCAAATAATAAGCGGATATGTAAATTAGGTTAGTGTAGGTTATAGTCGCTCACTGCTAAGGTCAGTCACACTTAGGCCAGAGTAGATCCATTGTGTAACAACGCGGATTGACTTCTCCTAACACCAGTCGGTGCTTCTAGTGAAGCGATTGAGCTGGCTTATGCTGGCGCTGTTGAACTAATTGAGAATTGAACAATAGGCCTCTAGGTGTAGGAATCTACGACTAGCCCGAGCACTACAGGAGCAGAGTAGGTGATGAGTGTTTTCTTCCTCCTCTTCATCCATGCAGCTTCTGCAAAAATCATTATGATATATGGAGTACCTATCCTGCGAGCATGAGTGTCAATTGCACAGTGCCCGGTTATGACTCCTATGAGAGTCCTTAATGAGTATTTACTGATTCTAAGTAGACTGAGTGAGCGTTTTAGGCTAAGTGATGGTTACATTTTTTTTGTTTTAAGGCAGGTGGTGCCTTCTATCCATTTGTCATTAGTGGTTTAAATTGTGTGAATCCTAAGAAGATGGTAGGCTTTAGCGTCTGGCATGGAAGATGGTATCCCTGCTACTGATAAAAAAGGCAGAAGAGAGTTTATTTACCCTATCCTGGATGTTGAGTTTCCAATTTAGCTCGATTGTGAAACCCAGAAATTTCACACTGGTAGTTAGCTATAATATAGTGTCACACAGCAGTCGGGGTCAAACTGGGGGATTTTGTATCTTCTGGTAAAAAGTACAATATCCGTTTTTTGTGGGTTAATGCTCAGACCGCATGTTTGTGTCCATGCTTCCAGTTTCTTTATGTCGCTTAGAGTAAAGACGAATTTGCCAGATGCCGCTATGGCAATATCATCCTTCTTCTTCCTCTTCTTGTGGCGCTAAAGTCCGGGGTGAACCTGGGCTTCGGTCAACAATCCTCTCAAGCTGACACGATCTTTACCAGCTGCCTCCAATTTCGCACTCTTGAGGTACACTTGAGGTACTTCTCCACATGAGCGCGCAATCGGGTTCGTGGTCGTTCTCTATTGCGTTGTCCCACTGGTTCGGAATCGAAGACTCTTCGGGCTGGAGCAGTGTTGTCCATGCGCTCAACATGGCCTAGCCATATTAGGCGTTGAATCCGCAGACGCCTGACTAGACTCATGTCGCTGTACAGCCCGTACAATTCGTGGTTGAATCTTCTTCTCCAGGAACCTTCAACGCAAACAGGACCAAAGATTGAACGCAGAACTTTTCTCTCGAAGAGACCAAGTGCGTCTTCATCCGCTCTTGAGATATTCCAAGCTTCCGCGCCATACAGCAGGACAGGGATGATCAAGGTCTTATATAACGAGAGCTTGGTCTTTCGAGAGGGCTCTTCTACTCAATTGCCTCTTGAGCCCAAAGAAACAGTGGTTGGCAAGAGTTATTCTGCGTTTGATCTCGGTACTGATGTTGTTCGCACTATTTACCTGGGAGCTAACGTAGACGAAGTCCTTTACTACCTCGAAGTTGTAGCTGCCTATGGTGACGTTCTGGCCGAGTCGTCGATGTTATGTGTCCTTTCTTGATGACAACATATATTTTCTCCTTTCTTGTGGATCGGGCAAACGATACTAAGAAGATTCGAAGATTCCACTCGTCGGGCATGCTTTCCTCCGACCATATCCTACAGATGAGCTGGTGCATGCGCCCAACCAGATCATCTCCAGCTGCTTTTAACAGTTCCGCGGGCAATCCGTCCGCTCCAGCAGCTTTGCGACTCTACTACGAGTTGTCCCTCTTCGTTCCGACAGGCTTCTGTTTGTACCCTTTGGATAGTCGTTTTACCCGCTGGTAAAACTTTCGGACATTGTTTCTGCCGTACCACCTCTCCATTTCCTCGATCGTGCGCTTCTCATGCTCCTTCTTTTTCTTTTTGAGAAGCCGGTGCTCTTCCCTTGTTTTACGTTCGTAGAGCTCACGAACCGCTCTCGTCTTTCTATCCAGCGTCGCCTTATATGCTGCTAGCTTCGCTGAATGCGCCTGCCGACACTCGTTGTCAAACCATGGGTTTTTTTTAGGTGGCATTTTAAAACCCAACACATCAGAGGCAGCTTCTCTAATGGTGTTTTGACAACGGTTCCATTGTTCGTCGATTGTTTCGCCTGGCAGAGTTGGACTCTCTGAGAGCTTCAGGGAGACTCAATCGGAGAAGTTCCGTTCAGTTTCCGTACCACCTCTCGGAAAAGTACCCAGCGGTCGATTGCGATTGTAGCTTTTCGTCAAACTGTTTTGGTCTTGCTCTACTCCGTTATACAATCGATATGCGAGTTCTGACCTTGGCTACAACAAGGTAATGATCCGAGTCGATACTAGCACCTCGGATCGTTCGGACATCGAGGACACTGGAGGAGTGTCTGACGTCGATCGCAATGTGATCAATCTGGTTGACGGTTGATTGATCAGGGGATCGCGTGCTGGCTACAGTGAGGATTCGCCCCGTCACGATGTCCAACAGGCTGAGTCCATTGTCGGACGCGTTGTCGTGTAAGCTGTGTTTTCCGACGACTCTAGCAAAGATTTTTTCTTTGCCCAGATTTGCATTAACATCTCTCTATTGATCGTATGTTCATAGATAGTTTCATAGTTTCATAGTTCATGAGATCATAGAAGTCATCCTTGCTATCATCGTCCTTGTCCTCCGTTGGGGCGTGGGCGCAAATTAGGGTGATGTTGCCGAATGTTGCCTTGATGCGGATTGTTGTAAGGCGTTCGCTTATGCATTTAAAGCTTAACCGTCCTGCCTAAGTCAGCCTCGATCAACAAAACCGCATCCAAACAAGCGCTGCATTCGCTCTTTGTAGCAATCGCCGTAGTATATGTAGCAGTTTTTCATCCTATTTTGCCCGGCCCATCCCATCGCACCTCCTGGATGGCGGTGATGTCAGCCTTATATGCTTCTAGGGCCTAAGCAAGTTCATCGGCTGCACGTGGTCTGTTAAGTGACCTCACATTCCACGTGCAGAACCGTAAAGTGCTCGTAAAGTGCGAATCGACATGGAGGCTGAGGGTTTCTCCACTGGATGAGGTCCAGGTCCCGTCAGGTTTTTGTAGGAAGCTAGGTGACTTAGGGGATGATGGTAGAGCCTTCCTCAGCCTGGAAGCTTCGGAGACGTCTATTCCAGAGAGGTTTAGACTTGCCTCTTTGGCTACTGATGAGACATGAAATAGCCATTGCGTTGTTGAGATTTCTTGTGAGGGTGTGCACAGAGTGGTCAAGGTCAGTGGGGTTGCACGCGATGAAGATGTTGGTACTCGACATTGCTGCCGCAACAATCTCTCTATATCTGTCCCTGTTGGTCCTTTTAAGATTCCTAAATACTCTTTGGGATGGGTTTGGACTCGTTATGCTGAACAATATATATCGGGTATCAGAATGATAGAATGAGTGATCAGATGATAGTCTCCAATTGCAAATTATGTCTAGGACTTCCTGTCTATTCCTTGTTACAAAGGTGTGTCCCAAAGCCCTAGTGGTTGGAAAGAGGATCCAGTGATTGGAAAGAGGATCCAGTGATTCTTTGTTAATTACGATCACTGTGGCCCTTGTTTCTCCCTTTAGTTCATCCAGCTTTGCGAGCTTCCCTGTGTGGGTAGAAATGTTTGGGTTGCCATAGTTGGATGATTTTCAAGAGCGTAGCGGTATCCGAAGGAAAGTAAGTACGGGTTCTTGGTCTACTGGGAATGTTATCCCTCGTTACGACCTCAGGCCGCGCACCCTTCCACATCTCTTCCAGTCTGCTTCTGGCTATTTTGAATAAATCAGCCGATCTCTGGCAAGTGATAGTCACGAGCTTTATTTGAACCTGGTGCCATCTTCCGTCACGCCCTACAGGTGCAAGGCTTCCAGGCTCGAATAGATATCATTGATCGCCGACTCCACCTTCTTCCACACTTAGTTGGTATTCTCTAATCTATTATGAAAATACACATGATATAATTCTCCATAGGTATACTGGTTTTTCGGTCAAAACTATCGAAAATAATCGAAAATAAGACTCATGATCTTTATTATGTATAACCTAGTAGTACAGAGTAAAAATAAAGTACATTTCATATGGTACAACCTAATATCTGTTAATACCGTACTGTTTTAATTCGAGGAGGAACAATTCCTTGCATAATATCCCAAATATTTTTCATCTCCCTATAACCATGGACAGTCACAAGCGTCTAGGCTTAGGTTTTAAAAAATTGTTAATTTTTATATATAATAGAACTTCGCATTCTCTTTTAGGTAGTGGTGGGTGTTGGTCTAATGATTTGGGTGGTGCAGAAGGCTCGTAAGGAGCTCTCTCAGACGCTGTTATCGGAATACTCAGGCAGTGAAAGCAAACTTACTGACATTCAAGTGTAGTTAAGTATATATTTTGTAAATTATGTCTGTAAAATAATTGTTTCCTAACATTGCGTTACAAATTTATATGTATCTAAGTCAAGCATTTTTTTTCCTCACTTTCTTTTGTATAAATTTTATCTAAAGATAAATATTTTTCGTTTAAGAAGAATATTTTTACTCAAAAAATTTAACATGATATACATAGAACATAGAAATTAAGACGCAAAGACCACTAACAACTGTGAATATGATTACGTTCAGCTAAATAATTTATTCACTTAATTTATGAATTAGTCTTTAATTTGTATTATAATAAATAATAAATACTTTATGGCAAATGTAGTATATACAATTATTTATGTAAGGGAAACGTCCAGAGAATTTGCTCACTACTGTGAACCTAATTCTAAGTTGCTCTAAAGCTAAGTGTGCCTCGAGATAACAAATATAACTCAATAAGCATCTAAAATACATGTAACGAAACATCTTGAAAATATTTATATTATTTATATATTGTAATAGGAAAGAGTCAAGATTGATGAATGAACCTAATAAAACAATATTTAAAATTATGATTGTCTTATTTTACATATGGGCAACCTTGTTGTGCCATATTATGTACAAAAGTAATCTATAAGAATAAAACATTTAAACTGAAGCGAATTATTTTCTTTTGCGTGCGCTTATTGCACTCCAATTATTTTCTATGGTAGCATTTGACTTTTTTTTGCAAAAATTATAAATGCGGGGGAAATGTGGTTCTCCATATTATATTAAGTGCTTTTTTTAAAGTGTAAACAACCTCAAATGTAGAATTCTCGCACTTTATTGTTGATTGACATAAAAATATGTTGTATATGATATAGCATCCATTCTGCGGTGTTGCGTTTCACCAAACACGGAACAGATAGAAAAGAAAATGAGAAGAGATTTGACTTGTAGGATATTCCATTAATCTGGAAAAGGAAATCAGAAGCATCTCACTAAATGACGTCCCCAACTCACTGAAATCAAAAAATCTAAAAAACTCGAAGTTTATTACAATCTTTCCAAAATTAATGATTTATATTTATTAGATAGAATATTTTATTAGCAAAATTGTATTCCTACTTAATTAGGCTATTGATGAAGAAAAGTTATCACTATTGAGATGGGATTGCATATTCAAGCAATTAGGTGCAAGAGTTGTCAAATCTTGGACCACACGGACAAAAACTGCGAAATTTTACGAAAACTGTAGTACATAGCAAATAAGAAAATGCTCACAATAAAAAACTGCGATAAATGTAGTCTGGCAAAACAAAAGCAAAACACCTTTTCAAGCAAGTTAATCCGACAAAACTTATGTTTCAAACAACAAATACATATGCAGTGAAACCAAAAATAATATATTTAATATAATATAATTATAATAATATAATTATTTATATATATATAAATAAGCCGCGTTAAAAAAACAAAACCTCAAACGCCTATAACGCCAGAATTTTGCTTATATCGGCGATAGGAGCCATAACTCATAAGTACAGAATATGAGAGCATATCTGAATTGAGAGACAGTAACCTCCTCATTCTCGCAAAATCAGAAAGAATTGCGACAAAATTTTGCATGACAAGTACCGTGAACCAATGACCCGTGATTGCCAAACTAAACGCTAATGTGAACTCTTTCAAGGGAGTTCACCCTCCTAGCTTGGCCAACATTAAAGAACAGGGTTGTCAGGTTCCAAGAGAAATCGCCAAATCAAAAATTTATTAAATTAAATAAATTTATAAATTTTATAGAAAAAATGCCAACTAAATGGTCTTTGTGTGTTGGGGTAGCCAGCCCCAGTGATCAAGTTATTGGTCGCCATGCATGTTTTAAAACAGTTTTTTTGTCTAACTTCTTGTTATTAACAAAGGGAACTTCTCCCATAGACATGGCACCCCATATGCAATTGGTTTGTTTTGTTATTTGTTATTAATACTTTACACGAGTATTGAATATGATTATAAATGCCGGCGCATTTCTTTTGGGTTGGGATACACAAAGTGCCAGAAAAATGCGAAAAAGTCAAAGCTTCGGATGGGAAATACTTTGAATAATACTATTGTACAATTTTTTTCTTCAACGAATGTTAAAAACCAGCACATAAAATAATTAATAGACCCAATATGAAAAATATAAATACATTTTATTTTACTAGATATATATTTCCCTTACGCCCTGTGTTGCCGTTACTGCCAGTTACTTGGCCGCACCACGTAGACTATGGTATACGCAAACTTCAACATTCCCCAAATGAACCTGCAGAATGTATTAACTGTGCGGAAGAACAACTATCATCATGTCCAAAACATCTACAAAACATCTACCAAAAACAAGTGCAGAATGGCAGTTGCCACGCGAACATACAACCAAGCACACCCTTCACCTTCCACTCACACCTACGCTAAGAAAACCAAGCACCCTACCACAACTGCTGGATCCTTAAATCGTCCTTCTCCGCCCAACGGCACCTTCATTGACCCCTTACGAACAACGCATCCCTTGGAATAGACAACAATAAAGTATCATTTGCAACCTGCAACTCCTGCTATGCAACAACCAAAATAATAAATTCCCAACCTTCTGCTTCATCTGCAACATAAACTGACAAAACATCAATACAAAACTTCCCACTTTCGTCTCCACCAACCCCAATATCTGTCAATCTCTCTTCTTTCGAATCCCTTATAACCTCTTATCACAAACAATTTAATCAACAATCATTCCTGCTTTATTAACCGCAAGCCAATAACACTTGTGCTTCAATGGAACATTAAAGACTTCATCAACAATTACGAATGAAATCGAAGATATTAATGCCTGGACTGTTCTGTGGGGCTGAAGCAGCACGATTTATAGGGGTAGAGAATTTGAAACATTAATCACAAACACAGACTAATCATCTTAAAATGATGGTTCTCCGACATATCTCCCCACCTAATGCTCACTATTGAATGTAGATGTTACCTGCTGTACATCCGAATTTTATTCAGCAATCCCTTGGGAAATATTTTACGATCCCTGCGATAGTGAATACTTCTCAATAATTTACTGGAAAATAGCATTTAACCGTAAATTCTATATAGACAAGGCTAACTGGGCTTGCTACAAAAAGCTCACCTTAGACAATTTGTCTGAAAAACTAGGTGTGCTCTCTTAACAAAGAAGCTTTTCAAAAGACACTACACACCCACTGCAGCAAACTCCATTAGTTAAAAAACGGCTATTTCAAAATTTCGTAGCGAAGTCAAAGAGAGCATACAACCTTGCCCTGACCTTTCTCCCCTGGCTTCAGAACAGGAAAGCAATAAGTTTTATCCTGGTCAGTTGTGTCAAGCCCCGCCAGACACATAGCATTGGACATTGCCTCTATGGAACTGGAATGTCGTCTATCCAAAAGCAAAACTCCCATTAAGGATCGTATATCGTACAAAATTCAGACTATTTTCTCTTTATAACATCATACAAACTCTTGCAATTCCCCAATAATGGAAGTTAGCCACAGTCCTTCCTCTCCCTAAACCAAAGAAAGATATTGTAATAAGTGGGTATCGTCCTACCTCCGTCGCCCTGCATGTCTAAGGGCCTAAAAAAATAAAAATGCACGCTTACTGTGGTTCATTGAAACTACACTTTTTAGCCGGAATCAGAGCATTCAAATTCCATCCATATATCTGGATTTTTATATAATCAAGGCACTTTCAGCTCGTAATCACGTTACCATTCTTTAATGGATTTAGAGCAAGATTTCTACAAAATAGGCATCCGTTGGGTTTTAAATAAAGTCAAAGACTGGTGTATCTGACCAAAAATACTTAAATATTGTATATTCGGTCAGTTTTAACTCATACAAATATTTGCTTGAGAGTCAATAATAATTACTCTTCAACCGTTCCTTATCGAAAATAAGCACAATCACCTAGATTATTGCAAGTTTTCCGATCCACAAGAAAGGAGACCAATTTGACTGCGCCAACTATGGATGGATGAGTCACCTCAACATCGCCTACAAAATCTTCTCTGCCGTTCTGTGTGAGCGCCTGAAACCATTCTTCAACAACCTGATAGGTCCCTATCAGTGCGGTTTCAGACCTGAGAAGTCCACTATCGATCAAATGTTCACATTACGGCAGATCCTCGAAAAACCCAAGAGATGCAGATCGACACCCACCACCTATTTTTCGACTTTAAGGCCGCATATGACAGTGTGCATAGAGACGAGCTATACAACAACATGTCTAGTTTTGACATTCCTGCCAAACTCGTCAGATTGTGCAGGATGACGATGGAGAACTCTCGCTGCTCCATCAAGGTGGGTAACGAACTCACGGAGACCTTCAATATCAAAAATGGTTTTAGGCAAGGCGACGCGCTGTCATGTGATTTGATCAACATTGTACTTGAGAAGGTCGTGCAAAACTCACACGCCCATACTAGATGCACGATCTTTCAAAAGTCCATTCAACTGCCAGCAAACGCGGACGAAATTGACGTGATTGGCTAAACTCAGCGAGCCGTCATGGAAGCGTTTGCTTGTATTGAGACGGAGGTGGCAAAAATGGGTTTAGCGGTGAATGAGGGCAAAACAAAGTATATGCTCATCAAGAAAGGACACACAACATTGGCGACTCGGTCAGAACGTCACCTTGGCTAATTTACCTTTGCTCCCAAGTAAAACGTGCGAACATCAGTAACGAGATTAAACGCAGAATAACTATTGCCAACCGCTTTTTCTTTGGGCTCAAGAGGCATTTGAGTAGTACAGCCCTCTCCCGAAAGACCAAGCTCACATTATATAAGACCTTGATCATCCCTGTCCTGCTGTATGGCGCGGAAGCTTGGACTATCTGAAGAGCGGTGTTTGGTCCGTTTGGTGTGATCGCCTGAAACCATTTGTTGATAATCTTATAGGTCCTTATCAGTGCGGTTTCAGGCCGGAGAAGTCCACCATTGACCAAATCTTCACACTACGGCAAATCCTGGAAAAGACTCAAGAGATGCAGATCGACAGCCACTACAGAGTCCATAGAGACGAGCTATACAGCGCCATGTCTTGTTTTGACATTTCTGACAAACTCGTCAGGTTTTGCAGGATGATGATGGAGAACTCTCCCTGCTTTATTAAGGTCGGTAATGAACTCACCGAGACCTTTAATGTCAAAAAAGGTTTTAGTCAAGGCGATACGCTGTCATGTGACTTCTTTAATATTATACTTGAGAAGATCGTGCGAAACTCAAACGTAAGCATCCGAGGCGCGATCATTCAAAAGGCCGTTCAACTGCTTGCATACGCGGATGACATTGACGTGATTGGAAGAACACAGCGAGCCGTCAATGAGGTGTTTGCTGGCATTGAAGTAGAAGCGGCTAAAATGGGTGTAGCGATAAAACAGGCCAAAACGAAGTACATGCTGTCATCACAAAGAACGCACAGCATCGACGTCTCGGACAGAGCGTCATATTGGGCAGCAGAAACTTTGAGGTAGTCAAGGACTACGTCTTCCTAGGCTCTGAAGTAAATAGGGACAACAACACTAGTACCGAGATCAAGCACAGAGTTACTCTTGCCAATCGCTGCTTCTTTGGACTCAAAAGGCAATTGGGTAACAGAGCCATCTCTCAAAACACCAAGTTGACTTTGTATAAAACTCTGATTATCACATTCCTGCCTTATGGCGAAGAAACATGAACGCTATAGAAAGCGGATGAAGAAGCTCTTGGTTGTTTTGAGAGAAAAGTTCTGCGTGCGATCTTTGGTCCTGTTTGCGTTGATGGCGTCTGGAGGAGAGGGTTCAACCACGAGCTGTACGGGCTGTACAGCGGCATGCACCTTTGTCACATTGTCCATTGGGACAGCACAACAGAGGACGTCCTCGCACGAGATGGCGCACACAAGTATTAAAGGACCTCAACCAAGGCCCAGGTCCACCCGGACTGTAGCGCCAATTCAGGAAAAACAAAAGTTATCGTTTAAAACGCAGTTACAATGTATAATAAAAAATTGATTGGAGAAGATTGGCTTCTTCAACAGAATTACAAACATAATATAATTGAACTGTGCAATAAATATATTTAACATAATTCTACAACCTCATTTGAATTTTGTTCGTCTATACTATTCTTAGGTTGTGATGCCGTTATACTGAAACTACAGCATTTACATTCACTTGCAATAAAGAAATGAGAAAAATTATTAAATGTAATCTACATACCCCTGTGCGACTCATGTTCGATATGGATGTGTGGTTAAATGTTAATCAAAGAATTATTGTTTAGGTAATGTGTCTTATATTTGAATAAAAATATAGTAATAATAACAATAATTATGCGGATGGCGCTGTAGCCCATAGAGCCCATATAGTGTTGTGCATACTGTTGTTCTCTCACGAGTGGAAGGGAAAATCCCTTCCCATTTTTACACTAACTCCGAACGACCAAGTTTTTTAAAAGGATATACTCTTTGAGTATTGTCAGTAACTCGAAAGACAGAAAGGACGTGAAAATTATTTTTTATTTATATTATAGTACAGAGCATTGATCGAGCATTTGTTTGCAAGTAGGAGTATCTTACGGAGGTACGCATTATTTCATTTTAGAAAAGAAATAAATTTTTTTTTTCCTAATTGGTGTGTTTTGTTTAATTCAGTGGTTTGTTCAGGAGATTATTACATCTAGAAGAACCTTGGGATGTAACAATATTATTTTATTGCAATCAATCTTATCACATTCAATATCATAATCAGCGTCCACTAAACTTTGGAATGGTTGGAACATATTAGCACTAGAGTTTATAACTTTAGAACTCATTTTTGGTGATTTTGATTTTGAAGACATGGTGTCTTCAAAATTAGGAGATCGAGCTCTTTTTGAAATTTTGTTGTTTGAATTTACTGCACAGAATGAAAGACGTCACACCGGTTTGAAACCAAAACGACGACTATAACGTATAAACTAAACATAATACTCTTGACAACAGTAAGTTGAAGCCGAATTAGTCCGATATGGTCTGATGCGGAAAAGCGCTGAAGACGTCAGATTGCTAGAGTTGGCACTACCTTCGCCTGCACAGCATTCCCACGGAGAAGCTAAGCCATAGAAGTGAAAAGCCAGTCTCAGGTGGACACAACCAAGGGCACTACGCTTAAAAGCGCCAGGTCACTGGAGACGTCATCCTCGGAGCCCAAAAGGCTAAAACTGAGTGGTAAAACACTCAATATTGCCTCAACAGACCGTATAGTGAAGTGCTGAAAGGCGACATCACTTACGCCGTACTAGATAGAGAAGACGCTGACTGCGCTATCTCTGCATTGTATTGGAGGAAGGTGAAGTCGGCGATCAACGATATCTATCTGAGCCTAGTCCTAGAAAACGGAGGCCTTACACCTGTAGGGCGTGACGGAGGATGACACCAGGGTCACAAAAAGCTCGTGACTTTCACTTGCCAGAGATCGGCTAATCTATTTTAGAAAGCCAGACTGGAAGTAGTGTGGAAGGGTGCGCGGCTTGAAGTTGTTACGAGGGATCAGATCCCCAGTAGACCAAGGACCCGCACATAACTTCTTGGGAACCCCTAAGATCCCGTTACGATCCTAAAATTCATCCAACATCTAACTATGCAACCCAAACCTTCTTACCCACAACTGGAAGGTCGCAAATGAATGATTTAAAGGGAGAAAAATGATCCGCACTGACCGTGATTAACAATAAATCACTGGACCCACTTGACAAATCGAAGGGTGTCATCCACTACGGCTCTGGGACGAAAAGGATGGGGAGACTAATGCGAAAGCGGAACAGCCTTCCTCCAACTCGACTGCTCCATCTGTCGGTAATATACCGACGGCGGTAGTCAAGAAGGAGAACGACCGTCCTGCTACAAGCAAGCCTAAACCCTCTACTTTAGGCTCTATCGAGAGGGAAACCCCCAAAACAACACCGTACCGATGGAGGTGGAGGAGGAGGGGTCTGGCATGCAGGCATTGACTCCCCCCCTAGGTGGCCATGGTCAGGAAGCTGATGATATCGGCCTCTCTGACCTCGAGGTAACCAGCTCCCCGCCCAATTGTTAAGAGGTCTCTCTTTTGGAGACGATGAGGCTAACACAACAGTGGTGGCGATAGTGTCTGAAATAGAGACCTTACCCGGGAGCCATTCTCCGGGTGTCACAGATTAATCTCCAGCACTCCATCGCGGCCTCGGCACTCTTCTACTCCGAATTAACACCCTCGGAGTTTGCTGAGGCGGAATAAGCCAAAACCGCCCTTGTCTTGGGATGTGATGAAAACGCCCATCACACAATATGGGGAAGCACGGATATATACCAACGAGGTGCGTATCATTTTGATTACCTTGTAAGTAGCAAGTTGGATTTGTGTAACCGAGGTAATTGACCCACCATTGTAACAAGGAATAGACAGGAAGTCCCATACATAATATGCAATTGCAGACTATCATCTGATCACTCATTCTATCATTCTGATAACCGCTATATATTGTTCAGCATAACGAGTCCAAACCCATCCCAAAGAGTATTTAGGAATCTTAAAAGGATCAACAGGGACAGATATAGAGAGATTGTTGCGGCAGCAATGTCGAGTACCAACATCTTCATCCCGTGCAACCCCACTGACCTTGACCACTCTGTGAACAACCTCACAAGAAATCTCAACAAAGCAATGGCTATATCATGTCTGATCAGCAGCCAAAGAGGCAAGTCTAAACCTCTCTAGTGGAACCATGAAAAAAACCATCTGCGCAAGAGATGCAGGAAGCTCTTTAACAAGGCGAGGGATCTCGTGATGCTAAAGACTGGGACTTCAATAAACAACACCTCGGTACCTTTAAAACTGAACTGAGAAAGGCCCAACGAATCTCTTGGAGACTTTTTTGTGGCAAGATAAGGACAACCTTACGAGAATTCTCAACAACGCAATGGCTATGTTATGTCTCATCAGCAGCCAACGAGGCAAGTCTAAACCTCCCTGGAATAGGCGTCTCCGAAGCTTCCAGGCTGAGGAAGGCTCTACCATCATCCCCTAAGTCACTTAGCTTCCTACAAAAACCTGACGGGACCTGGACCTCATCCAGTGGAGAAACCCTCAGCCTCCATGTCGATTCGCACTTTCCGGGCAAGTGGTCAACTAGAGCCAATAAAACAGACGTACCTCTTCCAAAAAACTCCATGCTGTCTTATAAATGTCTGTGAAACTACTGTCATGTGGGCACTGACAAGCTTTAAACCCTTCAAGTCAGCGGGACCTGACGGCATCATCCCTGCGGAGTTTCAAAGAACAGCGGATCTCATTATGCCTTGAATTCTCAACATCTTCAAGGGCTGTATGAGTCTAGGTCATGTTCCCAGCTCCTGGGAAAGGGTAGAAATAAATACTCCCATGCCAAACCGAAGGACCTCAGGCCTATCATTCTATCCTCATTTCTCCTGAAAACCTCGGAAAAATTATTCTTTCATTCTATAAATCAATTACTCACCAGCAGGGTAATACGCTCTCAGATGGAAGACGCAAAGATCTATAGAGGAGCTAATAGGGACATCCCACAAGGAGGTGTACTCTCTTCCCTTCTTTGAACCGCTATTAATACTGGAAGAGGAAGGGTGAAAAGTTATTGACTATGCGGATAATATTGCCATAGCGGTATCTTGCAAATACGTCTTTACTCTAAGAGACATAAAAGAGCTGGAAGCATGGACACAAACATGCGGACTCGGCATTAACCCACAAAAAACGGATATCGTACTCTTCACAAGAAGTGAAAAATCCCTCAGTTTGACCCCTTACTGCTGTGTGGCACTATATTACAGCTAACTACCAGTGCGAAATTTCAGGGTCTCACAATCGATAACAAGCCAATCTTGAAGCTCAAAATCCTGGAAAGGGTCGTGAAGGCCTATTCTGTCCTTATCAGCTGCAAAACAGTCATTGGATGCAAATGGGGCTTACAACCACTCATCGCTCACTGGATTTTCACCTCTATTGTTAGACCGACACGACTATCAACTGCAAGGCACAAAGACTGGCATGCTTGTGCATCAGCGGAGCACTGAGAAGTACTCCGTCAGACGCACTGAATATTCTCTTCCATCTTCCATCACCGGAAATTTTCGGAAAACAAGCAGCAGTCAGCACAGCCGTGAGACTCAAAACACTCCGACTGTGGTCCGAACTCAACATTGACCACTCATACATTTTCAAGAAATTCAATTTTCTTCCTAGCGACACTGA
Organism: Eristalis arbustorum; assembly: GCA_916610145.1. Classification (NCBI taxonomy): domain Eukaryota; kingdom Metazoa; phylum Arthropoda; class Insecta; order Diptera; family Syrphidae; genus Eristalis; species Eristalis arbustorum. The sequence goes on from OU744318.1 coordinate 55,433,813, forward strand.
CCGCCTAATACCCCAGGCTATCTTTGAGAAGAAATTCTAGATCAGCATTCCTTCCAAATCAGACTGGGTGTCCGACAGGCAAACGTTGGGTGACCCCTTGCATATTTTCACAGATGGATCGAAGACAATCGAAGGGGTGGTGCGGGTGTCTTTTCCCAAGGTCTCAACATTGCTATCCTCTTAAAGCTCCCTGATCACTGTAGCGTTATTCAGGCAGAACCCATAGCTATTAAAGAGGCGTTGTCATGGCTCAAAAAGGGTTATCACCATCTGTTCCGATAGTCAGGCCGCTATAAAATCCCTGAACAATGTCACGTTCTACTCAAAAATATACCTTAATTGCAAGCTGTCTCTTAAGGAAATGGCTGAACATTTTAACATTCACCTCATGTGGGTGCCAGAACACTGTAACACACCAGGAAACTGCAAAGCCGATGAACTCGCCAAGTGTGGTGCAACCTCATCCCTATCAATAGCGGACGTACCACCTTCCATGCCGATCGCTACAGCCTACCATATTTTAAAGATTCACTCAATTAAAACCACCAATGACAAATGACAAGAAGCATTAAAACAAAAGAAATCTGGCCATCGCTAAGCCTAAAACGGTCAGTCTACTAAGACTCACCCTTACTGGAGTCATAACCGGGCACTAGCAATTGGCATTCATGCTTGCAGGATTTGTGCACATAATGATTTTTGCAGAAGGTGCATGGAAGAAGAGGAGGAAGAAGACACTCATCACCTACTCTGCTCCCGCAGTGCTTTGGGCCGTCCGCAAATTGATCGGCTGTACTTGGTCTGTTAAGTGACCTCACATTCCACGTGCAGAACCGAAAATCATTGTCCTTGTTTCGTTGTCCATGGTCGTCAGCAGTAGGGTCATCCGTATCCGAGGCTTGACTGCCCTTAGCAGTCAGCCACTATTACTTAACCTAACCTAACCTAAGGGTTGGCACTAAGAGACATAAATTCAAGAACTGCGTGTCAGTCAGTTCAAAGTGCAATTAACTTGTAGTGCGATTTGTACAGTTTTAGTTACATCAAACATGTATTATTTTAGAGATACAGAACAAAAGTTCTTCACAAATAAAAAAGCTAAAGAAAAGCACTACAATCAAAATCCCCTATTATGGCTCTTACAACTAATGACTCTTATAGCTAAATTGCACCTAGGCCCAACTATGTAACATGTAAGAACGATATAACTATGTATGTATAATATTATAGCTTTAAGATATGATTGATTTTTTCTTAATTTAAGATGTTACAAATAAGCTCACTCTCAGAATGAGAGCATTTCCTTAAAGAATTCTGGTGTAAGTTATCAATGTGATGTGGCATGGTATTTCTTCTTCTTCTTCTTGTGGCCCTACAATCAGGGGTGAACCTGGGCCTCGGTCAACTGTCTCCAATTTCGCACTCCAAATTGTAGCTGCCTATGGTGACGTTCTGACCGAGTCGTCGATGGTGTGTGTCCTTTCTTGATGACAGCATATACTTTGTTTTGCCCTCATTCACTTGGTTCGGTCGGTCCAGGCAAAATTGTGAAGAGCGAAGCGTAGGAACCTACGCTGGACAGTTTCAATGAACCGAGTAATAAGGTGACCATACATGGCTGCTATATTCAAGAAGGGGTCTGACGAAGGTTATGTAGAGATTTTGTGATCTAAAAGGCATTCGACCAGCGTTTGACAAAGCCAACCGCGAAACTTATCAATATGGGAACAAAAATTGAGCTCACGATCACAAATTATGCTTAAGTCGAGTAATGATGAAACTGACCGGACTAGGTGACTGCAGAGAAAATAGTTTCTATATGCTTGCAGGGACGTTCGGTAGTATGTGATTAATCGGCATTTACTGACATTAACTTGATGATCATTTTTGAAACCAAACAAAAAATCTATTAAGATCATCTTGGATAGGATAGGAGTAGGAGGGAGAGGATATGAGCTACCATCATTAATCGTTAATACGCAAACTAATGAACCGAGGTGGCTACACTCGAATTGGCTTTCATGGGTTTGGACACAGACGATCTAATGGGGTTGAAAACCTACGGCTTTCGACTTCTTGGCCAACTTCAAATGCACACAAAGCTTTGGACGCAAATTCAGTAGGCTTCCCTAAAGCCGTAATACCGGCTACGAACGCATCCGTCTTGGCATTTTCAATGAGTTCCATGGTCTAGCCGGTGTAAGCCAGATGTACCAATCGCTCAACCTTTGCAGCATATTCCTGAAGCGACACACTGTTGCGTTGTTTTCGGCCCTTCAACTCCAACTTGAAGAATTGGATTCGGTTTTCACTTCCATACTGGCGCTGAAGTGAGCCCATTATGCGTTGGAGTCTACATGGAGATTCTCTGGAATCGTCTGGAGCAGGTGCGCAGCACCATCCTTTAAGGACACAACCAATGCTGCTTCCTTGTCTTCGCTCATATGTACCCTGGCTACAGATGTTTCAAACTACAGCCGAAAGAGTAAGTAATTCATTTATTAATAATTCTGAACAAAAGAGTGTTTTTTATGTAATATGAACTTAAAAGCTATGGCTAAACCGTCAGCCTGGTTAACAGAATTTTAAATTTGTATTTGAAATCTTTACGTGCAAACTCAAGTTACAGTTCAAATGTATTCAGTCATTAACAGCATTCTATATTTATAATTGATTTAATAAACTGATAAGAATTTTCCAGTCACATTCGTTTAAAAATTGTAAGGTTTCGAACATTGTTAATGTCTGTTTTCCAAAGAAGGTTATCCTTTGTGGTCTGAATATTGGGCATATACTTATAATATGAAAGCAGTCTTCCTTCGATTTCAGATTACAAAGTGTACAGAATTGGTTGAACTTTTCATTATAGGGGTTACCATTTAGTGAAAGAACTTCACATCTTGCTTTGAATATCAGAGATATTTCGTCATAACTAAATGATTCATGAAAATAGTTTCTTTGGTTCAGATCATAATTTAGTTGACTGTATAGTATTCTGCTTTCTGACTCTTCAGCTTTTATTTTTAACGTATTTCGGGTGTTGTTTTCGTTCGTTTGTATAATGCGGTATACTTTATTTTTTCAAAACACGTAGATTGTCCATATCAATATGTAGGGTCTCGCAACAGTCGTTACTAATAGTTTGCCCCCTTGCATACCACCAATCTGTGTTAATTAACTCGTACAAGAACAGTTTCTTTGCTATTCGTGAATAGTCATATCTGCAAATCTTAAGTATGAAGTCAGCCTGTGACTTGAGTGTGTCCGTTGACAATTTTGGTAGACCTGTTTCTAAATGTATAGCGTAATTAGGTGTATTTAATGGGAGATTGCAGAGTTTTTTAATGAAGTTCCTTTGGAATGCTTCAATTTCTTCATACTCATCATCCCACCACACTTGCGAGGCGTAACAGACGGTGGATTTACCGACTGAGTTAAATATCTTGTATTCTACAGTTAGATTAATTTTTTTGTTGAAGAACACCGGGTGAAGATTCGCGTATATTTCTTTTGTACTCGGTCATGTGACACAGGTGATAGGAGTGGTTGTTGTTAATGGGGTTGGAGCACTATTGTTACTTATTTGTTTGTTAATATGAAAACACTTACGCGATCGAACTTTTTGTGTATTTTTATACGTTAAAATAATATTTGAAAATTAAAATTCAAACGCGCGATGTGAAACTTGAACTTGAACTTTGACAGATCAGCCCAAAGATGTTAAAGATGCTGCTGATCGCTGGTTCCCTCACCTTCAGAACAAAGATGTCGTTCTTTATTACATCGACCTATGCTTCATTGTTTACCTCCAGAAGTTTCTGCTCGAAACGGGTCTTCTGTTCTTCTAGAGCCTTCTTGATGTGGTATTATTCTTGTGACGCGGACCCAAATCAATCTCAAGAGCTATCTGCGGGAAACATTGGAACACTTTAATCCGTCGCTATAATACACGCTACAACATAGGATAATTCGACAGAGAGTTAGGGACAGACTTCTCTAGAAAGAATGCTGGCTGATATAAACATGGGAACGGCGGCCGAAGCAGGACAGTTTAGTTTTGGATTTGATATACAAGTGATCAAAATGTAATAAGTGTGAGCCTGAAAGGCAGTAAAGAAAAGTGTAATACATAAGGCAATTGTGGTGATATATGTGCAGAAAAGCATAAGTCGTAATTGTGCAGTAGAGCGTAAGTTTCATTTCGCCACAATCCAGTGATCAAACCCTATTGGACAAATTAATCGACACAGTTTTTTGTGTACAACCTAACAATCGTAGTGTGCGCTATTCCTTGCAATTTTTTTTTCAGAAGTGGCAACCGTGACTACGACAGTTGAGCACTAGTTCCTAGTGGCGGATATAGTCGATGAGCTGATTCTAAGAGCGGACTTTATGATGAGAACCGGCATTACTTGGGTTTTCGAGGATCAACCAAGCAGTTGCGGGAAAGGACATCAGGATTACGCCGAACTCAGAGGACGTAGTTTGGGCATAGATGGATGATGATTGTGGGAACAACACGTTGCGGGTAGATCATCGGAATACCTCTGATTCAAACCAACGATGAAAAGTTAATACCGGAAAGAGTCCGCAACGTGGTAAAGGAAACGCAGAGAATCAGGCAAGCCCAAGTAATGGGACATTGCCAATAAGTGGCGGCTATAATGAACTACGCGTTGCAGCCAAAGCGAGATGTTGAACCAGCAGCAGACAGCAACGTGAAATAGCTGTTGGCAAGATATAGCTCTATACTTGCGTCAAATTCGGGAAATTAGGACAGAACAAGCATTGTCAAGCATCGAATCAACACCGGCGATGGCCGATCCGACAAGCTCCAATGAGAGAACCAGTTGTCAAGAGAGACGAGGTTGCCGAGCTAGTGGAGGAGATGCCAGTATTCGACAACACATTTATACTGGACACGGATGCAAGCTCTTAAGGCAGGGGCGGTGTACTCAGCCAAATAATTGATGGCAAGGAAAAGGTATTTGCCCATTACAGTAAAGCTTTATCTGAGTCTTAGCGAAACTATTACGTCACGTGAAGGGACTTTCTGCCTGTGGTGGAAAGTGTAAAGCGCTTCCACAAGTAATTGTATGGCCAACAATTCCATCTCAGAACGGATCATGCTGCACTATGGTGGTTGCTCCAATTTAAGAATTTTGAAGGACTACGAGCTCGGTGCATTGAAAGATTGCAGATCTACCACTTCAACAAAGTGACAACGGATCAATTACAGGACATATGAACATCACAAAGACGGTTGAGAAGATTAGGCAGAGGTTTTGTGGGGTTGGATCAATCAGTAACGGAATGGATGCAGTTGCGTGAAACTTGCACGCAGGCGATGCACCAGTCAACGTTGGAGCACAATTCGAAAGGGTCGCAATGGATGTAGCAGAGCCCTTTCCGACCAGCGAACATGGTAATCGACTTATTCAACAAGCGGTCGGAGATATATACCATATCGAATCAGGAAGCAAAGGCTTGTGCGGATGCATTCAATCGCAAAAATATCGTTTCGTTGTTCCTTTGGAGCTGCACACGGACCAGGGAAGAAACACAACACTATTGCATCCACAGTCGGACGGTATGGTGGAGAGGTTCAACCGGACACTTGAGGAGTATCTTAGGAGAGTGGTCGACAAGAATCAACGAAACTTTGACGAACAAATACCAGTCTTCCTTATGGCATACCGATCTGCTCTCTACGACACGACATCAACATCACCGGCAAAGGCAATTTTCGGATCGCAATTAAGCCTTCCAGCAGACCTGAGGTTTGGCATATCGCGAACGGAAGAAGAGTTGTCAGCCCTCAAAGAATGTCTGGACCAGATTCATGGAGACAAAAGCGACAAAATGAAGGTAAGGTATGACATCAGTTCAAATTCTAGAGGGTTTGCAGAGGGACTATTGGTGTTGCTTCACAATCTACAACGGAAAAAAGGACTGTCACCCAAGCTACAGACACATTGGGAGGGTCCGTACGAGGTAATAAAACGGATCTACGACGTAGTGTACCGCATCCAATTTAACGCCAGCAGCCGTATAGTTATACATAATCAAACCCTAATGTACATACATGAGTGCCCATAGGAAAATTCCACAGACAGATGGCGACAGAGGTTTCTAGAAGGAATGCTGGCTGATATAAATATCGGAATGGCGGCCGAAGCAGGTAAAGTTTAGTTTGGGAACTTCTACAAATGTGATCAAAGTGTGAGCAAAGAAAAGTGTAAAAAACTAATGATGATGTTAGTAACGTTAAAGTAGTAATTGCGCAGTGTAAATTCATAAATCAGTGAATAGAATTTTCTAACTTGTTATTTGTCACAATCCAGTATTCGAACCCTTTTATTGGACAGATTAATTGTGAATACGTAGACACAGTTTTGAGTAAAACGTAACAATATTTTTATAACATGTTTCCCAGAATAGAACATATTTTCCTGCTTAAAAAACCAACGCTACAGCAAGAACTTAATGAATCCAAATGTATTTGGAACCTCATGAAGAACCAACCGGCAAAGTGTTAATTAAAAGAATTTGGAGAAAGTAAGGGAATTTCACAACTAGCAAGAAACTCCATTTTCTTATTCAACGTTCCCGAAATATCTATAAGTTAAACATGCAACAATATTCAGCAAACGATCGGAGGTACCGTCCTTCTACCATTCATTAACTGTAAAGTACATATGAACGGATTCGACTATGAGAACAACCAACCCAGCATTTCGACCAAATTCACATATTTCGTACATCGTACGCAGGAATCCATAAAGCTTACATTCGAAACAATCAATTTGGAAAATTCAAAAAGATTCAGACTCTAACCGAATAGTTCTTGTTCTTGATTGAAGTGCTGCTATATAGGCTTCTTGCTAGGCTGCATTTGCCTGCCGACACTCGTCAATCCAGGGATTACGTTGTTGTGGCAGAGTGAGACCAAACGCAGAGGCGGCATCTGTCTGAAATGGCTTTTTAGCAATGTTGCCCACTGGTCTTCAATACTTGATGCTGGCGACGTACGACTTCCTCTTGTGTCAACACCCATATACCCGGGCACGTTTTCCATTTTCAAATTGATATATTTTGAGTCCTGCATACGTAGGTGGCGAATCAACTTTAAATTTTCAAAAGCCTCCTAAAGAATTGCTTTTTATCATATTTCAAAAATTGTTGGGTCAATATTAACAAGCAATTTTTTTTATGTACAATTTTTGGTTGTTAGCATAAGAGTTAAGAGAAACACGATTGGAAAATAATTTGCCAATCTCTTGCGATTGTAGCCGGCCGATGTTGAAATCAAAGCATGTCTTTGTCTTTCCATGGCTACAACATGATGGTGGAAAGAGGGCTCAACAAAGAAGATGTGGAAGTTCCCCTATGCCCGTAATCGACGAGTTGCTGATAAAGCTGAGGGGAAACTCATTGTTCACCGTATTGGACTCGGCTTCGGCTTTCACCAAATCCGAAAGGAGGATCAATGCAAGAAATTGACGGAGTTTATAACGGACGAAGTCTGTTTGGGGTTCAACTGGATGACTTTGGGACCCGTAAATGTGCATTTCCAAGCATGAATGCAAATGCGTCTTTTTGAAAACTTATATCGAATTTCTGGTTATGAGAAGGAGGGCAATCACCTAGTTTCCGACAATGAGAACGAGAAACAACGAGAAAAAGTCCTCTCATATGAGACTGAAGTATTGGCTATGGTGGACAGTAGCGAACGATTCGGAATGGATATGCATATTTACTCTCATTTCTTTTTAACAAGTGCTTTAATACTCTTCAATAAGCCCCTTATAGCTTAGGGGATAATCTCGTCATAATTACAGTTTCCCAAGAAAACAGTTAAGACAGTTGCTTTTGTTTATATATTGTGACGTGGACACCAACCACCAAAAAAAGGAGAGCATCCTTAAGGAAGTATCAAATCATTTGGCATACATACGACAAGGACAACATCGTTGCATCCAGTCGGAAGGTGTGGTGCAATATTTCAACCGGAGATTGGAGAAGTGTCAGAGAAAAGTAGTCGACAGGAGTCAACGACACTGGGACTAACAAATACGAGTCTTCCTTATCTACCGATCTGCCATCCACGACACTGAATTTTCGGATCAGATTTAAGGCTTCCAGCAGAACAGTGAACGGAAGAAGAGTTGTCAGCCCTCAAAGAATGTCTGGACCAGACAAAAGGGTGCGCGCACAGTTCAGAAGCGACAAAATGAGGGCAAGGTATGACACCGGAGCAAATTCTGGAGGTTTGCAGAGTTAACAATTGGTGCTGCTTCAGACGGAAGCAGCGATATGGACGGGAAGAGAAGTGTGTGGTTCCTCATGCGATACGTTGGAGACGGGACGGTAGCGGGAGGGAAAACGTTAAATAGTATGCAAGATACATTTTGGTTTCCGAAAATGCGCAGATTCAGTTAAGGCTCAGACTTCAAAGTTCACTTTTCGCTTTAGTGCAAATGTATGCACCAAATCTAGAGTCAGAGCATGCGGCTTTCCTAAATAAAGTTTATGCGGTCCTGGATAGGGTAGCTGAGGTGATCTTCATCAGAACGCGAACGAATAAAAGGTGTTGGACTTCAGCTGTGTAAAAATTGAAACATGTCACTTAAAACCTTATGCTTAATTCATAATGTTCCTGTACTTTTAAAAGATCATAATATTCTTAAGGCACTGCGATAAGAATCAATAAATAAATTAATATGAAAATGAAATGGCATATCCATAATTAACACTTTCCTTGCACACAAACGTATTCATAAGTACATCGGCTCCGGCAGACAGAAATCGTTGATACAAGCCTTTGTGGTACCTTCGGGCACGAAACCTATGTTTTTTGTTTGTGTGATAAGAGGGGCTGAACTGTCAACTGATCGTCACTTGATGTTGTATACGCTGTTTTCAATTTCCATTGTGTTTTCGATATCTATATGCAATAATATAGTAAAATTTGTCAGTGGTAGAAGCTTTCAAAGAAGACTATTCAAATCTTAATTAGAAGAAAAGGAGTCCGGTAATGGTGATCTTTTTAGACTTTTTAGAAGGAAATTTTTAGAATTTATCCAACTAACTGTATAAAATAATACAATAAAGAAAGAACAATACATTCATGAAAAAAATGGTATTGCCTGACTTTGAGTGACGTTTTAAAGAATTGTACACTCTTGTACGTATTGCTACGTTCATGGCCTATCTATTTGGGAGTGTCGATGTCGAGGAACTTATGAGAGAATACAAAGTTGTTTTCTCAGACTAGACTTTAATCAAAACCTTCAGAGTAATGTGCTTTGTCATGCTCGAATTTCGAATCTCCTCCAGAAGATGGTTTATGAACGAAGAAAAATAGGCCAACACAGAAACTGCATGAGTGATGATAATTCGGAAACCTGCCTGAGACTGGCAATAGGAATTACATGCCTCAATCAGCAAACATAGCAAGAAGTCCTTTTGGCGATTTAATCGCTTAAAACTAAATTTTCTTCAAATCTTAGGATATTGTTGGTTATGTACATGTGTGGGTTTGGAAAGCAAAAACAGGAAATCTTTTTAAATTTATTCAATCAATTATATTTTGTTTTTAAAAGGACAATTCAGTGTAACTCAATAAAAGAAATGCCTTATAAAAGAAATTGGATGCCAAAAAACAGCTTGACAGCAGCAGCGGCACGGGGTCTGCTCAATTTTCCTTGCAACGATCCGGACAGAAGAAAGAGAGAAAAAACACGCGCGGTTTCTTTTATTAGCAGACATTTTTAAAAAGCAGGAAGGAAATTAATCTGTAAGCGATGGAATGCGTGGGAAGAAAATATAGGCATTGTTAACATCGTTCCATGTACATGTAGTATTATTCTTTAACCCTGAAGAATGCAATTAACAGTGGCGTGGCCCCATTCGTAACGGGTTAACTTTTCAAACTCTACATTTCAACTGTGTATCAATACAACAAGTAGCATGAATCTCTCTACATATGCATGCATATAAACAAGATATTTATGTGTTTCCTACTCCTTCACATGCAATGAACAATTTCTGCGAAAGCGGAAGCCCACATTTTCATATCATTTTACTCCTCTACGCAACACATACACTGCACACATCATGTTGAATGCATCTTTTCCAACATCTCCCGTAAGAAAACAATGCCAAAAAAGTATTAAAAAAAATCATAGTAACACGGAAAATATCGGGTTATGTTATATCTGGATGGTTAGAACAAATTCGTTCTCTGTCCTTATTTTCCGTTAGCGTTCCCTGTACTTGACTCCTATCGGTTGAACACATGTTTTCTTATGCAACAAATAACCCGCTCCTCATCGTCTTATTTGGTAATTTTTGTAAGTAGAGGGTGGTTACATTTTAAGGGCCAATGTTGAATGTTAACCACACATAAACGTCAAGTTTTTTTTCTGCATTTCATCTGACATTTCTCAATTTCAGACTAACTCAATTTGAACCATGGATAGATAGACAATCGAGCAACGCGTTAAAGTTTTTCAGGCTTATTATAAAAATAGGCGTTCAAACCAAAGGCATATCATGCACTTTGTAATTTTTTCAGTCAATTTAATCGTCCAAATGTGCGTACAAAATGCGCTGCTCGAATTATCACTTCGAGGAAAGAAAGACTTTAATTATGTTTTTCTATATATTTATTTATTAAATTTGCAACGAATTTTATTACACGTCTGTACTCGTCTAAGGTTAATCAAGAATGCCTACTCTATCACTTTCGACTCTCATCATGAAATAGGCTCCGTTACAACGGACGCCAATGATGATATATTAACATGTAAACAAATAGGAGAAAAGTTAATTGGGGAAAGAACGCCACTGATCACAAGCTTGTAAACAAATAACAGGTGAGAGAATTGGGAAAGGAAGCCACTAATCACAAGCTTGTAAGCAAATAAGAGGCAAGAGATTTAGGAAAGGACGTCACTCATAATAAATATATAGGTAAATATTAGAAGAGAGGAATGGGGAAAGAGTCAGCGTGTGTTTTCGGTTATGTAATCGGTGATTAGGGTTACCAACGTATGGTTTTGTAACTCTCGGGATAGTGTAGCTTAAGAGCCGTCCACCTCAACTCGTCGTCGTGCCCAACAATTGCACCTCTCACGCTCGTCATTGACGAACATTTGCATTTACACGCTTACAAGGTGCAATTGACTCAAGAACTAAAGCCTCTTGACCATTTCAAGCGTCGTCAATGGTCAGAATGGTGGCAAGAAATGGCAACAGTAGATAATCAATTTTCGAAGAAGATGATGAGGCACATTTTCACCTCAGTGGATTCGTCAATAAGCAGAATTGCCGCATTTGGGCGAATGATAATCTAAAAGTGATTGTCGAAAAACCAATGCACCCACAAAGATTGACTGTTTGGTGCGGTTTATGGGCTCTTGATTATTTCTATTTGAAAAATTCAGTTCCAAAGCAAACTGCGATATGTAACTTTAAGTAGGTGAATTAGAGTGCAATTATTGTTGTACAATAAGAAAATGAAGTCAGTAGACAAAATGTTTCGTATTTAATGACGTTACATAAGAGCTTTTACGATAGAGTCATCACCGATTATTAAGTCATTCAAATACATTTTTCTTGGATCGCTTGGGCTCCGAAGGTCACATGTTAGCCCCTTCATTGTCCATGCTTATTTCTTCAGACAATCATTTGATAATTTGTGTCCGGTTGTCTAACTGCGATTTGCCGGTAAATCTTCTCGATGTCGGCTGAAAATTTGTACTGGGATCTCCTCAAAAAGAATGATGTCGACTATGCTTTATTTCAGTAACTATACTTTAAATTGTCTTTTATACATTTAAAAAGCAATATAAACATTGGCTTGAATTGCTTTTCTTATATGAGAGTTGCAATTCACAATATAATTTCAGAAAGTTTTTACAGTTTTAATTTTCCACGCCACGTCACTGCTAAATAATGACAGATACCTTAAATATTACAAAAAACAACTTTAATACATGGCCTGTTGATAGTTATAACAATTTTTAAAGTAATTTCAAATTATATATTTTCCAGAAGCAATCGATCTGGGGTATTTGAAAGATCTTTGAAGCATCCATTTTTTATTCTTACACGGTTTTGGACTACCAAGCTTACAATCCTGTGTACTTATTTCAATATTAGCTTCATGTAGGTGAGGAATAATTTACGCATCATCCAGAATTAGCGGTCGAAAACAAGTCTTCTTACTTCTCGAAGGACAGGACAAAGGCCAATAGAATGGAGCACATTCTCCCACATATCGCAATAAATTGGAATGGTGGTTTCAATGAGTCAGCATAAGTATTTCACTTCTAACTTAATAACACGGTTGTCATTTTGAATATAGTTCATTTCTGTAGTTAAGTTTTGTATAGACTGACTATGTACGAATCCTTCGAGGTTTGTAGGTTGATTTAAAAATTGCATTCTTCAGACAGTTCCATTTTTTTTCTAAAGCAGAAGGCCTTGCTATGTATGGCATACGAGAATGCGTTTTGATGAATCTTTTAGACGCATTGTAGCTAAACCATGGTAGATGGTAGACTTAAAATCAGATGCCTCGAAGTAGTAAGAAACTGATGAACACATTTGTTAATCAGTACGTCGATGCTGATATATACTTTGTCGCTTACTTTTATATATATATAAATTCGAAACCTTACCTACAATTATAGTGCCAAGTTACTGATTGCCAAAGTTTTTTAATGTGAGCTATACGTGATTATAGCATTGGTCTCTTCGTTTTAAAAACACATTTTCATGTTGCCCTGCATCAAATAAATAAAGTAATTTTTTTTCACAATCCAACCACATCGAACGCAACTCATACTTATATGCTTATCAGGTTCTGACTTACACTAGCACGGAGGCAATGGTTTCGCAGGCAGTGTTTACATCAACACAAGCCTGAAAGTATCCATCTATTTATGTGCGCTCCAGACGGTATAATGTTTAGTTGTCTAGAGAACTTCGATTAGAACGGTTGTGTTTCGTTGGTTGTTCGGCGAAGACCTTGAATCTGTGATATCGTTTCTTTTCAATTGAAGCCGGAATAGTGCCTATGCATATGTATTCGGTGTTCCCAGTGTCAAATAATTAAGTTGTTGATGTAAATTGTGTCTAGTAATAAATTACAAACAAACCCCAGTGCTGGTACTATATTTTGCGCGACGTATAAATAAAGAATGGCTACACGAACCATTCTGGGTAAGTTATTTCATATTACGCTTAGGTGACTACAGAAAATATGTATGCCATATACCATATTGCTATTTTTCATGCGTTTTCTACCTAATAATAAAAATACATACAGTAGTGTCCGCTTATAACAAACTCGAAGGGACTGACCAAATTGGTTCGTTATAACCGAAGTTCGTTATAAGTGATACGCTAAAAAAATCATCAAGTTTTGTTCTGAAAATCAAAAAAAGAAAAGAAAAAGTGTTCAAAACACAAAAAATAAGTATGTATGTACATATTTTTATTAAATTTTTTATTTAAAAAAGTCATGAATTTTAGATTGTTTTGTTTGAGAAGATTTCAATTCGCTTAAAAACAATTCGACGTCTGCAAGTCCATTGAAAATTCTTTGGGGAGTGTTTTGTGGTTGAAGAAAAGCACGAAGGCCCTCAGCAAAGCGTAACGCGTCCGATATAGGTACTGGAGCTGCTACAAAATCGTCATTCTCACTAACTTCGTCATCTTCATTCTCGTCAACATCTCCACTACCACTAACAGAATCCACAATTTTTCCGGTCCTAATATCATGCCGTTTTTTAAATCTATTTAACCAACTCTTGCTAAGAGTGCATTCCTGATTTGTAAATTTTCGACCAAAGTCTTCGGCTTTTTTTTGTAGAATTGCACTACTCACGGTCACATTGTTGGCCCTTTGTTGGCTAAACCATTTCAACAATCCCCTATCCACCCTCTCGTTTGTAGGTTTTTTCACTTTTTTTACCTTTGAATTTGTTCGATTGAAGTGGTCCAGGATCTCCTCTCTTTTCTTCCAAATTGTGCCAACAGTCGATTTACTTAGCTTCATTTCCTTGCATAAATCGCTTTGTTTTACGCCTTCTTCTAAACGCTTTATTAAGTCGTATTTGTCTTTTAATGTGAAGCATTTTCTTTTATTTGTTTCCAAATCTCCCATTTTACTTAAATGATTTTTAAGCGCGTCACTTCACTCAACCTTTCATTTGTAAACATAAGGTTACTCGGGGAAGTACCGAACAAATTATATTGAAGGAAAAAATGTTGACGTTTGAGAATGTTGGTTCGTACGCAGCTATCCAGTTTTCGGGGAAGTCCCGAAAAGTTGGGAAAATCTGAATGACAATGTAAAGTGACAGATTTTTGGTTCGTTGTAACCGGACATTTTCTTTATTCCACGCACAGAATGGGTTCGTTATATGCGAAAGTTCGCTTTAGGCGGGTTCGCTATATGCGAAATTAAAAATCATAATTCTCATGGGGCATTGATTGGGACTTCATGAAATGGTTCGTTATAACCGAATGTTCGCTTTAACCGGGTTCGCTTTAAACGGTTACTACTGTATAGTCTTACAATTCATATCACTATTATTAGAAATCTAGACTTTCATGTAAGCCTAAAGTGGTACAGTTCGTTTTGAACTGAGTTGATTTTTGTGAAAACTTCATCACCAGGAGCAAAATATTTCTGTTATCTATTCCACCTTTCCTGTAGCTTATTTCAATAGGTTCTTAACATTTTGATATGGTTTATAATACTTTGCATTTGTATTTGCGATTCTTCTTTGTTTTGCATTTTGAGAATACCTGTTTTTCAATAATTTGTACACACATAACAATCAAAAGCAAATCAAAATAATTTAATCTATTACAAGAGCATTTTCTTATGTAAAATGTATATAAATGGTTGATGTGAATGATTTATAACAGGTTCTTCTGTATCGGTTTTTTTATTGGAGTCATTTCTATTCATGCATGATTCATTATACATATCTTCTAATAAATGTAATGAACTATTATCGTAATAACCCTTAAGAATTTCCTCCTTGCTCCCATTTGGGTACAACAGTTCGCTCCAAAATAGTGATCAATTTAAGAATAGAGATCAAAAAAGATAAGATCTACCAACACCCTTTGCGTAGGTTCATGACCGATAAGACTTCGAGATACGTTCCAATAGGTTTCAACCTGACTAGAATGCCTAGTGTTATAGATAAACTGTTCGTGGTCTGAAGCTAGTTTCTATTCAGTTGTTTTGAAAAAATTCCATCGAACTGATTTATATATTATGTATTGCGATGCATATATGTATACCCGTAAGATATAGTCCCATATTTAGTGAAGTAAGATTGAAAACATGATGACGAGACATATAAGTTTGAGCTATTATTATATATATATAGATATGGTTATCAACTTAATTTACTGGATGTTCGTATGCTTGCGAATCTATTTCCAGCATGTCTTATCGCTTGAGTTTAAAAGTTCAAATTATGACGTATATAATTGCATAAATCCTCTTTGGCCTAGTCCCGGTATTAGTTTATTGGGTGATAAGATTTGTAAACAAAGAAAAGTTTGTAAACATGCCATACGATCCAAGAAATTAGTTGTTTGATCCAAGTAACTAAATTAAATTTGTAATAAACTTTAATTTAGGTTAAAGAGCGTTTGTTTGTTTGTGCCTGCTATTTCGGCGGTGGCAGATTAAATCCCCGAATGCTTATAGAATTTTTCGCAAATATATACAGATTTATACACTGAAATAAAATCATGCGAGACTTTTAGCGCTGATGTTGCTTACTAGGCAGCTAATACGATTTAAATATTCTAAATTGCATATGTTCACATCACTAATTTCAATTCCAGTTCAGTTGGTCTGTCTATGTTATTAGCGAGTGAAACTGTTCTTTTGTTCTTAGAAAGGCAGTGACAACAAGTTGTAAGAAGAACGAAGCAAATAGAAATGACAATTTCAAAAAAGTTATTACCGGCGAGCGTTACTACGCATTTTGAAATAATCAAAAATTCATAAAAATAAATTCCAAATCTTTTAACATCTAATAGTCTATAAATGACAAACAAATCAACATCGATTTTTTTTCTTGACTGACACTCTTATCGCATTAGTGTAACTCAATATTGCAAATCTAGTTTGCAATAGTTCTCCGAAAAGAGTTTTAGTGCCCTATCGCACTTAAAAACTAAAAAAAGAACATAATTAAAATGTAATCCAGATTTTTGTAAGGTTGCTTATAACAAAAACTAGCTTAATTCGAGCTCGCAAACAGGAGAACGATTTTAGAATTATTTTCAACGCTTTATTCTTCAAATTGAAATTCCGTGGTTACCAAATTAGTAGTTCCTCCTACTGGTGATAACAGAGAGAGGACCAACGAATTGTTCAGCCCTTCCACTCGCACAATCAAAACTGGGAATGTGTTTAGCTCGAATGATAATTGTATTCATATACGACCTCAGGTAAAGGGTGATTTTTTAGCCATTATCATTTTGGCAACACTGGTTTAAACAGCTGACTCACGTTTCGTGTTTTGTTTCATTGTTAAACATCTTCAGTTTGATCTATAATTTAACCATGAACTGTCTTACAAACGAACAACGCTTGCAAATTATTGAATTTTATTATCAAAATGTGTGCTCTGTTAAGAAAGTTTATTGCGCGATTCTTCCAAAAAATTGTGTTCAGCGACGAAGCTCATTTTTGGCTCAATGGGTACGTAAATAGGCGGAATGGTCGATTTTGGAGTGAATATCAGCCAGAAGCATTGCAAGAGCTACCATTGTATCCAGAAAAAGTCACAGTTTGGTGCGGTGTATGGGCTATAGCTGGTGAAAGTACAGTCCAATTGTACTTCGCTTCAATTGACGCATTGGAAGACAACATTGAAGCATTTATTCGTGAGATACCGGCCAAAATGTTGGAAAGAGTGTGCCAAACTTGGACTAAGCGGATGGACCATTTGAGGCGAAGTCAAGGTCAACATTTCCATGGAATAATCTTCAAACATTAAATTATATGGACCGTACTATCGATTCAAATAAAGATTTCATGCATTTTTCTGAATTTTATGGTTTTTTTTAAACTTTCCTATAGCTTTAAAAAATCACCCTTTATAAAGTATTATATGTTCAAAGTGTTTTTATTACAATAATTGAGTATATAGAATGCCTGCTACAACTGCGCCGACTACCAAAAAAGCGAAGGTCAACAATTGGTCTATTCCGAATTCATAATTTTGTATTTTTGTATATATGCCTGATACAACTGAATGTATAAACCCACAAATCACGGCGAAAAGGTGTACGGCGGCTATCTAAAGAACGACGGTCAACTATCGGTTTAGCCGAATTTATCATTTTATGTTATTTTGTTGAGTTTTCATGGTCAACATTTTACTACTACGAACTCAACTGTGCCACGAAAATAAGTTTCAAATTGAGGCCAAAAACATTTACCTATCCCCTTTCCATAAGACAGCAAATGATATCGTATCAATTTCCTGAAAACGGGAATCTTAACATCTTCGTACTGCATTTGTAAATTTAATTTAGTGAAAAGTGGTTGCAAAACCTTTCGAAATACAGGGAAAATCCCTTCCACTAGCTTCGCTTCTGTTTTATTTTTTTGTAAATTGTGAAAGCATCATGTTGTGACATCCGACATGTTGTAGAAAAAAGCCAATGGAATTCGCTTCGACAAGTGTGACATGACGTCGATACCAACCTAATGCTTATTGTAAAATAGTCTTACTTGTTGTTGCTTATGGCTTTCTTGCTGTTCCAACATAGTGAACTGCTGAAAATAGAACGACTACTTCAGATTGTTTCGGCATATGCAGTGTTTAACGTGCCGAAACTGTCTGTAAATTCAAGGAAAGACAAAGATTTCAACAAACATTTTATTTTATTTCATTCATATCATTAACTCCCACAAAGGCACGGAAAAATCGTAAATCGTCATCATGTATTTGCGATCTTATTCTTTCGGTCATTATAGATATTTCATATGATATGTCAGATATGTTAGAACAAATACTGAGTTTAAAACCGTATCTAGGCTTTGACACCACGCTCGACCTTTCTGATTACAGATCTTTCAAGATAGCTGTTTAATAATGCAAAATTGATTAAAATCAAAAGAGAACTCGTATTCGACTAATTAAATGAAAATTAAAGACAGCTCGAATCAAACATTATAATTTTATTTCAAGTGATAATTACGAGCGACAATGTACACTACTTGGCGGTTGCTATTAAAAAGGAATGAGCAAACGATTATTGAACGACTCATTGCCTCTGATCTATGACTAAGTTCATAAAAGAAAGAAAACCGATTCGCTCTCAACAACAACACACTGCACCCAGCTACAACTATGATCATACGAGTTGGTACAATCCGATAGTTTTCCTCTGCGTATTTGAGGTGCAATGGTAGAGGTAAATGGACAGCATGTTTATCTATATGAACATATTCGCTCTTGCATACAATTATATAGAAACACTACATAGGGTAAATCATACAATGTTTTGTTTTAAATTAAGCTAAAATTAATTCGATTTAAAATACAATAGTTAAATCCAATAATCAATAAATTCTGATAATGTTTACGTTAAAATTAATTATTTGAATTCATTTCTTAACACACCGGCGCCCCTGAAGGGAACATCATCAATGCCGGGATGCAATTCTTCGAAGGGCCCTAAAGCCCACTGAGAAGGAAGCAACTTAGGTTCTTGCACGACCACAAGGTCGCCCAGTTGCAAGTCCCGATTGGTACATCTCCATTTAGGGCGCTGCTGAAGAGAGGTTACGTAGTCATACTGCCATCGTTGCCAAAAGCCTTGTAATATATTTTGAAGCAGTTCCCAACGCCCAAGTCGATTGATTGGAACATCCACACAAGCAGTTTCTGGTATTGCGGTGTACGGGCGACCTATAAGGAAATGAGACGGGGTTAATGGGTTTAAATCGCTGTCCGAAATGGCACATAAGGGTCGAGAATTCAGCAAAGCTTCTATTTGGGCGAGCAAAGTGCCCATTTCTTCAAAAGTTAGTAAGCTGCTACCAATGACGTGATGAAGATGCTGCTTAACACACTTGATACCCGCTTCCCACAATCCTCCAAAATGGGGAGCGTGAGGCGGAATAAACTCCCCTCGAATGTTCTCCGTCCCCAACGCCGTTGAAACTAACTCGTTGTGCTTCAGAGATCGCACCAACTCGTGCACTTCCGATAATTTCCGAGCTGCTCCTTGGAAGTTGGTGCCGTTGTCGGAGTGGATGACACTACATTTTCCTCTTCTGGAAATGAATCTCCGCAGGGCAGCAATAAACGCATCCGTAGAGAGATCACTGACAACTTCCAAGTGGAGCGCTTTTGTTGCCATACAAACAAAAAGAGCAATATAACCCTTTATTTCCTTTGCCTTTCTAAGTTTGGAGGCACGAAGCGTGATGGGACCAGCAAAGTCGCACCCGGTTTGGTCAAATGCAAATGGTGAAAAAACATTCGTGCACTATCTTTCGGATCATGTTTGTAGCTCCCAGTATCCAGTATCCTGCATGAAGGAACTTCTGATGGCCATCCAAAAGTATAAGCTGCGAAATACGATGGTTTTTTGGTTAAATTATTGGATGTTTAATGCTAAAGGGAATGTGGGAAGCATTCGAGATCCGCCCTCCAACTCGCAACAACCCGACGTCATCAACGAACGGAGATAACGACGATAGTTTGGAGCTTTGTAGCATCCGATTTTGTTGTTTTAACATTTGAATTTCGTCCTGGAACTCCTTCTGACAAACCGAAGACACGTTTCTTTAGAAGAACGGAGCTCGGAGAAGAGTAAAAAATCTAAAGATCGCTCCTCAAGAGGAAGCTTGCAATTCCGCGCAAAGCGTAGAACGTTGGCGACAATACGAACTAACCTGGTCCAAGATGATATTTTACTGAGTAGTTCATCCATAAAATGGTTTTTCGGCGACGATGTAAGTACAGTGGCTCGGTACTTCCTTTCTTCTGGCACAATTTCCATCTTCCGTAGCATGTATTCGGCCATTGACTATGGTCTGATGCGATCCAAGCAGGTCCTTTCCACCACAAACTTAACTCCATTAGCTTACTTGGTTCCACCCCTCGGAAAGCGACATCAGCAGGACTATCTTCGGACTCCAAACAGAACGAGGTAAAAAATCCAGTATCTCCGCTGTACGGTTAGCTACGAAAGTTCCCCATCTACGGGGAAGAGAAGATAGCCAGGCTAAAGCGATAGTAGAGTCAGTGAAAGCGAAGAGTTTCCGGGTGTAACCTCCCACGACGAGCAGACTAGCTTCATAACTCGGCTGTGTAGCAGAGCTTCACATAATTCCACGCGAGGATTCGAAACCTGCTTAGCCAGTGTCACGCGCGTTTTCACAGTCACAAATTGTACCTCAACGACCCCATTTTCAGCAACGCTCCGAGCATAAATTACATCTGTATCCTACATCCTACTCACATTGTCCCGACAAAATGGCAGTTCCACAAAATACTTGTTATCTGGAGCTCTGGAAAAGGTGTTCTCAAAATGGAGATCAGCATTGTCTTCACTACCCACCGAAGGGATATCAGAGTGCACCTCTTCAATTTCGAAAAAGGATTTCAAAATCCTATCAAGGTCCACTCCTACGTGTAACGACACAACCCGGTTCTTGGTAATATTACCTGAAACTACCCAGCCGAAAACAGGATTGTGTGCAATTATATTTCCAACGCCATCCGTGCGAAGACCATCTCGCAAACTACTCCACACCAAGTCTGAGCCAAGCAACATATCAATAGGACCCGGGGAGTTGAAGTCCGGATCAGCGAGTGGCAGATCGTTCAAAGAAATGAGTCCATCGTACTCGAAGGAGATCGAGGGTGTAATTGAGGTAGTTGTTTTCAATACAAATGCTTCAACATTCATGATTGAAGAATCAAAACGCGGTTTCAAACCGAGAAAGTCAGAACACTGAAGTAGCTTATGGTCACCCCTTTATTTTGGATACATTGTATTCACAACAGCTAAGCTTCGCACTCTGCCCGAATGGTTTGACGAACGCGAACTATCGGTAGAAGTTACTGACGGCATATTCAAAAAGTAAAATTCAATAAAGTAAATTCAAAAAGCTATGGGTGCTTTCAGTAAACTGATTGATTATATACAATGGCCTATTGTACCGACGATCTAATTTTTTCAAAGCCATGTCATAATTAGCATCGAATACACAAATACCATTCAGCAAACTAGCAGCTTCATCCCGTAAAAAGGATTTAAAATACCGGAATTTCTGCGAACTAGATAAATTGTTTTTGCAGTGTATGCTACCTAGGAACATATCACGAAAACACGGCCACTCCCGATAGTCACCACCAAACAGCGCTATTTTAAACGTTGGCAACTCAATTTCTGAGCATTTTATGGAGTTCGAAATAGTCGGAACATCCGCCTCTGCTCTACACCCACGCGTGTTTTCCCGAGAAGGAGTCGTTTTGTTAGAAACCAAATCTGTAGAGGAACTTTTGGTTCCAACATTCGAATACCGGCCGAAAGCTTTTACTCCGATTTAATCGCGAATAGGAAGGTTTCCTCTAAGGAATTTGAGAAGCAATGATTTGGCCGCGATGAATTTTTTCTTCCAAACTCCTTTCTGGATCCACATAACCTTCTTCGCGATGGTATTGGTGAAGGTCGTACTGATTCCCATTCAAATCCTTCCACGTCTCCTCAAGGCAATCTAGGCGCACCTCTAGCGCCTCAATTAGCGTATCCTCAGGAATTGATAGCGCAAAACTATATATGCGATTGAGGGAAGCTTTAATATGGTTCCGAGATTGCAATAACACTTCCATGATTTTGCAACAGACCCAGCAGCAATTTACAGCAATATCCACCGAGTCAAGATCCCTAGAACACAGCAAATTCCCAATGTTTCAATATTACCTCTCCTCGTGGCGTGTCGACTGTATCCAAATGTCCAACGAGATAGCAACCACCCGAATCAGCGCGAAACGAACTACAATTCAAAAAATTATTTGGCGTGGAAGGACCAATTTGTTTAATAATGCAAAATTGATTAAAATCAAAAGAGAACTCGTATTCGACTAATTAAATGAAAATTAAAGACAACTCGAATTATAATTATAATTTTATTTCAAGTGATAATTACGAGCGACAATGTACACTACTTGACGGTTGCTATCAAAAAGGAATGAGCAAACGATTATTGAACGACTCATTGCCTCTGATCTATGACTAAGTTCATAAAAGAAAGAAAACCGATTCGCTCTCAACAACAACACACTGCACCCAGCTACAACTATGATCATACGAGTTGGTACAATCCGATAGTTTTCCTCTGCGTATTTGAGGTGCAATGGTAGAGGTAAATGGACAGCATGTTTATCTATATGAACATATTCGCTCTTGCATACAATTATATAGAAACACTACATAGGGTAAATCATACAATGTTTTGTTTTAAATTAAGCTAAAATTAATTCAAATTAAAATACAATAACAATATTTAATTTCAATATTTAAATTCATTTCTTAACACTAGCTGTTTCAATATTGATCTAGCTTGCCCAATCCCATAGGAAAGATCAACATTACTCCGCCCATCACTCGTGAAAAGACCCTGAGATACTTAAACTTCTCCACCTGTTTCAATTTTACTCCACTCACATGCAGAGTGCATTGCACAGGCGTGCTGGAAAATACCATAACCTCTGATTTGTCCACGTTGGCCTTTATCCCTGCATCTGCACATACTATCACAAATCGATCGAGTGCGCGCTGGAATTCCGTTTGGGTGGGAGTGAGAATACAATCCAGAGTTTTCTTCGAGGATCTCGGTCGTATGCCTTCTCTAAATCTACAAAAACAGCTGTAGATTGGTTTGGCATACTTCAAGCCTTCTCGAGTACCATTTTTAGAGTGAAAAGCTGGTGGGTTGTGCTGCTGTGCGGACGATGGACGCACTGTTCATCTTGGATTCGACCAAATCTCTGGAGCACCTTAGCGTAGACTTTACTAGTGAGACTTCAATGAAACGTGCTCCAGTATTTGGAGCAATTTATTGTACCAGAAGCAAATCTACTATTTAAGCAATCAGCTTCTTTTGATATAATTTAAATCTCTTCTTTATTAATCCTGAATTCACACGTATCATCCATCCTGATAGTTCGATATTCTCGTGGAAATCTGCTTCAATGGTGATTCAGTTCTTAATGCCGTCAGCTGCCCAAATAGCTATATACAGTTTTTGGGTTCTAGGTGCATACGGCATATCTGATACATGGTCGTGCGATAGTACGGCCCTTGTACCTGAGTTCCAGCTTCCGGTGTCTTGAATCATGTCTCATTTTTTGTTTGTTTTGGGCACCCGCTTATTGTCTGCTCATTCCTTACGAATTTGTACGATGTTTGGTTCCTATTGGTTGATCTTAGCTCTTGCTGCCAGCACATTTTGATGAGGATCTATGGGTACATGTACCATCATCATCTGATGTGCGATTTTCTCGTTGCTTCGTTGTAGGTGCATTTTGTACGTGAGTCACTCGACTGTTGAGATACTCATTAAAGAACTCAGTTTATCACCACCCCACTGTTATTTAGCGTCTCCCGCCGAATGAGTGTAACCACTCTTGTTTTGCGCTTTTGCAGAAAAGAGGTACTTTACCAATAAAATTGGTTCTATCAAAGAGGTCTATCCAAGACTCTACTGGTACCAATTGTACTTATGAATGCTTTTGTGTAAAAAGATGTCTGTGTTCATTGTGTGCATTGAAGACATGCCATTTGCACAGCAGAAATCCAACACCTTCTATCCGTTCGCGTTCTGATGAAGATAATTTTTATTTCGTAATAGAAATAATACAAATTTTCGTTTTCCGCAACAAACCATCAAATTGACACCGAGCAAAAGATTATCACCGCAGTATTTAATATGCACTAGTGTTAATACCCCCGTTGGTGGCCCGTGGCTTTGTGGGTATATGCGTCGAACCCAAAGTCGTGATCGTATGTTCGATTCCTGCTCTGCGTGACAAAAATAATTTTCACGGCCCCACCTCTTTCGAGTCACAGACAATACTCAAAGAGTATTTCCTAGAAAAAGCTTATCAAACTTGGCTATTCGGAATCGGCATGAAACTGTAGGTCCCTTCCACTCGAGAGAGAACAATAGCACAACACGAGTGGTTGCTGAGAAGCTAAGCTCGAGCCCTCTACGGGCTGTAGCGCCACCTATTTTAATATTATATATATTATATTATATATTTAAATAAAGTGTTAATACCCCACGATTTCGTAGTGAAAATATTTACGTTTTTTCTCAACCATTTTTTCTCAACCATTTACACACGTGGAGGAATATCAAGCGATTCATAAGAAAAAGTTCTTGGAAATCCCATCTATGCGATGTTCACTTGTTGCGCAAGTATGTAATTAATTTAGCTCTGAAATTTTATCTAAATCCGCTAATCCGTTCAGAAGTTCAATATTCACAATTTCAGCAAAATTGAATGATTTGTGTGTAGCTGTGTATATGTACATGCATAGATAGTTTCGGAATGACAAAATAAGAAAAGTGCGAAAGTGTTTACTGTTTCCTATTCGTTTGGTGACTCAGGCAGTCGTTCGTACATGTTTAATTGAGGCGTAGAAAAAAATGAATTGTTGCACCAAAGCAAAATATGAAAAATGTGTGTGGCTATATGGCAGTTACAACACACTGGTGGATGGAGCCTTGCTCTCTTATTTCTGAAGTGTAGTTTTGAAACTTTTGTCGGTCAGACACACAAAGTTTTTACTTTATATATAGTTAGGATATTTAATTTATTTATTAATTTTATAAGTAGCATTAAGTTTACATAATTTTACTTTGTTTGCACAGCTTGTACAGAGATATGATAATTATTATATATGATATATATTATAAAATCAGCATTTACATTTATATTTGTTTACATACAGTAATAAAAAAAAAATAAGTAAATAAATATATATATATATATATATATATATATATAGTAAGATATAATATAAATAATAAATAAGAAGATAAATAAATATAAAAATAAATAAATAAATAAATAATTATAAAAATAAATAAATATGGGAATAAATAAGCAAACAAACAAAAAATAAATGTATAAGTTATGTAAATAGACAAAATAAATAAGTATTAAGAAATAAGGTAGAAAATAAATAAGCAACAATATATAATTATATATAATTTAACAGTTTACAGTTAAACGAACAACAAAAAATTAATGTACAAATGCCAAATACAAAATGGTATTTACAAGTTTGAGTAGTATAGTTAAGATATAGATTACTCTACTTTCAACCGTTTTAACTTTATATTTCAGCTCCATTGACGCTCCACGGCGTCTTCAGGACACTGTCCAGCCTACACCCTACACCCAAACCGACTGTTCCATATGAAATGCCAGAGTGTTCGTTTGTGCCACAAAACTATCAAGGTCCGAGCTACGACAAGATGATCCAAATTCGCAAAACTCATCTGACACCGAATGTCGTGTCTTATTACAAGAAACCTCTGCTCATTCACAGTGGTCACATGCAGTGGCTATTCGATCACGAGGGGAAAAGGTACCTTGACATGTTCGGTGGTATCGTGACTGTATCCGTGGGACACTGTCATCCGTTAGTAATCATGCCATAAAAAATTAAGAATGTTTATGAAATTTTCTCCTTTTTCTACAGCAAAGTAAACAAAGCTCTAGAAGATCAGGTCAAGAAACTGTGGCATACAACCAATATATATATGCACCCAAACATTCACGAGTATGCCAAACGGCTAACGGACAAATGCCCGGGTAACCTTAAGCAAGTTTATTTTGTGAATTCCGGATCGGAAGCCAATGATCTGGCCATGCTCTTAGCCCGTGTTTACACCGGCAACACAGACATTATCACCTTACGGAACAGCTATCATGGAATGTCCCCGTATACAATGGGATTAACAGCACACTCAACTTGGAGATTCCCACTTCCAGGTGTGCACAATGGCATCCATCATGTTATGAATCCCGATCCATACCTTGGTATCTGGGGCGGATCAGCCTGTCGAGACTCTCCCTGTCAAACTGATCGCAGATGCGATTGCAACGCTGAAACAGGCTGTATGGCCGGAGTGGAATACTACAAGGAACTAGAGCAGATTTTCAAATTTTCGCTGCCTCGAGGTAAAGTGGCGGCCATGTTTGCTGAGTCGATTCAAGGTGTCGGTGGAACTGTTCAGTTCCCGAAAGGTTACATTAAGAAAGCTGCTGAATTGGTTCGTGCTAATGGAGGGGTTTTCGTCTCCGATGAGGTACAAACTGGGTTTGGTCGAACTGGTCAACATTTTTGGGGATTCGAGAGCCATGATATTATTCCAGACATTGTAACGATGGCAAAGGGTAAGGTTGATTCATTATTTTAAGATTTGTTTCAGATCACATTTCTTTTCTAGGTATTGGAAATGGTTTTCCTTTAGCAGCTGTGGTGACAACACCAAAAATCGCCGAATGTCTTAGCATTGCGCTCCATTTCAATACATATGGTGGCAACCCACTTGCCAGTTCCGTGGGGTTGGCTGTACTTGATGTGATTGAAGAGGAAAAGCTTCAAGAAAACTCGCTAGAAGTGGGAACTTACTTGCTCAAGGCTATTGAAGAACTCAAACAGCGCTACGATATCATTGGAGATGTCAGAGGCAAGGGACTCATGATTGGTATCGAGTTCGTATCGAATCGTGTTACAAAAACTCCGCTAAGCACACCACATGTCTTGGAGATCTGGGAGTGTTGTAAAGATATGGGAGTTCTCTTTGGACGTGGAGGCATCTCTGGAAATGTAAGTGATTATATGTTTTCATTCCTCGAATCCTTTCCATTGAGTCACTGAACAACATTTTAGGTGTTTCGCATTAAGCCGCCCATGTGTGTAACTAAAGCAGATGTCAAATTCGCCGTTGACGTTCTCGATAGGGCTCTGTCGGGTTTCTGTGCGAAGAATTAGTTCAATGCAAAACTGTTTACATAGTTGTTAGGGTTCCTAATCAATTCAAACTACCTCAAAGAAATTCTGGTCAGAAGTCATTTGTATATTTCTGTTGCATTTTTTTTAAGGAAGATCTTCAAGGATATAAGGCTTCGTTGTTTATGCTAAGTTCAAATAAAGAAATAATTATAACAATCTGTATTTGCATTTTTATTCAGATACCAAATAAAATATGGTTCAAGTAACACCGCACATTTTTATTTTTTACTATATTGAACTAACTGGACTATCAAAATTAATGCATATATTCTTCTACCTTTTCTAATACATTTCAGGTGTTAAGAATAAAACCACCACTATGTGTGACCCACGGTGATGTTGATTTCGCTATATATATCTTGGATACAGTCCTATCTAATTATCACAATAAGAAACGTCGGTGTTGGCATAGAAACGTGAGAACATAAGAACCTGAAATACGTACCAGTGCCTAAATGATTCAGTCAAAAGAGACTTCTTTTAGCACTAACTTTCCTATTGGCGGGATCAGATATACAAATCTCATTTGCTAATGTTGTATCTTGTTCAAATTGAAGTTCTTCAATTTGTAGATGAATGCTTAAAATGTATCGAATCGGCATGATAAACAGTGAATAAATAAAGGAATATCAACATTATACACACATATACAGAATTTGTACATGCATACATACATATGTATATGTATACAAACGCATACATACATATTATACCTACAACGTGAAGCAAAATCAGATATTAAGAACCATAGAGATGTTTGACTTTACCGACGAATTTATATTGAAAATCATTACACCCCAAAAATGCCGACTCATTCGTGAGTTTGTGCCATGAAGAAAGTCAAAATTCGTGAAGTGCTTACGGTAGGTTTATGTTTATTAAGAGATAAATTGAACATGATGTTACAAGATAAGTAGATCATTTACAACCATATAATATCGGTTACATTCAAATAATATTATTACATACATTAAGAATGTTTATGAAATTAATGAAAACTAACTTTAATATTTACTTACAATTAGACAACATTAAAATATTTGGTATTGTCCTATTAATGACAATTAAAATAAAAAAAAAAACGGTGTTTTTTCCAAATCGTCATGATAAACAGTGAATGAAGGAATATCAAAATTACACACACATATACAAAATTTGTACATGCATACATACATATGTATATGTATACAAACGCATACATACATAATATACCTACAACGTGAAGCAAAATCAGATATTAAGAACCATAGAGATGTTTGACTTTACCGACGAATTTGTTGCACACAAGTTTGGAAATCATTACACCCCGAAAATGGCGACTCATTCCTGAGTTTCTGCCATGAACAAAGTCAAAATTCGTGAAGTGCTTACGGTAGGTTTATGTTTATTAAGAGATAAACTTAACACGATGCTACAATATAAGTAGATCATTTACAACCATATATTATCGGTTACAGTTACCATAAATAATATTACTACATATATTAAGATGTTTTAATGTTTTCTTATAATTAGACAAAGTTCAAATATTTGGTATTGTTCTATTAATGACCATTAAAAAAAATAATTTTTTTGTATTGCATTTGATATATCAAAAAGTGATATAAAACTACAAAACAACATGTAGGAAATAAACATATAGGAGAAACTAACAAGGATGTGACCAAAACTAGTATCTACATGAGTTGTAGTATGTACTTCACATATGTTGTTATAATAATATATAATATAATATGGGTGTCGCAACAGCCCCAGGGCCTAGCTTCTCAGCAACCACTCGTGTTGTGCGTGCTATTGTTCTCACACGAGTGGAAGGGACCTACAGTTTTATGCCGAATCCGAACGGCATTGTTTGAAAAGCTTTCTCTAGACAGGAAATACTGTCAGTGACTCGAAAGAGGTGGGGCCGTGACAATTGTTTTCGTCGCACAGAGCAGGAATCGAACCTACAACGCCACGGGCCACCACATATGTTGTTACATTTGAATTTTTTATTTGTGGAATAATATACGAAGATAAATATGTACTTTTAAAGAGAGTACAGTTTTACGATTTTACTTTTTTTCATTTTCTTATTTTCTCTCTTAATATGAGCGACCCGTGTAAGCATTATTATAAAGTCATCATATTCTAAAGATTCAACAGAATATAAGAGTTAACACTTCTAAACGTCACCATTATGGTTCTATAAGCGGGGATAATACAGCTTACATTTGAGACTTTATACAGTTCCCAAAGTAAAAAGGCTTTGCATATTAAGGCATGAGAAACTTTTGTTGTTATTTTTTAAACATTATCTTATGTTATTCAAAAATGTTATTCAACACTTGTGTCACATGCATTAAGCTGCTCAAATCCTTCTGGAATTGGTTGAAGCGCTTGATAGCGAGCAAAGTCATTTTGGCTTAGTGGCTTCTGGAAATTTGAATTGCATTTCAGGAATCTTAACATGAGAGCAATACGCTCAGTAAATTGAATATAATCAATGTTTCATTTGAACGTTTATTTATTTATTTATTCCATCTACCGAGTTTAACTCTTACAGATTTCGGAAGTTTATAATAATATCTTTGTATTGTACAAAATGTTTGATTAACAATGATTAAATAAATATACACTAATAACAATTGAAAATGAATAGAAGATTAAATAGATATAGTAATAAATAGTTATATAAATAGAAAATTGAAATAACAAAAAAATAAATAAAAATTTCGTAGAAGGAAGGTTAGAAAATTCGGCAGATGTTCTTTTAAGAAATCCAAGCATTGAATAAGCTTTAGCAATTATATAGTCAATATGAAATTAAAATGAAGTTTTCGTGTCATCAAGCCAAGGTCTTTCATTTCAGTTTTCCTAGAGAGACAGATCCTAGGTATAGAATTGTCAAAGGTAATACGACATGGTAAACTGAAAATTAATGACATTTGTTTATATAACCTTAATCTATTTACATCAGACCAATTAAATAAATTATTTAAATCATTTTGAATTTTAACACAATCTTGAGAGTTAACACGCAAGAAAATCTTAACATCGTCGGCATACATCAAACATTTAACGTCATTAATGACTGAATGAATCTCGTTGGTGAATATATTCAACTATAATGGGCCAATAGGGCTACCTTAGGGAACTCCAGATAGTACCTTAGTGGCTACGTCTTCTAATGCTTCGTCGCGCGAGGGTGTGACCTCATCTAGCTCCAAAACCGCTGAAGCAAAATGTCGACATCAATAGCAGTGTGGAGCCACGCAACTGGTTTTTGTGTTTGTTTATTATCAATAACCTACCGGTGGATCGTCTCGCCCTCGAATTTGTTTTCCTTTCAGCATAAATCATAGCTTGTCATCTACAAGCAGCATGTCAATAGGGCCTTGAGCGTTGAAATTAGTGTCGGCGAACAGCCACGAGTTTGTCCAGCGTTAGTAGAAGATAGCCCAAGAATTGGAACTCGTGCATACCTACGAGGGAAACCAAGTCGTTGAGCGAATGATTCAACCTTGAAGAAGAGTTGAGATCCGGAATCAAGCAGTACAACTAATTGATTTATCCGAATAGTCCTGAACATTTGACAAAAATTTGGAAGCAAAGAATGGTTGATTATAGGTGGAGGAACCGGCGATGAATGGTACTGATTGGGTCGACAAGGTTGAATTAGCGACTGAGTTGGTTCAAGCTGCGGTATTACTAGTTATTTCTGATGGATGACAGCGAAACGACGATCGACATTTGTTTGCAGAATGTCCAATACGAATACAAATGAAGCACAAACAGTTTGTTTTAACGAACGAACGGCAGTACGCGATGCCAATTTACGAACACGCACACACCTATATTTCACAACAGTGTGTGTGGGTGTGTATGTGTACCCGTTGCAATAGGCAATGGAGGAAATTGTTTTTGAAGACGTTGGTATGAGTCTGGATGATGGTACTTGTTTTTTGTTTTTTTCATTTTTGTTTTTTTTTCAATTTATTTACTTAAATGATAGACAAAAATGTTTCAAAAAACTAAAACTAAATTATGTCCGCAACACTACGATCGCGTCCACCATGATGTATATTTCATGTATGTGCCTAACATATATAATATATACGCCGCGGGTTACATGTGTTGCTCAAGACAACTGCCTAACAACAGTAGGACACAACATTAGCAATCGAAGCAAGCATCCCAATAAAGTACATCATTGGCAACATTGGCACGCTATCCACTTGTAACCTTAAAAACCAGCTATGGTGCAGTCGTAACGTGCTACCTGCAACCTGCAATCTGCAACCACTAGTCCACCTGATGGCTTGACTTGGCTTGGCTTGGCTCGTATGTTTCCTTCTTTATTTATTCTCTGTTCGCTTTTGCCTATTGTGTACTGTTATATTTTCTTGTTCAATATATGTTAGATGTAAGCTGGAAGAGACTTGTGACTTCACTCATGTATTACCAGTTGATAATAAGACGTACATATTAAAAACAGGAATTTCAATTTGATTTTTATATTTGATATTACTCGCGGTGCACCTTCTTTTATTTTTTTTATTTAATTTTTTTTTGTATATATATTTATTAATTTTTTTTTCTTACGACTACCTTAAACCTTTGTAAGTCGGCCACCAGTTGACCATGGTCACGGTGCAGTCGCGTCGTATTTAGAAAAGCTGAGGCGAGGACTGGTAAAATTGCCGTTCTTTGACAGACTCTCTTCTGTCTCGAGCAGAGATCGCTCTACTGAACCGGAGGAGATGCTGGTGACTGCGAGCGACATCCCGTTCATATAGAAGTCCACTGTTGGGCGTACGACATGGAAGATTACAGGACATTCGTGTGGATTAGGCCAATTGTGTCTAGGTAGAGGAACGCCTCGGGAGGAATAAAGCCGGTGCAATCTCTCATGATACATAACTTTGGAGTAGTATGAACCAAAGACCAGACAGTTGGAAGAAGAATTAGCTCGTGCCTTCTAGTCAGCTTAATAATAAAATTATTAATCCTGTTTATGTTTGCTCTATTACACAAGATCTCTTTGGAATAGTACTCCTTGTACTCAGACTCGGGTGTACAATACACCTGACACAAGTCTGAAGACACTGTCTCTCAAACAACCTCATCTTTTCCATCTGGGAAAGACTCACGTTGAACCACAGTGGACAACCGTATACCATAATTGGCCGGATGAGAGCCATGTAGCAGATTACCTTCACCCTGCTATCAGGTTGGCTGCTGTAAAACAACCTCCTTGCCACAGCAAAGGCTTTTTTGGCTTTAGCCAGAGCAATATCTACATGTTTGTCAAAATACAGATATTGATCCAACCAAATGCCAAGATATCTAACTACATTTTTCACATCTAACGGGGGTTAACAATGCCGAACTTACGTCAGCTTGTGCGCGTATCCCTTGATGCCATGTACAACGGAGTCCTGAAAAGGATAGTTTCACACTTCCGGTAGTTAAAAGTCAACTTCCAGTCGTCGCAAAATTTATGAAGTCACGTTGCAACATGATATTTATTACTTCGACCTTCGGACCTGCTCTGTACACCACTATATCGTCGGCATACGCAATTAAGTCCGCCATGGAACCTATAAGATCTGTAGTGAATATTTACAACATCGGCGAACCAATCGCTCCTTGTTGCAGACTATTTTTTATGTCAAAAACCGTCGAAGAGGTTACATCGCCACTTTTCACGACGAACGTTTTACCTGTTATCATGTCATAGATCGTGTATAGCAATGCTATACTTATGCCAAGCCTGACCACTTTCCGGAAGAGGCCATCTAATCAAACGGTGTCGAAAGCTTTCTCTCAGTCAGTCAGGCAAGCATGCGTGCATTGTTTTCTGTCTTTATTCCATTGAATGTCGGACACTAGTTTGGACGCGGTATATATGGTTTCATGCCCCGCCTTGAATCCGAACTAGTTGTCCGGTATGATATTATTTTCCTCAACCCATTGTTTCAGAATTCGAATGACTATCTTTTCAAAAACCTTGCTTATGCAAGGAAGAAGGCTGATCGACCCAAGATTTGTAGGAATTTGATCTTTTTTTGGCCCTTTTAGGGATTGTTTGTACCACCGCTGTTTTCCAATGTTCCGGGTAATAAGCATTACTCAGCGCATTGTTAAACAATGTTGTGTAGATCCACACCGCTTCGGGGGAAGATGGCGAAGAACAATATTCGGTATACCATCGATTCCCACTGTCTCCTTCTTCTTCAGCGAGGTTAAGATACCCTGGAGATCTTCTTGAGAAATCAAGATGTGATTTCTATCATCGGCGACGGCACTATTTGCAGTGTAGTCATCATTGAACCTTATGAAATCTGGATTCTCAGATCGCCATTGACTTATCTCATTACGAAGATTAATTTGGTTCAGCAGGGCTTCGTTCACCAATTCGTGATTCGGCCTACAAACCTCGTTGACCATGGTACGTTTGATTACGGCATCCATTTGTCAGAGGTATCTGTCAACCCCCTAATTCGTCAGGTTTCTGTTAGTTAGCAGCTTAATCCCACTCGAACGTTCCACGGAAAAAGTCCTCGAGAAGAGTGGCCAGCGGACCTTATTATAATTATAGGGGTACTTCTGGACATATACCCCAGTTCATTCACCTCATTCGGGAGCTGAATAGCCGCAAAGAGTCCGCAATCCGATCACTTTCGTACTCAATGGTAGTTAAGCAGTCCGTGTGCGTCTTTTCAAGTCTGGTATTGTCAGTGGTTTGTTTGTAAGTAATAGATGCTTCTGCGATGCGATAGCCTATCGGTTACAAGCAAGTCTAGCTTGAACTTAATATAGTGCTCTACCAAACAGTTGCGATTTGGGTCAGGATTGTCAGCTGCATAGATCACATATAAACGCTTTCCACCCTTGAGAGGAATGCGTGCAATTCACGTTTCAAGCACTTGAAATCTTCGCACTTCACTGCTATACATGACCTTATTACATAGGCCATTAAGAGCGGAAACCCGCCTGAAACTGTTTTTTTTTTTGTGCTCAGCGATCGGCAGGTTCATTTCAGCTTCGGGTTGCTTGGCCACTGCGGCCGAGGTCACCTTCGGCACTGTCTGTTGTACCGGGTGCCTTCCTGGTGCCATTTTGGCGAAGGAAACTTTCGGTGTAACAGCGGTAAATGGAGCACGAGGCGCTTTTACCGTTTTTGCTTTCTCTTTAGCCTCTATGATTTCTGAGTTCTTGGACTCTTGGACATCCCCGATAGCTTGTCGGAGGTCCGTTAGTCGTACAGATTACGCACATTAGATTACTCTTATCGTCGACCTTTTCCGTCGCTAAGCGGCATTCCCTTTGGATGTGGGTTATAGCGCACTTGACGCAGCGAGACTGCATTGGTATTTCTTAGTGTGTAACAAAAATAGAGCCTAAGCGATTAATGCGCTTTAGACTGTCTTTTTTGCTGTCTGGGCTGATCTGGACAAGGAAGAACGGAAGTTTCCTGTTCTTCCTTCTCGTTATCGCAGTGTTGAAGGGCTTAACCCCAACGAACGTGGCATCGTCGCTCTACGCACGACGCAGCTCAGTGAGGTTATCATCGGGATAAGTAGCACGATCCGCGCCTTAAGCAGCATAGTCTGCACTTTTTCTACTTTAGGAGTGTATGAATAAAAATTGGTCCCTGCAGTCGTTAATTCCTCTTTTACAGCGCCACTAATAAGTAGTGGGCAGATAGCCTTAGGGACCCTTTATATTTAATAAAAAAGGAGTTTTTAGTGGGCTACTTACATAGTTTGTCAACGTCCTTGGTCTCCATTCCGAAGACGTTTATTTGGGAGCATCTCTCTGCTTTCGGTGTTGCTCCTTGCAGCTGTTGCTGTTTCTGTTGGTGTTGGTTCTTCGGATGCTGCTTTTTTATGCGGCAGTTGTAGTTGCTGCTGCTGTTTTTGTTGTTTGGCAGCTGATATACGCTGTCCCTTTGACAACTTGTGTAGTTGCTGCTGCAGCTTTGGCTGCTATCCTAATCTTCGTTTTCTGTCTCGGATGGCACTAGGGAGCTGAAGGGGTTGCCTTTGCCTCAGTAGGAGAAATTCCTTTCGCCCTCTGCCGACTCGTCTCGTCTCATAGTACGTCGTCTACTGCTTGTTGTTGTAGTGCTAATGCTACTACAGTTTTTGTTGTTTCTGCTACTTCTATGTTGGCTGCTGCTATTGCTGTTTTTGAACTTGTTATTGTTTCTGCTCTTGTAGTTGCAGTTGCTCTGCTCCTATTGTCGGCTTTTCCGAGACGTCAATGTCGCCTGAGGTAACAGTAGTTTGGCGTTTCACCGTGCCTGGCGGCGGTTGCAGCTTCTTCCTCTCTTCCGGATGCCTTGATACACCAGTTTGGTGGCCTGATGTGCCTGCTACCGGTTCACTATCCATACCCGTTTTTGGGAGCTCGGGTTTCTATTCTGCGTCCATCACGCCACTCACACAATGTGTCTCTATTTGTTTGTTTTTAAACAAAATTAAATTTTTTAGATTTGCATGGAGATCGAACCTCAGTCGTCCGTGCCACGAGCGATGCCGCTAAATATATCCTACCATTCTTTATAAACGCCTGAAAGCCTACGTTAACCCTGATTGGTCAATATCAGTGCGGGTTCAGGTCAGCGAAATCCACTTTAACCAAAAATTCGCATTACAGCATGTCTCGGTAAAGACCAGGAGTTTCAAGTTGATACCCATCCGCGCATAATGATTAAACAGCGCCTTGTCTAGTTTTGGCATTCCTGCAAAACTCGTCCGTCTTTGCAGAATGACGATAGAAAACGCCCCTTGGTCCGTCAAGATCGCAAAGCATCATACCGAAACTTTTGATGTCAGAAAAGAATGTAGACAAGGCGACGTACTGTCATCCGACTTCAGATGACTGGGTCACGTCGAGCGAATGAACACCAATGCTCCGCCCAGGAATGGCTTCGACTCCAACCAAAGAGGGACAACGCGGTAAAGGAAGACCACTCATACGGCGGCGCACGCAGCTAGAAGCAATTTGCACGGGCTAGATGGAGAGGATAGATGGCAGACACCCCCGACTGCAGCGCCAGCCAAAGAAGAATAAGAAGAAGAAAGAGAATTTCTGCAACCAAATTCTGAGGAATTTGCAAGGAATTCTCTCTTCGCATTGTCACCTCATGGTGTTCTTACGCTCTTTTGAGCGCGAGGTTAACTCAAACAGTCACACCATCCCAAATACTACGGCCACTTTTCTTGTGAGGTTTTTGCTAGAATACCGATGCGCATACATCTGTGACATTTTTGTTATACTATGCGCGAGTTACAATATCAATAGATCACCTTACTCCAAGTAATGCAAAGTTGCTAGACAGCGTTGTCAGCAAAACAGAGACAACAGCATGCCAGAATACGATGTGCTTAAGTGGAAATATGATGCCGGTGCATGTCTGTCTGTCCGACGTTGTGACTAGAGTAGGTGTCTGGTATGTTGAACTGCATCCATCATTTATATACATTTTCTAATAAAAGTCAGTCTTAAGACAAGAATAAAGAAGTGTTTCTTTTATTCGAAAACGTAACTCGCGTGCTCAAGAAGTTATTAATATCCTTTATTGTCCGGGGTCAAGGCACTTGACGACGGAGAGTTAAATAGAGACTCTTAACTAATCTGTGAGTCCGTTAAGGGTAGCGAGACGTGTATTGTGGGTGAATTCATAGAGAGGAGGACTGTAGTCGGCTAGCTCGCTTGAGCATCGTTTGTGAATGTATGGATAAAACACGGAGAAAAAAGACACGGTACGTTAATGCTCGAGCGAGTTTAAATAACCTGCCATTTGTTGTCTTCTATGAGTTGTGTCGCTTGCTATTGGATTCTAGTATATCTAGTAGGTGCAGCATGGTCTTGGGGGACTAGGCCAAATATGAGCATCGTACTGAAGCTTACGGCGAATATATACCCCTTGTAAATTGAAGCCAAATCAGAAGTGGTGAAATATTTCTTGCATAGATTAAGGAAACCCAACACTTTTGCAGCATTTTTCGCAACCTTGAAGATGTTCCAACGTTCCAACTAAGTGTTGTGTTGATACATATGGTATATGGCAAGGATGAAGGATAATGGTTTCAACGATAAAATCGGCATTCATGGATACTGACGATTATCAGGGTTTCGCTTTAGTAACAGAAGACAGCATTGAGCTTTGTGAGTATTGAATTGCACTCTGTTGTTTTTTTTACCCCAGGTAGTTATGCTGGTCACGATTGGAATTCAATGT
Organism: Eristalis arbustorum; assembly: GCA_916610145.1. Taxonomy (NCBI): domain Eukaryota; kingdom Metazoa; phylum Arthropoda; class Insecta; order Diptera; family Syrphidae; genus Eristalis; species Eristalis arbustorum. Next base: position 55,471,161 of record OU744318.1, read on the forward strand.
TCCTAAACTTTGCTTAACATACGCTGCAGTTCCAATACTACGTCCGAAGGACAGGGTCGTGAGTCGAACAAATATGAAATGCTGTGGTTGCTGCTACCAGCGAAGGAGTGTATCGGATTAGAAGTAACAGATAGGAGATTATTTACATAAATGAGGAAGAGTGTCGGAGACAAAACAGAGTCTTTAGAGACACCAGCAATTATTTTGTGGATATTAAACTTGAACCTAACCAAAACAACTTGAATTTACCGGCTTGAAAGGTAGTCTCTCATCCAAAGATGAAGAGATTCATCTACACCATTGACTGTATTCTCGACAAAGTGCTTAATTCTAAGCTATACCAAATGATTTGTTCCATTTTTCGGTGAGGTAGTGGAGCTTACCAGTGGTCCTGTTGCTGCGGCAGCGAAAAGTATATCGGCTAAAAAAATAAAATTTGTTAAACGATACAGAAACAAATTTCAAAGTACTGCCAGATTTTGTTTTTGATCGGTTTACTCAAACGAAATTTAGCTGAACTGAAGTTCTGATTTGACTATGAAACCTGACGAGTTCAACAAAAAACTTTAATTCTATTCAAGTTTCAACTGGACTTTAGCTTAAACCTTCACGTTAAAACTGGGCTTAAGCTATATCAAGTTATGTTCAGATCCGGTAAGTCAGTATTCTCACCTAAACACATATACCGCAAAGAGATTCGCTTCGAGCGCGAGTAAAATACATTAGCACTAAAAATCAGGAAATGCTGACATTGAAATTGCCAATGACCTGCCAATTGTAAATCAAATTAAACTAAAAACAAAACCACTTGCTTGGTAATTTGTAAGAAACGACCGGCGGTGATACACATGTTCAATTCCCGTTCATTCTGTTTTGTCGAGTAGTCGTAATGTTAAAACAGGTCATAAGAAAATATATATGTAGATTTTTGGAGGTCGAGCAGGTTGTACATTGTGGTTCGTCGTGAGTCCTTCCCAAATGGAAAAAATGAGGTTGTTCGAGAGACAATGTCTTCGGACTTGTCTCCGGTTGTATCGTACACCCGAGTCTGATCTATCCCAATGAGGTCCTGTACAACGAGGAAAACCTCAACAGGATAGACAATTTTATTATTTAGCTGACCAGAAGGCATACTGCATGAGCTATGACTTCGTCCAACAATCTGATCTTTCGGGCTTACTACCCCAACTATATGTACTATGAGAGAGTGCGCCTTACCAGCTTTATTCTTTCCGAGGCGTTCCTACATCTCGACACAATTGGCCTAATACAGGCCTAATACAGGATCCACACGGATGTCCTGTAATCTTCCACGTCGTACGCCGAACAGTGGACAGGCGACTTCAATATGAACGGGATGTCGTTCGCAGTCGCAAGGATCTCCTCCAGTTCAGCAGAGCGATCTCTGCTCGAGACCAATTGCTAAAGAACAACAATTTTACTGGTGGTTACACCAAAACCAATCCCCGCCGCCGCTGGATTTTCTAACTGACTCGGTAGTCTTAAGTCGCGGCGCCCTCTGGATAACCTCTACTGCAGCCGCTTAGAGGTGAACCAATGTATGCAGCGGCCCTTGTCAGGGGGCTTAAACCAGGACCCGGTCCTCCAGGTTCGGGGGTTTCGCGAGGGGTTAACTTCCCCACCGTGTAAAATATAGTCTAGTTCAGAGACTGTGGGCGAAACCTCACTGTAGCCAGCACGCGGTTCCCTCAACTTAACATTCACAGAGGGACCTGGCGGTCCCCTGATCAATCGACCGTCAACCAGATTGATCACATTGCGATCGACGTCAGACACTCCTCCTGTGCCCTCGATGTCCGAACGTACCGAACATCGACTCCGATCATTACCTTGTTGAAGCCAAGGTCAGAACTCGCATATCGATTGTACAACGCAGTAGAGCAAGACCAAAACAGTTTGACGTTGGAAAGCTACAAACGCAATCGACCGTTGGGAGCTTTTCAAATCGAGTCTCCCTGAAGCTCTCAGCGAGTCCAACCCTGCCAGGCGAAACAATCGACGAACAGTGGAACCGTTGTCAAAACGCCATCAAAGAAGCTGCCTCTGATGTGTTGGGTTTTAAAATGCCACCTAAAAAACCCATGGTTTGACAATGAGTGTCGGCAGGCGCATTCAGGGAAGCTAGCAGCATGTAAGGCGACGCTGGATAGAAGGACGATAGCGGTTCGTGAGCTCTACGAACTCAAAGGAAGGGAAGAGCACCGGCTTCTCAAAAAGAAAAAGAAGGAACATGAGAAGCGCGCGATCGAGGAAATGGAGAAGTGGTACGGCAGAAATAATGTCCGAAAGTTTTACCAGCGGGTGAAACAACTTTCCAAAGGGTACAAAAATCGGACAGAAGTCTGTCGAAACGAAGAGGGACAACTCGTAGTAGAGTCGCAGTCGATACTGAGAATCTGGAAGGATAACTTCTGCAGACTGTTTGACGGCGAAGAGGATACCAATACCGCTATCAGGCAGAATGTTCCACTCCACGCAGTGGACGACGGTAGAAGAGAATTCCGTCCCCCTGACTTAGACGAAGTCAAGGTAGCGATATCGAGACTCAAGTCGAACAAAGCTGCTGGAGCGGATGGATTGTCCACGGAAGTGTTTAAAGCGGCTGTAGATGGTTTGGTTAGGCGCATGCACCAGCTCATCTGTAGGATATGGTCGGAGGAAAGCATGCCAGACGAGTGGAATCTTAGTATCGTTTGCCCGATCCACAAGAAAGGAGACCAATTTGACTGTGCCAACTATGGATGGATGAGTCTCGTCAACATCGCCTACAAAATCTTCTCTGCCGTTCTGTGTGAGCGCCTGAAACCATTCGTCAACAACATGATAGGTCACTATCAGAGCGGTTTCAGGCCTGGGAAGTCCACTATCGATCAAATTTTCACATTACTGCAGATCCTCGAAAAAACCCAAGAGATGCAGATCGACATCCACCAACTCGTCAGATTGTACAGGATGACGATGGAGAACTCTCGCTGCTCCGTGATGGTCAGTAACGAATTCACCGAGACCTTCAATGTCAAAAAAGGTTTTAGGCAAGGCGACGAGCTGACATGTGATTTTTTTAACATTATACTTGAGAAGGTCTTGCAAAACTCGCACGCCAATACTAGAGGCACGATCTTCCAAAAGCCCGTTCAACTACTATCATACGCGGACGACACTGACGTGATTGGCCGAACTCAGCGAGCCGTCAATGAAGCGTTTGCTTGTATTGAAACCGAGGCGGCAAAAATGGGTTTAGCGGTAAATGAGGGCGGAACAAAGTATATGCTGTCATCAAGAAAGTACGCGCAACATCGACGACTCGGTCAGAACGTCACCATAGGCAGCTACAACTTCGAGGTAGTAAAGGACTTCGTCTACGTTGGCTCCCAAGTAAATAGTGCGAACAACATCAGTACCGAGATCAAACGCAGAATAACTCTTGCCAACCGCTGTTTCTTTGGGCTCAAGAGGCAATTGAGTAGTAGAGCCCTCTTTCGAAAGACCAAGCTCACGTTATATAAGACCTTGATCATCATATCTCAAGAGCGTATGAAGACGCTCTTGGTCTTCAAAGAAACGCACGACTTATTTAATCTGGTCGAACGAGTTTAAAAAAAGAAAAAAACACAAGTTATATTTCATTAGAGTGATTATATTTTATTAAGCAAAACACTAGAACAACACTGATACAACTCTTACTTACTAATGGGAAACTACTGCACCGCCTTCGTGTGCTTCACCTGTATTTATTCCATTATTGTTCCATACATTACAATCGCAGACATAGTGTCAGCGATTTCGACATCCAATGCACAAGTGCAATTCTTAAGAATGCAAAAATACAAAAATGCAATAACTGTTTGATCAGCTATTTGCTAATTGACCGGATAAACAGGTTATATTTATCGTCTGTTGCTGATTTTGACATGTGTGAAATTGCGGGCATTGACGTAATCGTATATTTAACTCACGTGGTCACTTCAAAAGCAAAGTTCTGCGTTCAATCTTTAGTCCTGTCTGCGTTGAAGGTTCCTGGGGAAGATTCAACCACGAATTGTACGGGCTGTACAGCGACATAAGTCTAGTCAGGCGTCTACGGATTCAACGCCTAATATGGCTAGGCCATGTTGAGCGCATGGACAACACTGCTCCAGCCCGAAGAGTCTTCGACTCCGAACCAGTGGGACAACGCAATAGAGGACGACCATGAATCCGATGGCGCACTCAAGTGGGGAAGGACCTCAACCAACTTGGAGTGCGAAATTGGAGGCAGCTGGTTAAAGATCGTGTCAGCTGGAAAGGATTGTTGACCGAGGCCTAGGTTCACCCCGGACTGTAGCACAACAAGACGAAGAAGAAGTTAGTTTATGGTAGGTTAAATTAAATATATATAGCCAAGTTTTTCTTCCAGTTTTCTTGGCGAAACAAATAAAACAAAAACAAAAAAAAAAACAAAAAAACATAGCATAAGCCGAAAGGCAAAGACAAATTTACGATAAGAATAGCTTAGAGTACCCGCATAGGGTCAGTAGGTTAGGTATAAAAACATTTGTTGAGTTAGTTAAGCTAGTTTTAAGCATTTTGGTCTAGCATGTAAGTAAATGAATTAAAAATAACACAAAAATGAGGAAAAAAAAAACAGGTCATAAGTTAGAATGTAGAATTAGAATGAGAGAGTCTTGCTTCAATCGTGAAGGAATAAAGTCGTGGAAACTATAATTTCGTAATCTCTTGGAAATTTTAATTCATTTTTTTTTTTTAAATGGCGCGGTAATACTGTTAAGTAGAATTAGAAGCCAGTGAAACAAACCGTAAAAAGTATTAAAGTTTTAAATAATTTTCTTTCTAAAAATAAAAGAAATAACTGCTGTCGCTTTAGCAACTGAGATAATTAAAACAAGATAATTTTAATCTAAAAGAAGAGAACTTTTATGAATAATATAATTTAATTTCCCAAAATAAGTTGTTCATAAACTAGCCTCACAAAAAAAAATAATTATTGTGACTTTAATGTAGAGGGAAGTAGCATTGACAACAAATAAAGGACAAGTAACAAAAAATATGGAATATGTAAAATCTAAGTGTCCAGTTTAAAAAAGGCCTTTGCTGTGGCAAGGAGGTTGTTTTACAGCAGCCAACTGGATACCAGGGTGAAGGTAATCTGCTACATGGCCCTCATCCGGCCAATTATGGCGTACGGTTGTCCACTGTGGTTCAACGTGAGTCCTTCCCAGATGGAAAAGATGAGGCTGTTCGAGAGACAATGTCTTCGGACTTGTCTCCGTTTGTATCGTACACCCGAGTCTGAGTACAAGAAGTACTATCCCAATGAGGTCCTGTACAACGAGGCAAACTTCAACAGAATAGATAATTTTATTATCAAGCTGACCAGAAGGCATATTGCACGAGCTATGACTTTGTCCAACAGTCTGATCTTTGGGGCTTACTACCCCAACGTTATGTACCATGAGAGAGTGCGACTTACCGGCTTTATTCCTCCCGAGGCGTTCCTCTATCTCGACACAATTGGCCTAATACAGGATCCACACGGATGTCATGTAATCTTCGACGTCGTACGCCGAACAGTGGACAGGCGACTTCAATATGAACGGGACGTCGCTCGCAGTCACGAGGATCTCCTCCGGTTCAGTAGAGCGATCTCTGCTCGAGACAGGAGAGAGTCTGCCAAAGAACGGCAATTTTATTGGTGGTTCCACCAAAACCAGTCTCCGCAGTCGCTAGCTTCTCTAAATGGATCGATAGTTGATCATAATGGCCAACTTACATAGGTTTAAGTTAGTTGTAAGGTAAAATATAGAAAAATGGAAAAAAAAAAAAACAGGTGCATCAGGGCGTATAAAGTATATATGTTAGGCATATACATAACATATACGTCCTGGTGCACGCGTTCGTACTGTTACGAACATAGTTAAGATAGTTTTAAGTTTTAATGGTAGGTTAAGCTAATTTAAGTTAGGTTAAATAGATATATATATACAGCCAAGTTTTTTTTTACCATTTTTCTTGGCCATTTTTCTGGAACAGTGCGTTTAACACTAAAAAAAATATTTGCATAAGCCGAAAGGCACAGACCACACTATTATGAGAATAGATTAGAGTACCCGTATAGGGTCCGTAGGTTAGACGTAAGATTATTTGTTAGTTAAGCTAGTTTTAAGAATTTTTGTCTAGCATGTAAGTAAATGAATTATAAAATAAAACAAAAATTTATGAAAAAAAAAAAAATAGTGTCCAGTTTGATTTGGTCAGACACAAAATGATAGAATCGAGTAGATTAAAATTTATTAAGAAAAACCATACGATTTTTTTGCTTGAAACTACTGTAGATAAAAACGTTAGAACCATAGATATTGAAAATCAGGAAATTGTACTAATAAATTATACAATTATACAATTATACAATTATTATACATATCATTTCTAAATAAAATAGTTCATACTGAAGTTAATACTTTAGAAGAAGGTGTACTTGAAAATGTAGCGAGTTGGACATTTTCGCTTTTTTTGAAAGTGCGTACAATTCGGCTGTCCAGACCTTTTAATTTTCCCGCTTATTTTTAATTATTATTAACTACAGATAATCCGAATTCTTAATACGAACTAATAATATTCATTACAATTCATGCATATACATTATATGTGTGCATATATTATCAATTCAATTATCGTTAAATTCATTATATGGTAAAGGGTGGTTCAATTATAAGGGCCGATGTTTAATGTGAACCATACCTAAACGTCAAGTTTTCGAGCAACGCGTTAAAGCTATTCAGTCTTATTATGAAAATGGGCGTTCAAATCAAATTGCATATCGAGCACTTCGTGATTTTTTCGGTCAATTTAATCGTCCAAACGTGCGTACAATCGACAGAATCGTGCAAAAATTTTAGCAAACCGGGTCTGTAGGAGATGTGAAAACACCAGTGCATGCTCGTACAGTTCACACTGCAGAAAATACTGCTGCTGTTCGCAATAGTGTGGCTGAAGAGCCGTCCAACTCAACTTCATAAAGACTTGCATTTACACGCTAACAAGGTGCAATTGACTCAGGAACTAAAGCCCCATGACCATTTCAAGCGTAGTCAGTGGTCAGAATGGTGGCAAGAAATGACAACAGTGGATGATCAATTTCGAAAAAGTCATCTTCAGTGATGAGGCACATTTTCACCTCAGTAGATTCATGACGATTGATGATTGAATCACATGATGGATCATGTGATTTGAGATTTTTTTCTTTGGGGTGAGAGGATGAGATAATTCGGCACATTAAGGGCATAGAACCTCAATAGTGCTTCAGCGTCACCGAAAATTTGGATGGAGGTGTGCTGCTGAAGTCGCGGCCGCCATTTGGCCAATATTTTGTTCCATACATAATTGAACCATACCAATATTATCATATTGGTGGCCCGTGGCGTTGTGGGTATGTGCGTCGACCCCAACCTCGACGTCGTAGGTTCGATTCCTGCTCTGTGCGACGAAAACAATTTTTTACGACCCCACCTCTTTCGAGTCACTGACAATGCTCAAAGAGTATTCCCTGTCTAGAAAAAGCTTCTCAAACACAGCCGTTCGGATTCGGCATAAAACTGTAGGTCCCTTCCGCTCGTAAGAGAACAATAGCTCGCACAACACTAGTGGTTGCTGAGAAGCTAGGCCCTGGCCCCCTACGGGCTGTAGCGCCACCCATATTATATTATTATTAAATATCATAATAAAAAGAAATGACAATAATTTCCTAAATAATTTGAGTTTTATTCAAAATCTACATCGGGCCATAAAATTTAACCACCCTTTATGTCAATAAAAATAAACAAAATAATTTACAAGATTTCATCGGCTACGCACTTCGTTTACTTTGTTGTATTTCCTTTTATAATCTACGTAGCTTTTTCTCCACTCTCCTCACATTCCAAGTTATCCATCGCCGTATATAGTCTCATATTGTGTGAGCTGCTTATTTCCTTGTAGGGTATTCGAGTCAACTGAAAAAGCATCTATATCACCTACAACATATCGATCGTAAGATAAAACGCTTTTGATTTCAGAAGCACCCCGATATTTGGTTAACAGTTCCTTGTTTATACACGGTGTTGTAACAACATTTTTTAACATAACTTCATCACCCCGATTATAGTTTTTCGGTTTCTTATACCTATTTTCGAAGTATTGTTTACTGCGCCCTTGTTCTTTACTAATGCTTTCAGATTCTTTGCCCTTTATCTCTTCTAAATCAATACTTGTTGGCCCTAATTTAATATTCAGGTACTACCTCGCTTTATCACACAATTTAAACTTCTGATCTCTACCAAACAAAAGCCTACTTGGACGGAAACCTGTACTCCGGTTTACGGTGTTATTAATAGGGAATTTAATTTTCGGGATACTCTTGTCTCAATTTTCCGTACTATTTGCCTCACACTCTTTTGCCAGCATTGCTACCAGTAATGGGTTTACCCTTTCCACTGGCCCATTAGACTGCGGCGAATGAGTAGCGACTTTAATGTGTTGAATATCACTATTTCACAAAAAATCTGTGAAGTCTTTGGATGTTAAGCAAGAGCCACAATCAGAAATGATTCGATTCGGTCGCGAGTAAATTTCAAGGTACTCTAAACGAAGTATAGCTTCTTTACTTTGAGTGGTTTTAACTGGATACAACGTAATATTTGGTAAATCCATCTACTATCACAAAAAGTGGTTTCTTCTTGGAACGAGAACACGAGAACCGACCTTAGCATTTACTTTGAGGTAAATCAACTCATCTATCATCTCGAAAAAGGAACTATTCTCTAATGTCTGAGCAATAGCGACAATTTTCGGGTCTTGTTTTTGTGAAACTGCGAGGATAAACTCAAATGACTCGCTGTCAACATGGGGAACATTGAATGATCGACTTAAAGAGTCGACATGTAACAACCGTTCATTTTTTCTGTGTTCGATTATATAGTCAAACGATTGGAGTACCAGGACATAACGAGAAATGCGAGGATTAAGCATCTTTTTATTTTACGTCGAAGCAAGTGCTGGACCATCAGTCTCAATTTTAAATGGAATTACTATTGAATATATATGAAATCTTCTTAACCTATATATTGTATTATAGATAAGGTCTAAAATTCGTAACTGTGGTATGGTACAAATCCTGTATTGATATGCATAAGCAGTAGACGTGTTTTTACCTAGTCCGATTCATTTCACGAGGTTCAAAGTGTAACCAAAAACTTAAAGCTTAAGAGAAGTGCTAGTGCATAAAAAAACACTAAACCGCATTAGTTTCATTTAGAATTTTGGCTAACTCGCTCATTTTAATTCATAATTTTATAAATTTCGTGTACTTTGCCTTATTTCGGTATTTGTCATTGTTCTTCATCGCACAACAATGCCCATCGATACAAGACGTGGTCGCTCCCAACAACAAAAACAAGGAACCTCACCGAAAGTCAGCGACTCTCCCACTGAACTCAATGAGCAAAATTCAGCCAACATTGCTGACAAACTCTGGCTTCGAATTGAGAGCAAGCTTGAGAAATGGGCAGAGAACTTCACTCAATTGCTGGATGCGAAGTTAACAGAACTGGAAGATCGACTCAAATCACAGATCGATAAAACAAAAGAGGTGCTCGAGGCAAAAATCAGTAAGAATTGCCAAGACATCGCGCGGCTGGAGCTCCTCATAGACGAAATAGAGAGAGAGAAAATATGCTCTGATGCAGTTATTTTCGGAATACCCGAAAACAATGACGAAAACCTGGAGACTCTCTTTAATAACATATGCTCCACACTCAGAATTCAGCCGCCCAAGCTGAAGACGATTTTCCGTGCTAAGCCACGCCTCTCCAACACCTCACAACCCAATGATGCTAGCATCATACTTAAGCTGGCAGACAAGCAAGAGAAGCAAAAGTTGATGAGAGCGGTAGCCGATTATCGAAGAGGCAAAAGAAGTTCACTAAGGCTAAACACCATTGGATTTAATTTATTTAAAAACTAAAGCACATTAAAAACTAAAGCACAGAAGTCTCTTTTCATCCGTCTACACATACAATGGTCAAGTTCATGTGCGTAAAACACCAGAGCGACCGTCCATCCTGATTCGCAGCACGAATGATCTCATGAATCTAGTCGGACCGAGGACTGATGAACAACATTCAACATAAACAACAAAGGATAATCTTGAATTTTTTTTAATTGTCTAATCCTGAATTAATCTTTTTTACTTAGTTTTTAATTTTTAGTGTATTTTTTGCTTTATTATTATTTTTTGTTCTCTTTTTTCTTTTTCTCCCCTGCGTAACAAATTTCAATTTTCTCTTTTTCTCTGTTTTGAAAGGGTATTACTTCAGTTCTCTTTAATTACAATATCAATCTCTCTTCCTTCAAAATCGTTACATATTGACTTTACTCGATCTCACTCTTCCATATACTTTCTCATCACGAGTTTCAATAATACAAATTACACCGACATGAATGAAAGAACCACCCAATTACTAAACATATTATGCAAAAGGCATCAAGGTTTACACATATGTCACATAAATCCGCAAAGCCTTGTGAATAAATTTAATGAATTTAAATTAATCTTTGAAAAGAGCATGGTTGACGTTATTTGTATTTCCGAGACATGGTTCGATCCTGGCGTAAATGACCACGCCTTCTCTCTCAAAGGGTTCAATCTCTTCCGAGCAGATCGCTTTCTCAGGATTGGCGGGGACGTTGCTCTTATTTTTGCGACATTTGACATTCTATCCGAAAGGAGTTGTCCTCAGTCCGTTCAATATCGTGATTTCCGTAGTATTAATGTTGATAACTTGTTTTCGGATTGTTTAAATGTTGAGTGGAGTACGCTATATATGTCGTCTGACGTCGATGAGAAAATCACATTTTTCAATGCAAGTCTAAACTTCTTCTTCTTCTTCGATTGGCGCTACAGTCCGGGGTGGACCTGGGCCTCAACCAACATGCCTCTCCAGCCAGCACGATCTTTCGCCAGCTGCCTCCAGTTGCGCACACCAAGTTGGTTGAGGTCCTTTTCCACTTGTGTGCGCCATCTAGTGCGAGGACGTCCTCTGTTGCGCTGTCCCAATGGCTCGGTGTCGAAGACTCTTCGGGCCGGAGCTGTGGTGTCCATCCGCTCTACATGACCTAGCCATCTTAAGCGTTGGATCCGAAGACGCTTAACTAGGTGCATGCCGCTGTACAGCCCGTATAGTTCGTGGTTGAACCTTCTCCTCCAAACGCCATCAACGCAAACAGGACCAAAGATCGTACGCAGAACTTTTCTCTCAAAACAACCAAGAGCTTCTTCATCCGCTTTCAATAGCGTCCATGTCTCTGCGCCATAGAGCAGGACTGGGATGATCAGGGTTTTATACAAGGTCAATTTGGTGTTTCGAGAGATGGCTCTGTTACTCAATTGCCTCTTGAGCCCAAAGAAACAGCGATTGGCAAGAGTAATTCTGCGCTTGATCTCGGTACTGGTGTTGTTGTCCCTATTTACTCCGGAGCCTAGGTAGACGAAGTCCTTGACTACCTCAAAGTTTCTGCTGCCCAATATGACGCTCTGTGCGAGACGTCGGTGTTGTGCGTCCTTTCGTGATGACAGCATGTACTTTGTTTTGCCCTGGTTTACCGCTAGACCCATTTTAGCCGCTTCCGCTTCAATGCCAGCAAACGCCTCATTGACGGCTCGCTGTGTTCGTCCAATCACGTCAATGTCGTCCGCGTATGCAAGCAGTTGAACGGACTTTTGGAAGATCGTGCCTCGGGTGTTGACGTTAGAGTTTCGCACGATCTTCTCAAGTATGATGTTAAAGAAGTCACATGACAGCGTGTCGCCTTGCCTAAAACCTTTTTTGACATTGAAGGTCTCGGTGAGTTCGTTACCGACCTTGATGGAGCAGCGAGAGTTCTCCATCGTCATCCTGCACAGCCTGACGAGTTTGGCAGGAATGTCAAAACTAGACATGGCGCTGTATAGCTCGTCTCTATGCACGCTGTCATATGCGGCCTTGAAATCGACAAATAGGTGGTGGGTGTCGATCTGCATCTCTTGAGTCTTTTCCAGGATCTGCCGGAGTGTAAATATTTGGTCTATTGTGGACTTTCCTGGCCTGAAACCGCACTGATAAGGACCTATCAGGTTGTTGACAAAGGGTTTCAGGCGTTCACACAGAACGGCAGAGAGTATTTTATAAGCGATGTTAAGGAGGCTGATCCCTCTATAGTTGGCGCAGTCAAAGGGGTCTCCTTTCTTGTGGACCGGACAAACGACGCTGAGATTCAACTCATCGGGCATGCTTTCCTCCGACCATATCTTACAGATGAGCTGGTGCATGCGCCCAACCAGGTCATCTCCAGCTGCCTTAAACAATTCCGCGGACAATCCGTCCGCTCCAGCAGCTTTGTTCGACTTCAGTCTAGATATCGCTATCTTAACTTCGTCTAAGTCGGGGGGACGGAATTCGTGTTCATCATCGTCCAAATTGAGTGAAACATTCTGCCTGACAGCGGAATTTGTGTCGTCATCGCCGTTTAACAGTCTACAGAAATGATTTTTCCAAATTCTCAGCATCGACTGCGATTCTACTACTAGTTGTCCATTTTCGTCCCTGCAGGCTTCGGTCCGAGGTCTATATCTTCCTGATACTTGTTTTACCTTTTGGTAAAACTTTCGGACCTCCTTCCTGTCGTAACACCTCTCCATCTCCACGACCGCGCGCTTCTCATGCTCTTTCTTTTTCTTTCTGAGAAGCCGGTGCTCTTCCCTTCTCTTCTGTTCATAGAGCTCACGAACAGCTCTCGTTGTTCGATGCAGCGTTGCCTTGTAGGCCTCCTGCTTGGCTGCATGTACCTGCCTGCACTCGTCGTCAAACCATGGGTTCCTTCTGGGTGGTGTCGTGAAACCCAGCACATCAGTGGCAGCTTCTTTGATGGCTTTTTGACAACGTTTCCATTCTTCTTCTATTGAATGTGCAGGCAGCGTCGAACTTTCAGAGAGTTTCAGGGAGACTCGGTCGGCAAAGTTCCTAGCGGTCGATTGCGATTGTAGCTTTCCGACGTCAAACCGTAGTGTTCTTTCTCGACTCCGTACTTCTCTCGATATCCTCATCCTTACCTTGGCTACAACAAGGAAATGGTCCGAGTCGATGTTGGCTCCTCGGAACGTTCGGACATCGAGAATATTGGAGGAGTGTCTGACGTCGATCGCAACGTGATCAATCTGGTTGACGGTTGATTGATCAGGAGACCGCCAGGTCCCCTTATGGATGTTGAGGTGTGGGAACCGCGTGCTCATCACAGAGAGGTTACGCCCCGAGGCGAAATCTACCAGCCTGAGTCCGTTTCCGGATGTGTTGTCGTGCAGGCTGTGTTTTCCGATGACTCAAACAAAGATTTCTACCTTGCCCAGCTGTGCGTTGAAATCTCCTAGAACGATCTTGGTGTCATAGCTGGGGCATCGATCGTATGTTCTTTCTAGGAGATCATAGAAGTCATCCTTGCTATCGTCATCCTTCTCCTCCGTCGGGGCGTGTGCGCAAATCAGGCTGATGTTCCCGAATTTAGCCTTGATGCGGATTGTTATGAGGCGCTCGCTGATATAATCAAAGCTTAAGACTTTTTGCCTAAGTCTGCCTCGAACAACGAATCCGCATCCAAATAAGCGCTGCCTTCCCTCTTTGTAGCAATCACCGTAGTAGATGTCGCAGTTTCTCATCTTCCTTTTGCCCGGCCCATCCCATCGCATCTCCTGGATGGCGGTGACATCTGCTTTGTAGCAGTCTAGGGCCTCCGCGAGTTCATCGGCTGCACGTGGTCTGTTCAGGGACCTCACATTCCACGTGCAGAACCGAAAATCATTGTCCTTTGATCGTTTGCTGGGGTCGTCAACTTTGAATCCGTCCATATCCGAGGCCTGTTGTCGGTTCGTAACCGTTGGTTTTTTGTGTGGTGAGGGAGTCAACCTCACGCACAACCTACAACTGGTAGGCCAGGCCCATTATTTGACCCTCGGGCAGAGGGGGATCGCTGCATACATTAGTTCACCACACAACGGTTGTTGTGATGGCTATCCAGGGGCGCCACGAGGAGGCTGTATGTCAACTTGACTTATGCACAAACAGGGATCGCGCTGGCATCCTACCAGGTTGGGTGCAGTCAGCAACTTTGCCCTGTGTACATAAGCCCATGCCCCCGCAAGTCTAAACTACCTGTTGGAAAAACATGTCCCACTTCGTACGCGAGTCATTAGAAGCGAAACATCTCCGTGGCTAACAGATCAAATTCTTCTCGCGATAAGAAAGAGGGACTTTCTTTTCAGACGATGGAGAAGATTCCGTTGCCCGGAAATGCATAATGCATATAAAAACTGCAGAAACGATGTCACGTTGATGATAAGATCGGCTAAGCTCCGGTATTACAAAACAAAATTCAATAACGACCGATCTTCCAGGTTCTTATGGAAACAGGTTCGCGATATTGGACTGAGCAAAACAAAGAAAAGGATTAACGATGATGACATAAATCCTGATAACTTAAATATTCAATTTGCTTCTACTATGCCGAGAGCATCCGAAAGGATATCTTTAACACTTCCAAACAACACTCTAGCAAATGCATTTGAAGTGGGTAGAGTTAATTCCTACACAGTTGGTTCCGCGGTGTTATCGATCAAGTCGAAGTGCGTTGGCCTCGACAATATTCACCCAGACTTAATTAAAGTACTGCTTCCAATAATACTCCCTCACATAACACATATTATTAACACAATAATCATGACATCAACATACCCAATACAATGGAAGAAAGCTAAAATAATCCCTATACCCAAAAGAACCAATCCACCCGAATACAGACCCATTGCTATTCTTCCGTTTTTGTCAAAAGTGTTTGAATATGTTGTTAGTAAAGACATAAAAAATTATCTAGAGCAACACAACCTCTTAAACCCATTACAGTCAGGTTTTCGGAAAGGACATAGCTGTGTCACAGCATTGTTAAAGGTGACGGACGATATTTGAAGAGCTATTGACTAAGACAAAGCAACCATACTAACCTTACTTGACTTCTCGAAAGCATTCGACAGTGTTGACCCAACTATACTCTGTCACAAACTGTCCACGCAATTCAATTTTTGTAATCCCACTAATAAATTAATTTTCTCGTATCTTACTAACCGAGTTCAAGCCGTTTGCCATAATTCCAGACTTTCATCTTTTTGTGATGTACATTGTGGTGTCCCTCAAGGTTCTATTCTCGGTCCATTGTTATTCTCAATGTTTATAAATGACCTTCCAACTGTGTTGTCCTACTGTAACTTCCATATCTATGCAGACGATGTTCAAATCTACCTAAGCTTCCCACTAGGTATGGTTGAAGATTCAGTTGCAAAAATAAATGAGGATCTGAGCTCTATAGCAAATTGGGCTACCTACAACTGTCTAATGCTCAATCCTGACAAAACAAAAGCAATCCCGATCTCGAAACAATCCCCTTCTCTATCTAATTTCCCGCCAATAGAACTCAACTCCACGATAATAGAATATGTTACATGTGTAAAAAACCTTGGAATAGTGTTGAATAGTGAATTGACATGGACTGACCACATCGATAGCTTAGTTTCCAAGATATATACCTCCCTAAGAGGCCTATCTATCAGCAAATATATTCTCCCTCTCAATGTGAAACTTAAACTTGCCAGAGCACTCATAGTGCCAATATTGACATATGCATCCGAATTGTTCGCTGACTGTGATTACTCTTCTTCCCAAAAGTTGACAAGAGCAATCAATGCCACTACAAGGTATGTTTTTAACCTACGCAGGTATGAACATGTCTCGGAAAAACGTCGCATTCTCCTAGGTTGCGAATTAGAAGCATTGTTAAGCTACAGATCTTGCATATTACTCTTCAAAATTATTCACAAGAAACAGCCAAACTATCTTTTTGAAAAGATCACTTTCTGTCGATCGAGTCGTAACATTACCTTAAGGCCCTCCATTCATACTTGTTTAATGTCACGCAGGAACTTCTTCATTCACGCCGTCCATCTCTGGAATCACTTACCTTCACAGGTACGGTCAAAGACCGAGTACAGACAATTTTGTAACGCTTGTTTCTCCCATTTCTCTCGTCCGAACTGAAATAATTCCCCAAAATTTCTGTTTTTGTTCTTTTTGTATGCATTTGTGCGCAGTCATTTAAAATATTTTTTGCAAACATTATTTTTTTATATTTTATAAACTTTCTAAAATACGAACACAAACCAAGACATTTTTTAATATCTTTCGTGCAGCGCGGAATTGGAAATTCACGAACAACTTTCAGATTTGTGTCATTGGGCCTAACGCCCTTTTCGTTTATAGTTCAACCTATTATACGAAGATTTTTTACACATGTAGCATATTCCACGACAACTGAGTTTAATTCTATGGGAGAGAAGTTTGAAAGAGGATGATGGTGTTTTGAGAATGGAATGACTTTGTTTTTGTCAGGATTGAGCATGAGAGCATTTTCTTCAGCTCAGTTCGTAATCGAATACGTATCCTCGTTTAATTTAGCAACTGAGTCTTCAATCATACGTAGAGGAAAACTAAGGTTAATTTGAATATCATCTGCATGTATGTGGAAATTGCAATAAGACAAAACTCTAGAAAGATCATCAATGAACATTGAAAATAGCAACGGACCGAGAATTTAGCCTTGAGGTACTCCATTGTGAACACAGCAAAAGAACGAGAGTTTTGAGTTACATTAAACAGCTTGATTCCGGTTAGTGAGGTATGAAAAGATTAACTTATAAGTGGGATTGTTCTTCTTCTTTGTGTGGCGCTACAGTCCGAGGTGGACCTGGGCCTCAACCAACATGCCTCTACAACTGGTGCGATCTCTGGCTAGCTGTCTCCAGTTTCGCACACCAAGTTGGATAAGGTCCTTCTCCACTTGGGTGCGCCACTTTAAAAGCGGGCGTCCTCTGTTGCGTTGCCCAACAGGTTCGGATTCGAAGATTCTTCGGGCCGGAGTTTAGTGTCCATTCGTTCCACATGACCTAGCCACCTTAGGCGTTGGATCCGTAGACGCCTAACTAGGCTCATGTCCCTGTACAGCCCGTATATTTCGGGGTTGAGTCTTCTCCTCCAGAACCCGTCAACAAAATTAGTGGGGTTATAGAAGTTATTGACAGGATAATACTACCGAATGCCTTGGAAAAGTCAAGTAAAGCTAGTAATGTTGTTTTTTATCTTCGTCAATAGCTTTTCGTATATCGTCTTTTATTTTTAGTAAGGCTGTGACACAGCAATGTCCTTTGCGAAATCCAGATTGCATTCTGCTCGACTGACAATAGACTCGAACACTTTCGACAAAACCGAGAGAATAGCAATCGGTCTATACTCAGGCGAGATTGTTTTCTTGGGAACTGGAACTATTTTTGCTTTTTTCCATTGTTCGGGATACGTCGATGTCATTATTATGGTGTTGAAAATGTGGGTTATATAAGGAATTATTATAGGAAACGAAATCGTTATAAATTCGGGGTGAATAATATTCAGTCCAACAGACTTTGTGTTTATATAGTAAAATACTACTGTGCTACTTACTGTGCTACTACTGTGCGATGGTAAATTAAGGGGGTTAACAGAGGATACAGAAGTGAATTGAGCATTTAACTCATCGGGGCTTATGCCATCATCGTTAGGTTGTGTGTAAGTTTTGGTTAGTCCAATATCTCGGACCTGCCTCCAGACATATCAAGATGATCGTTCACAAGTAAATTTAGCCTTGTAATAATTGCTCTTAGCAGACCGTATCAGCAAGGTAAAGTGGTTTCTCCAAACTTTATATTCGCTGTGCATGTCCGTGCACAGAGACGTCTCTATCGTTTGAAAAGAAAGCCTTCTTATCGCGAGGAGTGATGTGGGACATGGGTTTCAAAAAGGTAATTAATATTTGTGTTAAATATCTCAAATTGTTTGTAAACATAAGACGACATATATAACCTATTCCACTCAACATTTCTACAATCCAAAAATAAATTATCAACATTTATGCTACGAAAATCACGATATTGTATATATGGTACTGCGGAAATGTCTTACAAGACGAATGTCAAATGTGGCAATTACAAAATCTTCTTCTTCTTCTTCTTCGATTGGCGCTACAGTCCGGGGTGGACCTGGGCCTCAACCAACATGCCTCTCCAGCCAGCACGATCTTTCGCCAGCTGCCTCCAGTTGCGCACACCAAGTTGGTTGAGGTCCTTTTCCACTTGTGTGCGCCATCTAGTGCGAGGACGTCCTCTGTTGCGCTGTCCCAATGGCTCGGTTTCGAAGACTCTTCGGGCCGGAGCTGTGGTGTCCATTCGCTCTACATGACCTTGCCATCTTAAGCCTTGGATCCGAAGACGCTTAACTAGGTGCATGCCGCTGTACAGCCCGTATAGTTCGTGGTTGAACCTTCTCCTCCAAACGCCATCAACGCAAACAGGACCAAAGATCGTACGCAGAACTTTTCTCTCAAAACAACCAAGAGCTTCTTCATCCGCTTTCAATAGCGTCCATGTCTCTGCGCCATAGAGCAGGACTGGGATGATCAGGGTTTTATACAAGGTCAATTTGGTGTTTCGAGAGATGGCTCTGTTACTCAATTGCCTCTTGAGCCCAAAGAAACAGCGATTGGCAAGAGTAATTCTGCGCTTGATCTCGGTACTGGTGTTGTTGTCCCTATTTACTCCGGAGCCTAGGTAGACGAAGTCCTTGACTACCTCAAAGTTTCTGCTGCCCAATATGACGCTCTGTCCGAGACGTCGATGTTGTGCGTCCTTTCGTGATGACAGCATGTACTTCAATGCCAGCAAACGCCTCATTAACGGCTCGCTGTGTTCGTCCAATCACGTCAATGTCGTCCGCGTATGCAAGCAGTTGAACGGACTTTTGGAAGATCGTGCCTCGGGTGTTTACGTTAGAGTTTCGCACGATCTTCTCAAGTATGATGTTAAAGAAGTCACATGACAGCGTGTCGCCTTGCCTTAAACCTTTTTTGACATTGCAGGTCTCGGTGAGTTCGTTACCGACCTTGATGGAGCAGCGAGAGTTCTCCATCGTCATCCTGCACAGCCTGACGAGTTTGGCAGGAATGTCAAAACTAGACATGGCGCTGTATAGCTCGTCTCTATGCACGCTGTCATATGCGGCTTTGAAATCGACAAATAGGTGGTGGGTGTCGATCTGCATCTCTTGAGTCTTTTCCAGGATCTGCCGGAGTGTAAATATTTGGTCTATTGTGGACTTTCCTGGCCTGAAACCGCACTGATAAGGACCTATCAGGTTGCTGACAAAAGGTTTCAGGCGTTCACACAAAACGGCAGAGAGTATCTTATAAGCGATGTTAAGGAGGCTGATCCCTCTATAGTTGGCGCAGTCAAAGGGGTCTCCTTTCTTGTGGACCGGACAAACGATACTAAGATTCCACTCGTCTGGCATGCTTTCCTCCGACCATATCTTACAGATGAGCTGGTGCATGCGCCCAACCAGGTCATCTCCAGCTGCCTTAAACAATTCCGCGGAGAATTCGTCCGCTCCAGCAGCTTTGTTCGACTTCAGTCTAGATATCGCTATCTTAACTTCGTCTAAATCGGGGGGACGGAATTCGTGTTCATCATCGTCCAAATTGAGTGAAACATTCTGCCTGACAGCGGAATTTGTGTCGTCATCGCCATTTAACAGTCTACAGAAATGATTTTTCCAAATTCTCAGCATCGACTGCGATTCTACTACTAGTTGTCCATTTTCGTCCCTGCAGGCTTCGGTCCGAGGTCTATATCTTCCTGATACTTGTTTTACCTTTTGGTAAAACTTTCGGACCTCCTTCCTGTCGTAACACCTCTCCATCTCCACGACCGCGCGCTTCTCATGCTCTTTCTTTTTCTTTCTGAGAAGCCGGTGCTCTTCCCTTCTCTTCTGTTCGTAGAGCTCACCAATAGCTCTCGTTGTTCGATGCAGCGTTGCCTTGTAGGCCTCCTGCTTGGCTGCATGTACCTGCCTGCACTCGTCGTCAAACCATGAGTTCCTTCTGGGTGGTGTCGTGAAACCCAGAACATCAGTGGAAGCTTCTTTGATGGCTTTTTGACAACGTTTCCATTCTTCTTCTATTGAATGTACAGGCAGCGTCGAACTTTCAGAGAGTTTCAGGGAGACTCGGTCGGCAAAGTTCCTAGCGGTCGATTGCGATTGTAGCTTTCCGACGTCAAACCGTAGTGTTCTTTCTCGACTCCGTACTTCTCTCGATATCCTCATCCTTACCTTGGCTACAACAAGGAAATGGTCCGAGTCGATGTTGGCTCCTAGAACGTTCGGACATCGAGAATATTGGAGGAGTGTCTGACGTCGATCGCAACGTGATCAATCTGGTTGACGGTTGATTGATCTGGAGACCGCCAGGTCCCCTTATGGATGTTGAGGTGTGGGAACCGCGTGCTCATCACAGAGAGGTTACGCCCCGAGGCGAAATCTACCAGCCTGAGTCCGTTTCCGGATGTGTTCTCGTGCAGGCTGTGTTTTCCGATGACTCTAGCAAAGATTTCTTTTTTTGTTCACTTGATGATTGTGGTCATCTTCTTCTATGTTGTTTGACACATGTACCTCATGGGATATTGATTCGTTGAAGGTTTCGCGGCCATTATGCTGTTGGATCAGTTTTCGAAGATCGCCTTCTGAATAATCTTGAATTGCTTCTTCTACACGTCGTGTTAGCTCCGCTTTACAGCCGTTTGTCTGCATATTCAATGATCTCAAAATGTTCTTTAGCGTAGCAACTGTTTCAATGAATTGGGACCACTCTTCAGACATTTTTTTTGACACAAGCAACCAATCGCAACAAAATGTTTGGAATAATGACACTGCAAATAATGCAACACCTCAGTCGTTCACTGACCGCTGAACTATTCAGACGTGTTTCGACTTAGTAAAGAGATTTAAGTGAATCAATACAGTGAAGTAGTGCAAAAGACATCGGGATCCGCAACGAGCGCGCAGTCGAGTGAGCAGAAGTCACAGCCGCGAACCAAAGGGATCTGGGTTCGAGACCCAGTTGGAGCACTGCCTTTTTTTTTCAATTTCGCGTTCCTCCACCAAATCAACATACCACACTGGCATAGGCAGTGAGTACGGATAATGGAGGAGGAAGGGGAGACCGCTCGCGGCATAGCGGGCGGTGAAAATGCTCAACCGGTGGCAGAATCACGCCACCAACCAATGATGCCGCTAGACAGCGCAACGAAGAAGAGGAGGAAGAAGCAGACCTCCAACAGTTCCAAACGGCGTAACACGAACGCGTCGCCACAAGAGGCAAAAAATATGGAATCGACATCATCAGCTGATGACGATGCAGAAGAAGATGCGTACTCCTATGTGTCAGACGGAGGAGAGGGAAGATTCACTGTAAGCAGCAACAGCTTTGAATCGGTCCCCTCCGATACAGAGGAGGAAGAAATCGAGGCCATAATCCGAGCAAAAACGGAGCGGGTCTCTGATCTGAGAGAGGAGACAAGAAAACTCCTCGAGGAAATTAAGAAACTCCGCGAGAGCACCCTCGCAAGGAGAAAGAAGGAGGAGGAGGAAGAAAGGGCTCGACGGGTCGTGCAACAACGGCTGCGGCTGCTCTGACACTCCGAGAGCAGCCGCAAAAACAAATGCAGCAGCTACAACAACATCAACAACCTGCTTTACTGCAAAAGAAGCAGAAAAAGACGTCACAACAAGAGACACAGCAGCGACAGAAGCAGCAACAACAACAGAAGCCAGTAGCGCAACAACAACAGCAGCCAGCAGCGCAACAACAACAGCACCAAGCAGTACACCAGCAACAGCCGCAGACATCAAAAAAAGAAAAAGTGCCACCAATAAATGTCTTCAAGGCAGACATATTGCAAACCGCACAGGTATGTAAGAGGGCCATAGGTAGTGGTAACTTTAGTATTAGAAAAAATAAAGGCGCCGATAAATATACAATTCGTTGCAAGACAATTGATCAACATAAGGTGCTTAGGACGTGTTTAAAGCGTTCGACAACGGAGTTCTTCTCCTTTACCCCAAAGGGAGAAAAACTTCAGACAATTTTACTGAAGTTAGGCGTGCCGCTCGGAGCGGAGAGGGTTTTCCAACTGCTCAGGGAGCAAGTGTGTGATGGTGTCGAGATCGTCGGGGTCAAGCCCTTCACCACAGCAAAGGCTAAGAAAGAGGGGCGGAAATTGCCCTTTTATATTGTACAAATGACACCCAAAAGCAAACCCGGTAATTTAAATGACATCAAGACTTTAGATGACTGGGATTGTATTTGGGAAAGTATACACAGGAGCGATGGCATTCTCCAATGCGTTCGCTGCCAAAGGTTCGGGCACGCCGCGTCGAACTGCCAAATGCAGCCTCGATGCGTAAAGTGCAGCGAGAACCACAGTTCGGAGAATTGTCCCCTGGGGCAAGACAGAGCAGCTGACAGAAGTCGGCTCAAATGCGCACTCTGCGGGAACGCAGGGCACACCGCTAACTATCGGGGTTGCCCTAAGTTCCATGAGCGGAAAACAAAAATGGTTCTGCAGAAGCAGCCCCCAGTGAAAAATCCACTCGGGGTAGCCATACCCGTCACACCCGAAGTGACTTTCGCCCAAATGGCGGCTGTCAGGGGAGGCACGGCAAAGCAGCCACTACCAAAGGTAGCGCCGCAAACCTCAGTGCCAAGAGCACACGATCCAACGCCTGATTGGAAATCCTCCATTGAAAGGCGTATGGATTCGTTAGAGCAGCAGGTGGCCAAAATTCTGGCGCTCCTGCAGAACCCAGCACGTCACCAGTCCTAATGGCTGCGCAAACGGGGAGTACTTTTAAGATCCTTGCAGTGAATGCAAATTCATTGATAGGGGTTCCACGAAAAAATGAGCTATATCGATTGTTGGACGATCAAAGCCCAGAGCTATGTCTGATTAGCGAAACCAAGCTAACCCAGAGAGGCATTTTGGAGCACAGCAAATATAATATTATTAGAAGAGACCGACCCAACTCCAATCGTGGAGGCGGTGTTGCGATCTTCATTAAGAATAATATTAAACACAAAGTAGTATACAGTAGTGAGGTGCGACGGTTTCAGGTGTTGGAGGCCTGCATCGTTTGCATTTCTCTCCGTAGCGGGAGGAAGCTATTCGCGGTGTCGGTCTACTCCTCCGGCTCCTTCAGCTCCAGAACTACTATTTCAGAGCTCGATGTACTCTTCCGTTGCCTAAGTCTGGACTCGGAAGAGAACTATTTTATATTGGCCGGGGACTTAAATGCCCGACATGGATATTGGGGAAACACAGATTCCAATGACAGAGGGGACCTGCTTTACAGCTGGTTTTGCTTGCACAGTGTCGAATATCGACTTGATTTAAAAGCTACCGAGATCTCGTCCTTCCCCAGAAGTGGGTCGTTCTTGGATCTCCTGCTGTTTGACGCAAGACTGCAGCTGACAGACACAAACGCACAAACGGTAAACTGTTTGAACACTTTCGTGTATCTCAGTGACCATTGCGGACTCAGTGCCGAATTCAAGATTCCTAACGACATTGCGGAATTAGGAGAGTTTGTCCAAACGCACACCTACAATTACAGTAGGGCGCGCTGGCCACGCTTCTCCCGACAAATGACTCGAGCACTCTCTTCTAATGCACTTCACATTCCGTCCAATAGAAACTTGTCAAACGAAGAGATTGACATGTATCTAATACAATTGGACGAGACAATAAAACGAACTATGGACAGTACGATACCATGGTATACACGCACGAACAATGAAAACTTGTACCGCAATGCGACAATTGACGCACTACACCAACAAAAAAGTAGACTCCTGTCAAGATTAAAAACCTTGTACAGGCGGTTTACTGACAGACGCAGCGAGGAAGTTAGGACACTGAAATCGCTCATTAAGAATGTACAGACGTTAATTGTACAAAATTATAGAGTCTCTGTGAACACGTACTGGAACAACAAGATTCGGGCTGTTAGATCTAACAACCCGAGTATGTTTCCACAAATCAACAAATTCTTTCGAAAGAAAAACAACGATCTTCCGTGTCTTAAGCTTCCCAGGACGACGGACAATGAACAGATACTGACTACAGCGGGTATTGATCCAGACAACGCCGTACTCGACGATGACTTCTTTGTGGTCGAAGATCCGCAAGAAAAAGTTGAAGTTCTAGGCGCAGTTTTTCAAGAAGTGTACAAGGTGAACGTAAGTGTTCGCCCAAACCACGACCTGGAAAACAGCGTGCAAGCTAGCAACTCGCAACTTCGAGAAGATCTGCAGCAGTGGCGATCTGAGAACATCGGCTTTGTCCAGTTCAATGACGAAAACATGGCAGACAATGTCATCGCCGACGAAGGGGTTCATCCCCCGTTCATTTCGAATGCAGATCTTCAAGCGGTCTTCGCATCAATAAAGAAGAAAAAGTCGGTTGGAATCGACGGTATCTCGAACATTGTGTTAAGACATCTTCCTCTGGAAGTGGTCACTATGTACACAATCCTTTTTAACAATGCTCTGAATAATGCACATTATCCTGAGCATTGGAAAACTGCGATTGTACAACCCATATCCAAGCGAGGAAAAGATTCTTCGAATCCGTGCAACCTCCGGTCAATTAGTCTCCTTCCGAACATCAGCAAGGTATTCGAGAAGGTGATAAATAGAGCTCTGATCAACTGGACAGAGGACAAACATATAATTCCGGATAACCAATTCGGTTTCAGAGCGGGGCATGACACTATTCATGCCGCGTCGAAACTGGTGTCGGATATCCAATGGAACAAGAGCAAGAAACAATGCACGGGCGCCTGCTTGATTGACCTGGAGAAGGCCTTCGACACCGTTTGGTTAGAAGGACTTTACTACAAGCTCAATCGGCTAGGCATTAGTAAACCACTGCTGTACCTACTGTATAACATGCTTACCGGTAGGCGGTTCGTAGTCAAGAATGGCAACGTGACCTCTACAGGTACTTTTGAAATTAAAAATGGTCTCCAACAGGGTGCCGTTAATTCGCCGATCCTGTTCAACATTTTCTTGAGCGATCTAATAAGTTCTCTTCCGCACGCAATTGCGTATGCCGACGACTTGATCGTGTACAGATCAGGCAAAAAGATCGAGGACATCACTACGCTCACGCAGGGTGACTTCGACTCATTCATGAGAGATTGCGATGACTGGAAGTTGAATATCAACTTTCAGAAGTCGGAAACCATACTGTTCAGAACGCCGTTGTATAAAGCTTCCGCGGATACGAAAAAGAATTGGCGAAAGTTCTCTATTGTAGGACGGCACGGGCAACCACTGACGCAAAGGATTGTAGTCAGATACCTGGGGATCTGGCTAGATCAGTATCTATATTTTAACAAACATGTAGATGCTGCTCTGGCCAGGGCCCGAGGCGCTTTCGCCCTTACAAAGAGACTGTTTTACAACAGCCAACTCGATGCAAGGGTAAAGGTAATCTGCTACATGGCCCTCATACGGCCAATGCTCACATATGGCTGTCCCGTGTGGTTCAACGTGAGTGCAAGCTTGATGGAAAAGGTTCGTGTGTTTGAGAGGGCCTGTCTTAGGGCTTGCCTTCGCCTTTACAGAACACCAGAGTCCCAGTACAGAAAATTCTATTCCAACGAGGTCTTATACAACAGGGCGAACCTGATACGAGTGGACAATTTCCTGGTGAAGTTGATTCGAGGTCACACTGCGAGGGCGATGAACTCGGTTAATAACCTGATCTCTGGGGCTTACTACCCCAATCCACAGTACCAGGAAAGGGTACGTCAAACTGGCTTCGTCCCCCCAGAAGCATTCCTCCACTTCGACAGTAATGGTCTTATACAAGACATAAATGCGGTACCGCTCCTCTTTCACATCGCCCGTTCAACTGTGGATGGGCGACTCAACCACGACCGTTCCGTCGCACAACGAGCTGAGGAAAATCTCCTCCGCTTTAGTATGGCGGTGTCAAGTCGTGATAAGAGGGATGTTGCGTTGCAATATCGAAAGTTTTGGTGGCTGAGAGAGAGAACTCCCTCGTCGAACCCTTTAGACCCAGGTTAGAATGGGTAGTACAGATCTCCTCAAAAGGAGTAGTCGGTCAGTGTCTCTCAGCGGGATTTGATCCAACTACCTATGGCCGACTTACAGACTTAGTGTAAGATAGGTATAAGCTTTACATAAAAATGTATAAAAAAAAAAAAAAAAAAAAAAAAAAAAAAAAAAAACTCTTAGTATACACATTTGTACATTGAGTGTACTCATATGTATACAATTGTACATAGGCTAGGTGCACACATGTATATATGTGCGTATAGCATTATACACGCATGTATGCATGTGTGTATGTTTAGTTAAGGTAGACTTAGGTTATTTTAAGGTAGTATGTAAGTTAGCATTTAAGTTTTAACAAAAAAAAACGTTCATTTATTAAGTTTTTTTTCTTAAAAATTTTTCTTAATAATAAGTTGTACAGATAATTAAGTAGTTAATTAAATGAAATATAAGGTTAGGTCGAAAGACAATAGATTAAGATTAAGTTCAGCTTAGAGTGCCCGCCTAGGGCCAGTAAGTTAGAATACAGAACAAGTGTACGTCCAACTAGTTTTAAGCATTTTTGTCTAGTAAGTAAGTTTGCTATGAATTAAAAATAAAAATGTATTAAAATGAAAAAAAATGATAATGCAACACCGTTTACGGATTGGTTGCACCGCATCTGTTTTCCAATGTTTAGGGTAATAAGCATTACTCAGCGTATTGTTAAACAACATTGTGTAGATCTGCACCGCTTCGGGGGAAAGATGGCGAAGCACAATATTCGGTATACCATCGATTCCCACTGACTTATTCTTCTTCAGCGAGGTTAAGATACCATGGAGATCTTTTTTGGAAATCAAGATGTTATTTCCATCATTGGCGACGGCACTATTTGCAGGGTAATCATCATTGAATCTGGTAAGACCTGGATTCTGAGATCGCCATTGTCTTCTCATTACGAAGATTCATTTGGTTCAGCAGGGCTTCTTTCTCCAGTTCGTGATTCGGTCTACGAACCTCGTTGACCGTATACACTCGCTTGAATACAGCACCAATTGCGGGATCTGTAAACCGGCTTTGCAAGAGCTTGAGTCTCGACAGAAGCCTACTTTTGTGCACTTGAAGTGCATCGATGGTAGCATTTCGATAAACATCGCTGTAATCGATCTGTACTACCTTCGGAATAATCTTGTCCATGGTACGTTTGATTACGTCATCCATTTGTCAGAGGCATCTGTTAACCTCTTCGTTCGTCAGGTTTCTGTTAGTTAGCAGCTTAATCCCACTCGAACGTAGTTCCACGGATAAGGTCCTGAAGGAGCGTTGCCTGCGGGCCTTACTATAATTATAAGGGTACCTCTGGACATATACCATCATTCACCTCATTCGGGAGCTGAGTAGCCGCAAAGAGTCCGCAGTGATCACTTTCGTACTCAATGGTAGTTAAACAGTTCCGTGTGCGTCTTTCCACGTCTGGTATTGTCAGTCGTTTGTTTGTTAGGTGGGATCTGCTTCTGCGATGCGATGGCCTATCGGTTACAAGCAAGTCTAACTTGAACTCAATATAGTGCTCTACCAAACAGTTATACAGTGGGTCCCTCTGTCGTTGTGCATTCTATTCCCCCATTCTCTGTGCTTGGAGTTTAGATCCCCAGCAATAATGTAATTGTTGCCTCCCATCTCAGTCGAAGGCTAGTGAAAAGAGTATCGAGCTCTGAAATAAAATTGCGATTTAGGTCAGGATTGTCAGCTGCATAGATCGCGATGGAGAGGCATGCGTGCAATACACGTTTCTAGCACTTGAAATCTTCGCACTTCACTTCTATACATGACCTTATGACATAGGCCTCTTTTGATTAAGAGGGCAACCCCGCCCCCTTACAAGGATTGTGGTCGGTCTCTTCAAATTACGTCGTAATTCTTGTACCAGAGTTTGCGCGTTTGGTTCAGCTTAGTTTCGCTGACCGCTAATTAACACGTCTGGATTGTGGACTTGCAGAAGGTTACCGAGCGTTAGTTTTCGTTCAGTCTTAATCAGTGAACTTACATTCACTGCTAGGGTCTTCAGGTTACTGGAAGGAAGTTATAGAGTTATGCACGGCAAGTCGAGTAGATGAAGTCCGTCCGCGCTCTTCGAGCCTGGAACTATTTTTGGTGCTGAACGATCGGCAGGACCGCCTTCAGATCCATTTCAGCATCGGGTTGCCTGGCCACTTTTACCATTTGGCGAAGGAGACGTCCGGGGTAACAGAGGTGGAGCATGAGGCGCTTCTACCTTTATTGTGTTCTTTTTGGCATCTATGAATTTCCTGATTTCTTGCACTTTTGGGCATCCCCGATAGTTTGCATGGTGTCCATTGGTCTTGTAGATTACGCACATTAGCTTACTCCTATCTTCGACCTTTTCCGTCCCTAAGGGACATTCCCCTTGGATGTGTTTAGTCCTTCTTAATGTTTTCATGTAACAGCAATAGAGCCTAAGTGATTAATGCGCTTTAGGCTGTCTTTTTTTGCTGTCCGGGCTGACCTGGACAAGGAAGAACGGAAGTTTCCTGAAGGACTTGACCCCACTTGACTTGACATAGTCGCTCTGCGCCCGGCACAGCTAACCGAGGATATCCTCCGGATCAGTAGCAGGATCTACGCCCTTAAGCCCATAGTGTGCACTTTTTCTCCTTTGGAAGTATATGAATAAAACTCGGTCCCCGCAGTCGTTAACTCTTCTTTTACTGCGCGATAGTTTGCCACTAATAAGCAGTGGACAGATAGCCTGAAGAGCCTTTTATATTTAATAAAAAAGGAGTTTTCAGTGGGCAACGTACATAGCTGGTCAATGTCTCTGGTCTCCATTCCGAAGACATTAATTGGGGGGCATCTCTCTGAATTGGCTGCTGCTGTTGTTGATTCTCCTGTGGTGGCTGCTTCTATTTCTGCTGCTTTTCCTCTTTGGCCGCTTGACGGGATCTTAATTTTTGTGGGATGGCTTTAATGACGGCATCCAATTCTTCCCTATACCTCTGGACTTTTACCAGCTCTGTCGTCCTCCTCTTCGTCATCCAACTCGGATGAGAGAACACTGTATGCATTCCATCTGATTCCGAAGATAAAGCTGATAAGAACAGATACTACACTTTGATCTTAGCCATAAGGCCGAGAAGCGTGTTTTATTTTTCTTGGCGAAACAAATAAAACAAAAACAGTGTGTTCTTCAGCACAATAAAAAAAACATAGCATAAGCCCAAAGGCACAGAAAACAAAATGTACAATAAGAATAGCTTAGAGTACGTGTAAGAGTAGGTGTAAGAACATTTGTTAAGTTAGTTAAGCTAGTTCTAAGCATTTTTGTCTAACATATAAGTAAATGAATTAAAAATAATGCAAAAATGAGGCAAAAAAATACCGAAGATAAATCTACCTTTGCCCTCTGCCGACTTACACAGAACTTCGTCGAGGGCTTTGCATTTTTGCACAGCCTGTTGTTTTTGTTGTATATTCTAACTTGCTTCTGCTGATGCTTCTTTCGTTGTAGCATATTCTGCTGCTGTTGTTGTGTCAGCAGCTGTAATATCGCCTATGCTTTGGAACCGCGCTTAACTATAATTGGCTGTTGTTGCAGCCTTCTCCTTCTCGTCTGTCTAGATTCAGATATCAAGTCTTATCAAAGCCTGAGCGAAACTACTGCGTTACCAGAAAGGAGCTTCTGGCTGTGGTGAAGAGTCTAAAACACATCCACAGGTATATGTATGGAAAACAATTCCATCTGAGAAAGGATTATGCTGCACTATGGTGGTTGCTATAATTTAAGAATCCCGAAGGACAACCAACTAGCGCACTATCGCGCCGCTCTTGCAAGGTTGAGTGCAAACATCGTACTAGGGCAGAAGAAAATCAACACATTATCGAAGTGCGATGGCTGATCGTCTTACCAGAGGAACAGTGGTCGCTGGATCAGATCCGCAAGGAGCAAATAAATGATCCGGTTCTGTCAAAAATTATTGAAGCCGTTGAACGTGGAATCAGACCGTCATGGGAAAATATGGCCGGAGAAAGTCCTATCACCAAGGTATATTGGTCTCAGTGGCGAAGTCGACAGCTTCAGAATGGTTGCTTGCATCGCGTTTTGGAGAGTGAGGACGACCAAACAACAGGATAATTGTGGTTCTTAGGAGGAGAATACAGGAAATTTTGGAATAATATCACAACGGATCAAGTGGAGAACAATTATGGCATCACAAAGACGGGGAGAAAATTAAGCAGAGGCTCTACTGCGTTGCATGTCAGCAGTCAGTTACGGAATGGGTCCTTCTTCTTCTTCTTTTTTGGTTGGCGCTACAGTCCGGGGTGGATGTGGGCCTCAACCAACATGCGTCTCCAGCCAGCAAGATCTTACGCCAGCTGCCTCCAGCTGCGCACACCTCTTTTACGCTGTCCCAATTGCTCGGTATCGAAGACTCTTTGGGCCTGAGCTGTGGTGTCCATCCGCTCTATATGACCTAGCCATCTTCTCCGAAGACGAATGAACGAAACAGGTGCATGCCGCTGTACAGCCCGTACAGTTCGTGATTGAATATTCTTCTCCAGATGCCATCAACGCAAACAGGACCGTCCATGTCTCCCTCCTTCCCATCTGACACATATGACTATGCATCGTCATCTGTCGTAGATGATGCACCCCCTTCCTCTGCGCCTCTGTTGAGTGACGCACTACCAGTGCGTCGCTTGGAACTGGTGGAGGCGTGATGCACCAGGCACCGGTTTCTGGTTTTCACAGACCGCTTCTAGGCGAGCGGACTGCTCGTTCTCAATCACTTTATTGGTGCAATTGATGGGCCAAAGGGGGAAAAAAACACAATATTGCGTATGCTCGCACTGGGTTTCGAATCCAGCACCTGCTGTCTCTCGGCTTTGAGTTTTACTGAATCGGCTGCGCGCTTCTTGCGGATCCTAGTATCGTTTGCACTATTTCACTTATAATATTGTGAAGATATCACTTTGCGAAGTCGAAACACTTGTGCACTGTTCAACGGTCTGTGAACGACTGGACAAAGAAGATAGGCAGATGCTTCCTATGTAAAAAAACCCGGACATTCTTCTTCTTCTTCTTCTTCTTCTTGTGGCGCTACAGTCCGGGGTGAACCTGGGCCTCGGTCAACAATCCTCTCCAGCTGGCACGTTCTTTAGCCAGCTGCCTCCAATTTCGCACTCCAAGTTGGTTGAGGTCTTTTTCCACTTGAGTGCGCCATCGGGTTCGTGGTCGTCCTCTATTGCGTTGTCCCACTGGCTCGGAGTCGAAGACTCTTCGGGCTGGAGCAGTGTTGTCCATGCGCTCTACATGGCCTAGCCATCTTAGGCGTTGAATCCGTAGACGCCTGACTAGACTCATGTCGCTGTACAGCCCGTACAGTTCGTGGTTGAATCTCCTTCTCCAAGAACCTTCAACGCAAACAGGACCGAAGATTGAACGCAGAACTTTTCTCTCGAAGAGACCAAGTGCGTCTTCATCCGCTCTTGAGATAGTCCAAGCTTCCGCGCCATACAGCAGGACAGGGATGATCAAGGTCTTATATAAGGTGAGCTTGGTCTTTCGAGAGAGGGCTCGACTACTCAATTGCCTCTTGAGCCCAAAGAAACAGCGGTTGGCAAGAGTTATTCTGCGCTTGATCTCGGTACTGGTGTTGTTGTCCCTATTTACTCCAGAGCCTAGGTAGACGAAGTCCGTGACTACCTCAAAGTTTCTGCTGCCCAGTATGACGCTCTATCCGAGACGTCGATGTTGTACGTCCTTTCGTGATGACAGTATGTACTTTGTTTTGCCCTGGTTTACCGCTAGAGCCATTTTAGCCGCTTCCGCATCAAGGCCAGCAAACGCCTCATTGGCTGGTCATTGAAATGGTCCGAGTCGATGTTGGCTCCTCGCAACGTTCGGACATCGAGAATATTGGAGGAGTGTGTGACGTCGATCGCAATGTGATCAATCTGGTTGACGGTTGATTGATCAGGAGACCGCCATGTCCCCTTATGGATGTTGTGGTGTGGGAACCACATCAAAGAGAAGCTACGTCCCGATTCAAAATCTACCGGCCTGAGTCCTTTTCCGGACGTGTTGTCGTGAAGGCTGCATTTTCCGATGACTCTAGCAAAGATGTGTTCCTTACCCAGCTGTGCGTTGAAGTCTCCTAGATCTTGGTGTCATAGCTAGGGTATCGAACGAATGTTCTTTATCAGAGATCATAGAAGTCAATCTTGCTATCATCCTTCTCCTTCTTCATGGCGTGTGCGCAAATCAGGCTGATGTTCCCGAATTTAGCCTTGATGCGGATTGTTATGAGGCGCTCGCTGATATAATTAAGGCTTAAGATTTTTTTGCCTAAGTCTTCCTCGAACAACGAATCCGCATCCAAGTAAGCACTGCCTTTCTTTTTTGTAGCAATCACCGTAGTAGATGTCGCAGTTTCTCATCTTCCTCTTGGCCAGTAAATCCCATCCTGGATGGCGGTAAAATCTGCTTTGTAGCGGTCCAGGGCCTTCGCGAGTTCATGGCATGTTCGGGACCTCACATTCCACGTACAGAACCGAAAATCATTGTCCTATGATCGTTTTCTGGGGTCGTCAACTATATATCCATCCACATCCGAGACCTGTTGTCGGTTTGTAACCATCGATTTTTTTATGTGGTGAGGGAGTTAACCTCACGCACAACCTACAACTGGTAGGCTAGGCCCATTATTTGACCCTCGGTCAGAGGGGGAATGAAAACAAATAAACACTTTAATTTAAGAAATCCATACGTACCTACTCGTTGTGCTCTGCTGACTGAGGACATTTCTTACAAAATGGCTCCTAAAAATATAGCCGAAATGTCTAGCGCACTTAGAACTCCGGCTGTTGTTAAAGATTTGCCGACCTAGACTATTGCATGATTTTATAACTAATGTCGAAAAAAATACTGCTTCTAGTAAAAAAAGCCAGTGATACGGAATATGCCGGAATAATTCTTCGGGCCGTAAGAAACAAGGTTGTCGGTCAGGCAAACAAAATACTAAATATGTGTGGAACCACTTTAGACTGGGCAGAAATAAAAAATGACATAGTTATCCATTATTCTGACAAATGAAACGAAAATAGTCTAATACGGGACCTGCATCAATTAAGACAAAACGGTAAATCAAAAAGCAATTTTGTCAACCATGATAAATTATATTCGGATCAACCGATAATAATGTCATTAGGGCAAAACAAACTCTTTGTGAAGAAATGTGTCTCAATGCCTTTTTATCGGGTCTGTATTAGCCTTTGGGATTAACGATAAGAGCTATGACACCAACCAAATTAGCTCAAGCTTCTTCAGAAACAGAACAATTCGTATTTCCAACACGCTCATCAATTTTCACGGCAAATTTTTTCTCTCAATAGGCCATCTCAAATGTATTATCCACATAACAATTTTCGATCTCAACAAAGTCAAAATCAAACAAATTCAGGCAAACATTTCGGGCTCGTTTGTAAACAAAAACTCTGCTGGTGGATGTTTTGAGCGGAAGAACTAACAGCCGTTACAATAAATTTAGTAATAGGGCTAGCCAGCAAAATAATGTGTTAAGAGAGCTCTATAATACTGACGTTAATAGCCGTGATCGGGATTCGAACCGTGAACAGTATGAAAATTGGTTACTAAACCAAAATAGAGACGATGGGTTGGGGGCTAATATTTATGATCGAAATTTTCATTAATAAACCTCGGTCAATCAATTGGGTATATAGATATCAATACCTACAGTTCCTACTTACTACTTCACATTACCTACCTTGGTACACATTTAACGTTTATCATCGACAACGAATCACTCATATACTCCAAATCATATAGATACCCTTTTATCCAGAAAGAAAACATCCAAACAATAATTAGAAATATGCTTGACCAATTAATTATTCGACATATGTTTTCGCGGTGGTCATACACGATGCGAATGGAAAGTAAAAGTGGAGACTTGTCATAGATTACCACACCTGGGGAGTTCATCGGTTTTGCCGTTTCCTGGTATGTGACAGTGTCCCGGCACCCACATAAGTTGAATGTTAAAATGGTCAGCCATCTCGTTGGAGACAGCCTGCAATTAAGGGATGTTTTTCAGTAAAACCTGACACTGTCCAAGTATTTTATAGCGGGCAGACTATCGGAACAGATGGTGATATCCCTTTTTGATATCACGTTGTTTTTGAGCCATGACAGCGCCTCCTCAATATAATGTTGAGGTCTTCAGAATAGACATCCGAATTGAATTTCTTTTCAATGGTTGAGTGGCCAGTGTTGAGTTCGGACCACAATCGGAGTGTTTTGAGTCTCAAGGCTGTGCTTGCTGCAGTTTGTTTCCCGAATATTTCCAGAGGTGGGAGATGGAGGAGAATATTCAGTGCGTCTGACGGAGTATTTTTCAGAGGTGTTAATCCAGTGAGCGATGCGTGGTTGCAGGCCCCATTTGCATCCAATGGCCTTTTTGCAGCTAAAAAGTGCAGAAGAGGCTTTTTTTAGCCTTGCCTGGATATTGAGCTTCCAATTTAGCTTGCTGCCGAGAGTGAGACCCAGAAATCTCTCACTGGTGGTTAGCTGTAATGTAGTGCCGCATAGCAGTGGGGGTCAAATTGGGGGATTTTGTATCTTCTGGTGAAGAGTACGATATCGGTTTTTTGTGGCTTGACGCCGAGTCCGCATGCTTGTGTCCATGTCTCTAGCTTGTCAAACGCATTCTGCATTATGTCTCTTAGAGTAGAGACGAATTTGCCGCATGCCGCTATGGTAATATCATCCGCATATGCAATAACTTTGCACCCTACCTCTTCCAGTATTAATAGCAGTTCATTTACCGCTACGTTCCAAATAAGGGGTGAGAGAACACCTCCTTGTCGGGTGCCCCTATTAACTCCTCTATTGATCTTAGCGTCTCCCAGCTGAGAGTGTATTACTCTGCTGGTAGCTACTCACCAGCAGAGTAATACTCTCCGATGAATGAAGGCCACTAGAGGCTTTCCGATCCCGAGGTTGTTAAGCGCAAGTGAAATTGCTTCCGGGTTGATATTGTTAAAGGCACCTTCGATGTCGAGAAAAGTCACAAGTGTGTATTCTTTGAACTCGAGAGATCTCCACATACTGGCTCTTGTTGTAGGCATTTCGTGCAGATGAGAGTCTGTATGCTGGAATAGCTTGCCTGATACGCCGGAAAGTGCGTATCGACAGACTGAGGGTTTCCTCACTGGATGAGGTCCAGGTCCCGTCAGGTTTTTGTAGGAAGCTAGCTGACTTAGGGGATGATGCTAGAGTCTTTCTTAGCCTGGAAGCCTCGGAGACTTCTTCAGTGATTCTTTGTTAATTACAATCACTGCGGACCTTGTTTCTCCCCTCAGTTCATCCAGGTTTGAAAATTGTCTCCTCTATCTAATACGGCGTAAGTGATGTCGCCTTTAAGCACTTCACTATACGGCCTGTTGAGCCTGCTGGCATTATTTGGTGTTTCACCACTCGGTTTCAGCTTTTTCGGCTCGGAGGGTGACGCCTCCAGTGACCTGGCGTTTGGACGTAGTGCCCTTAGTGGTGTCCGCCTGTGGTTGACTTTTCACTACCTTAGTCGCCCAAGCTAACAATCGCTTGCTGCTGTCGTTAAGCTTCTCCCGTGGAATGCCTTTAAGGCACTCCAGAATCTGGGCAACAGAGCGCGACGAGACAGCTTCGCGGGCGGAAGTCACGCATTACGTGTAGGAACTCTCGATAGGAGTTACCGTGCCTTTGACCTTTGAAAGTCTTTAAGACGGTTTGACCCGCTTTTTTCGTCTGCACATCAGGAGCCGAGGTAAATCTGGAGCCGAAGTTCCAGCCGGTGAGGCAGCACCGGTCTCATTTTTGTTTTTATTTGTTGAATTATTTGTGTTCATTGTTAGTCCCACGAGTAACGGAGAAAGGGTAGGTCCGGCTGTGCATAGATCCGCATTGCACAGCTAAGGCAGGATTAATCTGGGAGTGTGCCACGTCTCCCAGACACTCCGTTCGCGACTGAGTTATTTTTTTCAGGTGGGCCCCAGCCAGGCTGATCCTCAGCACGGGTCGCATGACACCTTGATAGGATGTAGTGGGAGGGAGATAAGGGACGGTTACATCTTAGCTTCGGGTGTCTTCATAGGGAATAAATTCCCTTGAGTAATTGACCTTTACTAAGCCTTCGCACGGCGTCAAGGTGTGCCACCACGCGAATGTAGATTACCGCAAGTTAAATAAAAAAACAATCGATGACAAGTATCCCATTTCTAACAACTCAGACATATTGGATAAATTGGAAAAAAGCTCATATTTCAGCATTTTAGACCCTGCCTCAGGTTTCCACCAAATTGAGGTCAGAACAGAAGATATCCCAAGAACTGCATTTACAGTCGACAATGGAACTCGAATGCTGAAAAAAGGAACCATCGACCTTCCAACGAGTGATGGATAATGTTCTTCGAGATCTTCAAGGAAGGATATGTCTTGTATATATGGACGACATTATTGTGTTTTCGACATCACTCCAAGAGCACATAGATAGTTTAGGCGCAGTTTTCGATAAATTAAAAGATGCTAATTTGAAAATTCAAGTCGAAAAATCTTATCGCCTGGGACATTTGATTATAACGGATAAATCCGTTGTGGTAAAACCCAATCCTGATAAAATAATTGCTATACATAAGTTTCCACTACCAAGAACAGCCAAGCAAATCAAATCCTTTCTTGGGCTACTTGATGTTAAAGAAAATTTATCAGAGACTTCGCGAATTTGATCAAGCCTATGACGGAGTGCCTCCGCAAAGGAAGAAAATTTGTGCTTGAAGACAGTTACATCAATTGCTTCGAGGCTTGTGACACCTTATTATGCAATGACCCCATTCTTCAATATCCAGACTTTTCGAAGCCATTCAATGTTACTGCGGATGCAAGTAATGTTGCCCTTGGCGCTGTGCTATAGCAGGGTCAGTTGGGCTCGGATAAGCCAATTTGCTACGAGAGTCGGACTCTATCCAAAACTGAGCAAAACTATAGCACTGTCGAGAAGGAACTGCTGGCAGTTGTGTGCGAAGTATTTTCAGCCATACATAATCGGTAGAAAATTTCAAATTATTACAAACCATAAGCACCTTTGTTCAGAGACGACTACTTGCCTCGGATACTGACCGATCTACTGTTGACGACCCCAGCAAACGAACAAATGACCATGCTTTTCGGTTCTGCACGTGGAATGTGAGGTCTCTTAACAGGCCACGTGCAGCCGAAGAACTCGCGGAGGCCCTTGACTGCTATAAAGCAGATATCACCGCCATCCAGGAAGTGCGATGGAATGGGCCGGGCAAGAAGAGGATGAAAAACTGCGACATCTACTACGGTGATTGCAGCAGAGAGAGGCGCTTATTTGGATGTGGATTTGTTGTTCGAGGCAGACTTAGGCAAAAGTCTTAAGCTTTGACTGTAAAAGCGAACGCCTCATAACAATCCGCATCAAGGCTACATTCGGCAACATCAGCCTGATATGCGCCCACGCCCCGACAGAGGACAAAGATGATAGTAGCAAAGACAAGACAGCTTTGACACCAAGATCGTTCTAGGAGATTTCAATGCTAAGCTTGGTAAAGAAGAAATCTTTGCTAAAGTCATAGGGAATCACAGCCTACACGACACCACGTCCAGTAACGGACTAAGGCTGGTGGACTTTGTCATGGGACGTAACCTCTCTGTTGCTAGCACGCGGTTCCCACACCTCAACATCCATAAAGGGACATGGCGGTCCCCAGATCAATCAACCGTCAACCAGATTGATCACGTTGCGATCGACGTCAGACACTCCTTCAGCATTCTCGATGTCCGAACTTTCCGAGGAGCCAATGTTGACTCGGACCATTTCCTTGTTGTAGCCAAGGTAAGAATCAGGATATCACGAGAACAACGGAGTCGAGAACGAACACCACGGTTTGACGTCGCAAAGCTACAATCGCAGCGGACTGCCAGGATCTTTGCCGACCGAGTCTCCCAGAAACTCTCTGTTAGTTCGACGCCGCCTGCACAAACCATCGAAGAAGAATGGAGTCGTTGTCAAGAAGCCATTAAAGAAGCTGCCACTGATGTGCTGGGTTTTACGACACCACCTAGAAGGAACCCATGGTTTGACGACGAGTGCAGGCAGGCACATGCAGCCAAACAGGAGGCCTACAAGGCAACGCTGCATCGAACAACGAGGGCTGTTCGTGAGCTCTACGAACAGAAGAGAAGGGAAGAGCACCGGCTTCTCAGAAGAAAAAAGAAAGAGCATGAGAAGCGCGCGGTCGAGGAGATGGAGAGGTGTTATGGCAGGAATGACGTCCGAAAGTTTTATCAAAGGGTAAAACAATTATCCAATGGATATAAAACTCGGACAGAAGCCTGTCGGGATGGAAATGGACATCTGGTAGTAGAGTCGCAGTCGATACTGAGAATCTGGAAAGATCATTTCTGCAGACTGTTAAACGGCGATGAGGACCAAAATACCGCTGTCAGGCAGAATGTTCCACTCAATCTGGACGATGACAGACGTGAATACCGTCCCCCAGACTTAGACGAGGTCAAGGTAGCAATATCAAGACTGAAGTCTAACAAAGCTGCTGGAGCGGACGGTCTGCCCGCTGAAATATTTAAGGCAGCTGGAGATGATCTGGTTGGGCGCATGCACCAGCTCATCTGCAAGATATGGTCTGAGGAAAGCATGCCCGACGAGTGGAATCTCAGTATCGTTTGCCCGATCCACAAGAAAGGAGACCCCTTCAACTGCGCCAACTATCGAGGGATCAGTCTTCTTTCCATCGCATATAAGATCTTCTCTGCCGTTTTGTGTACCCGCCTGAAGCCATTCATTAATAATCTGATAGGTCCATATCAGTGTGGCTTCAGGCCAGGAAAGTCCACAACAGACCAAATTTTCACACTACGGCAGATCCTGGAAAAGACCCAAGAAATGCAAATCGACACTCACCATCTGTTCGTCGATTTCAAGGCCGCATATGACAGCGTGCATAGAGACGAGCTATACAACGCCATGTCTAGTTTTGACATTCCTGCCAAACTCGTCAGGCTGTGCAGGATGACGATGGAGAACTCTCGCTGCTCCATCAAGGTCGGTAACGAACTCACCGAGACCTTCAATGTCAAAAAAGGTTTTAGACAAGGCGACGCGCTGTCATGTGATTTCTTTAACATCGTCCTGGAGAAGATCGTGCGAAACTCACACGCCAACACTAGAGGCACGATCTTCCAGAAGTCCGTGCAATTGTTAGCATACGCCGATGACATTGACGTGATTGGCAGAACTCAGCGAGCCGTCAGTGAGGCTTTTGCTAACATTGAGACGGAAGCGGCTAAAATGGGTCTGGCGGTGAATGAGGGCAAAACGAAGTATATGCTGTCCTCAAAAAAGGACATACAACATCGACGTCTTGGACAGAGCGTCACAATGGGCAGCTATAACTTCGAGGTAGTCAAGGACTTCACTTACCTCGGCTCCGGAGTAAACTGTACTAATAACATCAGTACCGAGATCAAGCGTAGGATAACTCTTGCCAACCGCTGTTTCTTCGGGCTCAAGAGGCAATTGAGTAATAGAGCCCTCTCTCGAAGAACCAAGTTGACTCTATATAAGACTCTGATCATCCCAGTCCTGCTATACGGCGCGGAGGCATGGACAATCTCGAAAGCGGATGAAGAAGTCCTTGGTCTCTTTGAGAGAAAAGTTCTACGCACGATCTTTGGTCCTGTTTGTGTTGACGGGTTCTGGAGGGGAAGATTCAATCACGAACTGTACGGGCTGTACAGCGACATGAGCCTAGTTAGGCGTCTACGGATCCAACGCCTACGGTGGCTAGGTCATGTAGAGCGTATGGACACCACAGCTCCGGCCCGAAGAATCTTCGAATCCGAACCTGTCGGGCAACGCAACAGAGGACGCCCGCGTTTAAGGTGGCGCACCCAAGTGGAGAAGGACCTCAACCAACTTGGTGTGCGAAACTGGAGACAGCTAGCCAGGGATCGCGCTAGTTGGAGAGGCATGTTGGTTGAGGCCCAGGTCCACCCCGGACTGTAGCGCCACACAAAGAAGAAGAAGAAGATAAGCACCTTAGGTGGCTATTCTCTCTTAAGGAACCTAATACAAAACTGATTCTTTGGCGGCCAAAATTGGAAGAGTACGACTTGAAATTACATATAAAAAAGAAGTCAAAACTCGAACGCTGATTCTCTGTCTCGAATTGAGATTAATGCCAACGAACCAATAAATTCAGAAGAGGAGTTGAAGTTGTTTCTATGATAATCCATGTCGATGATGTTGATACAATTTCGACAATTCATTCTGACCCATGGAATTCCAATTTCGGAACGTCCAATCAACGAATTCGCAAAATCAATTGATTCTTAAGGGAAATAACAGTAAATGCAAATTAGATGTGAAATTGCAAACACTTTTTCGAAAAAAGAAAAGATATATTATAAAACATAATAACATAAGCGATGTGGAAATAATAGTTAACATTTTTGAAGAACATGTAGCTCTAAAAGGTCTAACAGCAGATGACAGTACATTCAAAATAGTACATGCCGTTTATTCAAAAATGTTCGCTAACTCAAGAATGAAACTCGTAAGATGTACCACAAAACTTATAGATGTGACTGTTATATGTGTTATTGGTTATATTTATTATATTATAATTGTGAAATATGCCAAACATATTAGTATGCTCGTGATCTACACCAGATAAAATTTCAATTAACTGAGACACCATCGAAACTGTTAGAGATTATACATATTGATATATATTCAGTCCATTAGAAAAACTTTTTAACCATTATAGATAAATTCAGTAAGTTTACCTGTGCATATCACCTCTCTGCAAGAAATAGCATCATTTTAATTAAGGCCTTAAAACACTTCTCCCACCAAAACAAAATCGTTTGCGATAATGGCAGTGAGTTCGTCTTAGTACTCTTCAAAGAGTTTTTTTTTTTTTCATTCATTTTTGTTTTATTTTGAGTTCATTAACTTACATGCTAGACAAAAATGCTTAAAACTAGCTTAACTAACCTAAGAAATGTTCTTACTCCTAACCTACTGACCCTATACGGGTACTCTAAGCTATTCTAATCTCAAATTTGGCTATACTTTTCGGATTATGCTATGTTTCTTTTATTGTGTTAAAGACACACCGTTCTACTTTTATTTGTTTCGCCAAGAAAACTGGAAAGAAAAACTTGGCTATATATATATATATATATATATATAATTTTACCTAACTTAAACTAACTAGTACTAAAACTAACTTAACATTAAAACTTAAGACTATCTTAACTATGTCCGTAACAGTACGGACGCGTGCACCAGGGCGTATATGCTATGTATATGCCTGACATATATAATTTATACGCCGCGGTGCACCTTTTTTTTTCGTTTTTTTTTTTTATTTTTTGTGGTATATGTTTCTTAGAACTACCTTAAACCTATGTAAGTTGGCCACCATGGTCAACTACCGCGTCATCCAGTATAACACCAGTAAAATTGCCG
Source organism: Eristalis arbustorum (assembly GCA_916610145.1). NCBI lineage: Eukaryota > Metazoa > Arthropoda > Insecta > Diptera > Syrphidae > Eristalis > Eristalis arbustorum. The sequence continues at coordinate 55,512,869 of OU744318.1, forward strand.
TTCTTTGGCAGACTCTCTCCTGTCTCGAGCAGAGATCGCTCTACTGAACCGGAGGAGATCCTCGTGACTGCGAGCGACGTCCCGTTCATATTGAAGTCGCCTGTCCACTGTTCGGCGTACGACGTGGAAGATTACAGGACATCCGTGTGGATCCTGTATTAGGCCAATTGTGTCGAGATGTAGAAACGCCTCGGGAGGAATAAAGCCGGTAAGGCGCACTCTCTCATGGTACATAACGTTGGGGTAGTAAGCCCCAAAGATCAGACTGTTGGAAGAAGTTATAGCTCGTGCAATATGCCTTCTGATCAGCTTTTCAGCTTTCTCCAAGTCAATCAGGCAAGCACCCGTGCATTGTTTTTTGTCTTTATTCCATTGAATGTCGGACACCAGTTTAGACGCGGCATGTATGGTTTCATGCCCCGCCCTAAATCAGAACTGGTTGTCCGGTATGATATTATTTTCCTCAACCCATTGTTTCAGAACTGAATGACTATCTTTTCAAAAACCTTGCTTATGCAAGGAAGAAGACTGATCGACCGAAGATTTGTCGGAATTGATCTATCTTTGTCCCGTTTAGGGATTGGTTGCACCACAGCTGTTTCGAACTCTTCAAAGAGTCCGTTGAGTTGTGTGACATAGTTTTGCACCCATTGTGTGCAATAAGTTCAACTGAAAATTCGGCTGTTGAATCGAGCTGTCATCACGTATAACAATTTCATACATACAGATACAAAACTATGTTAGGTTAGGTTAGGTTGAAGTGGCTGACTGCTGCAGAGCAGTCACACTTAGGCCAGAGTAGGCCCATTGTGATACCACGCGGATTGACTTCTCCTAACGCTGGAACCAGTTGGTGCTGCTGATGAACCGATTTAGTTGGCCAATGCTGGCACCTTTTAGCTCGTTACGGCTGCTGAAGTAGTACGCTCCTGGGTGCACCTACGACTGGCAAGAGCACTGCAGGAGCAAAGAAGGTGATGAGTATTCTCTTCCTCCTCTTCATCCATGCAGCTTCTGCAAGAATCATTATGTGGAGCACCCATCCTGCGAGCATGAGTGCCAATTACACAGTGCCCGGTTATGACTCCAATGAGGGTCCTTAATGAGGGCTTGCTGAGTCCAAGTAGACTGAGTGACCATTTTAGGTTAAGTGGTGGCCAGATTTCTGTTGTTTTAAGGCAGATGGTGCCTTCTAGCCATTTATCATTGGTGGTTTTAATTGTATGAATCTGGCTGTAGCGATCGGCATTAAAGGTGGTACCCCTGCTATCGATAGGGATGAGGTTGTACCACACCTAGCTCGGCTTTGCAGTTTCCTGGTATGTCACAGTGTCCCGGCATCCACATGAGGTGAATGTTGAAATGCTCGACCATCTCGTTAAGAGACAGCTTGCAATTAAGGGATGTTTTCAAGTAGAACATGACATTGTCCACGGATTTTATGGCGGCCAGACTATCTGAACAGATGGCGATATCCATTTTTGATATCACATTGTTTTTAAGCCACGACAGCGCCTCTCTAATCGCTATGGTTTCTGCCTGAAAAACGCTACAGTGATCAGGGGGCTTCACGGAGATAACAATGTTGAGGTCTTGTGAATAGACGTCCCCACCCACCCCTTCTTTTGTCTTTGATCCATCTGTAAAAATGCGCAGAGGATCTTTCATCGTTTGCATGTCAGTCATCCAATCTGATCTAGAAGGAATACTGATGGAGAATTTCTTTTCGAAGATGGCCTGGGGTAGTAGGCGGTTGTGTCGCTAGGTAGGAAATTGAATTCCTTGAGAATGGTTGAGTGTTGAGTTCGGACCACAATCGAAGTGTTTTGAGTCTCAGGGCTGTGCTTGCTGCTGCTTGTTTCCCGAATATTTCCAGAGGTGGGAGATGAAGGAGAATATCCAGTGCGTCTGACGGAGTACTTCTTAGTGCCCCGCTGATACACAGGCAGGCCAGTCCTTGTACTCGGTTGAGTGCATTGCAGTTTATAGCCTTGTTTAGTGCTGTCCATCAAACTGAGACACCATACAGAAGTGTCGATCTGACGATAGAGGTGTAAGTCCAGTGAGCGATACGTGGTTGTTGACCCCACTTGCATCCAATGGCTTTTTTGCAACTAAAAGGTGCTGAAGAGGATTTTTCGACCCTTTTCTAGATATTGAGCTTCCAATTTAGCTTGCTATCGGGCGTGAGACCCAGAAATTTCTCTCTGGTGGTTAGCTGTAATGTAGTGCCATTTTTTAGTACGATATGCGTTTTTTGTGAGCTAACCAGTTAACGTTCTTCAATAATGGCGATTTCTGCCCTTAGTTTTATTATGGCATTATTTTTAATATTTTCAATATTGTTTACATCTGTGCTTTTTATTAGTTTATTGGTCACATTTCTTAACTCTTCTATTTTAGTGTTAGTAGTTAGTGTTAATCTGTTTAAAATGGCGTTGTTAATTTTGCTTTTGATAATTTCGAAATCTGAACGATCGGGGTTGCCGGCAACCCACTTCCATGCACTGCCAATAAAATTTAAGGATCTTTTAGTTCGCTTAGTCCTAGAAGAAGTCTGTAACTGTGTTTTAAGTAACTGTATGTCGTATGTTAAGAAGGGATACAATGAATGGTTTGCGTCAATTTCGGTTTCGGCAATGTTCTAAAGATAGTCGATAGTCGTCCTGTACTGTTCCAATTCTATCACATGAATAAGTCTAAAGGTTCCGGTTTGTAGTTTGGCTAATCCTGTTTCTATTGTTACGAGTTGGGAGTTGGAATAGTCGAGTTGTGTCCGTTTGAGCATAATGTAAAAGTAACTTGCAAAAGAGTAAAGTCAGTTTCGTATATTGGATTTATGGATTATTCTACCGCTTTCTGTTATGACAGTAGTATGTCTGTTTTCTTTGACTGTTTCTTCTCTAAATCGTTTGGATGATTTGCTACCTAATCTTTTGTTATCTTCACATAAATGACTTGGCCTGGGGTATATTGCTTAATATCGTGTCTCTTTTTATTGTGATAATCTAAATCACTTTTTTGTTTCTTCTTAAGACGTTGGATATTTGATTGCCTAGTCCTCTCGTAATCATCAGGACCAAATGCTACAGTTCGACCACCGCATGATTTCAGTCAATGTGGAGTGAAAGCGCTCCACTTGGCCGTTCGCTTCGCTTATATAGGGCGGAACGCTATAGACGTTGATATATATCGTCGTCTTTCGTCTTTCAGCATGAACAGAATTGAAGATGAATTTATAGCTCGACAGCATTGTCCAGAACGATGGCTTTTGGAACACCGAAAAAGAAAAGCAAGTCTCGTAAAGGTCTTCCTACGTCTTCTACTGCTCTGCTCTTCAATATTTTTACCTGCGCGTATTTGCTAAATTTATCAAGTGCCGTTAAGACTAATTTTTTTTCAGTGTGAAAAATATCGATGTGTATTGTATGACCTGAAAAAGTCGGAATTGGTGTTTCATTAAGTTTAGGTTGGTTAGGGTGTCTTTCGTATTTGTTTTATTTACAAACAGAACAAATTTTAGTAATTCTTTTAATTTTGTTCATCATGGATGGAAAATAGTATTTTTCTAAAATTTGGGATCTGTTCTCGACAGCATTTCTGTGGGCTCGCTCATGTATTTCTATAATGATGGCCTCCTGGTCTTGTTCGTTTAGAACATCTTCAACAAATATCTGTGAGAATCTAATTTTATAACCGTTAAAGTGATGGATGAAAATTTCTTGAATCATGCCCATTATTCTTTCTTCAGTTTTGATGCAGTTTATGATGCTAGGGTTAAGTATTTTTTTAAGAATTTTCAACAAATTTTCGCTGGTATTATGTGGTTCTGTGATTAAGTGTCGGTGATATCGAGGGAAAACAATTTTGAACTTATGGCTAGAGCTTTCACCTATTTCCAAAAATATTTGATTTTTGTAAACGTTTATTGGTACTTCTACACTAGTTATTAGGTTGTCAGATGAGCTCTCTTGGCTATGTATTGTCGAAGTCATGGTATTAATCTCAGTAACGAGGGCCTTTCTGGAGAGCGCATCGGCAACTACATTAGCCTTACCGGGCTTGTAGTGCATCTCATAATTATATTCCTCCAATATAGCCTTCCATAGTTTCATTTTCGAATTATTATTCTTATTGCTTAGCGCGTATGTCAAGGGCTGATGATCGGTATAGATTACAACTCTGGCGGGACCACCAATTTCGGAGTGAGTTTAACGCCCATATTATTGCCAGCATTTCTTTTTCGTTTGTGGCATATTTTTCTTCGGTCTGGTTTAGAGTCCTTGAGATGAACATTATGGGTTTTCCTTCCTGTGCTAGCACAGCTCCGATCGCGAAGTTTGATGCATCAGTCGTTAATTCGAATTTTTTTCCGAAATCTGGATATGTTACAATAACTTCGTTAGACACCAACGCGTTTTTGATTTCTTTAAATGCTTCTATTGCTGTTTCGTCTAAATTGATTTCTTTTTTCTGAGATACATTTTCGTCCGTCCCTCCTCCCCCCTTAAAGGGGTTGTGAGGGGTTTCGCTATCTTGGCGTAATCTCTCACAAACCTACGATAGTATCCCGATAGTCCAAGGAAAGATCGAAGCTCTTTAACATTCTTTGGGCAGGGAAAATTTAGTATCGCTTCTAGTTTTGCGGGGTTTGTTCGAATGCCGTTAGCTGAGACGATGAATCCTAGGAATTCAACCTCTTGTTTAAAGAAATCACACTTGTCCAATTGAACTTTCATGTTCGCTTGTTCAAGTGTTTCGAATATTGTCTGGATGTTTTTTAGATGTTCGGCCTTAGTTTCGCTGAAGACGATAATGTCGTCAATATATATAAAGCATTTCTTGCCGATATGGTCTCGAAGGACGTCATCCAATGCTCTCTGAAATATTGATGGGGCATTTTTTAGGCCAAATGGTAACCTCGTGAACTCGTACTTTGCGTTGTTGATCGAAAACGCTGTCTTCTCAATGTCAGATTCCCTTAGAGGAATCTGATGAAAACCGCTTTTCAAGTCGAGTACGAGTACCTCGTTGATTTCTGGTATCGGGTATCGATCGGGTATAGTGACGCTATTAAGCTTCCTATAATCGATAATACAGGGGAATTGTATGGAGACCTAGAAGGTCTTATAATTTCTTCGTGAAGCAGTTTCTGGATTTTGTTTTCTACTTCGTCCTTCAGTGCCATTGGATATGGATACAATTTTGTGTATACGGGTCTATCGTTTGTAGTTCTTATTTCACCCTGACTTTTGTTGTGAATGTTAATTTTTCGTCAGGTTCTAGGAAAAGGTTGGGAAAATTTTGAATTAAGGATTCGAGAGATTGCCTATCTTCAGTATTTAGGTGGTTGGTTCTGACATTAATATTATTGACATCTTGAGTTGTCGGATATTTAATGCGAACCTTTATTTTATCTCGGATGGTCATGTGATCTTTATGTGTGAGTGATTGCAGAAAGTTTTTTTAGAGTATCGTGTCCAAGGATTCCGTGGAACGATTTCAGGGTGGGAAGTAAATAGAATTTAATTTTGATAAAGATTGATAAAGAAATGATGACTGACTTTAACTTTGCCGCCTACGGAGTTGGCGAAAAATGGTTGTTCATTTGAAATAGGGTTTTGGATAAAAGAGGGCTGAACGTAGTTTTTATTAGATTCTGTGTCAATCAGGAATCTGTAGATAAGGTTATTCTCCGCTCTGCACTCGAAGTACGGCAGCGAAGAGTTTGTTAATCTAAAAAATAAATATCGGAGAAGTCATAAACGTCTTCCTGATACGAGGCACCAACGCACTGTTGCTCGGAGTACTCGTATGAATGTGTGTTATTATCCATGTTCGTTTTCTCCATTGTCTCCATATAGGTTTCCATTTCGGAGGTATTCAAGCTCACTTCTTCGGCTTCAGGATTCGGTTGTATGTCCGTGTAGAAGGTGTCCTGCTAGTGACCTGATGAGTTATATTGTTCGTGTTGAGCTCTTGGCTGAAATGATTGTCGAAATCCTTGTGATGGTCTAGTCTGGAAAGATCCTCTTGTCTTAGGTTCTGTTTTTATCCGTAAATTCTGAGAAAATTGCTTATTGAGATTGTCTAGTTTGTTCCGATTGAAGTTGTTGTTTCGCTGGTTAATAAAAGGCTGTGAAGGTCTTAGATTAGGCTGTTGCTGCTGTGCCTGTACTGGCAGAGAAAATCTCTGCTGCTGAGGAACGCTGGTATGTTGAGGATTAGTGTATTGCCTACTTGTTGACGGTTGAGGCTGTAAGGACTGTCTATTCATTGATGGGGGTTGACTTGCGTGATTTCTCCTTATGCCAGTTAGATGATTGTTGACATAGTTTGCCCTAAAGTTCTGATTTTCCAACTTTAGGCAAAGGTGGAGAGCCTGGGGCAAATCGGCAGGTTCTCTGATACCAAGTAACCTTGGCAGATCACCCCTGAGTCCCCTTATAAAAGTATCTAACGCTTTGTTGAGATAGGTTTGTTTTAGTATGGACATGGCTTCGACGCCAATATCCATAGAGGACAATCGATCAATTATTAGAGATAGGTGAGAATAAACGTTCCGATAAAAATCTTGAACGCTTCTTCCTCCCTGTACCAATGATGACATTTGGTACTCGAGCGTAGTTAGATCGCGTTTGTCTGCGTAATGCATGACTAGGCATTTTGAAATACTTCTCCAATTGAGTGGAGTGTTAAATGATTCCAATGCAAAGTCTGCATTGCCGATAATTTTGTTCCTAATTACACTCAAGATTACGTAATATTTAGGAGTGCCAATGAATTTCCAAGACTCTCGACGCTCTTTCTCCAGGAGTTGAACTCTCCCGGGTCCCCTGCGAAAGTCCTAAGGCTTCGCACTATATCAGGGACTCTATATAAATCAGATAAGTCATTCCTGTATTCGGGATATATCGTGTCATCATTGACCTGTATTTGGTCAGCGTTAGGGTTAAGTACGTTTTGCACGAGAGATTGCCCTCGGCTAATAATAGAGGATATAAGCAACTCGAATTCGGGGGTAGTACGTACTTCTTGATCGGGAGTAGTGTTCGTAGAGGTTGATTTAGATCAAACGGGTCTGAGGGCAGATTTTTCACGGGCTGCTTTCGAAGTGGAAGGCCGGGCTGAGGGTGCATTTTCAGAAATTGTTTCGAGATAGATTGTGTCTTCCCCAACTTGTTCTTGTTGAGCATTAACGTTTGATCTTAGTAATCGATCTGTAGACATTTTCGCGGTTAATGAATACCGTAATGTTAATGAATACCGAATAGAAAATTTCACTTGATTTTAAACAGATTAACACTAAATTAAATTCGAATTCTAGTACCGAATGATTCACTTGGTATTATTTTCCTTATGTGGATATTTGTAAAATCTTATTCTAGTCTCAATTAGTACAAATATTGATTTACCCCTATATGAGTTTCATAAATTCTCAGTCTTTGATAAGTACAATTATAGGGTAGTTATAAAATGTATATAAATGAAATTCTTTTATCTTTGCTTTAATTCTAGGCTTACAGGAAGATAATGTAGTGCGTCATCCTCGGGTGTTTGGGTTGGTTGATTCGGTGGTGTGGCTAGTTTGTGAAACTACCGTTTTGCTCACGGCGTCAGGATTTTCACTTAACACTGTGGGCTACTTCGGGGCCCTTTAGATTTTTTCACCACTCGCGATCTTGGGACCAGTGGATACGACACGAACGATTTTTCGGGAATTTTTTTTTTGACCGGCGGCTACTTGAGGCGACTTACTGGTTTTTATTTTTTTCTCGGAAGCGCGGCGGCTACTTGAGGCGACAGGCTTTTATTATGTTTTCACTCGCGACGACCACTGGTCCCTGCTCGGGCGCCAATTAAATTATGTTATTATGTTTTCTTTAAAAAAAATGTTTATTATATCGACCCTGTTGGGCAGAGCTTCCCCTTATAAATGCTACAATTGAACTGAACTCTATTTTCCTTACACTACCTTAAATACTGATAATACTGCTGACACATCTTCTGTCTGCAGTTTGGGATGTTTCCACTGGTGTATCGGGTGGCTGCCTGTAGCTGCGCGTGCATGATGGAATGCGGGCATCTCCGGTATCGCCTGTGCACGAAGTTACCCGTCAGGTTTTTGTAGGAAGCTAGCTGACTTAGGGGATGATGCTAGAATCTTTCTTAGCCTGGAAGCCTCGGAGACTTCTTCAATTTTACCACAAAAAAGTCTCCAAGAAATTCCTTGAGCCTTCCTCAGTTCAGTTTTAAAGGAACTGAGGTGTTCCTATAAGGAAGTCCCAGTCCTTAGCATCACGAAAAACCTTCGCCTTGTTAAAGAGCTTCCCACAACTCTTGCGCAGATGGTCAATTTCATGGTTCCACCAAGAAGGCTTAGACTTGCCTCTTTGCCTGCTGATTGGACATGACATTGCCATTGCATTGTTGACGGCTTTTGTGAGGTTGTCCACTGAATGTTCGAGATCAGTGGGGTTGCTCGGGATGGAGATGTTGGTGCTCGACATTGTTGCCGCAACAATCTCTCTATATCTGTCCCAGTTGGTTATCTTAGGATTCCTAAAGACTCTTTTTGATGGGGGGGAACTCGCTATGCTAAACATTAGATGGCGGTGATCAGAGAAGGAGTGATCGGATGATACCTTCCAATTGCTGATTCTATCCGGTATATGGTCAGACACGAGTGTAAGGTGGAACATACTTCCTGTCTGTTCCTAGTTACGAAGGTAGGTGTATTACCTTGGTTACACAAATTTAACCTACTACTTACAAGGTTGTTGAAAACTCTCCTCTTTCGTTGATGTCCGTGCTTCCCCATATTGTGTGATGGGCGTTTGTATCACAGCCTAGGATTAGCGCGGTTTAGGTTCTTTCCGATTCAGCAATCGTCCTTTTCAGCGTCTCTGACGGACATTTCCCATGGTCATGGGCTATGTAGGAGGTGACTAGCCATAGTTTGGTTTTGCCTGCCTCCAGGCATACAGTGACTGAGTCTCGATCGCTAAGGTGGGAGAGAATATGGTTTTCAAAGAACTCTTTGTAAGTATGCAGGCTCTTGGCTTACCTTCATTCCTTACATAATAGAGGTTGAATGGCTGAGTCCTGAGTCCACGAAATATGCCGTTGACTACCCAGGGTTCCTGGGCCAGACGATGTCATCTCCGCAGGTGTTAGTACGGAAAAAAGAGCTGCCGAGGCCGCGATGGGGTGGTGGAGATTAATCTGTGTCACCCGGAGTATAGCTGTAGGGTAACGTGTCCGTCTTAATTCCGGACACAATTTCCTCCACTCTCAAATTAGTCTGACTTCAGAAGAGAGTCTTCTTGACTGTTGGGCGGGGTGCTGGTTAGCTCCAGGTCAGAGAGGCCAATATCGTCAGCTTCCTGACCATGGCTACCAAGGATATGGGTCAGCGCCTGCATGCCAGAGCCCTCTTCCTCCACCTCCATCGGTACCATATTGGCTACGAGGGTTGCCCTCTCGATGGAGCCTGAAGTAGAGGGTTGAGGCTCGCTTGGAGCAGGACGGTCTTTCTCCTCCTCTGCTACCGCCGTCAGTTTATTACCGACAGATGAAGCAGCAGAGGTGGAGGAAGACTGTTCCGCTTTCGCACTTGTCTCCCCATCCTTTTTGTACACCCTCAGGGTGATCGTCCCAAAGCCGTAGTGGATGACATCCTCCGACTTGGCAAGTGGATCCAGTGATTCTTTATTTATTACGATCACATCAGACCTTGTTTTTCCCTTCAGTTCATCCAGCTTAACAACCTTCCAATTGTGGGTGGGAAGGTTTAGGTTGCAAAGTTGAATGAACTTGAGGATTGTTGCAGGACTCGAGCCGCGCCCCCTTCCACACCTCACCCAGCCTGCTAATGGCTTTTTTAAAGAGATCAGCCGATCTCTGGCAAGTGAAAGTCACGAGCTTAATATGACCCTGGTGCCATCCTCCGTCACGTCCTACAGGTGCAAGGCCTCCGTTTTCCAGCACCAGGCTCAGATAGATATCGTTAATCGCTGACTCCACTTTCTTCCAATTCAATGGAGAGACAGCGCAGTCAACGTCTCCTCTATCTAATACGGCGTAAGTGATTTCGCCTCTCATCACTTCACTATACGGCCTGTTGAGCCTGCTGGCATTATTTGGTGTTTCACCACTCGGTTTCAGCTTTTTCGGCTCGGAGGGTGACGCCTCCAGTGACCTGGCGTTTGGACGTAGTGCCCTTAGTGGTGTCCGCCTGTGGTTGACTTTTCACTACCTTAGTCGCCCAAGCTAACGATCGCTTGCTGCTGTCGTTAAGCTTCTCCCGTGGAATGCCTTTAAGGCACTCCAGAATCTGGGCAACAGAGCGCGAGGAGACAGCTTCGCGGGCGGAAGTCACGCATTACGTGTAGGAACTCTCGATAGGAGTTACCGTGCCTTTGACCTTTGAAAGTCTTTAAGACGGTTTGAGCCGCTTTTTCCGTCTGCACATCAGGAGCCGAGGTAAATCTGGAGCCGAAGTTCCAGCCGGTGAGGCAGCACCGGTCTCATTTTTGTTTTTATTTGTTGAATTATTTGTGTTCATTGTTAGTCCCACGAGTAACGGAGAAAGGGTAGGTCCGGCTGTGCATAGATCCGCATTGCACAGCTAAGGCAGGATTAATCTGGGAGTGTGCCACGTCTCCCAGACACTCCGTTCGCGACTGAGTTATTTTTTTCAGGTGGGCCCCAGCCAGGCTGATCCTCAGCACGGGTCGCATGACACCTTGATAGGATGTAGTGGGAGGGAGATAAGGGACGGTTACATCTTAGCTTCGGGTGTCTTCATAGGGAATAAATTCCCTTGAGTAATTGACCTTTACTAAGCCTTCGCACGGCGTCAAGGTGTGCCACCACGCGAATGTAGATTACCGCAAGTTAAATAAAAAAACAATCGATGACAAGTATCCCATTTCTAACAACTCAGACATATTGGATAAATTGGAAAAAAGCTCATATTTCAGCATTTTAGACCCTGCCTCAGGTTTCCACCAAATTGAGGTCAGAACAGAAGATATCCCAAGAACTGCATTTTCAGTCGACAATGGAACTCGAATGCTGAAAAAAGGAACCATCGACCTTCCAACGAGTGATGGATAATGTTCTTCGAGATCTTCAAGGAAGGATATGTCTTGTATATATGGACGACATTATTGTGTTTTCGACATCACTCCAAGAGCACATAGATAGTTTAGGCGCAGTTTTCGATAAATTAAAAGATGCTAATTTGAAAATTCAAGTCGAAAAATCTTATCGCCTGGGACATTTGATTATAACGGATAAATCCGTTGTGGTAAAACCCAATCCTGATAAAATAATTGCTATACATAAGTTTCCACTACCAAGAACAGCCAAGCAAATCAAATCCTTTCTTGGGCTACTTGATGTTAAAGAAAATTTATCAGAGACTTCGCGAATTTGATCAAGCCTATGACGGAGTGCCTCCGCAAAGGAAGAAAATTTGTGCTTGAAGACAGTTACATCAATTGCTTCGAGGCTTGTGACACCTTATTATGCAATGACCCCATTCTTCAATATCCAGACTTTTCGAAGCCATTCAATGTTACTGCGGATGCAAGTAATGTTGCCCTTGGCGCTGTGCTATAGCAGGGTCAGTTGGGCTCGGATAAGCCAATTTGCTACGAGAGTCGGACTCTATCCAAAACTGAGCAAAACTATAGCACTATCGAGAAGGAACTGCTGGCAGTTGTGTGCGAAGTATTTTCAGCCATACATATTCGGTAGAAAATTTCAAATTATTACAAACCATAAGCACCTTAGGTGGCTATTCTCTCTTAAGGAACCTAATACAAAACTGATTCTTTGGCGGCCAAAATTGGAAGAGTACGACTTGAAATTACATATAAAAAAGAAGTCAAAACTCGAACGCTGATTCTCTGTCTCGAATTGAGATTAATGCCAACGAACCAATAAATTCAGAAGAGGAGTTGAAGTTGTTTCTATGATAATCCATGTCGATGATGTTGATACAATTTCGACAATTCATTCTGACCCATGGAATTCCAATTTCGGAACGTCCAATCAACGAATTCGCAAAATCAATTGATTCTTAAGGGAAATAACAGTAAATGCAAATTAGATGTGAAATTGCAAACACTTTTTCGAAAAAAGAAAAGATATATTATAAAACATAATAACATAAGCGATGTGGAAATAATAGTTAACATTTTTGAAGAACATGTAGCTCTAAAAGGTCTAACAGCAGATGACAGTACATTCAAAATAGTACATGCCGTTTATTCAAAAATGTTCGCTAACTCAAGAATGAAACTCGTAAGATGTACCACAAAACTTATAGATGTGACTGTTATATGTGTTATTGGTTATATTTATTATATTATAATTGTGAAATATGCCAAACATATTAGTATGCTCGTGATCTACACCAGATAAAATTTCAATTAACTGAGACACCATCGAAACTGTTAGAGATTATACATATTGATATATATTCAGTCCATTAGAAAAACTTTTTAACCATTATAGATAAATTCAGTAAGTTTACCTGTGCATATTACCTCTCTGCAAGAAATAGCATAATTTTAATTAAGGCCTTAAAACACTTCTCCCACCAAAACAAAATCGTTTGCGATAATGGCAGTGAGTTCGTCTTAGTACTCTTCAAAGAGTTTTTTTTTTTTTTCATTCATTTTTGTTTTATTTTGAGTTCATTAACTTACATGCTAGACAAAAATGCTTAAAACTAGCTTAACTAACCTAAGAAATGTTCTTACTCCTAACCTACTGACCCTATACGGGTACTCTAAGCTATTCTAATCTCAAATTTGGCTATACTTTTCGGATTATGCTATGTTTCTTTTATTGTGTTAAAGACACACCGTTCTACTTTTATTTGTTTCGCCAAGAAAACTGGAAAGAAAAACTTGGCTATATATATATATATATATATATATATATATATATATATATATATAATTTTACCTAACTTAAACTAACTAGTACTAAAACTAACTTAACATTAAAACTTAAGACTATCTTAACTATGTCCGTAACAGTACGGACGCGTGCACCAGGGCGTATATGCTATGTATATGCCTGACATATATAATTTATACGCCGCGGTGCACCTTTTTTTTTCGTTTTATTTTTTTATTTTTTGTGGTATATGTTTCTTAGAACTACCTTAAACCTATGTAAGTTGGCCACCATGGTCAACTACCGCGTCATCCAGTATAACACCAGTAAAATTGCCGTTCTTTGGCAGACTCTCTCCTGTCTCGAGCAGAGATCGCTCTACTGAACCGGAGGAGATCCTCGTGACTGCGAGCGACGTCCCGTTCATATTGAAGTCGCCTGTCCACTGTTCGGCGTACGACGTGGAAGATTACAGGACATCCGTGTGGATCCTGTATTAGGCCAATTGTGTCGAGATGTAGAAACGCCTCGGGAGGAATAAAGCCGGTAAGGCGCACTCTCTCATGGTACATAACGTTGGGGTAGTAAGCCCCAAAGATCAGACTGTTGGAAGAAGTTATAGCTCGTGCAATATGCCTTCTGATCAGCTTAATAATAAAATTATCTATCCTGTTCAAGTTGGCCTCGTTGTACAGGACCTCGTTGGGATAGTACTGTTTGTACTCAGATTCGGGTGTACGATACAACCGGAGACAAGTCCGCAGACACTGCCTCTCGAACAACCTTATCTTTTCCATCTGGGAAGGACTCACGTTGAACCACAACGGACAACCGTACGCCATAATTGGCCGGATGAGGGCCATGTAGCAGATTACCTTCACCCTGGTATCAAGTTGGCTGCTGTAAAACAACCTCCTTGCCACAGCAAAGGCCTTTTTAGCTTTGGCCAGAGCAATATCTATATGTTTGTTAAAATACAGATATTGGTCCAACCAAATGCCAAGATACCTAACTACACTTTTCACATCTAAAGGGCGTCCCTGTGGGTCAACAATGCCGAACTTACGCCAGTTTGTGCGCGTAACCCATGATGCCATGTACAACGGTGTTCTGAAAAGGATAGTTTCACACTTCCGGAAGTTGATAATCAACTTCCAGTCGTCGCAAAATCGCTGAATTTGATCGAAGTCACCTTGCATCAAGATGTTTATTTCTTCGACCTTCGGGCCTGATCTGTACGCCACTAAATCGTCGGCGTACGCAATTAATTGCGGCATTGAACGTATCAGATCTGCAGTGAATATTGAAAACAGGATCGGCGAATCAACCGCTCCTTGTTGCAGACCGTTTTTGATGTCAAAGACCGTGGCAGAAGTTACATCCCCACTTTTCACGACGAACATCAGACCAGCTTGAGGAAGAGGCCCTCCAACCAAACGGTGTCGAACGCTTTCTCCAAGTCAATCAGGCAAGCACCCGTGCATTGTTTTTTGTCTTTATTCCATTGAATGTCGGACACCAGTTTAGACGCGGCATGTATGGTTTCATGCCCCGCCCTAAATCAGAACTGGTTGTCCGGTATGATATTATTTTCCTCAACCCATTGTTTCAGAACTGAATGACTATCTTTTCAAAAACCTTGCTTATGCAAGGAAGAAGACTGATCGACCGAAGATTTGTCGGAATTGATCTATCTTTGTCCCGTTTAGGGATTGGTTGCACCACAGCTGTTTCGAACTCTTCAAAGAGTCCGTTGAGTTGTGTGACATAGTTTTGCACCCATTGTGTGCAATAAGTTCAACTGAAAATTCGGCTGTTGAATCGAGCTGTCATCACGTATAACAATTTCATACATACAGATACAAAACTATGTTAGGTTAGGTTAGGTTGTAGTGGCTGACTGCTGCAGAGCAGTCACACTTAGGCCAGAGTAGGCCCATTGTGATACCACGCGGATTGACTTCTCCTAACGCTGGAACCAGCTGGTGCTGCTGATGAACCGATTTAGTTGGCCAATGCTGGCACCTTTTAGCTCGTTACGGCTGCTGAAGTAGTAGGCTCCTGGGTGCAGGAACCTACGACTGGCAAGAGCACTGCAGGAGCAAAGAAGGTGATGAGTATTCTCTTCCTCCTCTTCATCCATGCAGCTTCTGCAAAAAACATTATGTGGAGCACCCATCCTGCGAGGCATGAGTGCCAATTACACAGTGCCCGGTTATGACTCCAATGAGGGTCCTTAATGAGGGCTTGCTGAGTCCAAGTAGACTGAGTGACCGTTTTAGGTTAAGTGGTGGCCAGATTTCTTTTGTTTTAAGGCAGATGGTGCCTTCTAGCCATTTATCATTGGTGGTTTTAATTGTATGAATTGTTAAAAGATGATAGGCTGTAGCGATCGGCATGGAAGGTGGTACCCCTGTTATCGATAGGGATGAGGTTGTACCACACCTAGCTCGGCCTTGCAGTTTCCTGGTATGTCACAGTGTCCCGGCACCCACATGAGGTGAATGTTGAAATGCTCGACGAAGAGATAGCCTGCAATTAAGGGATGTTTTCAAGTAGAACATGACATTGTCCACGGATTTTATGGCGGCCTGACTATCTGAACAGATGGTGATATCCATTTTTGATATCACATTGTTTTTAAGCCACGACAGCGCTTCTTTAATTGCTATGGTTTCTGCCTGAAAAACGCTACAGTGATCAGGGAGCTTCACGGAGATAGCAATGTTGAGGTCTTGTGAATAGACACCCGCACCCACCCCTTCTTTTGTCTTTGATCCATCTGTGAAAATACGCAGAGGATCTTTCATCGTTTGCATGTCAGTCATCCAGTCCGATCTAGAAGGAATACTGATTGAGAATTTCTTTTCGAAGATGGCCTGGGATAGTAGGCGGTAGTGTCGCTAGGTAGGAAATTGAATTCCTTGAGAATGGTTGAGTGTTGAGTTCGGACCACAATCGAAGTGTTTTGAGTCTCAGGGCTATGCTTGCTGCTGCTTGTTTCCCGAATATTTCCAGAGGTGGGAGATGAAGGAGAATATTCAGTGCGTCTGACGGAGTACTTCTTAGTGCCCCGCTGATACACAGGCAGGCCAGTCCTTGTACTCGGTTGAGTGCATTGCAGTTTATACCCTTGTTTAGTGCTGTCCATCAAACTGAGACACCATACAGAAGTGTCGGTCTGACGATAGAGGTGTAAGTCCAGTGAGCGATACGTGGTTGTTGACCCCACTTGCATCCAATGGCTTTTTTGCAACTAAAAGGTGCTGAAGAGGATTTTTCGACCCTTTTCTAGATATTGAGCTTCCAATTTAGCTTGCTATCGGGCGTGAGACCCAGAAATTTCTCTCTGGTGGTTAGCTGTAATGTAGTGCCATTTTTTAGTACGATATGCGTTTTTTGTGAGCTAACCAGTTAACGTTCTTCAATAATGGCGATTTCTGCCCTTAGTTTTATTATGGCATTATTTTTAATATTTTCAATATTGTTTACATCTGTGCTTTTTATTAGTTTATTGGTCACATTTCTTAACTCTTCTATTTTAGTGTTAGTAGTTAGTGTTAATCTGTTTAAAATGGCGTTGTTAATTTTGCTTTTGATAATTTCGAAATCTGAACGATCGGGGTTGCCGGCAACCCACTTCCATGCACTGCCAATAAAATTTAAGGATCTTTTAGTTCGCTTAGTCCTAGAAGAAGTCTGTAACTGTGTTTTAAGTAACTGTATGTCGTATGTTAAGAAGGGATACAATGAATGGTTTGCGTCAATTTCGGTTTCGGCAATGTTCTAAAGATAGTCGATAGTCGTCCTGTACTGTTCCAATTCTATCACATGAATAAGTCTAAAGGTTCCGGTTTGTAGTTTGGCTAATCCTGTTTCTATTGTTACGAGTTGGGAGTTGGAATAGTCGAGTTGTGTCCGTTTGAGCATAATGTAAAAGTAACTTGCAAAAGAGTAAAGTCAGTTTCGTATATTGGATTTATGGATTATTCTACCGCTTTCTGTTATGACAGTAGTATGTCTGTTTTCTTTGACTGTTTCTTCTCTAAATCGTTTGGATGATTTGCTACCTAATCTTTTGTTATCTTCACATAAATGACTTGGCCTGGGGCATATTGCTTAATATCGTGTCTCTTTTTATTGTGATAATCTAAATCACTTTTTTGTTTCTTCTTAAGACGTTGGATATTTGATTGCCTAGTCCTCTCGTAATCATCAGGACCAAATGCTACAGTTCGACCACCGCATGATTGCAGTCAATGTGGAGTGAAAGCGCTCCACTTGGCCGTTCGCTTCGCTTCCATAGGGCGGAACGCTATAGACGTTGATATATTTCGTCGTCTTTCGTCTTTCAGCATGAACAGAATTGAAAATGAATTTATAGCTGGCTCATTGTCCCGAACGATGGCTTTTGGAACACCGAAAAAGAAAAGCAAGTCTCGTAAAGGTCTTCCTACGTCTTCTACTGCTCTGCTCTTCAATATTTTTACCTGCGCGTATTTGCTAAATTTATCAAGTGCCGTTAAGACTAATTTTTTTTCAGTGTGAAAAATATCGATGTGTATTGTATGACCTGAAAAAGTCGGAATTGGTGTTTCATTAAGTTTAGGTTGGTTAGGGTGTCTTTCGTATTTGTTTTATTTACAAACAGAACAAATTTTAGTAATTCTTTTAATTTTGTTCATCATGGATGGAAAATAGTATTTTTCTAAAATTTGGGATCTGTTCTCGACAGCATTTCTGTGGGCTCGCTCATGTGTTTCTATAATGATGGCCTCCTGGTCTTGTTCGTTTAGAACATCTTCAACAAATATCTGTGAGAATCTAATTTTATAACCGTTAAAGTGATGGATGAAAATTTCTTAAATCATGCCCATTATTCTTTCTTCAGTTTTGATGCAGTTTATGATGCTAGGGTTAAGTATTTTTTTAAGAATTTTCAACAAATTTTCGCTGGTATTATGTGGTTCTGTGATTAAGTGTCGGTGATATCGAGGGAAAACAATTTTGAAATTATGGCTAGAGCTTTCACCTATTTCCAAAAATATTTAATTTTTGTAAACGTTTATTGGTACTTCTACACTAGTTATTAGGTTGTCAGATGAGCTCTCTTGGCTATGTATTGTCGAAGTCATGGTATTAATCTCAGTAACGAGGGCCTTTCTGGAGAGCGCATCGGCAACTACATTAGCCTTACCGGGCTTGTAGTGCATCTCATAATTATATTCCTCCAATATAGCCTTCCATAGTTTCATTTTCGAATTATTATTCTTATTGCTTAGCGCGTATGTCAAGGGCTGATGATCGGTATAGATTACAACTCTGGCGGGACCACCAATTTCGGAGTGAGTTTAACGCCCATATTATTGCCAGCATTTCTTTTTCGTTTGTGGCATAGTTTTCTTCGGTCTGGTTTAGAGTCCTTGAGATGAACATTATGGGTTTTCCTTCCTGTGCTAGCACAGCTCCGATCGCGAAGTTTGATGCATCAGTCGTTAATTCGAATTTTTTTCCGAAATCTGGATATGTTACAATAACTTCGTTAGACACCAACGCGTTTTTGATTTCTTTAAATGCTTCTATTGCTGTTTCGTCTAAATTGATTTCTTTTTTCTGAGATACATTTTCGTCCGTCCCTCCTCCCCCCTTAAAGGGGTTGTGAGGGGTTTCGCTATCTTGGCGTAATCTCTCACAAACCTACGATAGTATCCCGATAGTCCAAGGAAAGATCGAAGCTCTTTAACATTCTTTGGGCAGGGAAAATTTAGTATCGCTTATAGTTTTGCGGGGTTTGTTCGAATGCCGTTAGCTGAGACGATGAATCCTAGGAATTCAACCTCTTGTTTAAAGAAATCACACTTGTCCAATTGAACTTTCATGTTCGCTTGTTCAAGTGTTTCGAATATTGTCTGGATGTTTTTTAGATGTTCGGCCTTAGTTTCGCTGAAGACGATAATGTCGTCAATATATATAAAGCATTTCTTGCCGATATGGTCTCGAAGGACGTCATCCAATGCTCTCTGAAATATTGATGGGGCATTTTTTAGGCCAAATGGTAACTTCGTGAACTCGTACTTTGCGTTGTTGATCGAAAACGCTGTCTTCTCAATGTCAGATTCCCTTAGAGGAATCTGATGAAAACCGCTTTTCAAGTCGAGTACGAGTACCTCGTTGATTTCTGGTATCGGGTATCGATCGGGTATAGTGACGCTATTAAGCTTCCTATAATCGATAATACAGGGGAATTGTATGGAGACCTAGAAGGTCTTATAATTTCTTCGTGAAGCAGTTTCTGGATTTTGTTTTCTACTTCGTCCTTCAGTGCCATTGGATATGGATACAATTTTGTGTATACGGGTCTATCGTTTGTAGTTCTTATTTCACCCTGACTTTTGTTGTGAATGTTAATTTTTCGTCAGGTTCTAGGAAAAGGTTGGGAAAATTTTGAATTAAGGATTCGAGAGATTGCCTATCTTCAGTATTTAGGTGGTTGGTTCTGACATTAATATTATTGACATCTTGAGTTGTCGGATATTTAATGCGAACCTTTATTTTATCTCGGATGGTCATGTGATCTTTATGTGTGAGTGATTGCAGAAAGTTTTTTTAGAGTATCGTGTCCAAGGATTCCGTGGAACGATTTCAGGGTGGGAAGTAAATAGAATTTAATTTTGATAAAGATTGATAAAGAAATGATGACTGACTTTAACTTTGCCGCCTACGGAGTTGGCGAAAAATGGTTGTTCATTTGAAATAGGGTTTTGGATAAAAGAGGGCTGAACGTTGTTTTTATTAGATTCTGTGTCAATCAGGAATCTGTAGATAAGGTTATTCTCCGCTCTGCACTCGAAGTACGGCAGCGAAGAGTTTGTTAATCTAAAAAATAAATATCGGAGAAGTCATAAACGTCTTCCTGATACGAGGCACCAACGCACTGTTGCTCGGAGTACTCGTATGAATGTGTGTTATTATCCATGTTCGTTTTCTCCATTGTCTCCATATAGGTTTCCATTTCGGAGGTATTCAAGCTCACTTCTTCGGCTTCAGGATTCGGTTGTATGTCCGTGTAGAAGGTGTCCTGCTAGTGACCTGATGAGTTATATTGTTCGTGTTGAGCTCTTGGCTGAAATGATTGTCGAAATCCTTGTGATGGTCTAGTCTGGAAAGATCCTCTTGTCTTAGGTTCTGTTTTTATCCGTAAATTCTGAGAAAATTGCTTATTGAGATTGTCTAGTTTGTTCCGATTGAAGTTGTTGTTTCGCTGGTTAATAAAAGGCTGTGAAGGTCTTAGATTAGGCTGTTGCTGCTGTGCCTGTACTGGCAGAGAAAATCTCTGCTGCTGAGGAACGCTGGTATGTTGAGGATTAGTGTATTGCCTACTTGTTGACGGTTGAGGCTGTAAGGACTGTCTATTCATTGATGGGGGTTGACTTGCGTGATTTCTCCTTATGCCAGTTAGATGATTGTTGACATAGTTTGCCCTAAAGTTCTGATTTTCCAACTTTAGGCAAAGGTGGAGAGCCTGGGGCAAATCGGCAGGTTCTCTGATACCAAGTAACCTTGGCAGATCACCCCTGAGTCCCCTTATAAAAGTATCTAACGCTTTGTTGAGATAGGTTTGTTTTAGTATGGACATGGCTTCGACGCCAATATCCATAGAGGACAATCGATCAATTATTAGAGATAGGTGAGAATAAACGTTCCGATAAAAATCTTGAACGCTTCTTCCTCCCTGTACCAATGATGACATTTGGTACTCGAGCGTAGTTAGATCGCGTTTGTCTGCGTAATGCATGACTAGGCATTTTGAAATACTTCTCCAATTGAGTGGAGTGTTAAATGATTCCAATGCAAAGTCTGCATTGCCGATAATTTTGTTCCTAATTACACTCAAGATTACGTAATATTTAGGAGTGCCAATGAATTTCCAAGACTCTCGACGCTCTTTCTCCAGGAGTTGAACTCTCCCGGGTCCCCTGCGAAAGTCCTAAGGCTTCGCACTATATCAGGGACTCTATATAAATCAGATAAGTCATTCCTGTATTCGGGATATATCGTGTCATCATTGACCTGTATTTGGTCAGCGTTAGGGTTAAGTACGTTTTGCACGAGAGATTGCCCTCGGCTAATAATAGAGGATATAAGCAACTCGAATTCGGGGGTAGTACGTACTTCTTGATCGGGAGTAGTGTTCGTAGAGGTTGATTTATATCAAACGGGTCTGAGGGCAGATTTTTCACGGGCTGCTTTCGAAGTGGAAGGCCGGGCTGAGGGTGCATTTTCAGAAATTGTTTCGAGATAGATTGTGTCTTCCCCAACTTGTTCTTGTTGAGCATTAACGTTTGATCTTAGTAATCGATCTGTAGACATTTTCGCGGTTAATGAATACCGTAATGTTAATGAATACCGAATAGAAAATTTCACTTGATTTTAAACAGATTAACACTAAATTAAATTCGAATTCTAGTACCGAATGATTCACTTGGTATTATTTTCCTTGTGTGGATATTTGTAAAATCTTATTCTAGTCTCAATTAGTACAAATATTGATTTACCCCTATATGAGTTTCATAAATTCTCAGTCTTTGATAAGTACAATTATAGGGTAGTTATAAAATGTATATAAATGAAATTCTTTTATCTTTGCTTTAATTCTAGGCTTACAGGAAGATAATGTAGTGCGTCATCCTCGGGTGTTTGGGTTGGTTGATTCGGTGGTGCGGCTAGTTTGTGAAACTACCGTTTTGCTCACGGCGTCAGGATTTTCACTTAACACTGTGGGCTACTTCGGGGCCCTTTAGATTTTTTCACCACTCGCGATCTTGGGACCAGTGGATACGACACGAACGATTTTTCGGGAATTTTTTTTTGACCGGCGGCTACTTGAGGCGACTTACTGGTTTTTATTTTTTTTCTCGGAAGCGCGGCGGCTACTTGAGGCGACAGGCTTTTATTATGTTTTCACTCGCGACGACCACTGGTCCCTGCTCGGGCGCCAATTAAATTATATTATTATGTTTTCTTTAAAAAAAATGTTTATTATATCGACCCTGTTGGGCAGAGCTTCCCCTTATAAATGCTACAATTGAACTGAACTCTATTTTCCTTACACTACCTTAAATACTGATAATACTGCTGACACATCTTCTGTCTGCAGTTTGGGATGTTTCCACTGGTGTATCGGGTGGCTGCCTGTAGCTGCGCGTGCATGATGGAATGCGGGCATCTCCGGTATCGCCTGTGCACGAAGTTACCCGTCAGGTTTTTGTAGGAAGCTAGCTGACTTAGGGGATGATGCTAGAATCTTTCTTAGCCAGGAAGCCTCGGAGACTTCTTCAATTTTACCACAAAAAAGTCTCCAAGAAATTCCTTGAGCCTTCCTCAGTTCAGTTTTAAAGGAACTGAGGTGTTCCTATAAGGAAGTCCCAGTCCTTAGCATCACGAAAAACCTTTGCCTTGTTAAAGAGTTTCCCACAACTCTTGCGCAGATGGTCAATTTCATGGTTCCACCAAGAAGGCTTAGACTTGCCTCTTTGCCTGCTGATTGGACATGACATTGCCATTGCATTGTTGACGGCTTTTGTGAGGTTGTCCACTGAATGTTCGAGATCAGTGGGGTTGCTCGGGATGGAGATGTTGGTGCTCGACATTGTTGCCGCAACAATCTCTCTATATCTGTCCCAGTTGGTTATCTTAGGATTCCTAAAGACTCTTTTTGATGGGGGGGAACTCGCTATGCTGAACATTAGATGGCGGTGATCAGAGAAGGAGTGATCGGATGATACCTTCCAATTGCTGATTCTATCCGGTATATGGTCAGACACGAGTGTAAGGTGGAACATACTTCCTGTCTGTTCCTAGTTACGAAGGTAGGTGTATTACCTTGGTTACACAAATTTAACCTACTACTTACAAGGTTGTTGAAAACTCTCCTCTTTCGTTGATGTCCGTGCTTCCCCATATTGTGTGATGGGCGTTTGTATCACAGCCTAGGATTAGCGCGGTTTAGGTTCTTTCCGATTCAGCAATCGTCCTTTTCAGCGTCTCTGACGGACATTTCCCATGGTCATGGGCTATGTAGGAGGTGACTAGCCATAGTTTGGTTTTGCCTGCCTCCAGGCATACAGTGACTGAGTCTCGATCGCTAAGGTGGGAGAGAATATGGTTTTCAAAGAACTCTTTGTAAGTATGCAGGCTCTTGGCTTACCTTCATTCCTTACATAATAGAGGTTGAATGGCTGAGTCCTGAGTCCACGAAATATGTCGTTGACTACCCAGGGTTCCTGGGCCAGACGATGTCATCTCCGCAGGTGTTAGTACGGAAAAAAGAGCTGCCGAGGCCGCGATGGAGTGGTGGAGATTAATCTGTGTCACCCGGAGTATAGCTGTAGGGTAACGTGTCCGTCTTAATTCCGGACACAATTTCCTCCACTCTCAAATTAGTCTGACTTCAGAAGAGAGTCTTCTTGACTGTTGGGCGGGGTGCTGGTTAGCTCCAGGTCAGAGAGGCCAATTTCGTCAGCTTCCTGACCATGGCTACCAAGGATATGGGTCAGCGCCTGCATGCCAGAGCCCTCTTCCTCCACCTCCATCGGTACCATATTGGCTACGAGGGTTGCCCTCTCGATGGAGCCTGAAGTAGAGGGTTGAGGCTCGCTTGGAGCAGGACGGTCTTTCTCCTCCTCTGCTACCGCCGTCAGTTTATTACCGACAGATGAAGCAGCAGAGGTGGAGGAAGACTGTTCCGCTTTCGCACTTGTCTCCCCATCCTTTTTGTACACCCTCAGGGTGATCGTCCCAAAGCCGTAGTGGATGACATCCTCCGACTTGGCAAGTGGATCCAGTGATTCTTTATTTATTACGATCACATCAGACCTTGTTTTTCCCTTCAGTTCATCCAGCTTAACAACCTTCCAATTGTGGGTGGGAAGGTTTAGGTTGCAAAGTTGAATGAACTTGAGGATTGTTGCAGGATCTGAGGGGCTTCGCGGAAAGTACGTGCGGGTTCTTGGTCTACTGGGGATTTGATCCCTCGTTACAAACTCGAGCCGCGCCCCCTTCCACACCTCACCCAGCCTGCTAATGGCTTTTTTAAAGAGATCAGCCGATCTCTGGCAAGTGAAAGTCACGAGCTTAATATGACCCTGGTGCCATCCTCCGTCACGTCCTACAGGTGCAAGGCCTCCGTTTTCCAGCACCAGGCTCAGATAGATATCGTTAATCGCTGACTCCACTTTCTTCCAATTCAATGGAGAGACAGCGCAGTCAACGTCTCCTCTATCTAATACGGCGTAAGTGATTTCGCCTCTCATCACTTCACTATACGGCCTGTTGAGCCTGCTGGCATTATTTGGTGTTTCACCACTCGGTTTCAGCTTTTTCGGCTCGGAGGGTGACGCCTCCAGTGACCTGGCGTTTGGACGTAGTGCCCTTAGTGGTGTCCGCCTGTGGTTGACTTTTCACTACCTTAGTCGCCCAAGCTAACGATCGCTTGCTGCTGTCGTTAAGCTTCTCCCGTGGAATGCCTTTAAGGCACTCCAGAATCTGGGCAACAGAGCGCGAGGAGACAGCTTCGCGGGCGGAAGTCACGCATTACGTGTAGGAACTCTCGATAGGAGTTACCGTGCCTTTGACCTTTGAAAGTCTTTAAGACGGTTTGAGCCGCTTTTTCCGTCTGCACATCAGGAGCCGAGGTAAATCTGGAGCCGAAGTTCCAGCCGGTGAGGCAGCACCGGTCTCATTTTTGTTTTTATTTGTTGAATTATTTGTGTTCATTGTTAGTCCCACGAGTAACGGAGAAAGGGTAGGTCCGGCTGTGCATAGATCCGCATTGCACAGCTAAGGCAGGATTAATCTGGGAGTGTGCCACGTCTCCCAGACACTCCGTTCGCGACTGAGTTATTTTTTTCAGGTGGGCCCCAGCCAGGCTGATCCTCAGCACGGGTCGCATGACATCTTGATAGGATGTAGTGGGAGGGAGATAAGGGACGGTTACATCTTAGCTTCGGGTGTCTTCATAGGGAATAAATTCCCTTGAGTAATTGACCTTTACTAAGCCTTCGCACGGCGTCAAGGTGTGCCACCACGCGAATGTAGATTACCGCAAGTTAAATAAAAAAACAATCGATGACAAGTATCCCATTTCTAACAACTCAGACATATTGGATAAATTGGAAAAAAGCTCATATTTCAGCATTTTAGACCCTGCCTCAGGTTTCCACCAAATTGAGGTCAGAACAGAAGATATCCCAAGAACTGCATTTTCAGTCGACAATGGAACTCGAATGCTGAAAAAAGGAACCATCGACCTTCCAACGAGTGATGGATAATGTTCTTCGAGATCTTCAAGGAAGGATATGTCTTGTATATATGGACGACATTATTGTGTTTTCGACATCACTCCAAGAGCACATAGATAGTTTAGGCGCAGTTTTCGATAAATTAAAAGATGCTAATTTGAAAATTCAAGTCGAAAAATCTTATCGCCTGGGACATTTGATTATAACGGATAAATCCGTTGTGGTAAAACCCAATCCTGATAAAATAATTGCTATACATAAGTTTCCACTACCAAGAACAGCCAAGCAAATCAAATCCTTTCTTGGGCTACTTGATGTTAAAGAAAATTTATCAGAGACTTCGCGAATTTGATCAAGCCTATGACGGAGTGCCTCCGCAAAGGAAGAAAATTTGTGCTTGAAGACAGTTACATCAATTGCTTCGAGGCTTGTGACACCTTATTATGCAATGACCCCATTCTTCAATATCCAGACTTTTCGAAGCCATTCAATGTTACTGCGGATGCAAGTAATGTTGCCCTTGGCGCTGTGCTATAGCAGGGTCAGTTGGGCTCGGATAAGCCAATTTGCTACGAGAGTCGGACTCTATCCAAAACTGAGCAAAACTATAGCACTATCGAGAAGGAACTGCTGGCAGTTGTGTGCGAAGTATTTTCAGCCATACATATTCGGTAGAAAATTTCAAATTATTACAAACCATAAGCACCTTAGGTGGCTATTCTCTCTTAAGGAACCTAATACAAAACTGATTCTTTGGCGGCCAAAATTGGAAGAGTACGACTTGAAATTACATATAAAAAAGAAGTCAAAACTCGAACGCTGATTCTCTGTCTCGAATTGAGATTAATGCCAACGAACCAATAAATTCAGAAGAGGAGTTGAAGTTGTTTCTATGATAATCCATGTCGATGATGTTGATACAATTTCGACAATTCATTCTGACCCATGGAATTCCAATTTCGGAACGTCCAATCAACGAATTCGCAAAATCAATTGATTCTTAAGGGAAATAACAGTAAATGAAAATTAGATGTGAAATTGCAAACACTTTTTCGAAAAAAGAAAAGATATATTATAAAACATAATAACATAAGCGATGTGGAAATAATAGTTAACATTTTTGAAGAACATGTAGCTCTAAAAGGTCTAACAGCAGATGACAGTACATTCAAAATAGTACATGCCGTTTATTCAAAAATGTTCGCTAACTCAAGAATGAAACTCGTAAGATGTACCACAAAACTTATAGATGTGACTGTTATATGTGTTATTGGTTATATTTATTATATTATAATTGTGAAATATGCCAAACATATTAGTATGCTCGTGATCTACACCAGATAAAATTTCAATTAACTGAGACACCATCGAAACTGTTAGAGATTATACATATTGATATATATTCAGTCCATTAGAAAAACTTTTTAACCATTATAGATAAATTCAGTAAGTTTACCTGTGCATATTACCTCTCTGCAAGAAATAGCATAATTTTAATTAAGGCCTTAAAACACTTCTCCCACCAAAACAAAATCGTTTGCGATAATGGCAGTGAGTTCGTCTTAGTACTCTTCAAAGAGTTTTTTTTTTTTTTCATTCATTTTTGTTTTATTTTGAGTTCATTAACTTACATGCTAGACAAAAATGCTTAAAACTAGCTTAACTAACCTAAGAAATGTTCTTACTCCTAACCTACTGACCCTATACGGGTACTCTAAGCTATTCTAATCTCAAATTTGGCTATACTTTTCGGATTATGCTATGTTTCTTTTATTGTGTTAAAGACACACCGTTCTACTTTTATTTGTTTCGCCAAGAAAACTGGAAAGAAAAACTTGGCTATATATATATATATATATATATATATATATATATATAATTTTACCTAACTTAAACTAACTAGTACTAAAACTAACTTAACATTAAAACTTAAGACTATCTTAACTATGTCCGTAACAGTACGGACGCGTGCACCAGGGCGTATATGCTATGTATATGCCTGACATATATAATTTATACGCCGCGGTGCACCTTTTTTTTCGTTTTATTTTTTTATTTTTTGTGGTATATGTTTCTTAGAACTACCTTAAACCTATGTAAGTTGGCCACCATGGTCAACTACCGCGTCATCCAGTATAACACCAGTAAAATTGCCGTTCTTTGGCAGACTCTCTCCTGTCTCGAGCAGAGATCGCTCTACTGAACCGGAGGAGATCCTCGTGACTGCGAGCGACGTCCCGTTCATATTGAAGTCGCCTGTCCACTGTTCGGCGTACGACGTGGAAGATTACAGGACATCCGTGTGGATCCTGTATTAGGCCAATTGTGTCGAGATGTAGAAACGCCTCGGGAGGAATAAAGCCGGTAAGGCGCACTCTCTCATGGTACATAACGTTGGGGTAGTAAGCCCCAAAGATCAGACTGTTGGAAGAAGTTATAGCTCGTGCAATATGCCTTCTGATCAGCTTAATAATAAAATTATCTATCCTGTTCAAGTTGGCCTCGTTGTACAGGACCTCGTTGGGATAGTACTGTTTGTACTCAGATTCGGGTGTACGATACAACCGGAGACAAGTCCGCAGACACTGCCTCTCGAACAACCTTATCTTTTCCATCTGGGAAGGACTCACGTTGAACCACAACGGACAACCGTACGCCATAATTGGCCGGATGAGGGCCATGTAGCAGATTACCTTCACCCTGGTATCAAGTTGGCTGCTGTAAAACAACCTCCTTGCCACAGCAAAGGCCTTTTTAGCTTTGGCCAGAGCAATATCTATATGTTTGTTAAAATACAGATATTGGTCCAACCAAATGCCAAGATACCTAACTACACTTTTCACATCTAAAGGGCGTCCCTGTGGGTCAACAATGCCGAACTTACGCCAGTTTGTGCGCGTAACCCATGATGCCATGTACAACGGTGTTCTGAAAAGGATAGTTTCACACTTCCGGAAGTTGATAATCAACTTCCAGTCGTCGCAAAATCGCTGAATTTGATCGAAGTCACCTTGCAACAAGATGTTTATTTCTTCGACCTTCGGGCCTGATCTGTACGCCACTAAATCGTCGGCGTACGCAATTAATTGCGGCATTGAACGTATCAGATCTGCAGTGAATATTGAAAACAGGATCGGCGAATCAACCGCTCCTTGTTGCAGACCGTTTTTGATGTCAAAGACCGTGGCAGAAGTTACATCCCCACTTTTCACGACGAACATCAGACCAGCTTGAGGAAGAGGCCCTCCAACCAAACGGTGTCGAACGCTTTCTCCAAGTCAATCAGGCAAGCACCCGTGCATTGTTTTTTGTCTTTATTCCATTGAATGTCGGACACCAGTTTAGACGCGGCATGTATGGTTTCATGCCCCGCCCTAAATCAGAACTGGTTGTCCGGTATGATATTATTTTCCTCAACCCATTGTTTCAGAACTGAATGACTATCTTTTCAAAAACCTTGCTTATGCAAGGAAGAAGACTGATCGACCGAAGATTTGTCGGAATTGATCTATCTTTGTCCCGTTTAGGGATTGGTTGCACCACAGCTGTTTCGAACTCTTCAAAGAGTCCGTTGAGTTGTGTGACATAGTTTTGCACCCATTGTGTGCAATAAGTTCAACTGAAAATTCGGCTGTTGAATCGAGCTGTCATCACGTATAACAATTTCATACATACAGATACAAAACTATGTTAGGTTAGGTTAGGTTGAAGTGGCTGACTGCTGCAGAGCAGTCACACTTAGGCCAGAGTAGGCCCATTGTGATACCACGCGGATTGACTTCTCCTAACGCTGGAACCAGTTGGTGCTGCTGATGAACCGATTTAGTTGGCCAATGCTGGCACCTTTTAGCTTGTTACGGCTGCTGAAGTAGTAGGCTCCTGGGTGCAGGAACCTACGACTGGCAAGAGCACTGCAGGAGCAAAGAAGGTGATGAGTATTCTCTTCCTCCTCTTCATCCATGCAGCTTCTGCAAAAAACATTATGTGGAGCACCCATCCTGCGAGGCATGAGTGCCAATTACACAGTGCCCGGTTATGACTCCAATGAGGGTCCTTAATGAGGGCTTGCTGAGTCCAAGTAGACTGAGTGACCGTTTTAGGTTAAGTGGTGGCCAGATTTCTTTTGTTTTAAGGCAGATGGTGCCTTCTAGCCATTTATCATTGGTGGTTTTAATTTTATGAATTGTTAAAAGATGATAGGCTGTATCGATCGGCATGGAAGGTGGTACCCCTGTTATCGATAGGGATGAGGTTGTACCACACCTAGCTCGGCTTTGCAGTTTCCTGGTATGTCACAGTGTCCCGGCACCCACATGAGGTGAATGTTGAAATGCTCGACGAAGAGATAGCCTGCAATTAAGGGATGTTTTCAAGTAGAACATGACATTGTCCACGGATTTTATGGCGGCCTGACTATCTGAACAGAAGGTGATATCCATTTTTGATATCACATTGTTTTTAAGCCACGACAGCGCTTCTTTAATTGCTATGGTTTCTGCCTGAAAAACGCTACAGTGATCAGGGAGCTTCACGGAGATAGCAATGTTGAGGTCTTGTGAATAGACACCCGCACCCACCCCTTCTTTTGTCTTTGATCCATCTGTGAAAATACGCAGAGGATCTTTCATCGTTTGCATGTCAGTCATCCAGTCCGATCTAGAAGGAATACTGATTGAGAATTTCTTTTCGAAGATGGCCTGGGATAGTAGGCGGTAGTGTCGCTAGGTAGGAAATTGAATTCCTTGAGAATGGTTGAGTGTTGAGTTCGGACCACAATCGAAGTGTTTTAAGTCTCAGGGCTATGCTTGCTGCTGCTTGTTTCCCGAATATTTCCAGAGGTGGGAGATGAAGGAGAATATTCAGTGCGTCTGACGGAGTACTTCTTAGTGCCCCGCTGATACACAGGCAGGCCAGTCCTTGTACTCGGTTGAGTGCATTGCAGTGTATACCCTTGTTTAGTGCTGTCCATCAAACTGAGACACCATACAGAAGTGTCGGTCTGACGATAGAGGTGTAAGTCCAGTGAGCGATGCGTGGTTGTAGACCCCACTTGCATCCAACGGCTTTTTTTGCAACTAAAAGGTGCTGAAGAGGATTTTTTGACCCTTTTCTAGATATTGAGCTTCCAATTTAGCTTACTACCGGGTGTGACACCCAGAAATTTCTCACTGGTGGTTAGCTGTAATGTAGTGCCATTTTTTAGTACGATATGCGTTTTTTGTGAGTTAACGCCGAGTCCGCATGTTTGTGTCGATGATTTTAGCTTGTCGAAGGCGTGCTGCATACCGAATGCCGCTATTTCAATATCATCCGCATAGGCAATAAATTTGCACCCTACCTCTTCCAGTATTAATAGCAGTTCATTTACCGCTACGTTCCAAAGAAGGGGTGAGAGAACACCGTATGTATTTAGGATTAAAACATGAATACGACATAAAGCGACATCTTTGTTACAAGTTGATTAAGATGTTTGTATTGCCAGATAGATGGAGATATGAAAACAATCTTTAACAGATATTGTTGAAAGCACCTTGGATGTCAAGAAATGTCACAAGTGTATAAATTAAATTATATTATTATGTTTTCTTTAAAAAAAATGTTTATTATATCGACTCTCTTGGGCAGAGCTTCCCCTTATAAATGCTACAATTGAACTGAACTCTATTTTCCTTACACTACCTTAAATACTGATAATACTGCTGGCACATCTTCTATCTGCAGTCTGGGATGTTTCCACTGGTGTATCGGGTGGCTGCCTGTAGCTGCGCGTGCATGATGGAATGCGGGCATCTCCGGTATCGCCTGTGCACGAAGTTACACTTTTTGCTGACGTTGTGAATCGCGCGACCGAATACAATTTATTATATTAACTCCTCCGCACTTAAATGCTAACGCCCTCGTTGGCGAAAGAAAATCAAAACAGTGGAATTTGACTTATACGAGATATCTTCGATGTTGGTCTATTTTCTACGATGTTCTGCGATGGTCTCGACTCTGTCATGGTTTCTTCTACTGCTTCTTGGTGGATTTGCAGCGTTGGTTCAATTTTCCTCTGCTTGCATCGCCTATATGCCAGATACAAACTGGCTCGATATGAAAATGTTCATGAAGAATCGTGTTGTATTTCTTCATTCTAGGACTTCAATCGTTCTTGTATTTTTGGCGTTCATTTCTTTTATCATTTCCAATGACAGGTGTTCGTGGGTTGAGTAGGGTGGGGAGTTTATTTGCACTATTGCTGGTAATGGATTTGCATTCGATATTTCCTTAGAGGTGTAGGTTTGGTTGGCGATTATCACCGTGGTGTTATGATGGCGGATGAAATAAGTCCCGTTCAGATTAAATGTATTATCATCAGCCTGTACTGGGTCATTGAAGTTGTTCAGGAACAGCGTGTCCGGAAAGATTTCTTCAACCTGGGGAACATGTTGACTGTTGATTCTCGTGCAGTTTGCTGGTTTGCTTTTCAGAAGATGTGTTACACAGGTGTCATTACTTAGCTTTATTATATTATTTCTAGTACAAATTGTAAAATTGTTCCAACTTTTACATTTATTTTTTATTCCAAAAATTGATGTCTTACAGTCTAGTACATAATTAAAATCGATTTTATTGATTGTGTTATTGATTTTAACAGGTTTAATTAATATTAGATTCATTATATATAATAATGACGAGCCGTTTGTGACTATTTTGGCCTCTGCAAATTCTATTGCTTCGTCGAGGTTTACATAGGGCATGTTTTCTTTTTCAAAATGATTTTTAATGATACACATTTCTTTACTAGATAATATAAATGAATTAATGACATTATTTCTTGCCCAATTTATGGCGTGTTCAATGTTTACAATTTCTTCTTTAATAATGGCGATTTCTGCCCTTAGTTTTATTATGGCATTATTTTTAATATTTTCAATATTGTTTACATCTGTGCTTTTTATTAGTTTATTGGTCACATTTCTTAACTCTTCTATTTTATCTAGTGTTAATCTGTTTAAAATGACGTTGTTAATTTTGCTTTTGATAATTTCGAAATCTGAACGATCGGGGTTGCCGGCAACCCACTTCCATGCACTGCCAATAAAATTTAAGGATCTTTTAGTTCGCTTAGTCCTAGAAGAAGTCTGTCCAAATGGGTTTTAAGTAACTGTATGTCGTATGTTAAGAAGGGATACAATGAATGGTTTGGGTCAATTTCGGTTTCGGCAATGTTCTAAAGATAGTCGATAGTCGTCCTGTACTGTTCCAATTCTATCACATGAATAAGTCTAAAGGTTCCGGTTTGTAGTTTGGCTAATCCTGTTTCTATTGTTACGAGTTGGGAGTTGGAATAGTCGAGTTGTGTCCGTTTGAGCATAATGTAAAAGTAACTTGCAAAAGAGTAAAGTCAGTTTCGTATATTGGATTTATGGATTATTCTACCGCTTTCTGTTATGACAGTAGTATGTCTGTTTTCTTTGACTGTTTCTTCTCTAAATCGTTTGGATGATTTGCTACCTAATCTTTTGTTATCTTCACATAAATGACTTGGCCTGGGGCATATTGCTTAATATCGTGTCTCTTTTTTTTGTGATAATCTAAATCACTTTTTTGTTTCTTCTTAAGACGTTGGATATTTGATTGCCTAGTCCTCTCATAATCATCAGGACCAAATGCTACAGTTCGACCACCGCATGATTTCAGTCAATGTGGAGTGAAAGCGCTCCACTTGGCCGTTCGCTTCGCTTCCATAGGGCGGAACGCTATAGACGTTGATATATTTCGTCGTCTTTCGTCTTTCAGCATGAACAGAATTGAAAATGAATTTATAGCTGGCTCATTGTCCAGAACGATGGCTTTTGGAACACCGAAAAAGAAAAGCAAGTCTCGTAAAGGTCTTCCTACGTCTTCTACTGCTCTGCTCTTCAATATTTTTACCAGCGCGTATTTGCTAAATTTATCAAGTGCCGTAAGACTAATTTTTTTTCAGTGTGAAAAATATCGATGTGTATTGTATGACCTGGAAAGGTCGGAATTGGTGTTTTATTAAGTTTAGGTTGGTTAGGGTGTCTTTCGTATTTGTTTTATTTACAAACAGAACAAATTTTAGTAATTCTTTTAATTTTGTTCATCATGGACGGAAAATAGTATTTTTCTAAAATTTGGGATCTGTTCTCGACAGCATTTCTGTGGGCTCGCTCATATGTTTCTATAATGATGGCCTCCTGGTCTTGTTCGTTTAGAACATCTTCAACAAATATCTGTGAGAATCTAATTTTATAACCGTTAAAGTGATGGATGAAAATTTCTTGAATCATGCCCATTATTCTTTCTTCAGTTTTGATGCAGTTTATGATGCTAGGGTTAAGTATTTTTTTAAGAATTTTCAACAAATTTTCGCTGGTATTATGTGGTTCTGTGATTAAGTGTCGGTGATATCGAGGGAAAACAATTTTGAAATTATGGCTAGAGCTTTCACCTATTTCCAAAAATATTTGATTTTTGTAAACGTTTATTATTCTTATTGCTTAGCGCGTATGTCAACGGCTGATGATCGGCATAGATTACAACTCTGGCGGGACCACCAATTTCGGAGTGAGTTTAGTGCCCATATTATTGCCAGCATTTCTTTTTCGTTTGTGGCATAGTTTTCTTCGGTCTGGTTTAGAGTCCTTGAGATGAACATTATGGGTTGTCCTTCCTGTGCTAGCACAGCTCCGATCGCGAAGTTTGATGCATCAGTCGTTAATTCGAATTTTTTTCCGAAATCTGGATATGTTAGAATAACTTCGTTAGACACCAACGCGTTTTTGATTTCTTTAATCTGATTTTTTTTTTCTGAGATACATTTTTGGACAACTCCTCCCCCATTAAAAGGACGAATGTCCAACGTCGTCCGTTTAAGTGTCCTGACGTGTTTATTTGTTACTCTCTGTTCAACATATAGTCTGAGTAAATTAAATGTCGGAAAATTGAGCTAAATGTGATTTAAATATCACCAATAACTTTGTCGTGTGCGGTGGTATTTGTGGACTTAAATTTCACGAAAAATGTGCAATTACTTCAGAGAAAGCATTAAAGTTCCTGAAGTCAGCAATAAGCTTTTCATGGAAGTGTAATGCATGTGCGAGTGTTCCAGTTTTTGGGTTGGTATGTAAAGTCGCAGAACTGAACAAATTAGTTCTTAGCCTACAGGAGGAAATCCAGTCCCTCAAAAGCTATGTGACTAGAACACCACCCGAAAAATCAGCATCCACAATAAATGTGTCTAAAAAAAACTCAAAAACAAAAGGTTCAGTGATCGGTGCAAACAAACAAATGGAAGTGTCTGTTAATACAGCTGTCCAGCAACAATCCAGAAGAGTTGATTGACCCACAGTGCTCTTAATGGAAAAACAAAAAGAAACATGAAGAAAAGTAAAAAGATCATAGGCAAAGACACTGCCTACACTGAAGTAGAAGTGATAACTGAGAGGAAATGGCTTCACCTCTCTCGATTCTCCGCAACAACAAAACCGGACGCAATTGCCTCGTATGCATCGAGAAGACTTGGTATCCCAACAAATCTGCTGTCTTGTCTTCCCCTCCACAAAAGAGATGCTGACCTATCAACATTCAAATTTATCAATTTTCGTCTTGGTGTTCCGGCATGCATCATCAATGAAGCCATGAAAGCTGAAAATTGGCCGTGTAAGAGAGTTTCGTTTTTTCCAAAAGACGAGAGCGCTGTCAAAATGTTAACGTAGACAATGAGCAAAACTGTTCTCACTCTTCTAAAACTGATTCCCCACCATCGAAGAATCTAACTGTATATTACCAAAATGCAGGGGGAATGAGAACTAAAGTCAAGGATGTCTCTCTTGCTATCTCTCTACATGAATATGACATAATAGTTCTCACAGAAACATGGCTGAATAGCGGCTTCTCGAATGCTGAATTCTTTGATGAATTTTATAGCGTTCATCGAGTTGATCGCACAGCAAGAAGTGGTCATCTTCGTGGGGGAGGTGTGTTAATTGCGGTGCGCTCATCTCTCTCAATGAATATCATTGCTCTTCCAAATTGTGACATCGTGAGCGAACAACGGTGTGTGACAGCAGTCAACATAAGTGAACGAGTTACTGAGCGAGAGGACATTTATTTTGTTGCAAGCTACATTCCACCAGAAAGTTCGTTTTGCGTTTATGAACGTCATGTTGCTTACATTGAGTTCATTGCTGATCAGCTGATGGAACAACAACATCTCATCGTACTAGGAGACTTCAACCTCGGTGATATCAAATGGTCATACTCAACAGATGATAAATGTTTAATACCGTACAATATGAAAACAGATTGTGAATTAATGTTTATCGATTCTATGTATGCATGTAATGTCTTCCAAATGAATTATTGTCATAACTGTATCAACAGAATTCTGGACTTAATATTTGTGAATCAAAATTTAAACTGCTCTCTCAGAGAAGTTGTATGTCCATTGATGAAAAATTCAGTACATCACATAGCTCTATGTTTGAATGTTAAATGTAGTAGAAAGTGTCTATGAAACTGAATACTCAGTACAATGAAATTAAATATAATTTTGCCAAAGCCAATTATGAAGGCTTAAATAAATACCTAACGTCAGTTGATTGGTTGAAGGTTCTTTCCGGGTTAGACCTTAAAGAAATGAATACAACTGTCTTAAATGTATTAGAATTCGGATTCATTCAATTTGTACCAAGTGTAAAAAGTGTAAAATATTTGAAACTACCATGGTACAACAAAAGGTTGGTTAATTTAAAAAACGCAAAAAAAGGCATTCAAGCTGTTTAAAAAAACAAACTCTGAAAGCTTCAAAAAACGGTTTTGTCAACTACGTCGGGAGTACGAATTTTTGAATAAATTTCTGCATAAGCAATATATAATGAACACTGAATCTAATATATCCAGCAACCCAAAATGTTTCTGGCTATTTCTCAACTCGAAAAGGAATGAAAATATTACTTTGCAAAATATGAAATTCAATGGTATAGTATCTCATAGTTTAGAGACAACCTGTGAGCTATTTGCAAAATTCTTCGAGTCGGAATATGTTGATCATACGAATATTAATCCACCTTCACTTAATGAAGATGTTTATAATACTAGTATTGGATCATTATACCTATCTACAGATGACATCGTGCAAGGTATTAGATCAAAATTATCAGCGATACCAATATTGTTCGAATTAATTGTAACAAAAAAACTTATTTTCATATTTAAAGAGCAAATATCCTTATAACAACATGGATTTATATCAGGTAGATCTACATTAACTAACTTGACTCTATTTACAAACTATCTTTTTGACTCATTAAAGTCAGGCTATCAAGTCGATGTGATATTCACCGACTTTCAGAAAGCATTTGACACAGTTTGCCATGCAATTTTGTTAAAAAAAACTTAAGTCATTTGGAATTCACTCCATGCTTCTCAAGTGGATTTCAAACTACCTCTCAAATAGAGTTCAATCTGTTAAAATTGGTAGTTGTCACTCAAGAAATATTAATGTCTTATCCGGTGTTCCCCAAGGTAGTCATTTGGGACCACTACTCTTTAATATGTTTGTCAATGATATTCCTTCAATGTTTAATCATGTTAATTGTTTGATGTACGCTGATGACCTCAAGATTTTTCTTCGGATTACCAATGCACAAGACTGGTTAAACATTCAAAACGATTTAGACAGGTTAGTTAAATGGTGTGACTTAAATCAGATAGCTTTAAACGTAAATAAATGTAACACATTTTCTGTTTACCATGTATTGTCGCCTATTGTTTTTGAATATTCTGTATGTGAGACAACTCTCTGTGGACAAACAGAAATAAAAGACCTAGGTGTGATTTTTGATTCAAACCTTACATTTTCTTTTCACATAGATTACGTGGTCTCCAAAGCCAACTCAATGCTTGGATTTCTTAAGCGTACATGTATCGAATTCTCAAATCCATATACACTGAAGTCTGTCTACATGTCTCTTGTTCGTCCATATTTAGAATACTGCTCTGTTATATGGGGTCCTGTCTACTCAAAACATGTTTTACGTATATGTAAGAATGAAATGAAATGGAACCTTGATTGTGTGCCGCCATATTCAACCAGGTGTGCACTGATTGGATTAGATACACTAGAAAATAGGTTCAATCTGTTAAAATTGATGATATTCTTTGGTACCGTATTAACTGTCCTGACATTCTCCAACATGTTAAATTCTATGCCCCGGAAAGAAATCTTCGATCAAGAAATCTGTTACTGCTACCAAGACACGTTTGCAATTATGGTCTAAATGAACCGCTTACTAGATGTATCCGTAATTTCAATTCTGTTTGTCCAGTAGTAGAACTATGTGATGAAAGATCAACTTTTAAAAAATCAATACCTGTATTTTAGCAAACTTTGTGTACCAATTACTTATTACCTTTTGTTTATTTATTTGTTATTTATTTATTATTTATTATTTATTTGTTATTTATTTATTATTTATTTGTTATTTATTTATTGTTTATTCATTGTTTCATTATTTATTATTTATTTACTATCTTTAAATTGCGTACATACTTATTACTTATATATTTCTTATTTTCGATTTGTTATTAGTCAATTATATTAAACACATTTCTTGTCAATTCATACAGAATCAATAATTGTGAATGTATGTACTTAGGAAGACATTATATCTCAATTATACTGTAAAAACTTTCAGCAATCTGTTAGAATCAAATTCGGTAGATGAAATAAAGAACCAACCAATAGAATGTCAATAAAAGAAAAGGGTTGTGAGGGGTTTCGCTATCTTGGCGTAATCTCTCACAAACCTACGATAGTATCCCGATAGTCCAAGGAAAGATCGAAGCTCTTTAACATTCTTTGGGCAGGGAAAATTTAGTATCGCTTCTAGTTTTGCGGGGTTTGTTCGAATGCCGTTAGCTGAGACGATGAATCCTAGGAATTCAACCTCTTGTTTAAAGAAATCACACTTGTCCAATTGAACTTTCATGTTCGCTTGTTCAAGTGTTTCGAATATTGTCTGGATGTTTTTTAGATGTTCGGCCTTAGTTTCGCTGAAGACGATAATGTCGTCAATATATATAAAGCATTTCTTGCCGATATGGTCTCGAAGGACGTCATCCAATGCTCTCTGAAATATTGATGGGGCATTTTTTAGGCCAAATGGTAACCTCGTGAACTCGTACTTTGCGTTGTTGATGGAAAACGCTGTCTTCTCAATGTCAGATTCCCTTAGAGGAATCTGATGAAAACCGCTTTTCAAGTCGAGTACGAGTACCTCGTTGATTTCTGGTATCGGGTATCGATCGGGTATAGTGACGCTATTAAGCTTCCTATAATCGAAAACGAGCCGATACTTTCTCTTGCCAGTTGCGTCCATCTTTTTAGGTACTATCCATACAGGGGAATTGTATGGAGACCTAGAAGGTCTTATAATTTCATCGTGAAGCAGTTTCTGGATTTTGTTTTCTACTTCGTCCTTCAGTGCCATTGGATATGGATAAAATTTTGTGTATATAGACCCGTATACGTTTGTAGTTCTTATTTCACCCTGACTTTTGTTGTGAATGTTAATTTTTCGTCAGGTTCTAGGAAAAGGTTGGGAAAATTTTGAATTAAGGATTCGAGAGATTGCCTATCTTCAGTATTTAGGTGGTTGGTTCTGACATTAATATTATTGACATCTTGAGTTGTCGGATATTTAATGCGAACCTTTATTTTATCTCGGATGGTCATGTGATCTTTATGTGTGAGTGATTGCAGAAAGTTTTTTTAGAGTATCGTGTCCAAGGATTCCGTGGAACGATTTCAGGGTGGGAAGTAAATAGAATTTAATTTTGATAAAGATTGATAAAGAAATGATGACTGACTTTAACTTTGCCGCCTACGGAGTTGGCGAAAAATGGTTGTTCATTTGAAATAGGGTTTTGGATAAAAGAGGGCTGAACGTTGTTTTTATTAGATTCTGTGTCAATCAGGAATCTGTAGATAAGGTTATTCTCCGCTCTGCACTCGAAGTACGGCAGCGAAGAGTTTGTTAATCTAAAAAATAAATATCGGAGAAGTCATAAACGTCTTCCTGATACGAGGCAGCAACGCACTGTTGCTCGGAGTACTCGTATGAATGTGTGTTATTATCCATGTTCGTTTTCTCCATTGTCTCCATATAGGTTTCCATTTCGGAGGTATTCAAGCTCACTTCTTCGGCTTCAGGATTCGGTTGTATGTCCGTGTAGAAGGTGTCCTGCTAGTGACCTGATGAGTTATATTGTTCGTGTTGAGCTCTTGGCTGAAATGATTGTCGAAATCCTTGTGATGGTCTAGTCTGGAAAGATCCTCTTGTCTTAGGTTCTGTTTTTATCCGTAAATTCTGAGAAAATTGCTTATTGAGATTGTCTAGTTTGTTCCGATTGAAGTTGTTGTTTCGCTGGTTAATAAAAGGCTGTGAAGGTCTTAGATTAGGCTGTTGCTGCTGTGCCTGTACTGGCAGAGAAAATCTCTGCTGCTGAGGAACGCTGGTATGTTGAGGATTAGTGTATTGCCTACTTGTTGACGGTTGAGGCTGTAAGGACTGTCTATTCATTGATGGGGGTTGACTTGCGTGATTTCTCCTTATGCCAGTTAGATGATTGTTGACATAGTTTGCCCTAAAGTTCTGATTTTCCAACTTTAGGCAAAGGTGGAGAGCCTGGGGCAAATCGGCAGGTTCTCTGATACCAAGTAACCTTGGCAGATCACCCCTGAGTCCCCTTATAAAAGTATCTAACGCTTTGTTGAGATAGGTTTGTTTTAGTATGGACATGGCTTCGACGCCAATATCCATAGAGGACAATCGATCAATTATTAGAGATAGGTGAGAATAAACGTTCCGATAAAAATCTTGAACGCTTCTTCCTCCCTGTACCAATGATGACATTTGGTACTCGAGCGTAGTTAGATCGCGTTTGTCTGCGTAATGCATGACTAGGCATTTTGAAATACTTCTCCAATTGAGTGGAGTGTTAAATGATTCCAATGCAAAGTCTGCATTGCCGATAATTTTGTTCCTAATTACACTCAAGATTGCGTAATATTTAGGAGTGCCAATGAATTTCCAAGACTCTCGACGCTCTTTCTCCAGGAGTTGAACTCTCCCGGGTCCCCTGCGAAATTCCTAAGGCTTCGCACTATATCAGGGACTCTATCTAAATCAGATAAGTCATTCCTGTATTCGGGATATATCGTGTCATCATTGACCTGTATTTGGTCAGCGTTAGGGTTAAGTACGTTTTGCACGAGAGATTGCCCTTGTTCACTGAGAACTCGGCTAATAATAGAGGATATAAGCGACTCGAATTCGTGGGTAGTACGTACTTCTTGATCGGGAGTAGTGTTCGTAGAGGTTGATTTAGATCAAACGGGTCTGGGGGCAGATTTTTCACGGGCTGCTTTCGAAGTGGAAGGCCGGGCTGAGGGTGCATTTTCAGAAATTGTCTCGAGACAGATTGTATCTTCCCCAACTTGTTGTGGATATTTGTAAAATCTTATTCTAGTCTCAATTAGTACAAATATTGATTTACCCTTATATGAGTTTCATAAATTCTCAGTCTTTGATAAGTACAATTGTAGGGTAGTTATAAAATGTATATAAATGAAATTCTTTTATCTTTGCTTTAATTCTAGGCTTACAGGAAGATAATGTAGTGATAATACAGTGATAATGTAGTCGGGTGTTTGGGTTGGTTGATCCGGTGGTGCGGCTAGTTTGTGAAACTACCGTTTTGCTCACGGCGTCAGGATTTTCACTTAACACTGTGGGCTACTTCGGGGCCCTTTAGATTTTTTCACCACTCGCGATCTTGGGACCAGTGGATACGACACGAACGATTTTTCGGGAATTTTTTTTTGACCGGCGGCTACTTGAGGCGACTTACTGGTTTTTATTTTTTTCTCGGAAGCGCGGCGGCTACTTGAGGCGACAGGCTTCTCTGGTGTATCGGTGGCTGCCTGTAGCTGCGCGTGCATGATGGAATGCGGGCATCTCCGGTATCGCCTGTGCACGAAGTTACACTTTTTGCTGACGTTGTGAATCGCGCGACCGAATACAATTTGTTACATTAAGTTATTTGCTTTCAACCCGAGAGATTTCTCGATGGTGCCTATAAGAGAGTGGAGGGCTGTCTCCACATACTTGCTCTTGTTGCAGGCATTTCGTGCAGATGAGAGTCTGTATGCTGGAATAGCTTGCCTGATACCCCTGAAAGTGCGTATCGACAGACTGAGGGTTTCCTCACTGGATGAGGTCCAGGTCCCGTCAGGTTTTTGTAGGAAGCTAGCTGACTTAGGGGATGATGCTAGAATCTTTCTTAGCCTGGAAGACTCGGAGACTTCTTCGATTTTAACACAAAAAAGTCTCCAAGAAATTCGTTGGGCCTTCCTCAGTTCAGTTTTAAAGGAACTGAGGTGTTCCTATAAGGAAGTCCCAGTCCTTAGCATCACGAATACCCTTCGCCTTGTTAAAGAGCTTCCTACAACTCTTGCGCAGATGGTCAATTTCATGGTCCCACCAAGGAGGCTTAGACTTGCCTCTAGTTACGAAGGTAGGTGTATTACCTTGGTTACACAAATCTAACCTACTACTTACAAGGTAGTTGAAAAGTTACTCACCTCTTTCGTTGATGTCCGTGCTTCCCCATATTGTGTGATGGGCGTTTGTATCACAGCCTAGGATTAGCGCGGTTTTGGTTCTTACCGCCTCAGCAATCGTCCTTTTCAGCGTCTGACGGACATTCCCCATGGTCATGGGCCATGTAGGAGGACTCTAGCCATAGTTTGGTTTTGCTT
This sequence comes from Eristalis arbustorum, assembly GCA_916610145.1. NCBI lineage: Eukaryota > Metazoa > Arthropoda > Insecta > Diptera > Syrphidae > Eristalis > Eristalis arbustorum. The sequence continues at coordinate 55,554,920 of OU744318.1, forward strand.
GCCTCCAGGCATACAGTGACTGAGTCTGGATCGCTAAGGTGGGAGAGAATATGTGTATTCAAAGAACTCTTTGTAAGTATGCAGGCTCTTGGCTTACCTTCATTCCTTACATAAAAAGGTTAAATGGCTGAGTCCTGAGTCCACGAACTATATCGTTGACTACCCAGGGTTCCTGGGCCAGGACGATGTCATCTCCGCAGGTGTTAGTACGGAGAACAAGAGCGGCCGAGGCCGCGATGGAGTTGTGGAGATTAATCTGTGTCACCTGGAGCATAGCTGCCGGGTAACGTGTCCGTGTTAATTCCGGACACAATCTCCACCACTGTCAAATTAGCCTCATCGTCGGTGTCTGGCTTCAGAAGAGAGTCTTCTTGACTGTTGGGCGGGGTGCTGGTTAGCTCCAGGTCAGAGAGGCCAATATCGTCAGCTTCCTGACCATGGCTACCTAGGATATGGGTCAGCGCCTGCATGCCAGAGCCCTCTTCCTCCACCTCCATCGGTACCATATTGGCTACGAGGGTTGTCCTCTCGATGGAGCCTGAAGTAAAGGGTTGAGGCTCGCTTGGAGCAGGACGGTTTTTCTCCTCCTCTGCTACCGCCGTCAGTTTATTACCGACAGATGAAGCAGCAGAGGTGGAGGAAGACTGTTCCGCTTTCGCACTTGTCTCCCCATCCTTTTTGTACACCCTCAGGGTGATCGTCCCAAAGCCGTAGTGGATGACATCCTCCGACTTGGCAAGTGGATCCAGTGATTCTTTATTTATTACGATCACATCGGACCTTGTTCTTCCCTTCAGTTCATCCAGCTTAACAACCTTTTGGGAAGTGGGTGGGAAGGTTTGGGTTGCAAAGTTGGATGAACTTGAGGATTGTTGCAGGATCTGAGGGACTCCGTGGAAGGTACGTGCGGGTTCTTGGTCTACTGGGGATTTGATCCCTCGTTACAAACTCGAGCCGCGCCCCCTTCCACACCTCACCCAGCCTGCTAATAGCTTTTTTAAAGAGATCAGCCGATCTCTGGCAAGTGAAAGTCACGAGCTTAATATGACCCTGGTGCCATCCTCCGTCACGCCCTACAGGTGCAAGGCCTCCGTTTTCCAGCACCAGGCTCAGATAGATATCTTTAATCGCTGACTCCACTTTCTTCCAATTCAATGGAGAGACAGCGCAGTCAACGTCTCCTCTATCTAATACGGCGTAAGTGATTTCGCCTTTCATCACTTCACTATACGGCCTGTTGAGCCTGCTGGCAATATTTGGTGTTTCACCACTCGGTTTCAGCTTTTTCGGCTCGGAGGGTGACGCCTCCAGTGACCTGGCGTTTGGACGTAGTGCCCTTAGTGGTGTCCGCCTGTGGTTGACTTTTCACTACCTTAGTCGCCCAAGCTAACGACCTCTTGCTGCTGTCGTTAAGCTTCTCCGGTGGAATGCTTTTAAGGCGCTCCAGAATGCGGGCAGCAGAACGCATTAATCTGGGAGTGTGCCAGTACACCCAGATACTCCGTTTTCGACTGAGCTATTTTTTTAGGAGGGTCAGCCAGGCTGATCCTCGGCACGGGTCTTATGACACCTTGATCCAGCCCACCGGAGATGGAAGGGAGAGATAGGATGGATGGAGGAAAGGGATGGTTACATCTTAGCTTACAAAAACTAACCCCATTCGAATTGCTGACAGGTCATTTTTATAAGAGCACCCCGTTTCCCTCAAAAACAAATTCAAAAGCTTCACAACAATATCTTTTGGATCAGTTAACGAATCCCTTAAGGGGATTCATAAAAAAAACGCGAACGGGGAGGCCGAACCTCCCCCCAACCGTTCGACTTACAAGAATTAAAAATCCGATTCTACTTTTTAAATGTTTTATTCAACCACGTCCGTATTTTAACAATGCTCAACTAGAACAGATCTTAGCCTAAAAATGTTGTTTCCTCCAAGTGTCTGTTCCTCAGTTAAAGTCGCAGTGTCATCAGATCAAGTGCAGCGCGTGTATCCGGCGCGATGCAATTTGACTCCATCCGTCGTTTCCATGGGAACATGTTTGCACCTGACCAAACCAAATGCTCCCTCGGGAATTATCGCTGAGCGGCGTGTTAACTATATCATATACAAAACTATGAAACGTTATCAAAACTAATACATGAAAGAAATTTGTCGCATAAACAACACACTATAAATATACGAAATGAAACAAGAAAGGACAAACCCAATTTTAAAATATATGACACTATATGCGAATTAAATGATAGAAGAAATAAGTTGGAACCCAAGTTTTTAAAACACAAAGTGATTTTAAAGAAATTATTACAGCCAATACAAATGAACGCGTTCATAAACCGAAAATAAAAAGAAAGCGCAGATTCAACTAGAAACCTTAATTATGGATTACTAAAATGGTTTTGTGCAAAGTTAAGTATTTCACAAACGCATACGTGGGAGGGTTTGGACTTAATGGTAATTTGATGCTTCGTAAGATCGCACATTAGAGTAACAGCATATTTATTACCTTGTGCCAACATTTGCAGTAGACCAATTGTATCTACAATTACAATTACAATTTCCATTGACATTTTAGGGGTTCGGTTTGTTCGTATTCAAAAAGTCAGTACCAAGTATTTATAGATATATCAAATTTTTTTTCTGCGATAGGCCAAATAATCATAAATGTGAAAATCAACTAAATTTGAAAAAAAATTGTTCGACATCAAATGTGTTATCCGGTAGTAAGGAACAAGAATTTGTTTTTTTTTTTTTTGCAAAATTTAAGTAATATTGGCTCGCATGTCTATCTCCACCAATCTGATTCTGATAACTTTAAATTTAATGTCGCTGTAATGTTAGGGTCAGAGGCTTGTTTTCGCGGAGTATTTAGTTCGGTGGATATACTATTTAGTACGTATGTAAACGACTTTTTGGATAAACGCTAATTTTTAAGAAAACTGAAAACAAAATAAATGCTTTAGGGTAATAATGAAATAACATTTTATGGGAGAAACCTGTTTCTGTTGAGCTCCAAAATATTTGCCGTTCAATTTTCCTTTTTCACTCCGTAATTTCTTCATGGTAAACAATACAACAATGCAACACTATCCATATTGAGCACAAATCACTAAAATCAATCACCAACACGATTCTTTGCGTGCATGTTTAGCACGCAACAAATTGCGCATTATATATTAATAAATCAGTCCATAAAAATAGTGAACTTGTGAGTTTCAATTCGTCACAATCCAATGATAGAACCTTTAAATTAATTGTGATTAGGTAGACATAGGTTTTGTAAAACGTAATACTCTTTATGTGCTGCGCTCTCAGATTGACAGTTTGCAAAGAGACGGGTATAATTTCTTGTGGACCTTACAAAAGACCTTGAGCTTCCACTACTCAGGCATGATTTCCTCCGACCATTTCTTACAGATGAGCCGATGCATCTGGTGCATGCACCCAATCACATCTTTTCCAGCTGATTTAAACAGTTCCGCGGGCAGTCCGTCCGCTCCAGCAGCTTTGTGCGACTATCTTGACTTCGTCTATACATCGTCCAAGCTAAATGAACAATTTCACGTGACAGCTGTATTTATGTTGTCACAGCCATTTAACAGTCTGCAGAAGTGATTGCAAATTCTCAGCATTCACTGCGATTCTAAAGGGTGATGTTTTTAAAGCTATAGGAAAGTTTTTCAAGAAAAAAAAACACGTACAATTCAGAAAATGCATGAAATCTTTATTATCGCCACAAATAAATGCTTCAATTTTGTCTTCCAATGCAGGTCTATACCATCCGGATAACTGTTTCATCTTTTGGTAAAGCTTTCGGACCTCCTTCCTGTCGTGGCACCTCTCCATCTCCACGACCGCGCGCTTCTCATTATCTTTCTTTTTCATTTTGAGAAGCCGGTGCTCTTCCCTTCTCTTCCATTCGTAGAGCTCACGAACAGCTTTCGTTGTTCAATGCAGCGTTGCCTTGTAGGCTTGCTCTTTGGCTACATGTACCTGCCTGCACTCGTCGTCAAAACAAGGGTTTCTCTTAGAGGTTTCGTAAAACCCAGCACATCAGTGGCAGCTTCTTTGATGGCTTTTTGACAACGTTTCCATTCTTCTGCTATTGTATATGCAGGCAGCGTTGAACTTTCCGAAAGTTTCAAGGAAACTCGGTCGGCACAGTTCCTAGCGGTCGATTGCATTTGTAGCTTTGCAACGTCAAACCGTAGCGTCCTGCCTCGACTCCGTACTTCTTTCGATATCCCCATCCTTACCTTGGCAACAACAAGGAAATGGTCCGAGTCGATGTTGGCTCCTCGGAACGTTCGGACATCGAGAATATTGGAGGAGTGTCTGACGTCGATCGCAACGTGATCAATCTGGTTGACGGTTGATTGATCAGGAGACCGCCAGGTCCCCTTATGGATGTTGAGGTGTGGGAACCGCGTGCTCCTCACAGAGAGGTTACGCCCCGAGGCGAAATCTACCAGCCTGAGTCCGTTTCCGGATGTGTTGTCGTCCAGGCTGTGTTTTCCGATGACTCTAGCAAAGATTTCTTTTTTTGTTCACTTGATGATTGTGGTCATCTTCTTCTATGTTGTTTGACACATGTACCTCATGGGATATTGATTCGTTGAAGGTTTCGCGGCCATTATGCTGTTGGATCAGTTTTCGAAGATCGCCTTCTGAATAATCTTGAATTGCTTCTTCTACACGTAGTGTTAGCTCCGCTTTACAGCCGTTTGTCTGCATATTCAATGATCTCAAAATGTTCTTTAGCGTAGCAACTGTTTCAATGAATTGGGACCACTCTTCAGACATTTTTTTTGACACAAGCAACTAAAACGTTGTGTAGATCTGCACCGCTTCGGGGGAAAGATGGCGAAGCACAATATTCGGTATACCATCGATTCCCACTGACTTATTCTTCTTCAGCGAGGTTAAGATACCATGGAGATCTTTTTTGGAAATCAAGATGTTATTTCCATCATTGGCGACGGCACTATTTGCAGTGTAATCATCATTGAATCTGGTGAAACCTGGATTCTGAGATCGCCATTGTCTTCTCATTACGAAGATTCATTTGGTTCAGCAGGGCTTCTTTCTCCAGTTCGTGATTCGGTCTACGAACCTCGTTGACCGTATACACTCGCTGGAATACAGCACCAATTGCTTTCACCTTCTCCCCCGGATCAACCACGAAGAATTCATTATCAAGCACTGCCCCATCTGGTTCTATGCCAACTGACGTCAGTAGTTGTTCATTATTTAACATATAAAGGAAGTCTAACGGTCTGAATGTCGTTTTGATCTTTCCTCCGAAACATTTTGTTTGCTTGTGGGAACATACCCGGGTTGTTAGATCGTACAGCCCCTCTTTAATTGTCCCATTACAAGCTTATAGCCAGGCTATAGTTCATTCGGATTAACTTTTGGAGGGTCTTGATATCCAACTTCAGTGCCCCGACTTCCAGATTTTGTGGATCTGTAAACCGGCTTTGCAAGAGCTTGAGTCTCGACAGAAGCCTACTTTTGTGCACTTGAAGTGCATCGATGGTAGCATTTCGATAAACATCGCTGTAATCGATCTGTACTACCTTCGGAATAATCTTGTCCATGGTACGTTTGATTACGTCATCCATTTGTCAGAGGCATCTGTTAACCTCTTCGTTCGTCAGGTTTCTGTTAGTTAGCAGCTTAATCCCACTCGAACGTAGTTCCACGGATAAGGTCATGAAGGAGCGTTGCCTGCGGGCCTTACTATAATTATAAGGGTACCTCTGGACATATACCATCATTCACCTCATTCGGGAGCTGAATAGCCGCAAAGAGTCCGCAGTGATCACTTTCGTACTCAATGGTAGTTAAACAGTTCCGTGTGCGTCTTTCCACGTCTGGTATTGTCAGTCGTTTGTTTGTTAGGTGGGATCTGCTTCTGCGATGCGATGGCCTATCGGTTTCAAGCAAGTCTAACTTGAACTCAATATAGTGCTCTACCAAACAGTTATACAGTGGGTCCCTCTGTCGTTGTGCATTCTATTCCCCCATTCTCTGTGCTTGGAGTTTAGATCCCCAGCAATAATGTAATTGTCCCATCTCAGTCGAAGGCTAGTGAAAAGAGTATCGAGCTCTGAAATGAAATTGCGATTTAGGTCAGGATCGTCAGCTGCATAGATCGCGATGAAGAGGCATGCGTGCAATACACGTTTCTAGCACTTGAAATCTTCGCACTTCACTTCTATACATGACCTTATGACATAGGCCTCTTTGGATTAAGAGGGCAACCCCGCCCCCTTACAAGGATTGTGGTCGGTCTCTTCAAATTACGTCGTAATTCTTGTACCAGAGTTTGCGCGTTTGGTTCAGCTTAGTTTCGCTGACCGCTAATTAACACGGCTGGATTGTGGACTTGCAGAAGGTTACCGAGCGTTAGTTTTCGTTCAGTCTTAATCAGTGAACTTACATTCACTGCTAGGATGTTCAGGTTACTGGAAGGAAGTTATAGAGTTATGCACGGCAAGTCGAGTAGATGAAGTCCGTCCGCGCTCTTTGAGCCTGGAACTATTTTTGGTGCTAAACGATCGGCAGGATCGCCTTCAGATCCATTTCAGCATCGGGTTGCCTGGCCACTTTTACCATTTGGCGAAGGAGACGTCCGGGGTAACAGAGGTGGAGCATGAGGCGCTTCTACCTTTATTGTGTTCTTTTTGGCATCTATGAATTTCCTGATTTCTTGCACTTTTGGGCAAGACCAATGGACACCCCGAAAGTTTGCATGGTGTCCATTGGTCTTGTAGATTACGCACATTAGCTTACTCCTATCTTCGACCTTTTCCGTCCCTAAGGGACATTCCCCTTGGATGTGGCTGTTAGCGCATTTGAAGCAGCGCATGTTGCAGTTATCCGCGGCAGGCCCAAACATCTGACAACGAGCACATTGGAGTATGTGCTTAGTCCTTCTTAATGTTTTCATGTAACAGCAATAGAGCCTAAGCGATTAATGCGCTTTAGGCTGCCTTTTTTGCTGTCCGGGCTGACCTGGACAAGGAAGAACGGAAGTTTCCTGTTCTCCCTTCTCGTTACCGCAATGTTGAAGGACTTGACCCCACTTGACTTGACATAGTCACTCTGCGCCCGGCACAGCTAACCGAGGATATCCTCGGGATCAGTAGCAGGATCTACGCCCTTAAGCCCATAGTGTGCACTTTTTCTCCTTTGGGAGTATATGAATAAAACTCGGTCCCCGCAGTCGTTAACTCTTCTTTTACTGCGCGATAGTTTGCCACTAATAAGCAGTGGACGGATAGCCTTAAGAGCCTTTTATATTTAATAAAAAAGGAGTTTTCAGTGGGCAACGTACATAGCTGGTCAATGTCTCTGGTCTCCATTCCGAAGACATTAATTGGGGGGCATCTCTCTGAATTGGCTGCTGCTGTTGTTGATTCTCCTGTGGTGGCTGCTTCTATTTCTGCTGCTTTTCCTCTTTGGCCGCTTGACGGGATCTTAATTTTTGTGGGATGGCTTTGATGACGGCATCCAATTCTTCCCTATACCTCTGGACTTTTACCAGCTCTGTCGTCCTCCTCTTCGTCATCCGACTCGGATGAGAGAACACTGTATGCATTTCATCTGATTCCGAAGATAAAGCTGATAAGAACAGATACTACACTTTGATCTTAGCCATAAGGCCGAGAAGCATGTTTTATTTTTCTTGGCGAAACAAATAAAACAAAAACAGTGTGTTCTTCAGCACAATAAAAAAAAAACAGCATAAGCCCAAAGGCACAGAAAACAAAATGTACAATAAGAATAGCTTAGAGTACGTGTAAGAGTAGGTGTAAGAACATTTGTTAAGTTAGTTAAGCTAGTTCTTAGCATTTTTGTCTAACATATACGTAAATGAATTAAAAATAAAGCAAAAATGAGGCAAAAAAAATACCGAAGATAAATCTACCTTTGCCCTCTGCTGACTCACACAGAACGTCGTCGAGGGCTTTGCATTTTTGCACAGCCTGTTGTTTTTGTTGTATATTCTAACTTGCTTCTGCTGATGCTTCTTTCGTTGTAGCATATTCTGCTGCTGTTGTTGTGTCAGCAGCTGTAATATCGCCTATGCTTTGGAACCGCGCTTGACTATAATTGGCTGTTGTTGCAGCCTTCTCCTTCTCTTCTGTCTAGATTCAGACTCGATGTTCCGGCCTCCTCCTTGTTGTTGTGAGATGCAACGGAACAACGTTTTTGAGCTATCGACAAGTCAATGATGCTCGCACGTGGTGTCAATAGAGTCAATAAAAGCACGGCGTAGACTACAGGAAGCTGAACGAGGTAACAAAGAAAGACAGTTACCCCCTGCTAAGAATAGACGATACCCTGGACACGTCGTCAGGAGCAAAGTGGTTTTCTAAATTGGACCTGTGGTGGCTATTGTCAAGTGGAAATCGATAAAAATGATCGGGAAAAGACAGCATTTCTAATAATGCCATTTGGATTGTGCAATGCCTCAGCGACATTCGAGCGGCTAATAGAGTATGTAATTACCTATTATTTTATCAAGTCTTATCAAAGCCTGAGCGAAACTACTGCGTTACCAGAAAGGAGCTTCTGGCTGTGGTGAAGAGTCTAAAACACATCCACAGGTATATGTATGGAAAACAATTCCATCTGAGAAAGGATTATGCTGCACTATGGTGGTTGCTATAATTTAAGAATCCCGAAGGACAACCAACTAGCGCACTATCGGGCCGCTCTTGCAAGGTTGAGTGCAAACATTGTACTAGAGCAGAAGAAAATCAACACATTATCGAAGTGCGATGGCTGATCGTCTTACCAGAGGAACAGTGGTCGCTGGAACAGATCCGCAAGGAGCAAATAAATGATCCGGTTCTGTCAAAAATTATTTAAGCCGTTGAAAGTGGAATCAGACCATCATGGGAGAATATGGCCGGAGAAAGTCCTATCACCAAGGTATATTGGTCTCAGTGGCGAAGTCGACAGCTTCAGAATGGTTGCTTGCATCGCGTTTTGAGAGTGAGGACGACCAAACAACAGGATAATTGTGGTTCTTAGGAGGAGAATACAGGAAATTTTGGAATAATATCACAACGGATCAAGTGGAGAACAATTATGGCATCACAAAGACGGGGAGAAAATTAAGCAGAGGCTCTACTGCGTTGCATGTCAGCAGTCAGTTACGGAATGGGTCCTTCTTCTTCTTCTTTTTTGGTTGGCGCTACAGTCCGGGGTGGATGTGGGCCTCAACCAACATGCGTCTCCAGCCAGCAAGATCTTACGCCAGCTGCCTCCAGCTGCGCACACCTCTTTTACGCTGTCCCAATTGCTCGGTTTCGAAGACTCTTTGGGCCTGAGCTGTGGTGTCCATCCGCTCTATATAACCTAGCCATCTTCTCCGAAGACGAATGAACGAAACAGGTACATGCCGCTGTACAGCCCGTACAGTTCGTGATTGAATATTCTCCTCCAGATGCCATCAACGCAAACAGGACCGTCCATGTCTCCCTCCCTCCCATCTGACACATATGACTATGCATCGTCATCTGTCGTAGATGATGCACCCCCTTCCTCTGCGCCTCTGTTGGGTGACGCACTGGTAATGCGTCGCTTGGAACTGGTGGAGGTATGTTTTTTCCTCCTCCTTTTCGCAGTGCCTTCTTCTGGCACTGTTGGTTGCTGGCGTGATGCACCAGGCACCGGTTTCTGGTTTTCACAGACCGCTTCTAGGCGAGCGGACTGCCCGTTCTCAATCACTTTATTGGTGCAATTGATGGGCCAAAGGGGAAAAAAACACAATATTGTGTATGCTCGCACTGGGTTTCGAATCCAGCACCTGCTGTCTCTCGGCATTGAGTTTTACTGACTCGGCTGCGCGCTTCTTGCGGATCCTCGTATCGTTTGCACTATTTCACTTATAATATTGTGGAGATATCACTTTGCGAAGTCGAAACACTTGTGCACAGTTCAACGGTCTGTGAACGACTGGACAAAGAAGATAGGCAGATGCTCCCTATGCAAAAAAAACCCGGACATTGGAAAAACGAATGCCCATTCAGAAGGGCGAGTCTCGCACAGAGAAATGAATATAGAGAGGCGTTTGTGTGTACAATGGCATATAATAACTCTGCAGTTGTTGCTGTTAATGGTGAAGATTGGTTTCTTGACTCTGGAGCAAGCGATCACATGTCTTTTCGTAAGGACTGGATGGTTCAATATAAACATTTTGATCATCCTCAGTTAGTTAGAATTGGAAAAGGAAAAACAATTTGTGCTCTTGGATGTGGTTACATTAATATTCTTGCGTATAATAAAGAACGGTGGGTACCAACATATTTATCGAATGTGTTGTACGTGCCAGATTAACTTTGAACCTTTTCTCTTCAAATGCTTCTTCTTCTTCTTTGATTGGCGCTACAGTCCGGTTGGACCTGGGCCTCAACCAACATGCCTCTCCAGACAGTCCGATCTTTCGCCAGCTGCCTCCAGTTGCGCACACCAAGTTGGTTGAGGTCCTTTTCCACTTGTGTGCGCCATCTAGTGCGAGGACGTCCTCTGTTGCGCTGTCCAATTGGCTCGGTGTCGAAGACTCTTCGGGCCGGAGCTGTGGTGTCCATCCGCTCTACATGACCTAGCCATCTTAAACGTTGGATCCGAAGACGCTTAACTAGGTACATGCCGCTGTACAGCCCGTATAGTTCGTGTTTCAACCTTCTCCTCCAAACGCCATCAACGCAAGCAGGACCACAGATCGTACGCAGAACTTTTCTCTTAAAACAACCAAGAGCTTCTTCATCCGCTTTCTATATCGTCCATGTCTCTGCGCCATAGAGCAGGAGTGGGATGTTCAGGGTTTTATACAAGGTCAATTTGGTGTTTCGAGAGATGGCTCTTTTACTCAATTGCCTCTTGAGCCCAAAGAAACAGCGATTGGCAAGAGTTATTCTGGGCTTGATCTCGGTACTGGTGTTGTTGTCCCTATTTACTCCAGAGCCTAGGTAGACGAAGTCCTTGACTACCTCAAAGTTTCTGCTGCCCAGTATGACGCTCTGTCCGAGACGTCGATGTTGTGCGTCCTTCCAGTACACAGTATGTACTTTGTTTTGCCCTGGTTTACCGCTAGACCCATTTTAGCCGCTTCCGCTTCAATACCAGCAAACGCCTCATTGACGGCTCGCTGTGTTCGTCCAATCACGTCAATGTCGTCCGCGTAAGCAAGCAATTGAACTGATTTTCGGAAGATCATGCCTCTAGTGTTTACGTTTGAGTTTCGCACGATCTTCTCAAGTATGGTGTTGAAGAAGTCACATGACAGCGTGTCGCCTTGCCAAAAACCTTTTTTGAAATGATTTTTCCAAATTCTTAGCATCGACTGCGATTCTACTAATAGTTGTCCATTTTCGTCCCTGCAGGCTTCGGTCCGAGGTCTATATCTTCCTGATACTTGTTTTACCTTTTGGTAGAACTTTCGGACCTTTTTCATGTCGTAACACCTCTCCATCGCGCGCTTCTCATTGTCTTTCTTTTTCTTTCTGAGAAGCCGGTGCTCTTCCCTTCTCTTCTGTTCGTAGAGCTCACGAACAGCTCTCGTTGTTCGATGCAGCGTTGCCTTGTAGGCCTCCTGCTTGGCTGCATGTGCCTGCCTGCACTCGTCGTCAAGCCATGGGTTCCTTCTGGGTGGTGTCGTGAAACCCAGCACATCAGTGGCAGCTTCTTTGATGGCTTTTTGATTTCCATTCTTCCTCTATTGAATGTGCAGGCATCGTCGAACTTTCAGAGAGTTTCGAAATCTACCAGCCTGAGTCCGTTTTCGGATGTGTTGTCGTGCAGGCTCTTTTTCCGATGACTCCAGCAAAGATTTCTTCCTTGCCCAGCTGTGCGTTGAAATCTGCTAGAACGATCTTGGTGTCATAGCTGGGGCACCGATCGTATGTTCTTTCTAAGAGATCATAGAAGTTATCCTTGCTATCGTCATGCTTCTCCTCCGTCGGGGCGTGTGCGCAAATCAGGCTGATGTTTCCGAATTTAGCCTTGATGCGGATTGTTATGAGGCGCTCACTGATATAATCAAAGCTTAGGACTTTTTGCTTAAGTCTGCCTCGAACAACGAATCCGCATCCAAATAAGCGCTGCCTTCCCTCTTTGTAGCAATCACCGTAGTAGATGTCGCAGTTTCTCATCTTCCTTTGCCCGGCCCATCCCATCGCATCTCCTGGATGGCGGCCACATATGCTTTGTAGCAGTCCAGGGCCTCCGCGAGTTCATCGGCTGCACGTTCAGGGACCTCACATTCCACGTGCAGAACCGAAAATCATTGTCCTTTGATCGTTTGCTGGGGTCGTCAACTTTGAATCCGTCCATATCCGAGGCCTATTGTCGGTTCGTGGCCGTTGGTTTTTTTATGTGGTGAGGGAGTTAACCTCACGCACAACCTACAACTGGTAGGCCAGGCCCATTTTTTGACCCTCGGGCAGAGGCGGATCGCTGCATACATTAGTTCACCACACAACGGTTGTTGTGACGGTTATCGTGGGGCGCCACGAGGAGGCTGTATGTCAACTTGACTTATGCACAAGCAGGGATCGCACTAACATCCTACCAGGTTGGGTGCAATCAGCAACTCTGCCCTGTGTATATAAGCCCATGCACCGCGGTACTGAACCGTAGGAGGCCCTCCTCAGCTCGTTGTGCAACGGAACAGTTGTGGTTGAGTCGCCCATCCACAGTTGACCTAGCTATGTGAAAGAGCAGCATTACCGCATTTTTATCTTGTATCAGGCCGTGCTTATCAAAATGGAGAAATGCTTCTGGAGGGACGAAGCCACTTTTTTTTTTTTTTTATAATTTGCGCGTGCTCAAGGGGTTAATAATACCCTTAATTGTCCAGGGTCAAGACACAGCACGGGCCGAAGGTATAGAGGGAGAGAGAGAGGAGGTACCTGTGCACATTGGTCTTAAACATCTGCGGGTTGTAATCTATTGGAAATATTGAGCTGGGAAGAGCATTCCATATTCGTGTAGTGCGGCTAAAAAACGAGTCTCTAAATTTCACTGTGCGCCCGAAAGCAGGCTTAAGGGTAAACTGATGTGCATTCCTGGCGAGACGTGTATTGCGGGTGAATTCAAGGAGAGGAGGAATGCAGTTGGCTAGCTCACTTGAGCATTGATTGTTAAAATAACGATAAAACACCGACAATGAAGACACGGTTCGTTGATGTTCAAGCGAGTCTAATGAACCCGCGATATCATTGTCTCCTATAAGTTTTATCGCTCGCTTTTGGATTCTATCTAGTAGGTGCAAGGTGGTCTTGGGGGCACCAGAGCGTTATACTCAAGCTTAGGGCGAATATACGCCTTATAGATTAAAGCCAAATCAGAGGGGGTGAAGTATTTCTTGCATCGATTAAGGAAACCTAAACATTTCGCAGCATTTTTGGCGACCTCGAATATGTGATCGTTCCAACTAAGTGTTGTGTTGATGTACATACCGAGGATGGAAAGTTTTCCGGTTTCGTCGATACAAGCGCCATTCATGGATATTGGCTGATTATCAGGGGTTCGCTTTAGAGACAGCAGACAGCATTGAGTTTTGGAAGCATTGAATTCCACTCTGTTGTTCTTGCCCCAGTTAATTATGCTGTCCAGATCGGAATTCAATGTGCTTGACATACGCTGCCGTTCCAATATTACGTCCGAAGGGCAGGGTCGTGAATTTTGGAACGAATATGAAAAGCTGAGGGTGCTGTCATCAGCGAAGGAGTGGATTGGATTAGAAGTGGCAGACAGGAGATCATTTATAAAAATGAGAAAGAGTGTCGGAGACAGAACAGAGCCTTGGGGGACACCAGCATTTATTTTGTGAATATCAGACTTGAACCCATCCAAAACAACTTGGATTGAACGGTTCGAAAGGTAGTTTCTAATCCATAGAAGCAGAGATTCATCAGCACCATAAGCACGCATTTTCGACAAAAGAGCTTGATGCCAAACTCTGTCAAATGGTTTAGAAATATCAAGCAACTATCTTGCTTTCGCCTGCATTGTGCAAAGATTGGTTCCACTTTTCGGTGAGATAAGCAATCAAATCACCAGTGGACCTGTTGCTGCGGAAGCCATTCTGTCGGTCATTAAGAAGCTTCCGCGATTTAAGATATTTCATAAGCTGGCGATTTATCAGCGTTTCCATGACCTTAGAAAGAAGGGGCGTAAGTGCTATGGGTCGGTACGAGGTGGGTGACGAAGATTCGCCCTTCCGTAAGTGCTATGGGTCGGTACGAGGTGGGTGACGAAGATTCGCCCTTTTTAGGGACGGGCTGGACAAATGCTGTTTTCCATCTACTCGGAAAGAGACCTGAAGAGTAGCATAGATGAAAAAGCTTACGCAGTGGTTTTGCCAGCGAAGAAGAACACCTCTTCAGAAGTATTGGGGGAATACCATCCGGGCCAGCGGATCTTTAAGTACTCTTGCAACTGTACGAGTGCGGAAGTGAATTTGTCCCATGGTGAAAGCAACGCTCTCGAGTACAGGTGGGGACAAATTACAATCTTGCAGTGTTGAACTGGCTGCAAAATGCGCCGCAAGCAGATTGGCTTTGTCCAAAGAGCTGACAGCTGGGATGTCATTGTAAATGAGCGTGGGAATTGAGGACGAGGCAGAATTCTTTATGTTTTTCACAAATGACCAAAAGTTTTTGCTACCCTTGGGACATTGTAGCACTTTTTGCCTCAACTTTTGTTCATGGGAGAATTTCACACGTCGGATTATTGCATTGCAGTCGTTTCTGGCCCGTTTAAACTTATTCCGGTTTTCCTCAGTAGGGTTGGCTTTGTATAACCGGAAATTCAACTCTCTTATTCTGATAGCCTCTTTGCAGCTCGAGTCATACCATGCATTTGGTCTGGGTTTGATACACTTTACTCTATGCGGAATGAAGGATCTCATGCCCAGCTGAAGAATGTTTGTGATCATATCAGCAGCGGCATCCACGTCACTATCGAGGAAGCATAGTGACCAGTTAAAATTCCAAAAGAAGTTGTTGAATCCGCTCCAATTGGCTTTCTCGTATAGCCATACTGTTCTTTTCGGAATTTGTTCTCTAACTGTTTGTGGCGAAAACGAGAAATTAGCTGATACGACACAGTGGTTTGACGAGCCTAGAGGCGACGATATGTCAACAGAATATTTATCAGGATGAGATGTGAGAAACAGGTCCAGTGTGTTGGCGGAAGGATCTGCAATGTCAGGTATTCGTGTGGGCTCATTTACAAGCTGGGTCAGATTGTTTAAGACTGTGACTTACCCTTTCGAGGTACTGTGGGTTAGGGTAGTAAGCCCCGTATTCATTGGAGTAGAATCTTATGTATTGGGACTCTGGTGTTCTGTAAAGGCGAAGACAAGCCCTAAGACAAGCCCTCTCAAACACCCGAATCTTTTCCATCAAGCTTGCACTCACGTTGAACCACACGGGACAGCCATAGGTGAGCATTGGCCGTATGAGGGCCATGTAGCAGATTACTTTCACTCTCGCATCGAGTTGGCTGTTGTAAAACAGTCTCTTTGTAATAAGTCGAAGTCTCCTGCGCGAGCCTGGTGATGTCCTCGATCTTTTTCCCTACATGTGCACGATCAAGTCGTCGGCATTGCGTGAGGAAGAGAACTTATTAGATCTCTCAAGAAAATGTTGAACATGATCGGCGAATTAACGGTACCCTGTTGGAGACCATTTTTGACTTCAAAAATACCTGTAGAGGTCACGTTGCCATTCTTGACCACGAACCGCCTACCGGTAAGCATTTTATACAGTAGGTACAGCAGTGATTTACTAATGCCTAGCCGATTTAGCTTATACTAAAGTCCTTCTAACCAAACGGTGTCGAAGGCCTTCTCCAGGTCAATCAAACAGGCACCCGTACATTGTTTCTTGCTCTTGTTCCATTGGATATCCGACTCGACGCTGCATCAATAGTGTCATGCCCCGCTCTGAAACCGAATTGGTTATTCGGAATTATATGTTTGTCCTGTGTCCAGTTGATCAGAGCTCTATTTATCACCTTCTCGAATACCTTGCTGATGTTCGGAATGAGACTAATTGATCGGAGGTGATACCTATTTTTCTTTCGATTTATCAGTGGAAACATACTCGGGTTGTTAGATCTAACAGCCCGAATCTTGTTGTTCCAGTACTCTATAATTCTGTACATTCTTAATGAGCGATTTCAGTGTCCTAACTTCCTCGATGCGTCTGTCAGTAAACCGCCTGTACAAGGTTTTTAGTCTTGACAGGAGTCTACTTTTTTATTGGTGTAGTGCGTCAATTGTTGCATTGCGGTACAAGTTTTCGTTGTTAGTTTGTGTATACCGTGCTATCGTACTGTCCATAGTTTGTTTTATTGTCTCGTCCAATTGATTTAGATACATGTCAATCTCTGTTAAAGACGAAACTCGAAATTTTAATTTTGTGTTCCTCACTAGATGTCACTGGAGTCATTAACAATGGGGCTTAGAAGTGTTGCCAAATCTCAATCATTCTGTCCGGTCGAACCAGTTGGTTCGAAAGACTCTACTAGTTGACACAATTTTTTAACTGGCCGCTAACATACACCATGCGCTGTTTTAATTGTCGCATTGCGTATGAGTCCATCACTGCCCGGGTGTACTTCTGTAATATCTATATCACTATATCACCGACACGTACATTCTCCTCTCGTCGCTACCATTTGCCACGGGTTTGTAATGTGTGCAAGTATTCGTCGCTCCACCGTTGCCAAAATCGCTGATGAACTTGTTGTAGCCACTGCCAGAGCTTGAGTCGATTACTCGGAATCTCAGTGATTTGGTTCCGGAACTGCGAGGATCGGGGCTCCAATGAAAAAATGTCCTGGCGTCAAGTCAAGGCCAGTATGTCATCAGGGTCATCGTGCACCGGAACAATTGGTCGCGAATTAAGGTCTGGCTCCTACCAGACGCACTAGATGACGTTTGGCCGATTTCAACGCCGACTCCCATAATCCACCCTCGTGCGGGGCGCCGGGAGTGATGAAGTGGCAATTAGTCCCCATGTTGGCCAATGCCTGCCGATTCTGTTCGCTGTTGAAAGCCTCCAAATCCTCCTTTATGACATTATGGCGGTTTGCTCCTACGAATGCTGTAGCGTTATCGCTATACAAATCTCGACATGGTCCGCTTCGACTGATGAACCTGGTAAAAGCCGCCAGAAAGGCCTGAGAAGAAAGGTCGTCCACCACCTCAATATGCACAGCCTTGGTCACCATGCAAATGAAAATCGCTAGATACGTCTTGATGGTCGAGTGAGATCGCTTTGTCCCAATACGCAAAGAAAAGGGACCACAATAGTCGACGCCTGATGCACTTCCTTGGTAACAAAGCCATTTGCTGCATGAAGATAGCACCTCGCTGACGTCGGCAAATAACATATCTGTGCAAGCACGTTCGAACCGCTTGCCTCGCCTGCAAAATCCAGTGCCGATGGCGAAGGGTCTGTAGCATCAATTGGGCGCCCCCGTGTAGTGTTGTTTCGTGTGCTTGTAGAATGAGAAGCGCACTTAAGGCTCCCGATTTCGGCAGAATAATCGGGAATAGGTGATCAGCCGGTACAGGGGCGTTCTTAAGGCGACCGCCTAGTCCTAGGATACCGTTGTCATCCAAAAATATGTTAAGTGGAAGCAACCGACTGGAGTGCGATAATCAGGAAGAACTTCGAAGTCTTAGTATGTCATTGGCAAAACATTTACCTTGCTAAAAACGAATTAAGGTCTCCAAGGCGTCCTTTAACATGTGTCTTCTCCGCGGTTTCCAACGTTTGATGCGAGCATCCGTTCGTAAAAGACGAAGGAGAGAACTAAAACGCTCGCAAAGTGGAATTATTTCCCCGTCTAACCTTCTTGTTGAAGAACTGTGACCACTAGAGCACGTAAGGAAATCCTCTCTTCCTCATGCAGTGTTGAAAGTTCCGTTTCGTTGTGTGCGATGGTGTCTTTAATGGCTCATCCCTCAACCAATCTGGACCATTAAGCCATAGGCGATGTCTTACCAGTTCCTCTCCTCCAATTCCTCGACTGGTACAATCAGCCGGATTTTGAGCTGATCAAATATGGTACGATGCGAACGTGTTGAAGCATCACGGCGTCATGGATTGTAGTTACCTCCTTATCCGAAATACCCAACCACCTGGGTACATTGTTGAGTGCGTGAAGGCCGTCCCGAAATGTGGTCCGTTCTTCAAACAAATCTGCAGTTAGAGGGGTCTCCCACGTAATCTCCGTGGACCAAAGAGTCTGTATACATATTTTGCCGCTCACCACGACTGGGGCGAGGAGTTCGGTAGGGTCAAACAATTGTGCGACTTCACTTAGGACCGTCTTCTTTGTGGGACATTTGACCGCTTGCTTTAGATCCACTTTGAAAAACAATTGGTCACTCACTGGGTCCCATCGTAATCCGAGCACTGACGTTGCTGCTGCGTTAATAATGTGTTCAGCTGAAGGGTGTACCCTGCCGTTAATGGATTGTATTACTTGTAGCTGGTTGGAATTCTATTTCCGAAGCTTGAAATGTCCAGCGGTGAGAATCCTGTCGACGTTTGTGGTTAACAACACAGTTTCCTCAATTGTGCAACAACTAGTTAGAAAGTCGTCCACGTAAAATGACCTTAAAATGACGTCCCGCGATGCTAACGCGTAATTGCAATTAGCCACTTCGCCGTGATTATCGAGGGCTCATTGATGTAAAGCGCGAACGTTGAACATTGAAGGGGCTGCATGCCATACCATACGTCACTGCGTTTAACTTATACACTTCGAGCTCTTCGTCAGGCGACTTCCGCCACAGAATGAACTGGAACTTCCGATGAGCTGGGGCCACTAATAATTGGCGAAACGTCTTCTCGATGTCCGCTGTAAGAGCCACGAAATAACGATGAAAATGATAGATTATTTTTAGCAAAGGATCCTGTATCGTTGGACCAACCAATTGAATGTCATTTAGGGAGATTCCAGTACTCGTGCGGGCAGAAGCGTTGAAAACTACCCGAAACTTTGCGATCACCGCGTGATGAGGAATATAGTATCCACCTTCATAGTCATCCAGTTGGCCAGCAGTTTCCATATGACCTAGTGTTAAATATTCACGCATGAATTCAATATATTGCTTTCGCAATTCATCATCCCCAGCAAATCGCCTTTCGAAGCAATGGAACTGCCGCAAGGCGTTTCGGTAGGAGTCCCCAAGACTGTTTACATCGCCACCAAATGGTATGTAGACAACATATCTGCCATCGCTACTTCGGTAGTAAGTCGACGAGAAGATTTGCTCGAATTCGTCGTCGTGATCCTCCTCTCGCAATTCTTCAAATTTCCAAAAGTTACGTACTAACTCATCTAAACTTGGCTCACCTTCAGATACCAGGGCACGGAGTGTGCATACAGAGTTAGCTGATGAAGATATGGTCAAAGCTGGACCAAAAACCACCCATCCAAATCCAGTTCGTTTAGCGTGCGGTTCATCTTCCTCACCGCTTATGATGCCACTTTGAACGACGAGACCCGACACGTCAGATCCTATAAGCACATCTATGCTGCCAGGTGTACCAAAGGGTGGGTCAGCCAGTTGAAGACCATCCAAATGCTTCCATCGAGCTACGTCGACCTGCACCGCTGGGGTTATCGAAGTTATCGAGGAAACAACTAAAGTAGATATGCGGAGTAGAAATGCTAAATTTATCGACTTGAGTTTCAATGAAACGCTTCCTTTTGCAGGAGTTTGGGCGAATGTCCCAATTCCTTCAACCACCAACTCACATTCAGATGCAAAGAACGTGCCGCCCGATCTAAGATTAAACTTACCTGCGACCCTGGATCGCAGAGGACACGAACAAGGCGTTGTTCATTCCCATCCCCATATGCATATGCGCGCGCAGTAGCAAGCAATACCGTTCGATCTCCTCGTGCAAGGCATGTAATTACAGGATCGCCTAGTCATGCTGTCCGTTGGGACAACTTCGCATCAACCGCAGAGGAGTCCTTGAGTTGGAAATTCGGCGATGCTTCTGTGGTCTGGCCACTTGTTTCACGACAAAATAGCGTACGTAGCGTATGTGCTTCCGACCACACTGTTTAGATAGGCACCGCTTGGAGTTGTGCCCAGTTTTCAGACAGTTAAACAATAAACCAAAATTCCTTAGTGCCTCGAAGCGCTGTTCAGCTTTCATGTTGATAAGGGATTGGCACCGCGTAACCCTGTGAGACCCTTGACAATGGCAGCATCGTTGCCCATCTGTTGCGGCCAAACAGGTCCATATTTGAGTTTCTATGGTGTGGTTTATTTGAAGATGTTTCTGGACGTTGTGCAATCCGGAAACCCTCAGTGGAGAGACTATGAGCCCTTCTTTCCAAGAATTCCAAAAGCTGTTGTACAGTTGGAATTGTTTTGGGATCCGAACTCATACATCATTCCCGTTTTGTGCTATTGGGTAGCCTTGACACAATTATTGGGACCGTAATTGCATCGCCATTGATCCAATGGAAGCTTGATAACCTTTAAAGCGCGAAGCGATTATTGCATCGTATCGACAACTGTCAATAGAGACTTTGCGGTTTCGTCGACTGCCACCTTCAAGTGTAGATATCGAGACACGTGCATCTCCGACAGTAGCCTCGGATAGTCGAAGCGATTTTTCAACCCGCCGACGAATGGCACATCCTTGGCAAGGAGTTGCAGCATTCTGCTGATGCTATGTCGGTGCGCTACTGTGAGCACATTTAGTTCCCACAGTACGTTCGGTATTTGTTCATAATATTTTCGATGGATTCATTTAGCTTATTTCGCTCAATTATCTTCATTTCTGTTGAAGGGATAATTGGTTGTATGTTCAGATCTCTTGGTTGTAATTTGATGCATAGTATTATTATTATGACAATAATAAGTGCAACAGATATCCCGTACCATAGCCAGTTATTGGTTTGAGCGAAACTTTTAAGTTCTTTGATTTCTTCGATATTTTTTTTATGTAGTTTATGAAGAAACGGCAACGATAGCTTTTCGTTAAATTTAGTTTCTCTTAAAGAAGTTTTCTTTGGTGGTGGTAGTTGAGTTATGTCGGATGTTTGGTGCTGGTAGTTGAGTTATGTCGGATGGTTGAGATGTAAAATACTTTTTCCCATTAATGGTGACGTTGCTTTTAAATGTAACAAGAAATGTTCCATTAAGAGACACTTGTTGATTATATTCACATTATTTTCTACGCCGTACACTACTATTACGCCTTCTCTTATGCTCTGGATGTTGTCGATATGAAATGCTGATGTGGTCCGACAGTTAGCTGTATGATGATTTAAAAGTTGAAACACACATTTATCTTCTGAATCTATAATATACTTCACTACTTCATTTTGACTCCTGGGAACGCACTAATCAAATAGTTTTGTATATTACCTAGAACCTCAAGTGTGCAAAATATACCATTGTTTACATGAGAATTGATTATTTCCTTCATAGATTCAATAAGTGTCGTTAAGGAAGAAAATTTAACATAATGCCTTAACTGTTTTCGAAATAAGATTTTCGTTTTTCTGCTATCTTCAGAGCCTTGCTCTACGAAGATTTGGTTCTTGAAAGAATTTATCGGTTGTGGGACCGTTGGTATTATGTTTTGCTATGGATTGTAGAACCACAGGTACTTACCACATTTATGTGTTGCCGTGATAACGCATCAGCGACCTTGTTATCTTTTTCGGTTTTATAGTAAAAGGAGGGTGAATATTCTTCTATAAATGCTCTCCATCTTTGGGGTTTAGTATTTGGATTCTTTTCAGACATGGCAAATGTTAACGGTAAATGGTCAGCGAAAATGTTAATTTTGGGAGCCCCGTATAAATAGTTTCTTAAATTTTGCAAAGCCAATACTATCGCGAGCTCATTGGTAGCATAATTTTGTTCTGCCTTGCTCAGAGTTCTGGATATTATTGTTATAGGGTGTCCGTTTTGCGAAAGCACAGCACCTATAACATCGGACGAAGCATCTGTTGTCAAGTCAAAAGGCTTTATGAAATCTGGATACAAAAGGAGAACATCTTCCGATTTCAAGATGGTTTTATTTTTTCAAATGCTTCCAATGCTTCTGCATCCAAGACGATTTTAATATGATTTGACTTGTTAGAGCTTATATGCCCATTATCACCGCTTAAGTATTTCGTTAGTGGCTTGGTAATGAGAGCATAGTCTTTTATAAATTTGCGGTAATACCCAGAAAGTCTCGCAGTGCTCTTAAGGACTTGGGAACTTCGAAACCTAAAATATCACGAACTTTTTGGGAACATGTTCTAATACCATCGCACGAAACGTTAAAGCCTAAGAATTCGACTTCTTTTTTGAAGAATTTAGATTTTTTCGAGGCTATGTTCATACATAGCTTCGTAAAGTTTAGAAAATATTCTGTCTAAATCTTTCAAAAGATCTTCTGCGAATCTTAGAAAAAATAATCACATAATCTACATAGACATGACAGCGTTTGCCTATTTCGGGTCTAAGTACATTGTTCAGAATTGCATGACAAAACAAGTAACATGAAACAATATTTTTGATCACTACTGTATCACTCCGAAATCTATTTATTTTCATATGTAATTTTTTTTTTTGACATCATGCGATCATTTTTTTTTGCCATCACGCCATTTTTCGTACCAACATTGATAACATTATATTTTTTTTTGTAAGCACCGCTGCCTACACGCGGTGCCCTTTTTGAATTTGAAATAAAAAACAAAGATCATTCTGAATCACTTCTGATCGAGAACATCGTCTCGCTTTTTCTTTTTGAATTTTTTGTTTCGTATATTTCGCAAATCATTCGCAGTTCTTGGTTCAGAAAAGTTTGAATCAACCATTTATGGCAACCGTGACAGTATACGTAGTCCAATCAGTTTAATATAATATAAATTTCGTATTACGTTTCGGTCATTAGACTTTTATTTGGAGTGCTGTGCGTGGAATTAACCTCGTGGGATTTTGGAGAGCTGTGTGAACTTTGCTTAGTGGGATTCTGCATTGCTGTTCTTTGGATTTGCATCGTGGGATCTTGGATTGCTGTTATTAATCACCGCTACTGAACGTGCAAAATTATTTGGATTTGGTTTCTATTACCTATCGATTATTGGAACAAGCGGATAAGTACCATACAACACAAGATTATCATTATTTTTTTTGTGATTAATTTAAAATAAATTTCGAATTTCAATATGATTGGAGAGGGAGCTGAACGCAGTACCGCAACTCTTTTGTCTTATAAAACCAAAAGAGCTTCAGTAACTGGACAGCTCACGAAGCTTGAGAAATTCGTCGATAGTGCTAGTGAAAGAGTTTCGTTTCATTAATGGGAGGTCAAATTAGGGTTGCTTGAGACGTATCTTCAAACATTTGATGAAGCTCAAACCAACATTGAAGTATTATATGAAACGGAGATAGAGGGTGACAGGCGTGGTAATTTTGAAGATGTGTATTTGGAACTCAAAACCAAAATTTTAACATGCATGGATTCTAAAAGGCCTTCTGCTGGCGGAGCAGTTTCTCCTAATGAGTCCACCTTCTTCTGCATGAAGCCAAAGGCGGCTAGACTGCCAAAGCTATAACTCACTAAGTTTTCGGGCAAATACACCGATTGGCCAGATTTCTTCTCCATGTTCGAGACTTTGGTGGAAAAAGACGAAGAGCTAACCTCCATTGAAAAATTTCAACACTTGCGATCTTGCTTATCTGACTTTGCCTTTAAAACGATGCTTGTAATTGGCGTACATTCGTTTCAAACAGAATATCAAAAATTCAATGTCTTTCTGAAGATGTAATTTGGTTGCATGTACCTACGAGTTGTAATCCCGCTGATCTCCTTTCGTGAGGTGTCTGCCCAAAGGATTTGCTACATCTACATCATTTTGTTATAATGCTCGCTTAAAAGCTCATAGGCGCATGAGCGGGCAGCTCAGTGTCCAAGAATTGGATTGCGGATTAAATTATATATTTCGACCAATGCCAATAAATTCCCAGATGAATATAGGAGACTTTCGAGGAATCAAGACTTGCATTCAACGAGTGAATTGAAGTCATTAACTCCTTTCTTGGACGCAAATGGTGTGTTACGAATTCGTGGAAGACTTCAAAATTCATCTCTACCTTTTTCAACTAAAGATCCTATTATTCTTTCAAAGTCTCATCCTTTTACATCGACAGTCGTGAACCACTTTCACATTAAAAAATATTCACGCGGGACCACAAGCCTTATTAGCAGCGTTGAAGATGAAATTTTGTCCAATCGGAGGCAAGCGTATCGTACGAAGCGTTGTCAATAAATGCATTCGTTGCTACAGAGCTCGTCCAACTGTCCTGAACCAGCTCGAAGAAAATCTGCCAGCAGAGAGAGTGAAACCGTCGCGACCATTTAGTACGACAAGAGTGGACTTTTGTGGGCCCTTTTACATTCGATTTGGAATTCGGGGCCGAGCACCTACAAGGATCTATACATGTCTCTTCATATGCTTCGTTGTCAGAGCTGTACACTTAGATCTAGCAGCTAACCTTTTATCGGAAGCCTTTTTAGCGGTTCTCAAGAGATTTATTGCCAGGCGAGGAAAGCCGCATACTATTTTCTCGGATAACGCTACAAATTTTGTTGGTGCGAACTTAGAATTGAAGCATTGTTTGATTCGCAAAAACGCAATGATTTAGTTCATCAAACTTGTTTGAACGATGGTATCGAGTGGAAGTTCATACCAGCTCGTTCCCCTCATTTTGGAGGACTTTGGGAGTCCTCAATAAAAATCGCAAAGCATCATCTTCGACGTGTTGTTGGCTACGCAATGTTGTCATTTGACGAGTTGCACACATTGGTCTGCCAAATTGAGGCTATCATTAATTCCCGCCCTTTGAGTCCCATTTCAGATGATCCATCCATTATGGATGTTCTTACAACAGGCCATTTTTTGATTGGATGCCCTCTTACTGCTGCACCGGAGCCGGACAAGCAAGAGGTTAACGTCAGCCGACTAGCAAGATGGCAACTGGTCCGCTACCTGATGCAGACGTTTTGGGGGAGATGGTCAAGAGAATACTTGACTGTCCTTCAACAGCGAAATAAATGGAGGCAAGAACAACCTAATGCTACTATTGGAAGCCTGGTGCTACTGAAGGATGACAATCTACCCCCATTGAAGTGGTCGCTGGGCAGAGTGACCAAGGTATACCCTGGACGGCTCCACGGCCTCGTCAGAGTTATGAAAATCAAGACGCAGAACGGCGAGGCCAAAAGGTCTATCGCCAAGATTTGCTATCTACCTACAAACAACGATCAATATTCTCTTTGAACGCAGGGTGTTCAACGCGGGGTGTATGTTAAGAATTGCATGACAAAACAAGTAACATGTAACAATAATTTTGATCACTACTGTATCATTCCGAAATCTATTTATTGTCTATTTACCATATGTAATTTTTTTTGACATCATGCGATCATTTTTTTTGCCATCACGCCATTTTTCGTACCAACATTGATAACATTATATATTTTTGTAAGCACCGCTTCCTACACGCTGTGCCCTTTTTGCATTTGAAATAAAAAACAAAGATCATTCTTCTGAATCACTTCTGGTCGAGAACATCGTCTCGCTTTTTCTTTTTGAATTTTTTGTTTCGTATATAAATGCTAGCAATAGTATGGTCCCTCGATAAACTTAGAACTTATCTTTACGGCGCTAAAAGCATCAAAATCCTTACAGGCCATCAGCCGTTGACCTGCGCCTTGGGCAATCGGAACAACAATGCGAAGCTCAAAAGATGGAAGGCGAAAATTTAAGAGTTCAATTATTACCCTAAGCGTGGTAAATCAAATGTGGTCGCCGACGCTCTTTCGCGACTTTCAGTCGAACTCAACATCCTGACATCATCGTCTGTTACTCAACACAGCGCTGAAGATAGCAGTGACCTAATTCGTACTGCGAAGCTCCGCTGAATGTTTTTAAAAATCAACTCGTTTTCTCTGAAGGCAATAATATGATATGTCACGAAGAACCGCATCCGAAATATCATAGACATTACATTAAAATGCAGACCTTTGATACTAACAGCCTAACAACTATCTTAAGAGAGAAACTTAACCCAAACATTTTAAACGGTATCCCAGAAAAACATATCCCACTATTGCAAGAAGTTTACAAAAATTCTTTTACTCGTTACAAAATAAGAATTACACAAAGAATAGTCACTGATATTAATAACGAGGAAAACAAATTTAAAATAATCCAAGAAGAACACAGACGTGCTCACAGAAATCATAAGGAAAATAAAGACCAAATATTAGAGAAATACTATTTTCCCCAGATGGCAAAACTAACAAAGAAGTTTGCAGATTCTTATGACGTTTGTCGTTCCAACAAATACGACCGACACCCTCCCAAACACGAATTGCAACCTACTCCAATTCCGACATACCCAACAGAAATTTTGCATATGGACATCATAGAGATAAAAAAGGAAAAATTCATAACATGTGTCGATAAATTTTCTAAATTTACAAAATTCTTTCATATAAAAAATAATTTTTTCACCGTCCCCAAAATCATTGTCACCGATAATGAAAGCAGTTTCATTAGCCCCATAATACTAACTTATATTGAAGGACTCGGAGTAACCATCTACCTGGCTCCCCCACAAAAAAGTGAGGTCAATGGAACCATAGACAGAGTTCACTCGACAATCATAGAAATTATAAGATGTCTTCAGCAGTAGATAGATACAATAATACAATTCACTCGGTAACTAAGATCTCAACTCTTTGGAAGATCTCAAAGGATCAACTACCAGGATCTAACAAGTTTTAGAGACATAGTCAATACTGATTTAATATACGAAATTATACGTAATCAAAGAAACCAACTAAATAGGCATAACCAAAAAAGATCTACACCTAAGATCTATAATCCTGGTGAAATCATTTATAAAAGAGACAAGCAAATCAAAGGGAAGGAAAAACCAATATTTCATAAAGAAACCGTAGGCTTAGATAACAATGTTTCAGTACACACAATTAATGGGAAGCGAATTCATAAATCACAACTTAAGAATTTACCCTCTCT
This sequence comes from Eristalis arbustorum, assembly GCA_916610145.1. Lineage (NCBI taxonomy): Eukaryota > Metazoa > Arthropoda > Insecta > Diptera > Syrphidae > Eristalis > Eristalis arbustorum. The sequence goes on from OU744318.1 coordinate 55,582,041, forward strand.
TCCAGATTAAGTATTGGCTTGCGGACAGAAGCCACAGTTAACATCTACGAATACAAAACCCCACTAATCGCAAAAAAACAAGGAACTGTCAAAAACGGAAACACTGCCATTTAAAAAAAGCACTCCAAGCCAGAGAGTATTCCGAACCATTGATGTTAATGAAAAATTCGCTTCTCTTGTACGTAATCTGCTTACCGCAGACAGACGATACAGTTTTTAATAACATTTTAGTTCGATCAACTGTAAATAGCAATAAAAGAATAGACTTAGCCTTTTCCAACATATTTAATCTACAAAGCTTGGCATTAAAGAAAAATGCATCGAAATCCAGGACACAACGATTTGCCGCAGATATCAACTCCAAAAACTGACTCCGAATGACGAATGACTGTACGATCAAACTTCTAAATGGAGAAGAAGCAACGTGCAACTACCGGTTCCAAAATAAACCAATAGTCAAACTTGTAAATGAGAATATCCTATTCCTAACCAATTACTTCGGCAACCTCATCTACTGTAGGACGAGAGAGGGGGAGAGTGGATGAGTCTGTATCAGGGCTCATCTTCTTTACGGATGGCGGCGGAGGAGCTTATCATCAGATTAGCCAACGGCGACATCCAGAGCTACCTGGTACACCACCTTTTAGAGCTACTCTGACATATTCGGAACTCAGATCTAAAAGGTTGCCTCCAAGGTCATATCGGGATTTTGGAGTAGAGTTGGCGACGGAGGAGCCCTATCGTGTAGGGTCAACGGCGGCACTCACAACCTCAGCGAGGTTACCGATACCGGAGTCATCCGGACCCTTCGCCCAAGGGTAAAATAAATGGGCCTGGCCTCCCAGCTGGGGGTTGTGCGTGGGGTTAACGCCCTCACCACGTAAAAAGCAACATGTTCAGAGACGACTAATTGCCTCGGATACTGACCGATCTACTGTTGACGACCCCAGCAAACGAACAAATGACCATGCTTTTCGGTTCTGAGGTGAGGTCTCTTAACAGGCCACGTGCAGCCGAAGAACTCGCGGAGGCCCTTGACTGCTATAAAGCAGATATCACCGCCATCCAGGAAGTGCGATGGAATGGGCCGGGCAAGAAGAGGATGAAAAACTGCGACATTTACTACGGTGATTGCAGCAGAGAGAGGCGCTTATTTGGATGTGGATTTGTTGTTCTAGGCAGACTTAGGCAAAAAGTCTGAAGCTTTGACTGTAAAAGCGAACGCCTCATAACAATCCGCATCAAGGCTACATTCGGCAACATCAGCCTGATATGCGCCCACGCCCCGACAGAGGACAAAGATGATAGTAGCAAAGATGACTTCTATGATCTCCTAGAAAGAACATACGATCAATGCCCCAGCTTTGACACCAAGATCGTTCTAGGTGATTTCAATGCTAAGCTGGGTAAAGAAGAAATCTTTGCTGAAGCCATAGGGAAACACAGCCTACACGACACCACGTCCAGTCACGGAATAAGGCTGGTGGACTTTGTCATGGGACGTAACCTCTCTGTTGCTAGCACGCGGTTCCCACACCTCAACATCCATAAAGGGACATGGCGGTCCCCAGATCAATCAACCGTCAACCAGATTGATCACGTTGCGATCGACGTCAGACACTCCTTCAGCATTCTCGATGTCCGAACTTTCCGAGGAGCCAATGTTGACTCGGACCATTTCCTTGTTGTAGCCAAGGTAAGAATCAGGATATCACGAGAACAACGGAGTCGAGAACGAACACCACGGTTTGACGTCGCAAAGCTACAATCGCAGCGGACTGCCAGGATCTTTGCCGACCGAGTCTCCCAGAAACTCTCTGTAAGTTCGACGCCGCCTGCACACACCATCGAAGAAGAATGGAGTCGTTGTCAAGTAGATGTGCTGGGTTTTACGACACCACCTAGAAGGAACCCATGGTTTGACGGCGAGTGCAGGCAGGCACATGCAGCCAAACAGGAGGCCTACAAGGCAACGCTGCATCGAACAACGAGGGCTGTTCGTGAGCTCTACGAACAGAAGAGAAGGGAAGAGCACCGCTTCTCAGAAGAAAAAAGAAAGAGCATGAGAAGCGCGCGGTCGAGGAGATGGAGAGGTGTTATGGCAGGAATGACGTCCGAAAGTTTTATCAAAGGGTAAAACAATTATCCAATGTATATAAAACTCGGACAGAAGCCTGTCGGGATGGAAATGGACATCTGGTAGTAGAGTCGCAGTCGATACTGAGAATCTGGAAAGATCATTTCTGCAGACTGTTAAACGGCGATGAGGACCAAAATACCGCTGTCAGGCAGAATGTTCCACTCATTCTGGACGATGACAGACGCGAATACCGTCCCCCAGACTTAGACGAGGTCAAGGTAGCAATATCAAGACTGAAGTCTAACAAAGCTGCTGAAGCGGACGGTTTGCCCGCTGAAATATTTAAGGCAGCTGGAGATGATCTGGTTGGGCGCATGCACCAGCTCATCTGCAATATATGGTCTGAGGAAAGCATGCCCGACGAGTGGAATCTCAGTATCTTTTGCCCGATCCACAAGAAAGGAGACCCCTTCAACTGCGCCAACTATCGAGGGATCAGTCTTCTTAACATCGCGGATAAGATCTTCTTTGCCGTTTTGTGTACCCGCCTGAAGCCGTTTATTAATAATCTGATAGGTCCATATCAGTGTGGCTTCAGGCCAGGAAAGTCCACAACAGACCAAATCTTCACACTACGGCAGATCCTGGAAAAGACCCAAGAAATGCAAATCGACACTCACCATCTGTTCGTCGATTTCAAGACCGCATATGACAGCGTGCATAGAGACGAGCTATACAACGCCATGTCTAGTTTTGACATTCCTGCCAAACTCGTCAGGCTGTGCAGGATGACGATGGAGAACTCTCGCTGCTCCATCAAGGTCGGTAACGAACTTACCGAGACCTTCAATGTCAAAAAAGGTTTAAGACAAGGCGACGCGCTCTCATGTGATTTCTTTAACATCGTCCTGGAGAAGATCGTGCGAAACTCACACGCCAACACTAGAGGCACGATCTTCCAGAAGTCCGTGCAGTTGTTAACATACGCCGATGACATTGACATGATTGGCAGTACTCAGCGAGCCGTCAGTGAGGCTTTTGCTAACATTGAGACGGAAGCGGCTAAAATGGGTCTGGCGGTGAATGAGGACAAAACGAAGTATATGCTGTCCTCAAAAAAGGACATACAACATCGACGTCTTGGACAGAGCGTCACAATGGGCAGCTGTAACTTCGAGGTAGTCAAGGACTTCACTTACCTCGGCTCCGGAGTAAATTGTACAAATAACATCTGTACCGAGATCAAGCGTAGGATAACTCTTGCCAACCGCTGTTTCTTCGGGCTCAGGAGGCAATTGAGTAAAAGAGCCCTCTCTCGAAGAACCACGTTGACTCTATATAAGACTCTGATCATCCCAGTCCTGCTATACGGCGTGGAGGCATGGACAATCTCGAAAGCGGATGAAGAAGTCCTTGGTCTCTTTGAGAGAAAAGTTCTACACACGATCTTTGGTCCTGTTTGTGTTGACGGGTTCTGGAGGAGAAGATTCAATCACGAACTGTACGGGCTGTACAGCGACATGAGCCTAGTTAGGCGTCTACGGATCCAACGCCTACGGTGGCTAGGTCATGTAGAGCATATGGACACCACAGCTCCGGCCCGAAGAATCTTCGAATCCGAACCTGTCGGGCAACGCAACAGAGGACGCCCGCGTTTAAGGTGGTGCACCCAAGTGGAGAAGCACCTCAACCAACTTGGTGCGAAACTGGAGACAGCTAGCCAGGGATCGCGCTAGTTGGTTGAGGCCCAGGTCCACCCCGGACTGTAGCGCCACACAAAGAAGAAGAAGACTCGACTATCTTGCTAGTCAGTATATTGTTTAGTATGATATTATTTTTTTGTCTAAAGCGTCAAAACCAAACAAAGGTCATTAACACATCCGATATCCCTACATTTGAACCTATTAAACTGAAATTTTTGCATTGCATTTTTTCCCTTCCTCATTTTTCATTTCCTTTCCTACACAACCGAATTATTGTAGCAATATAAACAATTACGTATTCCCAAAATCAATTCTAAGAAAGTAATTAAGTAAAACATGTGCATAAAAAGCGAATTATTGTGCATAAATAGGTGGAAAATACAGAGAGGTTGTTCAGTTCAGATGACGATCGACCACAGCTAACTTGAATTGTGTTTTTTTATTCTCGCGGAACGCGAACACATAACTTGAATGCTATACATATGTGACAACGGGATGGGGCATTTGTGTGAAAGGGTGAAAAGATGATCGAGATTCATTCTTCGTGTTTTCCCTTATCTTTTTTCGATTTATCCTTTAGTATCGTGTTCGGTCTTGTGTGGCTGGTACACGGACACATTATCCTACACCGGGCTAGAAGACGCGAGGAGAAAAAGCTTGTACGCCTGAAGAAAACGCCTCCCAGTTCAAGGATATTGAAGATTCTATGGACAAGCACAAAATACAGGCCTTTTAAAAAAAAAAAAACACCGAAAGCCAGGCCTCAACATTTAGGAAAGGCACTCAGACTCGAAGCAATCAAGTTACGGATCCGCAGAGTGATAGGGAATCAGGAAATCTCAACTTCAGTCGATAAAATAGTCCTCCTACTTAGCTTTGAACAACCCGGTATAGAAATTAAAAAGCTGAATAACAAACCCACAGGCTGAGATTGCTTAACATAAGAGCTCTTCAGAGCTGGTAGCAAAGTCCTACCTACTCAATGTCGCTTGCAAATCTTATATCTATCGTAATGTGTTAAAATCAAAAACTGTTTTGCACCGCTCTTATCGGCACGTACTAGTTAAACCATGGAAAAGACCTGCGAGTTTTAATTCAATCACCGCATCGCAAGGAATTATCCGAACCAAATTCGGGTAAAATTGATCAGGTTGTGTTGCTTACACATGCGCGGTGCACTGTGCAGTTTCGCTCGAGCATCTCTGAGCCGTAGTGAAAGCATTTACGACAATTGAATTTTGCATTTGGTTGAGTGCCTGTCCTTTTTATAGAAGTCCCAGCTTCGAATCAAATCAATAGTTATTATGCTTTTATCAGGTTTTCAAGTCTAGTCTAGTTACCGTTCCAGCAAAGGTGGTCTTCCAGCCTCCTGGTTCGAGAAGGAGTGGAAAACAGCCCCCGGTACTACGATTAATGGCCGCAATTACTCAGGTTCGGGCCTTCGTACGGCCTTACAAGCGAGTAAATAAGTATTACAAATTAATAGCCTATTCAGGCACACGTCTGCGATGTTTCACAAGTCACAACTGCCTTTCAAGAGCCAGGTGACTTCAAAACTTTGAGGTTTTCGTTTTATAAGCTAAACCTCACAAAGTGTAAGCAACACGGCAAATGTCAAAATTGTGATGAACGTCGCAACACATCATAAGGGAAATAAACACATTTAGTGAGTAAAAATGTGAAAAATAAAAAAAATTGAGAATCATTTTGAGAATTTGTGAGGAATTCTCTCTTCGCGTTGTGCTCTCAAGGCATGACATAATTCACCACACGCTATTTGTCAGAATAGTGAATAATTGATTAATCACAAGAAAACTCAAGAGAAACATCACAATTTTCGTATCACAGACACTTTTGACTTGCGATCACATTACACTCAGAATAGGACCATACATAAGTTAATATCTTACATTAAATGACAGTTATGTTAATATAATCCATACGACTACTATTAGTAAACAATGACTGACCTAAAATTCTCTGTGCAGCTTCTCCTACTTTTTGTGGTAAGAAACAATTTGAATCTGATCCTTGCATTGAGCTATAATCTATTTGGCTACTATGTTATGGTTGGAGTGACTACCGTTAACATTTCACCTTTGTGGTTTGAAGGCGAAAGCTATCAACTGTTGAAAGAGCTCCCACGTATTCTCGTCATCCGTGTCGGTGAAAACCTGGGAAAAAACGTAATAAAAAAACGCTGCCAAAACTTTTTATAAAGGACGTAGATGTCGAGAAACATACAGTAGCCTAATTTTCGAGATTCTATGGTAAATTTGTCTGCATATACTCGATATATATTTTCAGAATGCATATGGAATAAAGGGATGAAATAATATTTCAGTCTTAGTTAACCCTTATTCCCCAATTTACATTCCCCATAACAGAAAATGGGTTTAATGGCCCAAATAAATCAGTAAAGTTATCGTTTAGAACGAGATAAATTTTCCATTTCCTGGTTCTTGATTCCCAGAACCCCGATTCTGAAATAATGCCTCTCAAGAGAATCATTTGTAAACAAACCGGTAGTTGTTTAAGATGTCACCGAATTTCATGGTAACCAGCCATCGAAGTATGTGTTTAATCAATACCTTTTTTCAATACCTTGAACCTATTTCGAAATACACATTGTTTTGCACAAAAACTCTCGGCAAGTGATTTAATTTGATACCTTCAATAGAAGTGTGTGTAAACTTTTTTTAATGGGAAATACCGAGAGTAATGTCACCAGTGGAGTTAAAAAACAAGCTGGAGTCTCCACGCAAGCACTGTACAATTTTGTTAATCTGAAAGGAGGTGGTCTCCTTGTTGATATGATGAAACGTGCTTGTCAGAACAAACAATTTGCAGAGATTGACCATGCAATAAAAACAAAAGTAGAACCGTTTCTCTATAACAAGGGCGAAGGGAAGTATATTCCTATATCCAAGATGGTGTTGTTGAGGAACAAGGAACGACCCAGACACAAACAACTGCCAGAAATTCGTGCATTAGAAAATCCCGATGAGGATTTCAACATCGATGACTACTGCCCAGAGGTTTCGGAAGCAGAATACAGGGCCAATCCTAATGCATACAGGTTGGTTTGTTGGAATTTGAATGTAAGAATAAGGTAAAGATGTAAAGTTGTGTGAATAAGTGTCTCAAACATGTCGTTTAGTTGCGTGGAGCTGTTGGTGAGACCATTTTGCACTTATGTCTCTTAAATGCAACTTCTTTGCATGCAGACCTTGCGAAAAGATTGCTACGATTCTATCCGAAGCTAATCCTGGACATATATGTATCAGATGAGTACTATGGAGAATCTGTCTTACACATTGCCATCGTTAATGAGGATCCGGCCATGGTAAAATTTCTTTTGGACGCTAGAGCAGATGTCCAAGAAAGGTGAATACAGACAGAGGGAACTTGAAGGATTATATTTATACTATATAAATAATAAATCCAGGTGCTGTGGTAACTTTATGAGTGCAGAAGATCAGAAGGCATCTCGATATGACTCCCCAGATCACGAATATGTCGGTGTTAGTTCATTGAGCAACTACGAGGGTTACGTTTATTGGGGCGAGTATCCTCTCAGCTTTGCCGCCTGTCTCAATCAGGAAGATTGCTTTCGGCTGGTCTTGGCCCGCGGGGCAGATCCAGACCTCCAGGATACTAACGGCAACACGATACTGCACATGCTAGTCGTCTATGAGAAATTGCAAATGTTCGATGTTGGCTACGAGGTGGGATCCAGTTTGCATATCAAGAACGTTCAAAACATGACTCCGCTAACACTTGCCGCTAAGCTGGGGCGGGTTGAGATGTTCTTTCACATCATGAACATTGAACGGGAAATTTACTGGCAATTGGGGAGTATAACCTGCGCTGCGTATCCGCTCTCGAAGGTAGACACCATAGATCGAGAAACTGGTAACATAAACAAGGATTCTGCACTTAATTTGGTAGTATTTGGGGTAAGATTTGAATCAATGCAGTTTTTTGTCTTGCTCATGCTTATTATTTAGGACAAGTATGAACACTTGGAGCTTCTGGATGGTGTTCTGATAGATCTCCTAAAGACAAAGTGGAACACTTTTGTAAAGTCACGCTTCTATCAGCAGTTCTACCTGTTTTCATTTTATTTCATGTTCTCTTTGGTCAGCTACACTCTACGGCCAGGACCACCACCCGAAACCAAATATAATGAAACGGACGTAGAAGCCGATAGTATGACATTATGGGATAGGAAAATCGAAGATATTTCGTTTAGTGCGAAGTACGAAGAGAAGAGTTTGCAAATCTCTAGTGATTATGGTGAGCTATTCCAAAACTCGAGATGATTGTGATGAGTGTGTATTCCATCCCAGATACATATTGGCTGAATCTGACCGAGTTTATTGACACGGAAGAAGAAGAAAACATTCCCCCATGGTGGATGGCATATGAGGAATGCCCTCTAATGCATTTTAACACTACCAAGGCTCAGGTATGGTGATTCTAGTCTTCTGTAATCAATAAAATGATTTAAACTAAACTTAGATACGAATTGCTTCTGAAATCGCGATATTTTTTGGTTCAATCCTTTACATCCTGTCCGCACTGAGGGAATCTAGATTTCTTGGCTACAAGATGTTCATTGAAAACTTGGTCTGCTTCTGGTGCATTATACATTCCCTTTCTAATAACAGTATCTCTTAGATGACCGCTCCTTCAAGGGTAATGTTCCTTTTTTCATGCTGCCTGATGATGGCTATTCCTTGGTTGCGCCTTGCCTGTCTTACGGAAATCGACGATCACGTCGCTGTAGTCATAATGCTTACCACAGCACCCTACTTTCTCTTCTTTTGTCGGTAAGTGTGGTGCAGGCTAATCTTTGAAAATTCAAGTAGTCGCTTTTTGCAGAGGATTCAAAACAGTGGGTCCGTTCGTAGTGATGATATATCGTATGGTGATGGGAGATCTTTTGCGATTCGTTTCAATCTATTTGGTGTTCGTGATGGGATTTTCGCAGGCATACTACATTATCTTTCTGACATTTGACAATCCCGTCACTCCGGACGATATCGACGATACGGAGTCAAATCCAATGCCGTCACCAATGGAATCAATTGTGGCCATGTTCTTGATGTCGCTCACGAACTTCGGCGACTACTATGGCGCCATGGCGTCTACACAGCATGAGGTTGAGGCGAAGATTCTATTTGTTCTTTTTATGGTTATAGTTGGAGTGCTGCTAGTCAATATGTTAATTGCCATGATGGGTAATACGTATCAGAAGATAGCCGAGACACGAAACGAATGGCAAAGACAATGGGCCAGGATTGTTCTCGTTGTCGAGAGAAGCGTGGCACCAGCCGAGCGACTGAAAAATTTCATGAATTACAGTCAACCGATGTCAGATGGAAGACGAGCTTTAGTTCTTCGTTTGAATATGAATGTGAGTATGAAACAGGACGTTCTAGACATACACATAGAAATTCTAATGGATCAGTGGAACTTTATAGGAAGATGCGAAAGAAGAAATGAAAGAGGTGCAAGAGATGAAGCGCATACATGAGCGATTTGCAAAAAAAAGGCAGCAAGAACGTGAAATGCGTCAGGAAAAAAAGAGACAGGAATACAAGGAATACTTCGATCCCGAGCAAACGGATGAAATCAACTATTAATGTACAGATAATTTTAATTTTGAAGACATAATAATATACATAGTTTCCGTTGTACATATATTTCTTTTTTTTTTCGTGACAAACAAAGAGCTTTCAAAATAAGCACAAGCAAGTATCACAGTAGGTCGGGTGGATGAAATCACATGCCAAGAGGAAAACTCTTTCGCAAAGATCACTCTTCAATAAACCAGAAAACAATTTTACCATTTTCTTACCCTCTCGTACCATCTGTGCATAAATACACAAACACATCAATGGATCATGGCACGCACGTACGCAAAGATAGACAGAATATGGCAAAATATCAATGAAAAAGAAAATTCAGTGGGGATCGTCGGTATACCGAATATTGTGCTCCGCTCCGTCCCGGTCTTCGACCTTTGCTGCATTTGAAGAAGAAACTCCCAAGAAACACAATTCTTGAGAGTGAGCTTGTAATATGATATGAACGATTTAGTTCGTGGAAAAAAGCTTTTGAGCTACGTTTTTCAAGCCGAATGCAACATCCTGACGAACCGGCAGATGTAATAAACCTAATAATTCTATCAAAAGTTGTTTACTAAGTAAGCAAATTCCAACTTACTTTCATGCATTAACATTACATGTAGGTGTATATAGAAGATTGAGGGTGAAAACCTTCGCAATCATTCGCCTCCATACCACGACAACGTTTAATGGCTGATAGATATTTTTGAACTGTATAAGTGGACTTCGCGGGCCACCTGTACACAGTCTACAAAGAGGAAGAACCCAAGAATGTTTCCATTATGATCCTCACTTGTGCGTTAGTTTGCGCATTACGTTTGGAGCTCGTATTGGATCGACAACAGACAGCTGCTTGCTAGGCTTGAGGCGTTTTATACCGAAAAGGGGTGTTCCAAATATTATTTATTCAGACAATGAAAAACCTATAAGAAAGCAGCAAATAAGTTGCAGCACTTGAAGATTTATTATTCAATAGTGAATTTGCCATGGGTTTAGTGTTGAGAGAGCGCCTTGAGTAATATTATATGTAACTATTATATTGAAATTCCTTTTTTCATATTTACGTCCTTTATTATCAACTGCTCAACTGAGAGTGAAAATCACAAGTTTCTTATATCTAGCTTATATCTAACATAATTTGAATACAGAAAGTCAAGCCACGCCAAGCCACGCCAAGCCACGCCAAGCCACGCCAAGCTACGCCAAGCCAAGCCACGCCACGCCAAGCCAACCCAAGCATGGCCAAGCATGGTCAAGCCAAGCCAAGCCATTAGGTGGACTAGTGGTTGCAGGTTGCAGTTTGCACGCTACGACTGTACCATAGCTGATGTTGTGTCCTACTGAAAGAGTTGTGTTGACCAACACATGTAACTCTTGGGGGCGTGGCTTTTGGTAAAAGCGTGAGTAATATCTAGAAGGCTAAAGTCGGTATTGATGAAATGCAAGCGATCTTAACAGAGGCAGAATGAATGGTTTGTGATGTGGTGAAAGCACAAATGCAATCATTTCATTTGGACTTCACATAAGATGGAGCGCCAGGTGCAAGTATACCTCGCACCTTTGGAAAAGATGGAAGTCCGAGTGTGGGGGACTTTTATGTTCAGCACATAATTTCAACAAAAGCTTTCCCAGTGAAGTTCGGAAAGGAAATGAAAAAAAATTGCTCAAACAATTCACTGGCAATTGCCTGGAGAAAACTTATTTGCTTTTGTTTGTTGATGGGAAAACTATTGCGAAGAACTATACAGCTTTTATATTACCTGTAGGAGAAAATCTTATGGCTGGCGGAGGATGTTGAAAATTATATTAGCATGTCTTTGTTATTGTATTACAATATTTGGTATAATTTTTTCACTCTTACCACAATTATACATTTATCTTATGTCCTTTGCCCATCTCTTATTATCTTTAGTCATATATATAAGATCAGTTAATCGATTTGCTATATGAGCTTATTGCGTTAAATGAAGTAAATCAAGTGATCGTTTTCCTTTGACCCAATATATTATACTTTTTTCTCTTCGTTGAATTTTTATTGAATTGTAAATAAAACTTGTTAAGACTGAGTTGAAAAGGACTTCTTTATTGTAAGGTCACGGTCCTATAGTTTCTGAAGTACCAATTCCGTTCTTTGAACAGGACGTCCAGGACTACCTAGAAGTTATAGTTGCCCATTGTGACGCTCTGTCCAAGACGTCGATGTTGTATGTCCTTTTTTGAGGACAGCATATACTTCGTTTTGCCCTCATTCACCGCCAGACCCATTTTAGCCGCTTCCGTCTCAATGTTAGCAAAAGCCTCACTCACGGCTCGCTGAGTTCTGCCAATCACGTCAATGTCATCGGCGTATGTTAACAATTGCACGGACTTCTGAAAGATCGTGCCTCTAGGGTTTGCGTGTGAGTTTCGCACGATCTTCTCCAGGACAATGTTAAAGAAATCACATGACAGCGCGTCGCCTTGTCTAAAACTCGGTGAGTTCGTTACCGACCTTGATGGAGCAGCGATAGTTCTCCATCGTCATCCTGCACAGCCTGACGAGTTTGGAATGTCAAAACTAGACATGGCGTTGTATAGCTCGTCTCTATGCACGCTGTCATATGCGGCCTTGAAATCGACGAACAGATGGTGAGTGTCGATTTGCATTTCTTGGGTCTTTTCCAGGATCTGCCGTAGTGTGAAAATTTGGTCTGTTGTGGACTTTCCTGGCCTGAAGCCACACTGATATGGACCTATCAGATTATTAATGAATGGCTTCAGGCGGGTACACAAAACGGCAGAGAAGATCTTATATGCGATGTTAAGAAGACTGATCCCTCGATAGTTGGCGCAGTTGGAGGGGTCTCCTCTTGTGGATCGGGCAAACGATACTGAGATTCCACTCGTCGGGTATGCTTTCCTCCGACCATATCTTGCAGATGAGCTGGTGCATGCGCCCTACCAGATCATCTCCAGCTGCCTTAAATATTTCAGCGGGCAAAACGTCCGCTCCAGCAGCTTTGTTAGACTTCAGTCTTGATATTGCTACCTTGACCTCGTCTAAGTCTGGGGGACGGTATTCGCGTCTGTCATCGTCCAGATTGAGTGGAACATTCTGCCTGACAGCGGTATTTTGGTCCTCATCGCCGTTTAACAGTCTGCAGAAATGATCTTTGCAGATTCTCAGTATCGACTGCGACTCTACTACCAGATGTCCATTTCCATCCCGACAGGCTTCTGTCCGAGTTTTATATCCATTGGATAATTGTTTTACCCTTTGATAAAACTTTCGGACGTCATTCCTGCCATAACACCTCTCCATCTCCTCGACCGCGCGCTTCTCATGCTCTTTCTTTTTTCTTCTGAGAAGCGGTGCTCTTCCCTTCTCTTCTGTTCGTAGAGCTCACGAACAGCCCTCGTTGTTCGATGCAGCGTTGCCTTGTAGGCCTCCTGTTTGGCTGCATGTGCCTGCCTGCACTCGCCGTCAAACCATGGGTTCCTTCTAGGTGGTGTCGTAAAACCCAGCACATCAGTGGCAGCTTCTTTGATGGCTTCTTGACAACGACTCCATTCTTCTTCGATGGTGTGTGCAGGCGGCGTCGAACTTACAGAGAGTTTCTGGGAGACTCGGTCGGCAAAGATCCTGGCAGTCCGCTGCGATTGTAGCTTTGCGACGTCAAACCGTGGTGTTCGTTCTCGACTCCGTTGTTCTCGTGATATCCTGATTCTTACCTTGGCTACAACAAGGAAATGGTCCGAGTCAACATTGGCTCCTCGGAAAGTTCGGACATCGAGAATGCTGAAGGAGTGTCTGACGTCGATCGCAACGTGATCAATCTGGTTGACGGTTGATTGATCTGGGGACCGCCATGTCCCTTTATGGATGTTGAGGTGTGGGAACCGCGTGCTAGCAACAGAGAGGTTACGTCCCATGACAAAGTCCACCAGCCTTATTCCGTGACTGGACGTGGTGTCGTGTAGGCTGTGTTTCCCTATGGCTTCAGCAAAGATTTCTTCTTTACCCAGCTTAGCATTGAAATCTCCTAGAACGATCTTGGTGTCAAAGCTGGGGCATTGATCGTATGTTCCTTCTAGGAGATCATAGAAGTCATCTTTGCTACTATCATCTTTGTCCTCTGTCGGGGCGTGGGCGCATATCAGGCTGATGTTGCCGAATGTAGCCTTGATGCGGATTGTTATGAGGCGTTCGCTTTTACAGTCAAAGCTTCAGACTTTTTGCCTAAGTCTGCCTAGAACAACAAATCCACATCCAAATAAGCGCCTCTCTCTGCTGCAATCACCGTAGTAAATGTCGCAGTTTTTCATCCTCTTCTTGCCCGGCCCATTCCATCGCACTTCCTGGATGGCGGTGATATCTGCTTTATAGCAGTCAAGGGCCTCCGCGAGTTCTTCGGCTGCACGTGGCCTGTTAAGAGACCTCACATTCCACGTGCAGAACCGAAAAGCATGGTCATTTGTTCGTTTGCTGGGGTCGTCAACAGTAGATCGGTCAGTATCCGAGGCAATTAGTCGTCTCTGAACATGTTGCTTTTTACGTGGTGAGGGCGTTAACCCCGCACACAACCCCCAGCTGGGAGGCCAGGCCCATTTATTTTACCCTTGGGCGAAGGGTCCGGATGACTCCAGTATCGGTAACCTCGCTGAGGTTGTGAGTGCCGCCGTTGATCCTACATGATAGGATTCCTCCGCCGCCAACTCTACTCCAAAATCCCGATATGACCTTGAAGGCAACCTTTTAGATCTGAGCTCCGAATATGTCAGAGTAGCTCTAAAAGGGGGTGTACCAGGTAGCTCTGGATGTCGCCGTTTGCTAATCTGATGATGAGATCCTCCGCCCCTCCGCCGTCATACGTAAAGAAGATGAGCCCTGATACAGACTCATCCACTCTCCCCTCTCTCGTTTGCAGCCGCCAATGACGTCCCACGGGGGTTGGGTACCCCATCTTCAGTCGAAGGTGCTCGGCTCCCGGATTTCACCACGGGGAGGTGAGAGTAGGAGTTCATTGACAGATGCTAAGTGCAGACGCCTGTGCCTGCCTAAGTCGCTTGTCAACGCTTCGAAATCCAAAACCTACCAAAATAATAATTCAAACACTTCAAGACAATCTAGACAAAGTGGAACAAATAACTACAGCACTAGAAATTTTTCACAGAGTAGGAATACTTATACTGAGCCAATGCAGGTAGACCATATTGAAAGCACAGATTCAGACGAAGTAAATTTTCAGTTACAAGCCCAACATCAAGTTTACCGATAGTAGAATTGACAATCGGGAAGGAAAAAATTAAATGCCTAATTGACACAGGGTCAACAACCACACTCTTAGACTCAGACAAATTACCCCAGTATAATCGAATAAAACTCCGAGACGTTGTCTCTTTTAGTACACTTACAAGACGAACTTTAATAGACAAAGAAATTATAACACCATTACCAATTGAATTTAACGAAAATAATTTCATGTCTTGGAAATTGACTTCTTTCCATAATATACAATTTGACGGACTTATAGGTCAAAATCTTCTTAAGCCTTTACAAGCAATTATTAATTTAGACGAGGAGTACCTAGAAATAAATGATGTAAGAACAAAATTTATTAATTCTTGTCCTTTTAAAAATGAGGAAATATATTCATTAGAAGCATCAAATTTTGACCAAAAAACATTAGAAAAGTTAGAACGTGAGGATATGAATCCAGAAGAAAAACGGGAACTTAGAAAACTTTTCAATAGAAATAAAGATTTGTTTTTCCAAGAAGGACAAAAGCTTACTCACACTCATGAAGTGCAGCACGAAATTATAACTACGACAGACCGAAAGACCGGTATATTCGAAAATATACAGGTATCCACAAATTCATGAGAAAGAAATTAACAAACAAATGAGAGAAATGTTAGCACAGGGCATTATAAGGGAAAGTAATTCGCCATATAACTCGCCGCTATGGATAGTGCCAAAAAAGATCGATAATTCTGGCGAAAAAAAATGGAGAATAGTCATTGATTACAGAAAACTTAACGAAGTTTCTGTATCTGACAAATACCCAAACCCTAATATTGAGGCGATATTAGAGAAATTGGGACGTTCCCAATATTTTACCACACTTGACCTTGCCAAAGGTTTCCACCAAGTGCTGGTTAAAGAGGATGATAGAAAAAAAACAGCATTTTCGACACCTCTTGGGCATTACGAGTTTGTGAGAATGCCGTTTGGGCTTAAGAATGCCCCAGCGACATTTCAAAGACAAATTAATGCAGTTTTAAGAGAATACATAAATCGAATATGCGTTGTTTACCTAGATGATATTCTCATCTTTAGCACAACTCTAGAAGAACACACTACAAATATACAAAGAGTGTTTAACAAACTTAGAGACCACAATCTTAAGATTCAGGTAGATAAATGTAATTTCTTTAGTAGACACACAGAATTTCTTGCACACATTCTGACAACAGAAGGAATTAAGCCCAATATGAATAAAATTGAGAATATTCAGAAACTTAAATTACCTGAAACCCAAAAACAAAATAAGTCATTCTTAGGAATGACTGGGTATTATCGTAAGTTTGTAAAAGATTACTCAAAAGTAGCATTTGGAATGACACAATATTTGAAAAAAAATTCGAAGATTAATAAAAATGACTCTCAATATATAGATGCGTTTGAGAAGCTCAAAAGATTGCTTGTTGAAGCACCAATTTTAAAATTTCCGGATTTCAGTAAGAGATTTAAACTAATAACAGATGCAAGCGATATCGCTTTGGGCGCAGTACTTACCCAAGATGGCCATCCATTAAGTTTTGCTAGCAGAACTTTGAATGATCATGAAAAAAAAATATTCGACAACGGAAAAAGAACTCCTTGGCATCGTTTGGGCAGTTAATTATTTTCGTCCTTATCTATATGGTAGGACTTTTGATCTTCTTACTGATCACCAACCCTTAAAATGGCTTCAAAGTAAACATAAGGGCAAAGATATTAATCATAAATTACAACGCTGGTTACTGAAACTTCGGGAGTATGATATAAATATTGAATATATCGAAGGAACAGAGAACAAAGTAGCAGACTTTTTATCCAGAATAAATGCGGATACGGGAGAAATAAATGCCATAAATTCAGAAGAACAAGACGATAACATGAGTACAGATGCGACAATACATTCCCAAGAGGAAGAACAAAATGACCACTTTCCAATTTTAGAAACGGTTGTTAATAGGTTCCCTACGCAAATTATCTTAACTCATACCAAGACAAAAGAAATCGAAGATATGGGAAACAAACGAAAAATTTATATAAGTGCAGATGACATTGAAAATAATTTTATGACTGACATATTTCGAAGTTTTTAAAATCAGGGAAATAGGAATTTTTTCTGAGTTTCCTGACCCCGAGTATAACAAAGTACAGCAAAAGCTGATAGAATTATTCAACACAAGTTTGAAATTTTATAAATGTACTCTCCATGCAAAAGATATGGCAAATGAGGATGAATTATACAGATATATAGCAAAATTCCATAAAAATGAAACAGGACATGCAGGGATAAATGAAAATTATAAAGGGCTAAAGAAGCTAATTTATTTTAAAAATTTGAAAATACCTATCCAAAAATATATTAATAACTGCGATACTTGTTTGAAAGCAAAGTATGACAGAAATCCAATAAAACCGAAGTTTCGTTTGACAGAAACTCCAAACGACACAAATCAAACAATTCATTTGGATATATATATAAACAAAAAACATAGCTTTCTAACTTTCATAGATAAGTTCTCAAAACATGCAGTCGCTCTTTATCTAGAAGACAGGAACAGCGTTACGATTGTTGGGAAAATACGATTGTATTTTTCAATTAAGAGAAAACCAAATTTAGTTATTCTAGATAACGAGTTTAATTCTGTCAACGTTAAAGAGTTTTTAAGAAAAGGAGGAGTAGAAACTCACTTCACTAAACCTAATAGTCATACGGGTAACGGAGACATAGAAAGGTTCCATAGTACCATAGGAGAAAAGCTTAGGGTCCTACCAATACAAGAAAGACTATTCAAATGCGTTGATTGGTATAACAAATCTTTTCACTCTGTTATAAAAGCAAGACCTATAGATGTTGAGGGAAAAGTTGATAGAAAAAAATAGAAACATTACTGAGGGAACATAAAGAAAAGGTCATTTACAAACGAAATGAAAAAAGAGAAGACTATAAACAAAATAAAGAGGAAGGTTATGTTAGGAACTATAAGACACTTAGACATCAAGACGAACCTAAGTATAGAAAACTTAAATTGGAAAACATTCATCCTTCAAACATTAAACGACCTACAAAATTTGCAGATCAACTGGACAATACTATTACTGTATACATGTATACTTGTACTTACAATAACGAAAGTGGTTCTAATAATCGAGAAAATTGAAAACGATAACTGATTCGCTGAAATTAGCATTGAAGAAGTGCCAATTATGCGCAACTACAACATAGTTTTACATATTATACAACCTAAACAAATTATAGAAATATTAGACACATTCGAAAATAATATAAAACAGTTAGTAAAATTACGAGTGGATAACAGAAACCTTTTATTACACGAACTTAACTTACTTAGGACAAAAGTTACAACATTATTACCAGCTAATTTATCTAGATACACTTGTTAAAATAAAAATACTAGGAGATAATATAGATCATATACAAGATAATATTGCATCATCAAGGATGAATCTTATGAGTAGTAATATTTTAACAAACGATGAAATCAGAAAATATGACATAGATATATATAAACTTCAAAACATTAGATTTGGTACGGCAGAATATAAAAATGAAAAGATCATATTTGCAATAAAAATTCCTAAAGATATATTTAAAGCTAAACGATATATTGTAACACCAATCACTAATAAAAAATGTTTAGAATTCGATTTCGATGAAAACCGAGAAATAGTAATTTTAAACAATACCCGTTATGATTTCGATAGAAATGTAAACGAAAAAGCATTAAAACAATCCAGGCTTTGTATTTTCCAAAACATTTGCCCTAAAATAAAGAATACGAGATCTGAAACAATAGAAATTAACTCAAATTCAATGTTGCTTAGGAATCAAAATAAAACAACACTATCAAGTTCATGTGATGAGAGAATTATAACCCTAAATGGAAATTACTTGATAAATTTTCATAATTGTAATATACAAATTAGAAATCAAACTTTTTATGGAAAAAATGAAGAATTTATTCAAAACTTTGCAATGGAAGCTAATGATAATCAATTAACTGGTAATACTAGTGACTTATCCTTTGATAGTATTGTAATTAATGAAATAGAAAATATGGAAGCAATCAAGGAAATCGAATTTCATAAGCAAAGGCATACTCTGTATAATTGGATATATCTTATTGCCTTCCTTGTAATGATTATTCTTTTCATCTCATTATTTTTGTTCACACTTCATAAATACAAATCGATAAAAGTTGTAATTAATAACGAAACCCAGGAGAGTTTCGATTTAAAGGGTGGAGGGGTTACGTCGAAGTTGCCGACGTCAACCACATTTCCTATAAATTAAATGCTTAAACAAGTATCCAATGTCCAGACTCGAGGAGAATCATGTTGCGACATTTTTCTCACCAGAAATTCGGTGTCTGGCTTTGGAGCGAATCATGTTGCAACATTTTTCCCAGCGGATATTCAACGTCTGGAAATTTGATTACACTATTTCGGTACGTTGAATTTTCGCTGTAACCGAGGAACGGGAAAATGCAACATAAGCAACTATAGTGTGAAGTTTATTCAGAAATGATTGTTAAGTTAGTTGTAAGTTAAAACTCAATAAAGAAGGTCGCAAGACCTCTAGATAGAAAAATAAAATAAATTGTTTTTTTTTTATTTGTGGGAACAACCGTTCCTTAAGTCGCGCGATCGAGGAAATGGAGAGGTGGTACGGCAGAAATAATGTCCGAAAGTTTTACCAGCGGGTGAAACAACTATCCAAAGGGTGCAAACATCGGACAGAAGCCTGTCGGAACGAAGAGGGACAACTCGTAGTCGAGTCGCAGTCGATACTGAGAATCTGGAAGGATCACTTCTGTAGACGGTTTAACGGCGAAGAGAACACCAATACCGCTATCAGAATGTTCCACTCCAGGCAATGGACGACGATAGAAGAGAATTCCGTCTCCCCGATCTAGACGAAGTCAAGGTAGCGATATCGAGACTGAAGTCGAACAAAGATGACGTTGGAGAAATCTCGCTGCTCCATCGAGGTCGGTAACGAACTCACCGAGACCTTCAATGTCAAAAAAGGTTCTAGGCAAGGCGACGCGCTGTCATGTGATTTCTTCAACATCGTCCTGGAGAAGATCGTGCGAAACTCACACGCCAACACTAGAGACACGATCTTCCAGAAGTCCCTTGAGCTGCTAGCATACGCCGACGATATTGACGTGATTGGCCAAACTCAGCGAGCCGTCAATGAAGCGTTTGCTTGTATTGAGACGGAGGCAAAAATGGGTTTAGCGATGAATGAGGGAAAAACAAAGTATATGCTGTCATCATGAAAGGACGCACAACATCGACGACTCGGTCAGAACGTCAAGATAGGCAGTTACAACTTCGAGGTAGTAAAGGACTTCATCTACCTTGGCTCCCAAGTAAATAGTGCGAACAACATCAGTAACGAGATTAAACGCAGAATAACTCGTGCCAACCGCTGTTTCTTTGCGCTTAAGAGTCAATTGAGTAGTAGAGCCCTCTTTCGAAAGACCAAGCTCACGTTATATAAGACCTTGATCATCCCTGTCCTGCTGTATGGCGCGGAAGCTTGAACTATCTCAAGAGCGGATGAAGACGCACTTGGTCTCTTCGAGAGAAAAGTTCTGCATTCAATCTTTGGTCCTGTTTGCGTTGAAGGTTCTTGGAGAAGGAGATTCAGCCACGAACTGTACTGGCTGTACAGCGACATGAGTCTAGTCAGGCGTCTACGGATTCAACACCTAAGACGGCTAGGCCTGGAGAGGATTGTTGAACGAGGCCCAAGTTCACCCCGGTCAGAGGTCCAGCTGACGCAGCCTTAATTTCATATAATATCGTCGACGACGAATGGCCAAAAAAAAAATGCTTGTCATTGCATTATGCTGACAAAAGGAATGTACGTACTCTTGAACACGAGCTAGACTCAATGTGGCAACAAAAACAAAGTATAGACGAGTTCTATGCTCGCATTAATCACCAACTTTCTCTGTTAATTAACAAATTAAAAACAGAAGAACATTCAGAGGAAACGATAAATGCCCTTACTGAAAATTACAAAAACTGAAAATTACAGAAACCGGGCCAGAGGACTCAATGGTTATCCTAAAACTCTACCAGAGGCGTTTACATCTTGCCTCGAGTTTCAAAACCTGAATTTTCGAACCATGCGAATACACAACAGATCTGGAAATAACACTATTTCAGCCCCTATCAACCAAATGTTCCCGGCTAAACCACCGGAGCAGGGCCTTAGACAGATGCCCGCTTTTCAACGTAATTTAATCTATAACAACCACACTCCAAGGCAAACCCAACCCGCCTTTCAGCAAAACTGGATTAACAACGGACCACCACCAAGGCCCACCCAACCCAAACCAGCTCAGCCAATGGAAACTGATGAGTCAGTTCAAGCCAGAAACGTGAATTACATGAACCGACCCGCTAATATTCCAGCTCAAAGAAGATCAAGCGATTCGACAAATTTGTCACGTAAACAACAGCGTCTTTTTGCCACAAATACCGTGGGAAGACTACGATGAATCCCAACCATACGTACAAAACTACGAGCACGAGCAGGAAGAAGAAGAACAACGTGAGAGCGCTGAAATAAATTTTATGACGGAAGCCTCTCTAGCGTACCATACCTAGAGCATACTACTAGAGACGGTAAGACACTCAAGTTCCTTATTGATACTGGAGCCAACAAGAACTTTGTGTCACATGGAGTTGTAGCCAACTGTAAGCTCATCGAAAAACCATTTAAGATACAAATTAAACAAATGTGTCTTATCACCTATGGTGATCTTGAAAGACTGAATTTTATTTTATTCATTCAAACTGAACTTAACCTACCTTAACAATAACAAAATGCTTACGAACTATTGTGCTCGGGCATGGAGGAAGTGCTGATATTGGGATACGTGAAATATGAGTGCGTTGTGTGAGGTGGGTGTTCTATATTGAGGTACTGGGAGAGTGTTGGATGTATGGTATCGGCTGTGTTGTGTGTGGGGTGAACGTACAGGAAATGCTAGCGTTGCGAAAGGTAATTGGAATTGGATTGGGTTTAGGAAGTGCAATGACTTAAAAGTACAAACGTTGACACTTATGTCTTATAACTACTCCCCCCTTTAAACCAGAAATAAAGTACTAGAGAGATAGCCGACTTCTACGTCCCTTTCCCCTAAAATTATTTTGACAGCGTTTTTTATAACATTTTCCCCAGGTTTTCACTGACACGGCGGACAAGAATACGTGTGAGCTCTTCGAACAGCTGATAGCCTTCCCCTGCAAGCGACTGAGGTAGAATATTTAACGGTCGCCACGGCAACAACAATATCATAGCTAAAATTATTACAACTCAATGCAAGTTCTAGAATTCAAATCCGAATTCAAATTGTTTCTTACCCCGAAAAGTTTCCCCTACTTTACTGCGCAAAGAATTTAATATTGGGCAGTGTTCACGAACTACAGTCGCAAACAATAAACATATTGGTAAAAAAATAACTATGGACTAATTATGTTAATTCAATGTTATTTGATTTCTAATAATAAATCCAAATATGGTGTATGCCTTGATAGGAAATTTTGTGTATCAGAAGAAGCAATTTGTTTTCAGAAAAACAAAAAGAAAAAATGCCGGATCGTTTAAAAATAAAATCTGCTCTCTCTAAATCATATCAGCATTTTTTCCCTTCAACACATTTAGATTGCGCTGACTCATGATTTATGTCACGTCTTTTTTGTAAATTTTCATTAAGGGATGATGCGAATATATTCATATTCTGAAATACAAAAAGATCAATAATACTCGTATTCCTCTTAGATATAAAAATGAAAGAGAAAAGCGTGTGTGATACTTCATAGAAATTGTATTCCTGAAATATTTAGATGCGTTTGGCGAATATTGCAGTATTATAACATCTCTAATAGCTACCAAATACTTAGAAATATTAGTAATATTTTGTGGAATACTAAAGGTCTGTTCACATGAGATCGCCACGAATTGTGAACTTCGCAAACTCTGACAAATCATTCATATGGAGTTTTCTCATTTGCAAAGGACTACAGAGATTTTGAAAAAACTCTATAATTCGGCTCCCATCTTTTTGCATACCAAGAAGTATAACTTTTTGCTTATATTTGCCGGTTCGCGGTCGTAGTTGGCCGTTCATATGAATGTGCCTTAATATATTCGCTTCATGTCTATTTATTTGTTGGGTATCGAATAATTGCCTGATATATACAAAACATTTTACTGTTGTAAAAAAACATTTAAAAGTAGTCTGCTCTTTTCTATTATACATTAATTAAAAGTACCAATAAGCATATAATATATACATATATCGATTCGTAATAATTTCTCATTTCATCATATCAAGTAGTTTATTCATGAATGATAAAACTTTTAATAACATCTAGCATTTGGTTTATTTATTATATTGACGAACAGAGTCCAGAAAACTATTCACGAATTTGACAGATATTCATGAATTATTTTGTTTATGTGGGGAATTCACGAATTTTTACTTTAGTGGGGGTAATTATGCACGAATCAGCTGCCATTTTCGTGGTGTACTTGATATGTGTGCGTAAAAAGGAGACAGTGTGCGTTCACTCATGAATAACTGGCATTCATTCATGAACATCCGTCAAAAAGTAGGGGAAAATCCGTCAAATTCGTCGATGGACTAGGGGGCGAACAGCTGTGAAGTCGGCTATCTCTCTAGTACCTTATTTCTGCTTTAAACTAAGCTGTCCTCAGCTTTGCGCAAGTTTTTGAGGATGTCGTGTACTAACGCGTCCTTATTAATCTCCATGACATTAACAGCAATAACTACAGTTTTATTGTTGGTCTCATTTGTTCCTTTGAACTTCTTTCGTAGCCTTGATGTTAAGAATCCTATAAAAATTATGCCAATTGCAAGGGCAAATATAACAAGCCACTGTATTTTTTGTGCTCTGAGTTCTTGTTTTATGGTGACGATGTGACCCAAATTCCTTAGATGAACCTCGTTGAGGTAGGGTAAAGATAGCGTTATGAGGTGTTCTGAAATATTAATCATTTGTGCCTCAGGAGGTTCTGGGTTCGAATGAGGTATTTTCTTCTTGTTGATGTAAGCCTTGTCGTGGAGCAATGGTTTCACATTCCGCAACATCATTTGTTTCTAAAACTATTATTCTATCTACGTGTATTACAGGAAATAACTTAATTTTGTTACATACTAATCGAATTTTTGGATATTTTATAAAAAAGAATAGTAAATCGTTATTTGACATTATTTTTCGTATAGAGTTATTCAAAATTTCACTTATGCTAACATTGGTGAAGTGTTCCGCTCTAATTATGGATTCTATTTCTTTGTCATCTAATATTATGGGATTTACAACATTTACTTTGCCCAACATAATAGAGTAAATTATGTTATCTAAGTCAGTTATGATAGCCTTATTCCTACTTGCAATTATTTCGAACAAGTTTTCCGAATCAGTTTTAATTTCTTTAGTATTGCCTATAAGTGCATTCACTGTTCTGGTTAGTTGGTTAATTTTCTCCTGCAACTCCGTGTTTATTATAATTTGACGCTCGTTCGCTTCGATAAGGGTCTCCTCCCTAATTTTCACGTCGTTAAAATCATCAAAGTCAGGATTACCGGCAATATATTTCAAAGCCGTTCCTAAAAAGTTAATGCTCCGTGCATGACGATGGTGAATCCTAAGTGTGGTCAAAAGATGTAATATTTGATCTACGTCAACCTGTATTGCATTTTTGAATTCCGTTTTAGTAAACAGGGGTATGAATTTTAATTTAATTTTATTTGTCTGGTAAGCCAGAAGTTCGTACTCTGTTAGATTGGTACAGTGCGTGAGATAGCCGAAGTCGTCGTAAATGGCCACTTTTCCATCATGGATGGAGCCTGTGGGTAGTACAGGAGCTTACAGTATGCAGAATGCACTAAGATTAATTGTAGGAGCCTAGGAAAAAGAATTATCTTATATTATCTTTATGTACTTGTCTATTGTCTATCAGAACCACAGTCCCTAAATCTTTCTGCACTACCTTTTCAACAAAAAGTTTTGAAAACTTATTTCCTATTCGTTTGTTAGTACGTACAAATACCTTATCACCAGGTTTAAATATTCGAACCTGCTTTTTCCTATTATGATAATTTAAATTCATTTCTTGTGTTTGTTCTAGTTTGTTTTTAATATCATTTCTTAACGCGGGTGACATCGAGTGAATGATGTCAATGGGCTTACGCTTCGTAACCGAATGAACGGTTCTATTGTATTCAGTAGTGGCAAGGAGTATTAGCTCAGTACTATCGTTAATATTGTTTTGCAATTTAATACATCTAGCTATTTCTGTTAAAGTGCTGTGGAATCTTTCCACTTGTCCATTAGTTGTGCTATGAAATGGTGGTGTTGAAAAGATGCTTGCATTGAAGTGATCTCTGAGTAATGATTTAATTTTTTCCGAATTTAGAGATCTTTTGTTATCGCATACTATTGTTTTTGTATTCTTATAAATATTGAGAATAATCAAAACGGGTACTTTTACGTCGATTATAGCACGAGACCCTATTGGCATGACAATTGCAAATTTTGAAAATTTATCTATGCAAGTTAAAAAATGTAGTTTGTCTGTTGAATAAATGTCTATATGGAGGATTTCACCGGGGTAAGATGGTATTGGAGTTTTGCTTATTTCTTCTTTTAATGGATGCCTCTGATATTTTGCCGCACGGCATATCTTACAACTTGAAACGATTTCCTTGAGCATCTTCCTAAGTTCAGGGAAGTAATAGTCATTGAGGACTTGTTGCATATTTTCCTGTACAGATCGATGAGCTCGATTGTGCTCAGTTACTAGGATTTCTCTTTGGTCATTCTGGTTAAAAATGTCCGTTACAAATTTCTCCGTGTGGACAAATTTTACAGATGGAAATTCTTTCACTAATCTGTCTTCAATTTTCGCTAAAATTGAAAACTCGCAGTGTATGACATTAACAACATTGGGATTAATTTATTCATTTATTCATTTCATTTCATCAATGGATACATAATCTTTTGACTACATTTAATTATTATTAATTTTGCTAAAAATATTCAATACAATTTCCTTAAACATATTTCTATTCATTTGAAGATCGACTTCATGATAAATTAAGTTAAATAATAATGAACAACGGGTTATGGGTTCGTTTAAACCATAATTCGTTCTATGATATGGAAAACATAAGAGAACATTCTTATTTCTTAGGCATCTCTCTGGGACATAAAGAGGCATGAGAAGTAGTAAATCCGGGGATTTAATCCTACCATTGAGTATGTCCTCTATGAAAAGAACGCTATGAGTTTGTCTTCGACTTTCTAGAGTTTTTAGATCAATTAACGCACATCTAGACCTATAGTTAGGTAAATCTTCGGACCATCTCAGTTTCCTTAATGCAAATCGCGTGAATCTTTTTTGAATGTTTTCAATCCTGTTGGAAGAATTATGATAATAGGGAAACCAAATAACGCTGCAGTATTCCAGAATGGGGATTACTAATGAAAAATAAAGGGTTTTTAGAGTATAAACATCATTAAATGCTACCGTATTCCTTTTCAAAAAGCCTAGCAAGGAATTTGATTTAGATATTATATAATCCAAATGTGCTGAAAAAGACAGCTTTGAATCGAAAATAACACCAAGATCCTTAATTTCACTTACTAATAAAAGTCTCTCGTTACCAAGACTATAATCAAACGAAATTCGAGATAATGAGCGGAAAGCACTAAAAATCTTACACTTGGAAATATTTAACTCCAGATGATTGTACATGCACCATTCAAAAAATGATTTTATGTCTTTTTGAAAATTTAAGCAATCCGAAATTGTAGAAATTTGTGAAAATATTTTCATATCATCTGCGAACATTAGACAATTAGAAAATTGTAAGAAGTACGGGATGTCATTGACAAAAAGATTGAAAAGCAGAGGCCCCAAATGACTACCTTGAGGTAGACCCGACAGAACTTCTATAAAGAAGGATTGTGCGCCTCCAATTTTGACAATCTGATGACGATTAGACAAATAAGATTTTAACCATTCAAGAAATTTAATTTTAAACCCCATTTTTCTCAGCTTTTCAACTAAAAGTCTATGGTGAACTCTATCGAAAGCTTTAACGAAATCTGTATACAGAACATCAACCTGCATTCTATTTTCTAAAGTAGAAATACAAAAATTAGTGAAAAGACATAAATTCGTTGCAGTGGAGCGACCATTAATAAATCCATGCTGTCTTGAAGTTAAAATTTCTTTCGTCGCAAAATTGAGTCTATCAAAAACTAACTTTTCAAATAGTTTAGGAATTGCTGAAAGTTTAGAGATAGGCCTGTAATTTTTAATTAAATGCTTGAGACCACTTTTATAAATTGGAGTAATGGATATTTTCCACTCCTCAAGAAAGACGCCACTAAGAAGTGATTCATTGAAAATTATTGTTAATGCTTTAGAAAGCGTTTCAGCGCATTTTGATAATAAAAGAGGTGATATCGAATCAACCCCTGGCTTAATATTTGAATCAAGCTGAGTTAACCCATTATAGACTTCTTGATCCGAAAGAGAAAATATGTCGAAGTCTATTACCGAAGTAAGACCAGGATACAGGTTTTCCGTATTCGGTATAATGTCAGCATTATAGTTTGACTGAAAGAATTTTGCAAAAAGGTTGCATGTAGATTCGGTATCGCAAGCACTTTCACCGTCGAGCTCCATAGAATTTGGAAAAACCGAGCTATTACGTTTTAAGTTTACGAAAACCCAATAGGATCTAGAATTGTGTTTAATATTCCTTTCAACAGTATTTATATATTGGGAGTAAAGAAATCTGCTTAAAAAATCAAATTCTTTTCGTAATTGAATAAAGCGGTTCCTGTCTTCGGATGTGCCAGACTTTTTACATTTCTTTAAAGCTTTGTTTTTGACATTTTCCAAATTCTTAAGCCTCTTATTATACCAAGGAAATTTATAGAATGTTCTCTTTCGTGCTACTGGAACGAATTGTTTAACTCCATTATATAAAATTGTTTTGAAATTGGTGTACATTTGATCCAAAGATTTATCTAAAAGTGCATAATCCCAATTTATACTGTTAAAATAATTATTTAAAGACATGAAGTCAGCCTTCTTAAAGTTAAAGTAATAAGAGTTATCTGAACTAACAGTTTGAAATTCATAAAATTTAAATACTACATCAACAGCTTTATGATGAATTTGATTTTGTACTAATGGAAAGTCTGACTCAGAGACTGTATAATTGAGATCTCTAAAAACAAATATAAGATCCAGGATCCTATTCAAACAATTTTTTATATTATTAATTTGAATCAGTCCTAATGAGGTAAAGTTGTCAATCAATTCAATTTCCACGTCCTTAGTAACGTTATAAGGGATAAGAATTTGGTCATCATTTTCATAAGACCAAACAATATCACCAATATTAAAATCACCAAATATACAGGGGAATTGGATAGATGACAATTTTTTTACTAACTCTTCTACATTTGAAATAAGTTTTACATACAATTCCAAACTACTATTGGGTCTAATATAACTTACTATAAAACAATATTCAAATCTATTAAGATTATTAAAAGCATTTCTTGAACTAACATTGACACATAATTGTTCAAAATGAATAGAGCGTGATGGTAAATCCAATTGTTGACTATCAAGTGAACAACGAACTGCAATCAATACTCCTCCGCCTCGATCCATACCAGAATCCGGGGGACGATCGACGCGATAAACGACGTATGACGCATCAAATAGCTCAGATGAATTGATGTCTGATTTCAACCAAGTTTCTGTCAAAATTATGACGTCATAATCATGTGGGGGTGCCGTGGCGTTGTGGGTATGTGCGTCGACCCCAACCTCGACGTCGCAGGTTCGAATCCAGCTCTGTGCGACAAAAATAAGTTTCACGACCTCACCTCTTTCGAGTCACTGACAATGCTCAAAGAGTATTTCCTGTCTAGAAAAAGCTTCTCAAACTTGGCCGTTCGGAGTCGGCATAAAACTGTAGGTCCCTTCCACTCGTGAAAGAACAATAGCACGCACAACACTAGTGGATGCTGAGAAGCTAGGCCCTGGCCCTCTATGGGCTGTAGCGCCACCCATATTATTATTATTATATAATCATGTGCAGAAGAGTGTAAAAAAATTGAATTTGTTTTGGTCCGTAAACCTCCTGCATTTTGAAAGAAAATCCGCAATTGAGACGGACGTAGTGAAGGCGGTATAGCACATTTTATATTGTTTGTGCTTCGATTGCAGAATTCTCGTTTTTTGATTTTGGGTGGTGAGTAAATTTTTTAATCTGCACTCCCAATGGCCAAATAGAGGCATCGAATGCCTTCTCAAAAGCATACTCCGGAATCCCAAGTTTAAAATTAATGAAGTGAAGAGTTGAAACTTCAACATTGGCTTTCACTAAACTTTTGCAGTAAAGCACATTTTTTGGAACACTAAGCTTATGTGCTGCAAATGAAATTATGTTCTCCTCGGTGACATTCCTACTCAAACGGGAAAGATGAAGAAACTTCAGCCTAGGCACTGATGACAATGATACGTCAGCTGTGCCATCCGTAGCACTACCAAACAATTTGAAGGTGCGTTGACCCGATCGCTTCTTTTTCCGCTGCACTTGCGTCCAGTCGTTGGAAGCTGTGCTGGGTTGCAAACCTGTAATCGATGTTGATGCTGATTGTGGTGTTGATATGATTGTTGTTGGTAAAGGTGCAGTGAAAGGTGGTAAATCAGCTGGTTCACTGAGATTATTTGGTTTTGGTGCTGATGATGATGTCTCAGCAGGCGCAGGTGGAGGTGGCAAAACAGCTGATGCGTTGGTGTTGACTTGCACATCATTTGTTTTATTCTCAATTACCAGAGAGTCACTGTTGCACATTTTTGATTTAATTTCTGCAACATCGTTTTTAAGTTGAACAACTAGTGACAAAAGAGAGCCACTAACACAGCTGCAGTTATTACAGCGCCAAAAGAGATTACGGTCCGATTGAAGGGCTATTAAAGATTCTTCAGGAATTTGTGCACATTTTTTATGGAAGATTAATCCACAGAAACCACCGCATTCCAGAAAATTATCGCGAAGCAATCTAAGACCACAAACCGCGCACACGTTCGACATTTCGAATTTTATAAAAAAAAAACTTTATATGAAAAAGTGCGAAATTCAAAGAACAATAGGAGAACACGTCTACTCTCTTCACGAGAACACAAAGAACTGGTCCGCTTAAGTATTTCGAAAAGATCGTCTATGATTTTAAACGTAATAGAATGTCTAATCCTAGATTTAAAAATTATTTTGGGTATCTTATCCGTATGTTTTCCTTCATTTATGATCAACTGGTTTCTGAAACAGTTTAATGGGTTTTGTACAGTTCGAATGGTCTTTGTCACTGATTCTTCGCTGTGCAAAGTTCCACAATCAGATGCTGTTTCCAATTCATTTAAATATTGCCTCGAGAGGGCATCCGCAACGTAATTTTCCTTTCCTGGTTTGTAAAAAAATGTCGGGGAAAATTCCTCTATGAAAGCTCTCCACCTCTTCATTTTTGCATTCGGATTTTTATCAGATATGGCGAATGTTAATGGTTGGTGGTCTGTGAAAATATTCAGATTCTTTACACCGTATAGGTAATTTCGGAGTTTCCGCAAAGACCAAACTATAGCTAGTAGTTCGCGCTCATTGGTGGCGTAGCTCTCTTCCGTTTTGGATAATGTTCTTGAAATCATAGTAATGGGCCTGTTATTTTGTGAAAGTACAGCTCCAAGGGCATGTGAGGATGCGTCGGTGGTCAAATCAAACCGTTTTTCATAGTCAGGATACAAGAGAAGCACATCCTCGGAAGCTAGGATGTTTTTAATTTTTCTGAAAGCACCTATGGCTTCGTCGTCCAATTTAATATTTATATTTTTTGATTGCCTTGCAGTTACATTACCGTTCTCCCCCCGTAAATATTTCGTGAGGGGTTTTACAATGTGGGCATAGTCCCTTACAAATCGTCTATAATATCCTGATAAGCCGAGAAATGATCGCAGGCTTCGAAGTGTTTTAGGAACCTCATAATTGACAATATCCTTTATCTTGTCTGGGCAAGTTTGTATACCCTTATTAGATACGGTAAATCCCAAAAACTCCACCTCCGTTTTAAAAAAATTTGACTTTTCGAGAGAAACGCGCATGTTGGCTTGGTAAAGTTTATGTAGGATACGGCTTATGTGCCTAAGATGATCTTCTTTTTCTTCTTCAATGTAGATTTGACAGATATTTCCAATTTCCTCCTTTAAAACATCGTCTATGGCTCGTTGAAAAATGCTGGGTGCATTTTTAAGACCGAAAGAAAGTTTGCAAAACTCGTACTTTCCATTATTTATAGAAAATGCGGTCTTTTCTCTATCCCGTTCAGATAATATTATCTGATGAAATCCAGATTTTAAGTCTAACGTCGTGAAGAAGGACGATTGTCCCAAATCTGAAAGAATAATTGTTATATCCGGAATCGGGTACTTGTCACTTATAGTTTTTTCGTTCAGCTTCCTGAAATCCATAACAAGACGCATTTTTCGTTTCTCGGAACCGTCAATTCCTTTTTTGTCAACCACCCAAATTGGGTTATTAAAAGGCGACCGGGAAGGTCTAATAATACCACTACAAGGAGATTAGAAATTTCGTCCTTAACAAAGTTGCTAGCCGCCATTGGATAGGGATAAGCTTTGGAATAGACGGGTTCATCATCTCTTGTTCTAATAGTTGCAACAATATTAGTGTTGAACGGTAAGCATTCATATGGATCGGCAAAAACTTTCATATGGCGGTTCATCATTGATGAAAACTGTTCTTGTATTTCAACAGGTATGGTCTTATTATCATAGACAATATGATTCACATCCTTACAGTAGAAATATAATAATTTTTTTCTCTGTCGTTGTATGATAATGTTCCTTTGCCGAGATCAAGGTGAGCGTTAATTTCTTGCAATAGATCGAATCCGATAACACCATCGAATGTATTAAGACCATGTAGCAGGAAAAAAGGAGTATTTCTATCGAAAATGTTCATTATGCATTTATATGCAATTTCATTTGTGCCATGTATTGATCTGACAAGGAATGGATTATCTATTGGTCGTACACCTTTTATGTTGTCGAGAGGTTTAACATAATTTTTGTTCGTACCGGTATCTATCAACAATTTTATCTCCCGTCCTGCTACTGTACGACTTACATATGGCAGAAGGGACTTAACCCTAAAAAATTTACCTCATCTGATATAAAATCGTATGACAATTGATCATTCTCTTTGACAATTGATCATTCTCTTTGTCATAGTATCGACCTTCATAGAGATGGTTCTCAGAGGATATGGGCGCTTGGTTAAAACTATTCTCTGTAATTTGGGGATAGGTTGTCGCCGTCAGATTCGCGTTGTCTTTTCTGTGTTAAGCCTTGAAATGCCGGCATATTGTTTCTTTGGTGGGAATTTTGCACAAGTTGGATATTTCGATAGTTCGCCGTAGGGAGCGTCGAACGAACATTGGACATACCAGTTCTATTTGTTCTCCTTGAATTTGCAATATTAAGCCTATAAGCGAGAGGAAGAAGGATCAACTTCCATAGGAGTTGGCACCTGGTGGAAAGCATCATGCTGAATTTTTTTATAATGAGGGGAATTGGAGTGAGTCGGTTGATTGTCCCGACTGGGAAAAGAATTAGCAAAAGCATAACGTGCCTGATTTGCCTCCAGCTCTTCAGCGAGTGCGAGCGCACTGGGCATATCACTAGGCTTTGACGAAAATAGTATGTCACACATTGGTCTTTTTAGACCAGAAATAAAAACCCTGAGTGCATCTTGCCTATACTTTTGGCTGAGTGAATTTATAAGACTAATATTGCCCTCATGTTGCATTATAGTTTTATTAATAAGGAGAGTAAGTTTTTGCTCTACTGCGTCGTAGAACTGATTAATTGTCATTCGACTTTGTCGTAGAGTTGACATTTCTTGCTCAATCAGATAGACGGGGCGTTTATCAGCGTAAGTGAAATCGAGGCGAGCAATTATAGCTCTAAAGTTCAGTACAGTATTGAATGAAGACAACATAATATCCGCAGAACCGATAATCTTGTTTCGAATAATGGCTACAGCTTGGTAGTGCTTAGAACTGCCATCGTGAGCCTCGAACAATTTGTACGCGGCCAAAGCAGCTTGTCTCCAAGAAACATAACGGGTTTGGTTTCCGTCAAATTCAGGCAAGGACTTTACTAAATCAAGCGATTCGTCACATACCTTTCCTGCCACTATGGTTACAGGTTTGTATTCTTCCACCTTTACGGGAGATTCAGGTCAATTCACTGACTTGCCTATTAAATAGTTCGTTACTGTGTTCTAATGCTGCTTGTACAGCAGCAGTAACAACTGCTTGAAATTGGGCTTGGTCCATGTTGTAAAAAAACAGAAAATATCTTCTTTCAAAAAATGTTAGTAAAAAAAATTCGTATGTCTGTTTTGTAGAACAACTTCGCTGCAAATTTAAGCAATATAAAGCGGAACACCACACTTACATGAAAATTTCCTTTATAATTTGGTTTTGGTTTCCTGAAAATGTCACAACACTTATTCTTATATTCACTTGTCTTATTTGCTTTTACAATCAGAATTTCCTTTTTAATGTCTTTGATATTCAGCTTTTCTTTACACTTGTCTGCTTCAAATGGGGGTTAGTTTCACTGCACGATCGGAATTTGTCTCTTAAGTCTTTAGTACTTTGTTTCAGTATTTTTTATTTTCCAACACTTTTTTCCTCCGTATGGGGGTAATCGTTCTTTGCACATTGGGCGCCAATTAAACAAATGTGTCTTATCACCTATGGTGATCTTGAAAGACTGAATTTTATTTTATTCATTCAAACTGAACTTAACCTACCTTAACAATAACAAAATGCTTACGAACTACACCCAACTCTTTTTTTACACGGTAGATACGTTTCTCAGAAATCCGTGTAAAAAAAGGCGTTTTTTATAGTAAAATGGGGGATACGTTCCATGTCATCTGAAAACCGTGTAAGTTGAAATAAAAAACTATATTTACTTCGAAAAACCGTGTAAAAAAAACAAAAGAAATATGTTAATCCAGAATTAAGAACAAGAAAATTAGAATAGAAATAAAGAAAAGATATTTACATAGCTACATAATTATTCGTCGCTACTTGATAACAAGCGCAATTGTTTGCGACGAACTGTACTAAAATCGGTATCATCACTGGAGATTTCCATCAAATTATCCAATGGTGACTTTCGTCCGGTAATAGAGTTTTGAACTGTCGGACTACTTTCCGAAAGGTCTTGCGCCGTCGATTTTTTATTAAAAAATCTTTTATAGAAAGTTGAACTTTTGGTTTTTTAAATTCGTTATACAACTCTTTATACCCAGCAATACAATTATTAATATCTCGTTCGAATTTCAGGGCACGTTCCATACTAGGATCATTTTTTAAGAAATGATTCACCATACTTTTACCAAATGATAGACCGTCATCTATTAAACTAGCAGTTAGTTGGCATATTTCGGTCTCTTCGTCGTTATCGCTAACATGGTTCTCAGTTTTTCCGTCATCTGTTATTAATTGAATCAGACAATCATCATCTAGAGGTTTATCTATCATTAATTCGTCGACATCTTCAACTTGTAGGTCCTCAAATCCTTCTCCTCCGATTTCGTGTGCCAAAGGCTATAATTTCAGAAGTCTCCATCGATGCTTGCGGCACTGAGGTACCACTCTTGACGCATTCTGGCCATAGTGCTTTCCAGAAGGAATTTAATGTTGATACCCTTAATTTTTCTTTGGCCATTGAAGCATATGTAATGCAATCCAAAATAGAATATTTTACAATATAATACAGCTTAAATGTAGCAATTATATCCTGATCTAATGGTTGAATCAAGGAAGTAGTATTAGGTGGCAAAAATATTACTTGAACATTTGGATGCTCTAAAACGGGATGACTTGGCGCATTATCTATGAGCAAAAGCACTTTAAAATCAAGACATTTCTGTTCCATATATATTTTAACTTCAGGAACAAAGCATTCTTCAAGCCATTCCGTGAATATACCTGCTTGTCATCCAGGCCTTTTTATTCGCCCTCCAATGAACCGGCAACTCTTTAATGTTTTTTCCTCTCAATGCACGTGGCCTTAATGATCGGTTAATTAAAAGAGGCTTTAAAATTTTGTTACCAGAAGCGTTGCTACACAATAAAAATGTTACCCGACCTTTAGCAACTTTAAAACCACTAGCAGTTTTTTTCGGATTTTGCTATAAAAGTCAAAGGCATTTTTTTCCAGAACAACCCCGTTTCATCGGCATTGAAAATTTGGTCGGGGACATTGCCCCCATCTTCAATTACTTTGGCTAGTTCTGCTGGAAAGATTTTAGCTGCCTTTTCATCTGCTAAGGTATTCTCTTCTGCAATAAATCCTCAATCCAAAACACTACACATTTTTCCATTTTTACTAACACTTCATCTCTAATGTATGACGATGTTTTGGAACTATGTTTTGATGAACTTATGACAGATTTTCGTATTTCATTCTCATTTTTCTTAATGGTCCTGATAGTAGCTTCGTTTAAGTCAAATTCCTTGCCCACAGATGTAGAACCTTCACCTTTTGCCAGACAGTCCAAGATTTTTAATTTTACTTCCAAAGAAATGGCTTGCCTTTTACGAATCTTTGAAATTTTGGACATTTTGTTAACTGCAGTAAGGGCAAAAATTATATTTTTAAAGCTTAACTAAAAATTTATGTAGAATACCTTTTTTCACTTATAATAATAATATGGGTGGCGCTACAGCCCGTAGGGGGCCAGGGCCTAGCTTCTCAGCAACCACTAGTGTTGTGCGTGCTATTGTTCTCACACGAGTGGAAGGGACCTACAGTTTATTGCCGACTCCGAACGGCCAAGTTTGAGAAGCTTTTTCTAGACAGGAAATTCGCTTTGAGCATTGTCAGTGACTCGAAAGAGGTGGGGTCGTGAAAATTGTTTTCGTCGCACAGAGCAGGAATCGAACCTACGACGTCGAGGTTGGGGTCGACGCACATACCCACAACGCCACGGGCCACCACTTTCACCACTTTTTCACTTATTAAGGTCAAAAATGTTCAAATCACGAACAATTGATAAAAAATTGCGAGCAATAAACTTTAAACACTTTAATTAAGCAATATTTTATTTAAATATTATGCGAACAAAATGCGAAGGTAGAGTTATTGAATAAGGGGATTTCCCTGTTACTACTATGTATGTTAATTTCAGCAATGGTCGGGCATGGAGGAAGTGCTGATATTGGGATACGTGAAATATGAGTGCGTTGTGTGAGGTGAGTGTTCTGTATTGAGGTACTGGGAGAGTGTTGAATGTGTGGTATCGGCTGTGTTGTGTGTGGGGTGAACGTACAGGAAATGCTATCGTTGCGAAAGGTAATTGGAATTGGATTGGGTTTAGGAAGTGCAATGACTTAAAAGTACAAACGTTGACACTTATGTTTTATTTAACTTACACTCAGCGGCAGGACAACTGCAAATTACCCACAAAATAAGCGGACAATTTTTTAAGAGTTTAGGAAACGATAGTTTAATAGATTTCTTCGTTCTTCCTGGATTAAAGTCGTTCGACGGGATAATTGGAGACGACACAATAAGGAAATTGGAAGAAGTAATAGACAGGAAGAACAGCATATTACACATCGCTCCCAACATTAAAATAGAACTAAACGCGAAGCATTCTAAGCAGGCCAATAACGTCCAAGCAATCATATTCTTTGATAAAGAAGTCGAAAATACGAAAACCTCTTTGGTCCCATTGCGTATAGTGGAACGATCGATACAAGCGTACGTGCAGAAATAAAAACAACATCAGCGGAACCAATTCACACGAAAACTTACAGATATCCGGCTAATATACGATCTGAAGTAGAAAACAAATCGATAAAATACTTGCAGACGGTATCATAAGACCATCAAAAAGCCCTTATAATTCTCCCCTTTGGATTGTTCCAAAGAAGGCTAATTCGAAAAGTAATTTAGGCTTGTGATAGATTTCAAACGTCTTAATGCGGTTACTGTATCCCATACCGACGCGTATCCCATACCGGATATTACGAATACATTAGCTAGCCTTGATGTGAATGTACCATTAACATTGTTCCTAAATGTCATGTTCCATTTTCATTGTCTCTATCTTGTCATCTTTCGATTATCAAGTCAGACTGATTCTTCCTTCGTACACCAAGCACGCGCTTTAATTTTATATATTTAACTAACCTAAAAAGTGAATTACGTACCATAAATAAAAAAACTAAATATAAATTGTGAAATTATTTTCTTTTATTTATATGCCCACTCGCAGACATAACATTCTGGCGACGAGATATTTTAAGCACCCGCGTTAAAAACATTTTTTTTAATTTGGATTTAAATATTGCAATGGAGAATCTTGTTAAATCGTTCACGGAGGTACTCAACAGCCAACAAATATTCATGGAAAAAATGATCAGCGAACAAAAGAGTTGGATGGAAGCGCACATGGCTAAAGGACATACATCGATGGTTGCAGTTGGAACAGTTCCTGCGTTTCATGTATTCGACAAATCAAAGGATAACTGGGGAACGTATCAGTCTCAATTGGAACAGCATTTTAAAGTATATGAAGTTTAAAAGGAAGAGTCCCGCAAAGCATATTTTCTGCCATGGATTGGTGCAGAACTGTATGAGCTCCTGCTGAAATTATTCGGAAGCAACGATCTAAGTGAAAAAACTTACACGAATTTGATTTCTAAGTTAACGGAACACTTCGAGGCCAAGACACACGTGTTAGCAGCAAGGTGTAATTTTTTTCGTTCGAAAATGAAGGATAATCAAAGTTATAGTGAGTGGCATGGCAATGTGAGGGGTGGCAATTTAAGTACATTTGTAACATTGATACTTGCAAGCATGAATATGTAGACGAATTAATAAGAGACGAAGTGGTACTTCACACGCCGCATGATACAGTCCGTACCGCTGCTCTCCAAAAAGCCAATCCATCTTTAGAAGATGTTTTAGCCATTGCGGAGGCATTTGAATCTACTCAAAAAACTATACGCACGATAACGAATGAAACAGAAGAAGGTGAAGAGAACAGACAATTAACGTTTCAGTCATGTTCCGGTTGTGGACCACACCATTTACAAAAAATGCCATAAGTGTGGACGTGGCGTTGCCCGTGGCGTTGTGGGTACGTGCGTCGACCCCAACCTCGACATCGTAGGTTCGATTCCAGCTATGAGCGACAGAAATAATTTTCACGGTCCCACCTCTTTCGAGTTACTGACAATGCTCAAAGAGTATTTCCTGTCTAGAAAAAGCTTCTCAAACTTGGCCGTTCGGATTCGGCGTAAAACTGTAGGCCCCTTTTACTCGTGAGAGAACAATAGCACGCACAACACGAGTGGTTGCTAAGAAGCTAGGCCCTGGCCCTCTATGGGCTGTAGCGCCACCCATATTATTGTATATCATAAGTGTGGACGAACGGGCAAAATCATAATAAATTTAATCGGCGAAATAGAAAAAATAATATTCATAAAATTGAATCTATCGAGCAAATTTGTGCCGTAAATCCGATATTTTCAAATGAATATAAGCTTGATGACAAATTTTTTATCAACATTAGAGTAAATGATATTGGCATGCAATTTCAATTAGACACCGGTGCAACATGCTCCAAAAAACAACTCGGGTGTCCCCATGTCGAGCGACTTCGCAAAAACTTCGAGCTTATGGAGATAAGCCCATTCCAATTTTGGGCATTTGTAAAGTCAGGGTTGAATTTGAGGGTGATATAAAATTTCTGCCGCTATTAGTCACCAGATCGCCGCAAGGTGAAAACATTTTTGGAATGAATTGGTTCAAAGTTTTCCAGTTAAGAATAAGCCAAAACGCATGCATTGTTAATAAATTATCAGTTATCGATTCGCAGTCTTTAAATCCTAAAATAGCTGTTCTTTGTGATAAATATAAGTCAATTTTTGATACTTCGCTAGGTACATGCAAAAATTTTACTGCAAGTTTAAAATTAAAAAAGGATTTCAAGCCAAAATTTTACAAACCGCGGTTGTTACCTTTTTTCCCAAATGAATGCTTTTAAAGCGTAAGCCAAGCGCCTTGTTGAAGCGGGAATATGGAAACCAATTAAAAACAGTCAATAGTTATCGCACCAAAACGAGATGGAGGCGTATACCTGCGGAGATTTTTAGGTGACTGTGAATTCCCAACTTGCTGTGGATGCACATCCGATT
This sequence comes from Eristalis arbustorum, assembly GCA_916610145.1. Taxonomy (NCBI): domain Eukaryota; kingdom Metazoa; phylum Arthropoda; class Insecta; order Diptera; family Syrphidae; genus Eristalis; species Eristalis arbustorum. The sequence goes on from OU744318.1 coordinate 55,621,122, forward strand.
CCCAGGATAGAAGAACTTTTTTATAAACTCCAAGGCGGAAGAAAGTTTTCGAAAATTTATTTATCGGATGCTTATTTACAGATAGAACTCGATAATCAGGCAAAGGAATTGCTAGTCGTCAACACTATCCTTGGCCTCTATCAGTACTAACGACTGCCTTTTGGTATCGCCTCAGCGCCTATATTCAAAGGCTACTCTAGCAAATTTTTTCTGGAGTTAAACGGGTACTCAATTACCTTGATGATATAATTATCACAGAAAGAGGCGATGAGGAGCATCTTCGAAATTTAGAGGAAGTTTTCAAACGGCTGGAGGAAAGTGGACTTCGATGCAAGCGAAGTAAATGTATTTTTATGCAGTCTGAGGTGACGTATCTGGGTCCCAAATTAATGCATCCGGTATCTACCCTTCTGATGACGGCGTTGCAGCTGTTAAGATGTTACCTAGGCCAAAGGATTTAAAACAACTGGAGGCGTTCATTGGCAAGGTAAACTATTACAATAAATTTATAAAAAAATTTTCGGAACTTTGTGCTCCTTTAATCGAGCTTCGAAGAAAAGGGGTCAAATTTAAATGGCTGAAGAAGCATGAAGAAGCTTTTCAAGAGTTAAAAAATCAGATTATATATTCCACTAACTTGGTTCATTTTAATGAAAACTACCCTATCATACTAGCCACTGATGCCTCAGCTTACGGCGAAGGTGCTGTAATTTCACATGCATGTTTCGAAGACTTTAGATGTCCATCAGAGAAGATATAGCCAAGTAGAAAAGGAAGCTTTATCTATTGTATTTGGCATAGTTAAGTTTTGTCAATATTTGTATGGGCGTCAGTTCATCCTCTATACTGACCATAAGCCCTTAACAGCCATTTTTAATCCGAATAAGGATTTACCAGTGATGACCGCCAATCCTTTATTGCGCTGGGCAATGATACTCATGGGTTACAGATATGTCATTAAATATAAATCTTCTCTAAAAAACGGCAATGCGGATGCTTTGTCGCGCCTCCCTTCAGGATCTGATCCCGAGTTTGACAGGGAGTACTGTCTGCGACTTTCGCCTCAACGGTCGAAATTCATACTACACGCGACCCTGTCCTAAAACGCATTAAAAAGTATATATTACAAGGATGGCCAGAAAAGCTAAAAAGCAATGAAAAAGAAATTTTACCGTTTTTCAATCGCAGGCATGCTTTACATATTGCAAACAATGTCATATTGCTCCAAACTGATTGTACACGCGTGGTTATTCCCGCAGCTCTTCGCAACCGAGTACTACATATGCTGCACGAGGGCCATTGGGCCCTTTGCATTTGCTCGTCGTTATTGTTGGTGGCCAAATATGTAAAGAGCATTGAATATAAAATAGCTACATGCGAAAACTGTCTCCAAACCAGCTCACTTCCTAAACAACAATTTGGCTCTTGGCCGCTGCCGCAGGAAGCATGGGAGAGATTGCATATTGATTTTGCCGGCCCACACCTTGGAAGTTATTGGTTCGCATGCATAGACGCGTTCTCGAAATTTCCTTTCGTAATCAGAATGAATTCGATAACCACATCCGCTACTATCGGAGGATTGAAAAGTATATTTTCGATTGAAGGCTTGCCGAAAACGAACATTAGGACGGATGATGTATACTGTGAAGTGCTACAGAACAACTATGAAACGTCATCAAAATCAGCTCAAGCCCAGAATTATCCGAAAGTTAAGCCAATCAAGTATTTTACCAGCTGCAACCAAAACAACGCCACCCCTTACTCAAATCAACAGTCGTTGTCGTCAATGAAAAATATATCCAGCCAAGATTATCATCAGCTTTCAGTGATCAACAGACTCAAGTGCAAACACAATCTTCGCCAAATAATAAAAACCTTTCAACCGCAGTAGCTGTTGAACAATCTATTATTATGGAATCGACACCTTCACAAGATGTCGTAGTAGACAATAATAATGAAGTTTGTCCACATTACAGAGAAGTCAACAATGAAGTGGCCCCGAACCCGAGCAGTTTCAGAAGATTTCATCGCTTACGGAGGATTCCAAAGAGGTTCCGGAACTGAAATAAGTGACGGGAAATGATGTGAATGTACCATAAACATTGTTCCTAAATGTCATGTTCCATTTTCATTGTCTCTAACTTGTCATCTTTCGATTATCAAGTCAGACTGATTCTTCCTTCGTACACCAAGCACGCGCTTTAATTTTATATATTTAACTAACCTAAAAAGTGAATTACGTACCATAAATAAAAAAAACTAAATTTAAATTGTTGATGGCTGGGTGCTGTGGGAATCGGGTAGGCATTGATTGGCGTCAACTTGGCGATGCCCAGTGTTGCAACTTTTCCTACACACCAATTGTGCTTATTTTACCTCCAAGTGGTAGCCATCGGGTACTGGTTGTAGTTCACCCGAGCTCAATCTGCCAAACTTATAAGCGCGACCTCTTGTCCTAGGGGTTACAAAAAAGGAACTGGCCCTCCAGTTGGGGGTTGTGCCGTCGGGGTAACTGCCCGGCCACACAAAAAACAACAGTTACGAAGCAAAAACAAGCCTCGGAAACGGATGATTTTACTGATGACGAACCGTGCAAACGATATACGGACAACGACCTTCGGATCTGTACGTGGAATGTAAGGTCCCTTTATAGACCACGTGCAGCCGAACAATTAGCGGAAGCCCTAGACTGCTGCAAAGCAGACATAACCGCCATCCAAGAAGTGCGATGGGATGGACCGGGCAAAAGAAGGATGAAAAACTGTGATATATATTACGGTGATTGCTACAAGCAAAAAAAACAGCGCCTATTTGGATGTGGATTTGTCGTTAGAGGCAGACTTAGGCAAGAAGTCTTATCGTTCGGGTCAGTGAACGAGCGCTTCACGGCAATTCGCATTAAGGCTAAATTTGCCAACATAAGCCTTATATGCGCACATGCCCCACAGAGGAGAAAGATGACGACACCAAAGACAGGTTCTATGAGCTCCTGGACAAAACGTATGAGCAATGCCCTAGCTACGACATTAAAATTGTTCTTGGCGATTTTAAAGCAAAGCTAGGAAGAGAGAACATATTTGGTAGTACGGTCGGAAAGCACAGCCTACACGACACCACATCCGATAACGGATTTAGGCTGATCGACTTTGCTGCGGGGCGAAATGTTGTAGTAGCCTGTACAAAATTCCCACATCTCGACATTCACAAAGGGACATGGCGATCTCCTGATCAATCAACCATCAATCAGATTGATCACATTGCGATCGACGCAAGGCACTTCTCCAGTATTATAGATGTCCGAAAGTTCCGAGGTGCCAACATTGACTCGGACCACCACCTTGTAGTACCCAAGGTAAGGTTGCGGATATCCCGACCACCGCCAAGACAAAGAAATACAATCGCAAGAGATTGCAAAATCCTTTTCCGATCGTGTCTCCCTCAACCTCTTAAGAAATCCTACGCCGCCAACATCAAGTATTGAAGACCAGTGGCAGCATTGCCAAAAAGCTAGCAGAGATGCCGCCTCCAATGTGCTGGGTCTCAATCCGCCACCACAACGAAGCCCCTGGTTTGACAATGAGTGTTGGCAGGCGAATGCAGCCAAGCAAGAAGCATACAAAGCGGCACTGCAAAGAAGGACAAGAGCTGCTCGGGAACTCTACGAGCAGAAGAGGAGAGACGATCACCGGCTTCTCAGGAGAAAAAAAAGGAGCATGAGAAGCGCGCGATCGGCAGAATAGAGGGATACTACTGCAGGAATGAGGTAAGGAAGTTTTACCAAAGGGTAAAGTCAACCAGTCAAGGTTATAAACTCCGAACCGAAGCCTGTAACGATGATCAAGGGAACATCGTAGTAGAGTCACAGTCGATGCTGAGGATATGGAGAAACCATTTCTGCAGACTGTATAACGGCGACGAAGAACCAAATTCCGCTGTCAGGCAGAACGAACCATTCAACCCCAATGAGAGGGACGATGAAGATCAACAATTCCGTCCACCCGACCCGGATGAAGTGAGGATTGCTATATCTAAACTGAAATCCAACAAGGCTGCTGGAGCTGACGGCCTACCCGCCGAGCTTTTTAAAGCCGCAGGCGATGATTTGGTAAGGTGCATGCACCAACTCATCTACAAAATATGGTCGGAGGAAAACATGCCCGATGAATGGAACCTCAGCATTGTTTGCCCGATCCACAAGAAAGGAGACCCCTTTGACTGCGCCAACTATCGGGGGATAAGTATCCTTAACATCGCCTATAAGATATTATCTGCCGTACTGTGTGAACGCCTAAAGCCATTCGTCAACAACTTGGTCAGTCCATGCCAGTGTGGCTTTAGGCCAGGAAAATCCACCAACGACCAAATATTCACACTCCGGCAGATTTTGGAGAAAACCAAGGAGCAACAAATCGATACCCACCACTTGTTCATCGATTTTAAGGCCGCGTATGACAGCATTTATAGAGACGAGCTATACAGAGCAATGTCTAGTTTTGGCATCCCTACCAAACTCGTCCGTTTGTGTAGGATGACGATGGAGAATGCACGCTGCTCCATCAAGGTCGGTAAAGACCTAACCGAGACCTTTGATGTCAAAAAAGGATTCAGACAAGGCCACGCGCTGTCATGCGACTTTTTCAACATCGTTCTTGAGAGAATTGTTCAAAACTCAAACGCCAACACCAGAGGAAGAATCTTTCAGAAGTCCGTCCAACTACTCGCATATGCCGATGATATTGACATTATCGGAAGAACGCAGCGTGATGTCAAAGGCGCTTTTGTGAGTACTGCAACGGAGGCCGCGAAGATGGGTTTAGCAGTAAACGAGGGTAAGACCAAATATATGCTGTCAACAAGAAAGGACACCCAACACCGACGTCTCGGTCAGAACGTCATGGCAGACAGATATAACTTTGAGGTAGTTAAAAACTTTGTCACACCAATTGTGCTTATTTTACCTCCAAGTGGTAGCCATCGGGTACTGGTTGTAGTTCACCCGAGCTCAATCTGCCAAACTTATAAGCGCGACCTCTTGTCCTAGGGGTTACAAAAAAGGGACTGGCCCTCCAGTTGGGGGTTGTGCCGTCGGGGTAACTGCCCGGCCACACAAAAAACAACAGTTACGAAGCAAAAACAAGCCTCGGAAACGGATGATTTTACTGATGACGAACCGTGCAAACGATATACGGACAACGACCTTCGGATCTGTACGTGGAATGTAAGGTCCCTTTATAGACCACGTGCAGCCGAACAATTAGCGGAAGCCCTAGACTGCTGCAAAGCAGACATAACCGCCATCCAAGAAGTGCGATGGGATGGACCGGGCAAAAGAAGGATGAAAAACTGTGATATATATATTACGGTGATTGCTACAAGCAACAAAAACAGCGCCTATTTGGATGTGGATTTGTCGTTAGAGGCAGACTTAGGCAAGAAGTCTTACCGTTCGGGTCAGTGAACGAGCGCTTCACGGCAATTCGCATTAAGGCTAAATTTGCCAACATAAGCCTTATATGCGCACATGCCCCACAGAGGAGAAAGATGACGACACCAAAGTCAGGTTCTATGAGCTCCTGGACAAAACGTATGAGCAATGCCCTAGCTACGACATTAAAATTGTTCTTGGCGATTTTAACGCAAAGCTAGGAAGAGAGAACATATTTGGTAGTACGGTCGGAAAGCACAGCCTACACGACACCACATCCGATAACGGATTTAGGCTGATCGACTTTGCTGCGGGGCGAAATGTTGTAGTAGCCTGTACAAAATTCCCACATCTCGACATTCACAAAGGGACATGGCCATCTCCTGATCAATCAACCATCAATCAGATTGATCACATTGCGATCGACGCAAGGCACTTCTCCAGTATTATAGATGTCCGAAAGTTCCGAGGTGCCAACATTGACTCGGACCACCACCTTGTAGTAGCCAAGGTAAGGTTTCGGATATCCCGAACACCGCCAAGACAAAGAAATACTGTGAGGAAGTTCAACGTCGGCCGGCTACAATCGCAAGAGATTGCAAAATCCTTTTCCGATCGTGTCTCCCTCAACCTCTTAAGAAATCCTACGCCGCCAACATCAAGTATTGAAGACCAGTGGCAGCATTGCCAAAAAGCTAGCAGAGATGCCGCCTCCAATGTGCTGGGTCTCAATCCGCCACCACAACGAAGCCCCTGGTTTGACAATGAGTGTTGGCAGGCGAATGCAGCCAAGCAAGAAGCATACAAAGCGGCACTGCAAAGAAGGACAAGAGCTGCTCGGGAACTCTACGAGCAGAAGAGGAGAGACGATCACCGGCTTCTCAGGAGAAAAAAAAGGAGCATGAGAAGCGCGCGATCGGCAGAATAGAGGGATACTACTGCAGGAATGAGGTAAGGAAGTTTTACCAAAGGGTAAAGTCAACCAGTCAAGGTTATAAACTCCGAACCGAAGCCTGTAACGATGATCAAGGGAACATCGTAGTAGAGTCACAGTCGATGCTGAGGATATGGAGAAACCATTTCTGCAGACTGTATAACGGCGACGAAGAACCAAATTCCGCTGTCAGGCAGAACGAACCATTCAACCCCAATGAGAGGGACGATGAAGATCAACAATTCCGTCCACCCGACCCGGATGAAGTGAGGATTGCTATATCTAAACTGAAATCCAACAAGGCTGCTGGAGCTGACGGCCTACCCGCCGAGCTTTTTAAAGCCGCAGGCGATGATTTGGTAAGGTGCATGCACCAACTCATCTACAAAATATGGTCGGAGGAAAACATGCCCGATGAATGGAACCTCAGCATTGTTTGCCCGATCCACAAGAAAGGAGACCCCTTTGACTGCGCCAACTATCGGGGGATAAGTATCCTTAACATCGCCTATAAGATATTATCTACCGTACTGTGTGAACGCCTAAAGCCATTCGTCAACAACTTGGTCAGTCCATGCCAGTGTGGCTTTAGGCCAGGAAAATCCACCAACGACCAAATATTCACACTCCGGCAGATTTTGGAGAAAACCCAGGAGCAACAAATCGATACCCACCACTTGTTCATCGATTTTAAGGCCGCGTATGACAGCATTTATAGAGACGAGCTATACAGAGCAATGTCTAGTTTTGGCATCCCTACCAAACTCGTCCGTTTGTGTAGGATGACGATGGAGAATGCACGCTGCTCCATCAAGGTCGGTAAAGACCTAACCGAGACCTTTGATGTCAAAAAAGGATTCAGACAAGGCGACGCGCTGTCATGCGACTTTTTCAACATCGTTCTTGAGAGAATTGTTCAAAACTCAAACGCCAACACCAGAGGAACAATCTTTCAGAAGTCCGTCCAACTACTCGCATATGCCGATGATATTGACATTATCGGAAGAACGCAGCGTGATGTCAAAGTCGCTTTTGTGAGTACTGCAACGGAGGCCGCGAAGATGGGTTTAGCGGTAAACGAGGGTAAGACCAAATATATGCTGTCAACAAGAAAGGACACCCAACACCGACGTCTCGGTCAGAACGTCATGGCAGACAGATATAACTTTGAGGTAGTTAAAAACTTTGTCTACCTAGGAACCGCTATCAACTCAGATAACGACACCAGCGCTGAAATCAAACGAAGAATAACTCTTGCCAATCGGTGCTTCTTTGGGCTAAGAAAGCAATTGGTGAACAAAGCCCTCTCTCGAACAACCAAGGTAACGCTCTACAAGACCTTAATCGTCCCAGTCCTGCTATATGGCGCGGAGGCATGGACTCTGTCAAAAGCGGATGAAGCAGCTCTTGGTTGCTTCGAGAGGAAAATTCTTCGGGTGATTTTCGGTCCCGTCTGCATAGGTGGTGAGTGGAGGAGGAGATACAACGACGAGCTATGCGGGCTGTTCAGCGACATCGACTTAGCCAGAAGAGTGAAGATCCAACGATTGAGATGGCTAGGTCATGTAGAGCGGATGGAAACCAATGCTGCTGCCCGAAAAGTCTTCGAATCCACCCCCGAGGGACGGCGCAGTAGAGGAAGACCGCGACTCAGGTGGCGCACGCAAGTGGAAAGGGACCTCAACCAACTATGCGTGCGAAACTGGAGACAGCTAGCTAAAGATCGAGCTGGCTGGAGACGCTTGTTGGTTGAGGCCCAGGTCCACCCCGGACTGTAGCGCCACCTTAAGTACGTAAGTAAGTAAGTAAGTAAATTTAAATTGTGAAATTATATTTCTTTTATTGTGCTATTTCCGCCCACTCGCAGACATAACAGTAAATACTTCACAACTCTCGATTTAACGTCCGGTTTTCACCAAATTAAAATGAAAAACAGTGACATACCAAAAACAGCATTTTCTACAGCAAATGGGAAGTACGAATTTACACGCCTCCCGTTCGGCCTTAAAAACGCGCCGGTCTTCTTTCAAAGGATGATTAATGATGTCCTCAAGCCACTCACTGACATCATCGTCCTAGGAAAAGACAAAGAAGATCATCTGAAATACCTTGATGAAGTCCTTTCCTTACGCGAAAAGGCCAATCTCAGAGTAAATCTAGACAAATCTTGGTTCCTTGCAACACGCATTGACTTTCTTGGTTATACAATCACGCAAGATGGAATCCTCCCGGATCCCAAAGGAATTGAAGCAATTAAACATGTTCCACCACCAACACAAAACCTCAAAGAATTAAAAAGCTTTTTGGGACTTGCTTCATACTACAGGAAATTTATTAGGGACTTCACAGAAATTGCAAAGCCCTCAACGAACTTAACCCGTGGCGCAAATGCGCAAATAAAAGCTAATCAATCTAAAAAAAATTTAAATAAAACTCGAAAAAGACGCACTTAAACCCTTTAATGATCTAAAAGAAATGCTTACATCCTCTGGTGTAACGACCATCAGCCCCTTACCTTCGCCTTGAGTAACCGAAATAACAATGCAAAACTCAAAAGGTGGAAGGCAAAGATAGAAGAGTTCAACTATTCGTTAATATACAAGCCAGGCAAAACCAACGTCGTGGCAGATGCTCTTTCGAGACTTCCAACCGAACTTAATGTTCTGACTTCATCTTCTGGAACACAGCATAGTGCCGAACTTCTTCGGTTCCGATTTAATATCACACTGTGAGGCCCCAATCAATGTATTTCGACACCGTATTATATTTTCAGAGGAAAATGAAATGTTTTGTTACGAGAATCCACATCCAAAATTTAACAGATATTATATTAAACTACCATCATTTACTAAAGAGAACTTAATTAAAATTCTTAGAGAAAAACTTAATCATGATATACTCAACGGCATTATAATTCCAGAAAAATATATTTCATTACTACAAGATGTCTATAAAAATTTCTTCGCAAAATACAAAATAAGAATTACACAGAGAGTGGTCACCGAAATTTGAAACGAAGAAAATAAATTAATAATCATCCAAAATGAGCACAGGCGAGCTCATCGCAATCACAAGGAAAATAAGGAACAAATTCTCAAGAAATATTATTTTCCGCAAATGAATAAATTAATAAAAAAAATACACAGATTCATGTGAAATATGTCGTACTGCCAAATATGATCGTCACCCCCAAAAACCAGAACTTCAACCCACCACAATACCGTCATATCCAACAGAAACTGTACATATGGATATAATAGAAATCAAAAACAAAAAGTTTATTACTTGTGTGGAAAAATTTTCAAAATTCACTTATTTTTTCAAATCAAAAATAAATCAGTACTACATGTACGGGACAAAATAATTAAATTACAACATTTCTTTACCGTTCCTAAAATCTTGGTCACGGACAATGAAAGTAGCTTTATAAGCCCAATAGTCCTCAACTATATAGAAGGACTATCTAGCCCCACCTCAAAAGAGCGAGGTTAATGGAACCGTGGAAAGAGTCCATTCCACTATAATTGAAATGATAAGATGTCTTCAGCTAGAATATCCAGACTATACGATGAAGGACATTGCTAACATCGCAGCGGACAGGTACAACAATACGGTACACTCTGTTACCAAAAAGGAACCTGTTGACGTAATCTTTGGAAGGACGCAAAGAATCAATTATCAAAACCTGGTAGACTTCAAAGATATAGTCAATACGGACCTAAGAAATGAAATTTCTAGAAATCAAAATCTAGAAAAAGCATCATGGACACAACAAAAGTAAGTCAAAACCTAGAGAATACAGTTCTGGAGACATAGTATACAAAAGAGACAAGCAGATTAAAGGAAAAGATAAACCAATATTCCAAAAAGAAACTGTAGGGATAAATAATAAAGTTACCATAATAACAACCGACGGCAAAAGAATACACAAATCACATATAAAAAATATGCCTTCATTTTTAGATTAATAACCTGCTGTACGGAAGCTACAATCAACATTATATAAATACAATAATCCAATTATGTTGGCAACCTCTTCCCTTTCCACTACCTGTCCCACAGGTTACACTTTAGTTCACCATTCCCTTTCCACACATAAAATTCACATTGCCTACCTCATCTCTTTTTTTTTCACAATGTAGTGAAATATGCATTATCTAGCAAATGTCGAATGTAGTTCTAAGAAATATGTCTGGGTTATTTTGTAATTCATAAGAAGCGAAATATTGCATTGTAACTAGCTTTTAAGTATAAAAGAAATGGAAACGAATAAAGTACAGTTCAGTTGTTGGAAATCAGTGAAACTAGTATTTTTTTTTTCCTTGTACCGCGACCCATCGCGATAACTTATATACACACACATTTTTCATATTTTGCTTTGGTGCAACCATTCATTTTTTTCTACTTCTCAATCGAACATATAAACGACTGCCTGAGCCACCAAACGAAAAGGAAACAATAAACATTTTCGCACTTTTCTTATTTTGTCATACCCAAACTATATATGCATGTACAGCTACACACAAATCATTCAATTTTGCTGAAATTGTGAATATTCTTCTGAACGGATTAGCCGATTTTGATAAAATTTCAGAGCCAGACTAATTACATAAAGTGTTACAAGATAGGCTGGACTTCAAATTGCACAGTGAACTCGCACGAGTTATATAAAAAAACAAGTTCACAAAACGAACATAACCAAGGTACTAAGAATTATTACAACCAACAGAGACGCTATGTCTTCGCGCCTTTCTTAGCTTTGCTTGTAGGTACGTAGTATGTAAGTTACCGTACGATATGTCATTCTTGGTTCAGAAGTCAATGAACAAAAAGTTTTGAAAAGTAATCTTGTGTTTTCCTTATAAGTCTTAACAGTGCTGTGTATACATACATAGTAATATAACTCGCGCAGTCGGTAGGATATTTCATCAAAAGATAGAAGTGACGAACAGTGTTTGTGTATCTACAGAAAGTTTAATACAATAGATATATATAAATATAGAAAAGAAGATATCAAATTGTGATTGAAACTAATTCTTGAACCGTTACAATGGCCCAACCCACAACAAGTGGTTACGAAATGCCCATCAGTGACATGATTAGAGAAGCAAGAAACATTAAAGAGTTCGATTAAAGTAACACATACCACGTCACATCATTCATCCGGGAAGTGGAACTAATACTTCCGTTATTCCAGTCTCATACAGCAGTGTATGATTTCGTTCTACAAAGAAGCGTTATAAACAAGATACAAGGAGAAGCAGCCCAAGCCATTCGATCATTGGGATCAAGTCCCACCTGGAATCAAATAAAGGACGAGCTGATAAGAAACTTTGGGATGCGGGAGACTTATTACAATCTGTACCATCAAGCGCTTCACATTAAAAATCAAGGTAATGTGACAGATTATTTTAATAAATTAAAAGACATTTTGGATAAGTTAAACTTAAGATACGAATTCGATGAAACCAAACCAAGTCAATTCTCTCCCTCTGCTAATAACTCTATTATTCTTCAAACATTTGTAAACGGTATCGATCCAAATTTAAGTAGTGTAAAAATAAGTAGAAATATTTGTAATCTAAGAGAAGCATATTTTACTTGATAACAGATTGTTAAAACGGGAACAACATTGCAAACAGGCAGATTCTGTAAATATGTATAGAGAAATGCATTTTAATAGATTCAATGGACATAACAGGTATAATGGAAATAATAACATGAACTTTAATCGAACTTTAATCGGTTAAACTCAGGGGCGACGACAACATTATTAGACTCTGACAAACTAAAGAAGTACAGGCGAATCAACTCAGACAGAAATATTTCATTTAATACACTTACCGGAAAGATAGCAATAGATAAAGAAAATATAACAGAATTACCTATGGAGTTCAATGCAAAAAATAGATGGATGAGTTGGAAGTTAACTAAATTTCAAAACAAAGAATTTGTTGGGTTAATAGGTCAAAATTAATCAAAGCCACTTCAAGCTGTAATCAATTTAGACGAGGATTTTCTGAAATCATGTCCTTTTAAATCAAACGAAATACATATTCTAGAAGATGAATCAAAAGATAAAGACATTTTAGAAATATTGCAAAGAAACGATATGAATAATTAAGAAATTAGGAAACTGAAACATATTTTAAAGCAGAACAGTGATTTATTTTACCAAGAGGGTCAAAAACTCTCCCATACCCATGAAATCAAACACACAATCTTAACCAAAATCAATAAACCTGTTTACTCAAGAATATATAATAAGAAATCCACGAGCAAGAGGTTAGTAAACAAATACAAGAAATGCTTCATCAAAACATAATAAGAGAGAGCAATTCGCCATATAATTCACCACTTTGGGTTGTACCTAAAAGGCTAGATATAGATAGTTCAGGGGAAAGGAAATGGAAGATAGTCAAAGATTATCGTTAGTTAAATGAAGTGACTGTAGATGACAAGTTCCCGATGCCAAATATTGAGAATGTATTGGAAAAACTCGGTAGGGCACAGTACTTCACAACCCTTGATCTAGCAAAGGGTTTTCACCAAGTATTGATAGAAGAAGACGACCAAAAGAAAGCGGCATTTTCGACGCCCTTAGGACATTATGAATTTATAAGAATGCCGTTCGGGCTAAAGAACGCTCCCGCAACGTTTCAGCGCTTAATTAATTCAGCTTAGGCGACATAATTTAAAAATTCAAATAAATAAATGCAAATTTTTCGCTAAAGAGACATGTTGGACATACACTGTCAACGGATGGAGTAAAACCTAACATGACTTAGATAGACAATATTTCAAAACATAAGATCCCTGAAATAACTAAGCAGATTAAATCCTTTTTGAGGCTTAACGGGGTATTACCGCAAGTTTATTAGGGACTATTTCAAAATCGCTTCCCCTAAAACAAAATATTTAGAAAAGAATGCAAACATTGATAGGAATGATTCGAGTTTCATAAATGATTTTGAGAAACTTAAGCGCCTTCTTACTGAAGCTCCAGTTCTTAAGTATGCGGACTTCAATAAGAAATTTAAGCTTATAACAGACGCCAGGAATTATGCCTTAGGTGCTGTTCTAACGCAGAACGAACATCCAATACGTTATGCTAGTAGAAGGAATAGAAGTATTGTACGACTGAAAAAGTATTACTGGGGATAGTATGGGCCGTTAACTATTTTCGACCATATATATATGGTAGGCCATCTGATCTCATGACCGATCACCAACCTTTGAAGTGGTTACAAGCTAAACATAAAGGTAAGGACATAAATCCGCGTTTGAAAAGATGGCTGTTAAAGTTAGGCTAATATAATATCAACATTGACTACATAAAGGGCAAGGAAAATGTAGTAGCCGACTTTCTGAGCCAAGTCAACCCAGATACAGGGCATATATATATGACCGAGACATTTAACTCTAAGGAAAGAGAGGAACACATAATCAGGACCCACAAGCTTTAGAACGAAATTCCTTAGATAACACGATTCATTCTCAAGAAGAGGAACAACTAGATCACTTTCCAACTTTGGATACAGTTGCAAATAGATTTAATACATAAATAATTTTGACTAATAATAAGACTAGAGAGACGGAACTAGTCAACAAAATAAGAAAAGTATATATAAATTCTCAAGATATAGAGTCTAATGCAATGGCTAAAATATTCAGAAAATATCTATGCAAAGGCAAGGCTGCAATATATTCAGAATCAAGTGAGCACAAGTATAATCTTGTTCAGTTAAAGCTTATAGAACTCTTTAGATCTTGCATTAAATTTGTGGAATGTGTCTACCATGCTAAAGATTTAAAAGACGAAAATGAGGCCTATAAACAGATACATCAATATCATCGTAACGAAACAATGCATGCAGGAATTAATGAGAACTATCAGGGCCTTAAGAAACGTCTACATACAAAATCTTAAAGAACTAATACAAAAGTACATTAACAACTGTGACATTTGCAATCGCAGAAAATATGACAGATACCCACCAAAACCCAAATTTCTTTTGACCGAAACCCCAGACAACATCAATCAGATAGTACATGTAGATGTAACTTTCATCGACAAGTTTTCAAAACATTCATTTGCTTTTTATTACGAAAATCGTAACAATCTAACACTCATAGAAAAAATTACAATTTACTTATCAGCAAAAGGAAAACCTGACAAGTTTATTATGGATAATGAATTTAATTCTATAAATATAAAGGACTTTTTGAGGAAAGAACAAATAGACGTGCATTTTACTAAACCCAATAGTCACACCGGAAATGGTGACATTGAAAGGTTTCATAGCACAATCAGTGAGAAGCTTAGAATCCTATACATAGAATACTCGAAGCTTACAATTCTAGAAAATATGTTTAAGTCTGTAGAATTATATAATAAATCAGTTCATTCAACGACTAGACATATACCAGTGGACATAGTGAATGGAAAAGTAGACAGGCTAAAATTGGCTCAAACAATGAAAGAGAATAAGAAAAGAATATTGTACAAAGCTAATAGGAATAGGAAAAATTTCAAAAAAATAAATGATGAAGGGTTTGTTAAGATTTATTTAGCTCTTAGACATAAAGAACAGCCTAGATATAGAAAGCTCAAACTAGATAATATTCACATAAGTAATTTGCATGAAAGGTGAGACCTGCTGTCAAAATTAGCGTGTTTAAAAGTAGCCGAAGTAAAAACTATTGCATATTTTTTCTTACAATTAGAAGAATAAATGATTTTCGACTATTGAATAACTGAATAGTTTGCAACTATCGAATAACTAGATAGTTTTTATTCTTATACTGTACTGTGCTATTTAGACTTTACTACACTTTAAAATAACCACAATTACTTTGTTCCACTGTTTTTGGCTGTCTCACACTCTCACTGAGTTGATCACTTTTATATAAAATCCAATACTAAATTATTCTGGTTCTAGCTCAAACTAGATAATATTCACATAAGTAATTAAAAACGTGCTGGGAAGTTTTTGAATCAATTTAAATTTGAAAATACATGTAATGAATAGAAATAATATCATAATATAATTTGTATTGCCTAAATTACATACATGAATTAATAACACAATAGTAAAAGACGAACAATATGAAATAAAAGAAATAAATCGATACATTTTCAAGTTTTATATACCTCTATGAATTAAACTAATAAAAGAAATACAATTATTTAAATTACATAATAAAAACTGTCCTATTACCTATTCAATGAAGTTAATATTAAATTTATGTTAAGTTTATTATATCATTTTAACTTATTATTATATTACGTGTTAGAATAAACAATGTTTAAAAACTTATGTTTAAAACAAGAAAGTTCAGGAGATCCTTATTCTAAAAGGGGGAGAAGTTATGTAAAACAAACAAGTTCACAAAACGAACATAACCAAGGTACTAAGAATTATTACAACCAACAGAGACGCTATGTCTTCGCGCCTTTCTTAGCTTGGCTTGTAGGTACGTAGTATGTAAGTTACCGTACGATATGTCATTCTTGGTTCAGAAGTCAATGAATAAAGAGCTTTGAAAAGTAATCTTGTGTTTTCCTTATAAGTCTTAACAGTGCTGTGTTACATACATAGTTATGTAACTCGCGCAGGTACATAGATGGGATTTCTAAAAACTTTTTTATGAATCGCCTTATATCTCTCCACTTTGTGTGCAAATGGTTGAGAAAAAACCGTAGTTTCCGTAAAGTACCGGTTGAAGAAACAAACCCGGGCAAAGCCTGGAACGAAATCTAGTAATACATTAAATTCTACTCCAATGAGGTTTCATACAACAGTGCTAATCTGATACGAGTGGACAATTTCCTGGTGAAGTCGATTCGAGGCCATACTGCGAGAGCGATGAACTCGGATAACTTGATCTCTAGGGCTTACTACCCCAATCCACATTACCACGAGAGGGTACGTCATAGTGGCTTAGTCCCCCTAGATGCATTTTTATACTTTGATAAGCACAGTATGATGCAAGACAAGAATGCCGTAGTGCTCCTATTTGACATCGCCAGTTCAACTGTCGATGGGCGTCTCAACTACGACCGTTCCGTCGCACAACGAGGTGTGTCCCCCGGTTCAGTACAGCGGTCTTGAGTCGGGTTTTTTTTTATGAGGTTTCCTTAGGAGGCACATATCACAAAAACAAGAAACCAAAAAATATCACAAACAATAAAACAAAACCGTCTTCCCCGTCTCTTACCCTAAGGGTGCTTTTTGTGTGAGTTCCCTTTGACTGTCACAACGAACTACAAAATCAAATACCATTCTTATTTTATTTAATGCATACATAAATACATCATCTGTACTTAATTTATTTCATTCATAAAATACAAAGTTCATTACATGGTACTAACTAACTAACTAATTACATCCCTCATTCCGGTGTTTGGCTATTCTTCCATCTTCTATAAGCCAGAATTGCTATTAAGGAAGATTATTTGATTCAATTTTTCTCCCTTCAGACGATTTTTTCTTCATACAACTAAATCCATCAAAACATTTTTGCATCATACAACTAACGAATCGTTCATAGGACCCGATAGTCCAAAGTCCAAACGAACGAAAAAACCATTCATTGGACTCGGTAGTTCAAAGTCCAAACGAACGAAAAAAACATTCATTCAACTAAAACCATTTGAACATTTTTGCATCATACAACTGAACGAATCGTTCATAGGACCCGATAGTCCAAAGTCCAAACGAACGGAAAAACCATTCATTCAACTAAAACCATTCATTGGACTCGATAGTCCAAAGTCCAAACGAACGAAAAAAACATTTATTCAACTAGAACCATTCGAACATTTTTGCATCATACAACTGAACGAATCGTTCATAGGACCCGATAGTCCAAAGTCCAAACGAACGGAAAAACCATTCATTCAACTAAAACCATTCATTGGACTCGATAGTCCATATTTCCGTCATACAAATGCATGAATTCAGTGGAAAAAAACATTCGAACTCATTTCCCAACTGAGTCGAATTATTGACTAGATAGCAGTGATATTGATATTTCCTATAAGTTTAACTGCTCGCTTTTGGACTCTATGTAATAACTGCAGTGTGATTCTGGGGGGCACCAGATCATATTTGAGCATTGTACTTAAGTTTAGGATTTTGAAGCATTTTTGACGACCTTGAAGAATCGATCGATTGAAAATGATCGTTGCAACTAAGTCGTTTGTTGAGACAGCATTCAGTTTTTAAAGAATTGAATTCCACTCTGTTAAACTTACCCCAAAATCGTCGATACATAGGCATGTATTTTCAACAAAAAAGCTTTATGCCAACAACTATCTTGCTTTGTTTTCAGCTTCTTATTGTTCTCGCTTGTAAAGTGCAAAGAATGTCGCCTTTTTTCTGTGAGATAAACTATCAAACCACCAGTGGACCTGTTGCTGCGGAAATCGTACTGCCATTCATTAAAAGCTTCTGCGATTCATGATATTTCATAAGCTGGCGATTTATCAACGATTTCATGACCTTAGAAAGAATGCGCGTAAGTGCTCTGCGTCGGTACAAGGAGGGTGACGAAGATTCGCCTTTTTTAGGGACGGGCTAAACAAAATTCTGTTTTCAATCTACTCCGAAAGAGACCTGAAGAGTAGGATAGATGAAAAAGCTAACGCAGTGGTTTTGACAGCGAATAAAAACACCTCTTCAGAAGTATTAGGAGAATACTACCTGGGCTAGTGAATGGATCTAACTGTACAAGTGCGGATGTGGATTTGTTCCATGGTGTAACCGACGCTATCGAGTACCGGTGGAGACAAATTACAATATGGCAATGTTATTCTGCCGGACAAATGTTAGCCCGTTTGCACTTATTCCGATTTTACTCAGTAGAATTGGCTTTGTATATCCTGAAATTAAGTTCCATCAAGCTTATACCATCGTTACAGCTCGAGTCTTAGCAAGCAATTGGTCTAAGGTTGATACCCTTCACTCTACGCGGAATGAAACATCTTATGCCCAGCAGACGAATGATTGTGACAACATCAGCAGCGGCATCCACGTCACTATCGAGGAAGCAGTGACAGTCAAAACTCATTCATCATAATCATTTACAAGCTGGTTAATATCGTGTACCTTAGCTAAACAATTCTTGAGATGGATACGTATAGCGCATATATTTCGTTAAGTGTTACGTTTATTAAAGTGCTAGTTGTGGCCCGTTGCGTTGTGGTTATGTGCGTCGAACCCAACCTCGGCG
Organism: Eristalis arbustorum; assembly: GCA_916610145.1. NCBI lineage: Eukaryota > Metazoa > Arthropoda > Insecta > Diptera > Syrphidae > Eristalis > Eristalis arbustorum. The sequence goes on from OU744318.1 coordinate 55,639,718, forward strand.
TCGTAGGCTCGATTCCTGCTCTGTGCGAAAAAAATAATTTTCATGACCCCTTTTTTCGAATCATTGGCAATGCTTAAAGAATATTAAATGCCTCGTTACTTTAACTTTTGAGAGTCATAAATAATCAGCACTATCACAGAATCTACATGCAGTAGAAAAACATACAAATTTCTACCTTATTCGCATTCAGTGATAGCAAGTTGTAGCAGATTTTTTTATAAGATTCTACTCCTTGATTGAAGTTCTCTCCGTTTCTTTTTGACGTGCACCATCCATTTAAGCTTCCCATCAGATATAAGCAAAGAAATATCCATTGTTCTCCTCTCTGTCCCCTGGATTCCATCTGACAGCGTTTGTTATGCGATTTTCGCGCCGTGCCTGTGAATACGTGTGAGCTCTTGAGATCCTCTTCCCAACCATAGTACTGGGCTGGGTTTAGAGATCTTATTTGAAAATTCGCTCGTTACTCGACATTGTTCCAATTTCTGTGTTCAATATTCAACACAGTGAGCAGGGGTAAATAAACAAACCAAGGATATGTTCATGCGACTTAACGATTTCTCTTGCAGGAATCCTAAAAAAATCAGATAGAGGCGAAGCAAGTTTTCCTCCAGGCAGCCGCTGAAGTTCCCGCCTGTTCTGCCGCATCAGCTTAATGTTCATGTGTTATCTGCATTCGTATCCAAAGTGTGCGGCGCGTGTACAATGTCAGCAAAAATGTTTGGTTGCTACCCATGGGTACTGGACAAATACAAAATTCTGTATGTTTTTTGCTCATATAAATAATATCTATAAAATGCACCCGGCCGACTGCTGCTTTTCCTTTTTACAGATATGTATATGATCGAAGTTACTTCCAATTTTTTCAATATGTGGCCATTTCTCTCCCATGTAGACTAGGGGGAAAATGGCCAAATATGAATATCGCCTTGCTCTCTTATCTCTGCTTTTTATCAAGAGTCATACTGGTGTATTTTGATTTATTTCGTATTTGAACATTAATTATACATTATATATTCGCGTGGTTACACACCTTGACGCGGTGCGAAGGCTTAGTAAAGATCAATGACTCAAGGGAATTAATTCTCTATGAGGAGACCCGAAGTTAAGCGGCTCCAAGCACCTTAAAGACTGTCAAAGGCCGCGTGGAGCCTCCAAAACCCAAAACCTGCACGGTAACTCCGACCGAGAGTTCCTGCACGGAACAAGCAATCTCTACCCGCGGAGCTGCCTCCTCCTCAAAGGTCTCGGGACCTTCCTTTAAAAGTTATAAGAAGAAAGGCTGCCCGGATTCTTAACGACAGCAACAAGAGATCGTTATCTTGGGCGACTATTGTAGTGAAAAGCCAACCACAGCCGGACACTGCCAAGGGCACTACGTTCAAACGCGCCTGGTCACTGGAGGCGTTACTCTCGGAGCCTAAAAGGCTGAAACCGAGCCAGTAGGCTCAACAGGCCGTATAGATCCGACACGCAGGTTCTAAACCAGCTTCGCGTGTTGTTGTTCGTCGGTAACATATTCTTTTTTTTTTTTCTTTCGCGAGTTCAGTTTTTCCCTGTGTACAGTCCTTTGTCTGTGTTCAAAAGTTTTCCTTTTTTTTTTTTTTTTTTCTTTTGAGTTGGTCTTTATATAATTCTAAATCAGTAGGTTAAGTGGTTAAAATTTGATTCCTAACATTGAATTTTCTTTAATTTCGAATTGTACATTAAGTTAGTTTTAAGAACTTAGCTTTAATAAATTGTGAACTGTCAAGTCAAGTGTGTATGGTCTTTTTTTTGCTGTGTTGTACTGTGTTTTTTTTTGGACCGGGTGCAAGTCCTAGCGGAAATTGGATTCCCCCTCCTAGTCGCAGTTCTAGGAGTAGGAAGCGTGTTGAGCGGAAGGGCAACTGCGTGGCGCCCAAATTAACCATCTTATACCCACGGCCATTTTCCATTGAGCTGGTGGCGTTCTTCCGCCCAACCCCAATCGGACTCGGAGATTTCGGCGGTAACATTTTGGCGCCCAACGTGGGGCTCGATGTAAAAAAAAAAAAAACAAATACAAGATCGTGCCAGGATCGTTATCGCGAATACCGTAGTAACCGGGTTTTTGAGATACACATACATAAATTGCGTTTGTTTTTATCGGGTTGTGATTCGTATCTCCTAGGAGCAGAAGTCTGTAATCTTCCTTGCCTCGTCGAACAGATAAAAGTAAAATGGACGTAAATAGGTTGAGTGCAGAGGAGTTAACCTATGAGTTAGATGTACGGGGGCTAAAGGGTACTACGGTAGATGAAATGAGGAAGATGCTGCGAACAGCCATGAGGAGAGACGCGAGTTTCATTCTACCCGAGTATCCTTTTTGCTTCGACGAGGATAAGGCGGCGGTTATAGCGAAGCTAGAGGAGCTATTCAAGTTGACAGGAGATTTCGTAGCTGATGAGAACTCAGGGGAGTATAAGAAAATAGTTGCGAAAGCCGAATGGGTGTTACGGCGCTTAGGTAGGACGGTCTGCGACTCGACCGAAGACAAGGCCTTTGTGGTAGATGCTAGGCAGCAGGTGGTAGGCCTACTTTCTAATTTAGATGTCAAGGCAGCGGCAGATGTAGGAAGAGCGGTTGGGCATAACCCACCCCTGGACAGATGTCTTGACAGTCCAGTGAGCCCAGTCACCCATTCCCATCCCAGGGCCACATCCTCGCCGATCGGACCATCGATATTGTTACCGACGAAAAAGGTACCGGTGATGATATGGGGCCTTAAATTTAGCGGGGGCTCGAGTCAGTCCGTCACCAGTTTTCTTGAGAAAGTGGAGGAGTTGAGGGAAGCGAGGGGGTTCACTGCGGACGAGGTGTATGCGTCTGCTTACGATTTGTTCGAGGGGAAGGCCGCCGTATGGTACAGAGCGAATAAGCTCCGTTTTCGTAATTGGCAGGGTCTAGTCGTTAGCTTGAGGGCTGAGTTTCTACCTCCGGGGTACGAGGAGCGGTTGTGGGCCGAGATTAGGGGTAGAACCCAAGGTCAAACGGAGACGATCGGCATCTACGTGAGTGTGATGCAGTGCCTTTTCGCCTGTCTAAGTGAGGAGTGTAGCGAAGAGACAAAGCTGAGGCAGATTAGGCGGAATCTTTCCCCTTTCTACCAATCTCAAATGGCCTTGGTGGAGATCAAGTCCTTGGATCACCTGGTTGAGGTTGGTCATCGTCTCGAAGCTACACGCTACTTAGTGGAGAGTTTCGCACCTCCCCCGACACGAAAAACTGCTCTGCTCGAGCCTGATCTGGCATACGTTGGGGTCCCAGCTCAAGAGGAGGCACCAGTCATTGCTGCAACATCGCTCAGTGTTCCGAAGCCGTTATCTTGCTTCAGGTGCAAGGAGCCGGGTCACATTGCGGCCAGATGTCCACAACCGATTCGATGTTACGGGTGCAACACAGCGGGGGTTATACGCAGTCGTTGTCCACGTTGCTCTCCTCAGACGCACTCACAGGGAAACGGAGTAGGGACTCAAGGACAGGCGGGTCGTTGAGTCAGGTGTCCAAATCCGCATGTCAAGCGCTATTTCCATCTGCGGCGCTTGACTTTATGTTACAAACTAGAGGTGGTGATCGTCGTCCATATCTGGAGGTGGACATTTATGGGGTACAATTGCTGGGGTTGTTGGATTCGGGGGCTTCTCGCAAGATTCTTGGTGGGCCAGGGTGGGCGTTGTTAAGATCTGTGGGCTGCTCGATATTTAAGGTCGAAATCGATTCCGTGACAGTAGCGAGCAGTCAGCGTTCCTCTCAGGTTGGAGGGAAACGTTAAGGTGATGGAGGTGCTCATCATTCCCAAGCTCGCACATAGCCTAATTCTGGGAGCTGATTTTTGGGAGCAGTTCGGTATTGTGCCTGATTTGTCCAAGCGAGTGTGGAATTTCGCCGACGAGGTGTGCGCCAGTGAAGGAAAGGATATACTACTGTCCTCAAAACAACGGGCGGAATTAGAGTCAGAGGTAGACAACATTTTCAGTACCATGGGGGATGATTTGGGTTGTACGAACCGAGTGGAGCACGTGATTCGAACCTGTGCCGAACCCATCAAACAACGGTACTATCCGGTATCTCCGATCGTCCAGACCCAGATCAACAAGGAAGTCGATGAGATGCTTCAAGCGGGAGTGATTGAGCCTTCATCTAGTCCTTGGTCTTCGCCTATCCTGCTCATCAAGAAAAAGGATGGGAAGTACCGCTTCTGCGTCGACTTTCGCAAACTCAACCAAGTGACTGAGCGCGATGCGTATCCCATTCCCTATGTGTCAGCTACTCTCGACAAGCTGAGAAACGCAAAATTCCTCTCCTCCTTGGATATCAAGTCCGCTTACTGGCAGATACCCATGGCCGAATCTTCGAAGAGGTACACCGCGTTCACTATTCCCGGGAAGGGGTTGTATCAATTTCGCCGCATGCCATTTGGCCTTCATAACGCTCCTGCGACATGGCAGCGTTTTATTGATACAATCATCGGAGCCGACCTTGAACCGAACGTGTTTGTGTACCTCGACGATGTCATAATCGTCACGGAGACCTTCGAGCGGCATCTGGAAGTGCTAAAGGCAGTGTTGACGCGTATCCAGGAGGCGGGGCTGGTGTTAAGTAGGGAAAAATGCGAGTTCTGCAAGTCGGAGTTGAGGTACTTGGGCTATATCGTGAATGAGAAAGGTCTTCTTGTTGATCCGGAGAAAGTACGGTGTATGGTCGAGTATCCGAGGCCCACAACGGTGGCAGGGGTTCGGAGGTTTATCGGTATGGTCTCCTGGTATCGTCGTTTTGTCCACAACTTCTCTGACCTCGTTGCTCCGGTCACCGAACTGTTGAAAAAGAAGCGGAAGTTCGATTGGTCAGACAAGTGTGAGGTGGCTTTCCGGACGCTGAAGGACAGATTGGTGCGTGCTCCGATCCTTACTTGTCCGAACTTTGACCTGCCCTTCAATGTACACACTGACGCATCCGGCGTAGGCATAGGGGCTGTACTTACTCAGGAGGTACCTGGCGAAGGAGAGAAAGTGGTGAGCTATCTTAGCCGTACGCTTACCAGAACTGAGCGGAACTTCTCTACGACGGAGCGGGAGTGTCTCGCCGTGATTAGGGCAATAGAGAAGCTTCGCCCATATCTGGAAGGCAGTAAATTCACGGTTGTGACCGATCACCATTCTTTAGTCTGGCTGAACAATTTGAAAGACCCACAGGGTAGGTTGGCTCGGTGGGCTGTCAGATTGCAGCAGTTCGACTTCACTATCGTACATCGGAAAGGGAAGGAACATTTGGTACCCGATGCCTTATCTAGGGCAAATGAGGAAGTTGCAACGGTCGACGTTGCTACCCAGGATCCCTGGTACCTCAAGATGATTCAGATGGTGAATAAGAGTGGTGAGAGGTACCCAGATTGGCGTATTGAAAACGGAGCCCTTTTTAAACATGTGCCAACGAAGTTTTCGACGCTAGTTTCAGAAGAGGAACAGTGGAAACGTGTCATTCCAAAGGAAGGGAGAGCTGAAGTCCTTCAGCAGTGTCACGACGACATCCTGAGCGGACATGGCGGGGTGCAAAAGACCATGGACAAGGTGTCCCGGCGGTACTATTGGCCACGGCTGAGGCAAAGTATTGCGCGTTATGTGCGTGGTTGTCCAGTTTGTCAAGCCGTCAAGCCCGAACTGCAGAAACCCGCAGGACTGATGGCGTCCAGGTGCAATGTCACCAAGCCCTGGGAGATGTTGTGCGTTGATTTTGTGGGACCCCTACCAAGATCTACGAGGGGCTATCAGTATATCCTCACAGTGGTTGATCATTTCTCCAAGTTCCCTCTGTTCTTTCCTGTTAGGTCGGCTACTGCTAAATCGGTTAGGATGATTCTGGAGGAGCAGATATTTCTGGTGTTCGGTGTCCCTAAGTGGATTGTTTGCGACAACGGCGTACAATTTAAGAGTCGAGAAATGTCTGAGTTGGCGTCTACGTACGGCGTAACGTTAGACTTCACAGCCTTTTACCATCCACAGGCTAACCCCGCTGAACGGTACAATCAGACGGTTAAGACCATGCTCCGAGCATACGTGTCTGATAATCACCGTACTTGGGACGTACTTCTCCCGAAGGTAGCGTGTGCGATCCGAAACTCAACGCATGAAGTGCTCAAAACGACCCCGTTCTTCGTATTGTTCGGTAGGGAGATGTCAGTTGGTGGGGGAAATTCACCTATCCCCGAGGAAGGTTATAGAACGGATAGGTCAGAAGGCATAGAAGCACGTACGGCTGCTCTAAAGAAGCTTTTCGATGACGTACGTTGTCGATTGCAGGCCGCAGCTCAAAAGTCTAAGACGTTTTATAACCTGAGGCGGAGGGACGTCAAATACTACCCGAAAGATATGGTGCTTAGGAAGAACTTCGTACTTTCGGATGCGGCGAAGTATTTCACTGCCAAACTCGCGCCGAAGTACGTAGGACCGTTTGAGGTGACGCGAAGAGTGTCCCCTTGGACGTATGAATTGATGGATAGTAAGGGGAAGTTAGCGGGGGTATGGCACGTCAAGGATCTGAAACTATATCACCGCCAGATCGATGATCTCTAGGATATTTCTTCGACGAAAACCTTTCGAAAGGAAGGGAGGAATATTATGGGTTCCGACTGTTGAAAGGTTTTCGCCTAGAAATAGGCTACCGATTCGTCATGGTAGGTGGGCGTATGGGGCGTTGATTATGACGTCGCTCAGATTCCAGGAGGCGTTATGTAACTTCGGTAGCGCAGGATGTTGGGTGGTCGGCTCAAGTGAGAGGTTTTGCGGGTTCGAATACCACCGCGGAGCGCTTTGCTTTTTATTGTTTTTTTTTGTTCCTCCTCCTTCTCTTTCTGGTGCCTTTGGTGCCGTCTGGTCCTCTGGGCTCTCGTTTTCAAGGACACTGCCGTTCCTAGTATGGTCCGATCGCGACATAGCGGACTTCATGGTGGACTGATTGGTCCAACGGGCTTATCGGGTTTGGAGAGATGGATCATCCGATCGGGATGGCGTGGGTTGCCTTGGGATGTTGGGAGAATAAAATGAAAGTCTGGATGAGTTGATTTCGAGCAACGAGAGTGAACGGACGCTTACGTTTCTCGGTAGGGTGGCCGTTGAAAGTAAAACAATAGTTGAAGAAGGACACTCGAATTATTTCCGTGTAAAGTTTCGTTCGCACGAGGGACGTTTTCGAAAATATTGTTATTTTTGTTTTGGGGTATTTAACCTGCGGCACATCGGGTAATTGGGACACGGGTCGATCGTGCAACGCCGGTACAAAAGCTCGGAGCTTATCCCCTAGATGCTGTGCAAAAGTGCAAGAAAAATAAAACAAGAACGATAGTGAAGTGTGCCAATAAAACAAAAGTGTAGGTTGGCAAAAAAAAAAAAAGATTAGAAATACTTATAGACGATAGCTGTAGCACAGAAACGAGTGTGGTAGAGTGGGTGAAACTGCTCAATAGTCCTTTGGGTCGAGTTCCAAATAGGGAAGCGATAGCCCCCATTAGTGAAAAGGCAGTAGTGCGCAAAAGAAAAGCGGAAAAAAAAATAAAATAAAAAAAAAAACAACAATAAAAAATAACTAAGTTCCATTGGTGGTGTGTAGACAGACGCGGCAGGAGAGAGAGGTGACGCTGTACGAAAAGGCCAGGAAGCAGACAGGTGACTTCTCCCAAACAAGGGAAGGAGAAATTATTTTTTTTTTAATTCTTTTTATTTTTATATACTTTTTTTTTATCTGAATTATAATTAAAATAGAATTCACAACTTTTTTTTTCATAGTTTATATAATTTAGTAGTAGTCCTATTTATGCATGTGAATATCCTTTTAGATTACTCCGGTCTCGTAACAGTCGCTGGCCGAATTGTCTGAGGCGGGCGTGGAGAATACGGGCGTTGTAAGATCCGACACGCAGGTTCAAAACCAGCTTCGCGTGTTGTTGTTCGTCGATAACATATTCTTTTTTTTTTTCTTTCGCGAGTTCAGTTTTTCCCTGTGTACAGTCCTTTGTCTGTGTTCAAAAGTTTTCCTTTTTTTTTTTTTTTTTTTTCTTTTGAGTTGGACCTAACATTGAATTTTCTTTAATTTCGAATTGTACATTAAGTTAGTTTTAAGAACTTAGCTTTAATAAATTGTGAACTGTCAAGTCAAGTGTGTATGGTCCTTTTTTTTGCTGTGTTGTACTGTGTTTTTTTTTTTGGACCGGGTGCAAGTCCTAGCGGAAATTAGATTCCCCCTCCTAGTCGCAGTTCTAGGAGTAGGAAGCGTGTTGAGCGGAAGGGCAACTGCGTGGCGCCCAAATTAACCATCTTATACCCACGGCCATTTTCCATTGAGCTGGTGGCGTTCTTCCGCCCAACCCCAATCGGACTCGGAGATTTCGGCGGTAACAAGAGTCAACGATCAACGAAATCTATCTGAGCCTGGTGCTGGAAAACGGAGGCCTTGCACCTGTGGGGTGTGACGGAGGATGGCACGTAGGGATCTCGTGATGCTAAGGACTGGGACTCCCATAAGGAACATCCCAGTACCTTTAAAACTGAATTGAGGAAGGCCCAACGAACCTCTTGGAGACTTTTTTGTGGTAAAATCGAAGAAGTCTTCGAGGCTTCCAGGCTAAGAAAGATTCTAGCATCATCCCCTAAATCACCTAGCTTCCTACAAAAACCTGACGGAACCTGGACCACATCCAGTGAGGAAACCCTCAGTCTCCTTGACGTTACGCACTTTCCGGGCAACGTCTCGATTAGAGCCAATAAGGAAGTCATATCTCCTCCAAAAACTCCATGTGATCTTATAAATGTCAGCCACACTACTATCATGTGGGCATTGACAAGCTTCAAACCCTTCAAGTCAGCGGGACCTCACGGCTTCATCACTGCGGAACTTCAAAGAACATCTGACCTCATCATGCCTTGGATTCTCAACATATTCAAAGGCTGTATGAGTCTCAGTAATGTCCCCAGCTCCTGAAAAAGGGTCAAAGTAGTGTTTATTCCCAAAGCGGGTAAATACTCCCATGCCAAACCGAAGGACCTCAGCCCAAAAGTCTCTCCTCGTTTCTCCTGAAAACCTTGGAGAAACTTATAGACCAATATATCAGCAAACTATCCCAGTATGCAGACTCTCATCTGCACAAAATGCCTACAACAAGGGCAAGTCTGTAGGTGGCTCTACCAATCTCTACCAATCTAACCAATCTCTACAAATCTCCCCCAATCTCTGATAGACACCATCGAAAAATCTCTCGAGTTCAAAGAATACACACTTGTGACTTTTCTCGACATCGAAGGTGCCTTTAACAATATCAACCCGGAAGCAATTTCACTTGCGCTTAGCAACCTCGGGATCGGAAAGCCCCTAGTGGCCTTCATTCATCAGCTACTCACCAGCAGAGTAATACACTCTCAGATGGGTGACGCAAAGATCCATAGAGGAGTTAATAGGAGGTGTTCTCCCCCCCCCCTTCTTTGGAACGTAGCGGTAAAGAACTGCTATTAATATTGGAAGAGGTAGGATGCAATGTTATTGCCTATGCGGATGATATTGCCATAGCGGCATCAGGTAAATTCGTCTCTACTCTAAGAGACATTATGCAGAATCCCTTCGACAAGCTAGAAGCATGGACACAACCATGCGGATTTGGCGTCAACTCACAAAAAACGGTTATCGTACTTTTCACTAGAAGATACAAAATCCCCCAGTTTGACCCCCCCCCCACTGCTGTGCGGCACTACATTACAGCTAACAACCAGTGAGAAATTTCTGGGTCTCACTCTCGTCAGCAAGCTAAATTGGAAGCTCAATATCCAGGCAAGGCTAAAAAAAAAAGCCACTTCTGCATTTTTTAGATGCAAAAAGGCCATTGGATGCAAATGGGGCCTGCAACCACGCATCGCTCACTGGATTTACACCTCTAAGAAATACTCCGTCAGACGCACTGAATATTCTCCTCCATCTCCCACCTCTGGAAATATTCGGGAAACAAGCAGCAGCGAGCACAGCCTTGAGACTCAAAACACTTCGATTGTGGTCCGAACTCAACACTGGCCACTCAACGATCCTGAAGGAATTCAATTTCCTACATAGCGACACCAACCGCATATTACCCCAGGCCATATTCGAGAAGAAATTCTCAATCAGCATTCCTTCCAGATCGGACTGGATATCAGGCAGGCAAACGCTGAAAGATCCTCTGCGCATTTTCACAGATGGATCAAAGACAAAAGAAGGGGTGGGTTGCGGGTGTCTATTCTCAAGACCTCAACATTGCTATCTCCGTGAAGCTACCTGATCACCGTAGCGTTTTTCAGGCAGAAACCATAGCGAATAAAGAGGCGCTGTCCTGACTCAAAAACAATGTGGTATGAAAAAGGGATATTACAATCTGTTCCGATAGTCACGCCGCCATAAAATCCCTGGACATTGTCATCTTCTACTCTAAAACATCCCTTAATATTACAGACTGTCTCTTAACGAGATGGCCGAGCATTTCAAAATTCACCTCATGTGGGTGCCGGGACACTGTGATATACCAGGAAACTGCAAAGCTGACGAACTCGCTAGGTGTGGTACAACCTCATCTCCATCGATAGCAGGGGTACCGCTTTCCATGCCGACCGCTACAGCTTACCATCTTTTTAAGATCTACACAACTAAAACCACTAATGACAAATGGCTAGAAGGCACCATCTGCCTTAAAACAAAAGAAATCTGGCCACCACTTAACCTAAAACGGTCACTCTGTCTACTTGGACTCAGCAAGCCCTCATTAAGGACCCTCATAGGAGTCATAACCGGGCACTGCTGTCCAACGGGCAACGCCTGCTGAACTGAAGTCTCCGTGAAAGTGTAGCAAACTTTTTAAAAAATGTTCGTGGCAACAACTTCCAAATCCCTTGGGACATCTAAAACGGCCGTTATTACAGTAAGCACAAGCTCATTAAGCAGTATTTTGGCGATATTCTAACTCTACCGAATATGACTGGTGAATCCCACTTAGTCAAATTCTGGACCGTACTACGGAAGCAGGGCACTGTGTAATTAGCACTCATGCTCGCAGGATGGGTGCTCCATATAATGATTTTTGCAGAATGCATGGATGAAGAGGAGGAAGAGAACACTCATCGCCTTCTCTGCTCCTGCAGTGCTTTTGCCAGTCGTAGGTTCCTGCACCTAGGAGCCTACTATCAGCGACCGTAACGAGCTAAAAAGTGCCAGCATTGGCCAACTAAATCGTTTCATTAGCAGCACCAACTGGTCCCAGCGTTAGGAGAAGTCAATCCGCGTGGTACCACAATGGACCTACTCTGGCCTAAGTGTGACTGCACTGCAGCAGTCAGCCACTACTACGTAACCTAACCTAACCTACATTACATGTGTTTTCCAGTTTTTATACGTTAAATGTATGGAGTATGCCAAACCAATCTACAGCTGTTTTTGCAAATTTTGAGAAGGCATACGGCCGAGTACATTGAGGTAAACTCTGGATTGTTCTGCTGGTTTATGAGATTGAGAGTCCTCTTTTAGGGGCCATTCAGTCGCTATACACAACCTCTGCTGTGTTCGGGTTAACGGCGCTAAATCAACACCTTCCACAATGGTGCGTCTTGTCATCTCTTCTCATTATCTATTTCGATTGTAGCCGGGGAATGTCTCAAATTAGGATGGTTGAGGGTCAGTCATCTGCTCTTTGCATATGATTTGATTATTCTCACATCCTCCCAGACAGAGCTCCAGGGCGAGTTATGTCAGTGCCAACAACCGCACCACATTTATATCAAAAATTAAGCTTCATGTTAGGTTCAGCAAAATTGTAAATTTAGTCTTAAGACCACATTCGTGATATAAAGACATTCTTTGTAAACGGTACTTAGTCTTTAAATCACTAAAAACGTTATTCGTGCGCTCGATTGGTTTGTGACCGTAACGTAATGGTTAACGTGAACAAATCAGTCGTTATGGTAATTTTTAGAATACGTGTTCAATGCACTCTACATGTAGGTGAAGTAATTATCAATTATCTCGTGGTGTTTTTCACGACTGATGTGAAGAGTAATTCTTAGCTCTCCTGTGGGATAGGGTCAGGTTAAGTCGGGATAGGATAAGAAAAACGACAGAACGCAAGGCACTCCATCTACTTCACCGAATGGAAAAGCTGAGCATCGATGGTTTTGACGCGTGACACGAATGTTCCAGCATCACATCTGGCGGGGCGTGCCTCAAATGTCGATCCATCAGGAAGTCGAACGATCCATCAGCCCCAGGACAAGGTGGTTGGACAAATTTCGGAGTGATAGGGCGCATATGTATAAGTGAGGCAAACTGTACTGAGTATGTGTTATTGAAATTTTAGAGGACGAGATTTTAACGTGAGTCGCAGAGTTCCCAAACTGAATCATATCACCGAAGAAAATCGAATGGGTGATCATCACGTATGGAGCAGTTGGTTGAGTGTCTGCCCTTTGACATAGGGATCCCAGATTCCAATCCTAGGGAAAGCAAGGTTTAGTACGCTTTATCTGAATTTCCAATCGGGTTCAATCAGCAGTAGGATCACATTAACGGCACTGGGTATCACAATGGACCAACGACGGTCTTAGTGTGATCTCAATTTCGCTGGCAGATCAAAAACCTAACCTATTCCAGTCGCTCGCGTCGCTAAAAAGTGTTAAACATTTTTTTTCAGGGTTTAGCAGCTCACGCGAGTTTTTTACTCCGTTAAGGATACCTCAACGACTGTCAGGCACGCGCATGCAGCTAGTTTAACTTGGATTTTCATCGGAAAAAAATCATTTCACAATGATCATATCCATACTTTTTACAAAATTGTCGATATTCTACATAAGATACATTTTATTGGATAAAAGTAAATGAAAAAGAAAAAAAACATGAAAATTCCGCATTTGCAATCAACAATGCTTCAGGAAATTTAACGATGCTCAAATGTTTAAGGTTTACGTATTAAACTAATATTTGACGTTTTCAGTGATGCATTTGCGTTTCTGAAGGTAATGATGAAAAGGATATACTGTATCGTCGGCGATGTGTTTCTGAATTCGCAAGCGCAAGACCTAAAGCGATGGTCCACGGATCTAAACATCATCCAGGACATGCAATATGGGTTCAAGGAAAAAAAATAGAAGCTACATCCGCTAATGAAGCATCACTAAGATTGTGCGATAACGCTCTTGCTGCGAATGACGTGATACCACCATCACCAAATCTGCCTGCATTCTTACCCGGCCAACAATGAGTTTCGCGAATGCACAGCCCAAAAACCCAGACAAACCAAAGCCTGCAGCAGCTAAAAACTCGACCAGGCCACAGCCAAGGACATCGAACAACAACAGCAAGCCCGGACAGCCCAACCTAAACCTGAACGAGGTCCAGGGAGTGTTCGGTGCAGACCTTTCCACACTCATTGGCAACGCTCGCAGTGCTATCCCAACGGGATACAAGAATGTGAGCGAGACCCAAAAGTCCGTGGCACTGGCCACGTTTATCTTTGCAATATGCAACGTCTAAACCGACTGTATATTATTGCGTACAACGTCAACTCAGTACGCGTCTTAGTGAGACGAACAGCACTCAGTCTATTCTTAAAGCCTAATAAACCTGACATCGTATTAATTAGCGAAACATGTCTCACTAAGAGAGATAAGGTACAGTATAAAGATTTGTATATTTTCAGATCCGACAGCGCCGAAAGGAAGCGGGGTACAGCCGTCCTCATCAGGAAGACCATCAGCTGAACTATAGTTATATTTCCTGAGCTGAGATCATTTGACGCGACAGCAGTCGAGATCCAGGTGACTCTCGCGGAGGTTTACGGCCACAACGGAAGCACCGCGACCATGCAACACGACCTAGAAGCACTAAGTGCACTTATTTCAAGGCAGTATGCCTGGAATAATAGGTATGGAATAATAGGTCGAGACATCCAATGTGGCCATCCAATCCAATACATCAAATGTGGGAGGACACGGAAGTTGACTAGCAGGGTAGCACTAAATCGTCAAATGGCTGGATGATAATGCCCATATGCCGACTGGGGAATATTCAAATACCATCACCGACAAGGAATCTCAACAACACAAAGATTGATGATGCTATTGGAGAACTGGAGCAGACTATAAACGGTGCATTGGACCTACAGAAAAGACCAAGAACGTGCAAAGACAACTAAAGTAAGTTACCACCAAAATACAAAACCTCTATCTCTACATGCAAAGTTTAAGAAAGAGACTGCCGCGAATATACCACCGTAACTGGAACACTCAACGCGGTGATTATCAAACCGTTCTCAGCGAACTAAACTGCACGAAAATAATGCTCTAGAATGTAGTATACCACCCAACAACACCCAGCTGGAAAACAAGCTGCGGCAAGTAAGGCCAAGACCTGATACGCTCCGACAGATACTTCAGATCATCGGTAAGAGGAAGAGCTTACCAGAAACTCTTACCATAAGTGAAGTGGACGCAAGCACTCCAGCAAGATGCTTCGAAGGCAATTTTAAACCATTGTCACCCGATGACGCGGAAATTGTCACAGTGGTGAGCAATTACGTCTTCACCGGTGAAAAAGCCATCTACACCAATCCTCATCTTCAGCGAGGACAATCTAACTGATGAACTGGTAGAAAATGAAGAGCTGACTGAACAATTGCACCAACAATTACTACTTTTCTAGCGGGTGGAAAGTCGCAAACATGTTTCTTCTTCTTATTCTTGATTGGCGCTACAGTCCGGGGTGGACCTGGGCCTCAACCAACATGCCTCTCCAGCCAGCACGATCTTTCGCCAGCTGCCTCCAGTAGCGCACACCAAGTTTGTTGAGGTCCTTTTCAACTTGCGTGCGCCATCTAGTGCGAGGACGTCCTCTGTTGCGCTGTCCCAATGGCTCGGTGTCGAAGACTCTTCGGGCCGGAGCTGTGGTGACCATCCGCTCTACATGACCTAGCCATCTTAAGCGTTGGATCCGAGGACGCTTAACTAGGTGCATGCCGCTGTACAGCCCGTATAGTTCGTGTTTCAAACTTCTCCTCCAAACGCCATCAACGCAAACAGGACCAAAGATCGTACGCAGAACTTTTCTCTCAAAACAACCAAGAGCTTCTTCATCCGCTTTCAATAGCGTCCATGTCTCTGCGCCATAGAGCAGGACTGGGATGATCAGGGTTTTATACAAGGTCAATTTGGTGTTTCGAGAGATGGCTCTGTTACTCAATTGCCTCTTGAGCCCAAAGAAACAGCGATTGGCAAGAGTAATTCTGCTTTTGATCTTGCTACTGGTGTTGTTGTCCCTATTTACTCAAAGTTTCTGCTGCCCAATATGACGCTCTGTCCGAGACGTCGATGTTGTGCGTCCTTCCGTGATGACAGCATGTACTTTGTTTTGCCCTGGTTTACCGCTAGACCCATTTTAGCCGCTTCCGCTTCAATACTAGCAAACGCCTCATTGACGGCTCGCTGTGTTCGGCCAATCACGTCAATGTCGTCCGCGTAAGCAAGCAGTTGAACGGACTTTTGGAAGATCGTGCCTCGGGTGTTTACGTTTGAGTTTCGCACGATCTTCTCAAGTATGATGTTAAAGAAGTCACATGACAGCGTGTCGCCTTGCCTAAAACCTTTTTTGACATTGAAGGTCTCGGTGAGTTCGTTACCGACCTTGATGGAGCAGCGAGAGTTCTCCATCGTCATCCTGCACAACCTGATGAGTTTGGCAGGAATGTCAAAACCATACATGGCGCTGTATAGCTCGTCTCTATGCACGCTGTCATATGCGGCCTTGAAATCGACAAATAGTGTCGATCTGCATCTCTTGAGTCTTTTCCAGGATCTGCCGTAATGTGAAAATTTGATCGATAGTGGACTTTCCTGGCCTGAAACCGCACTGATAAGGACCTATCAGGTTGTTGACAAATGGTTTCAGGCGTTCACACAGAACGGCAGAGAGTATCTTATAAGCGATGTTAAGGAGGCTGATACCTCTATAGTTGGCGCAGTCAAAGGGGTCTCCTTTCTTGTGGACTGGACAAACGACGCTGAGATTCCACTCATCGGGCATGCTTTCCTCCGACCATATCTTACAGATGAGCTGGTGCATGCGCCCAACCAGGTCATCTCCAGCTGCCTTAAACAGTTCCGCGGACAATCCGTCCGCTCCAGCAGCCTTGTTCGACTTCATTCTAGAAATCGCTTTCTTGACTTCGTCTAGGTCGGGGGGACGGAATTCGTGTTCATCATCGTCCAAATTGAGTGAAACATTCTGCCTGACAGCGGAATTTGTGTCGTCATCGCCGTTTAACAGTCTACAGAAATGATTTTTCCAAATTCTCAGCATCAACTGCGATTCTACTACTAGTTGTCCATTTTCGTCCCTGCAGGCTTCGGTCCGAGGTCTATATCTTCCTGATACTTGCCTTACCTTTTGGTAAAACTTTCGGACCTCCTTCCTGTCGTAACACCTCTCCATCTCCACGACCGCGCGCTTCTCATGCTCTTTCTTTTTTCTTCTGAGAAGCCGGTGCTCTTCCCTTCTCTTCTGTTAGTAGAGCTCACGAACAGCTCTCGTTGTTCGATGCAGCGTTGCCTTGTAGGCCTCCTGCTTGGCTGCATGTACCTGCCTGCACTCGTCGTCAAACCATGGGTTCCTTATGGGTGGTGTCGTGAAACCCAGCACATCAGTGGCAGCTTCTTTGATGGCTTTTTGACAACGTTTCCATTCTTCTTCTATTGAATGTGCAGGCAGCGTCGAACTTTCAGAGAGTTTCAGGGAGACTCGGTCGGCAAAGTTCCTAGCGGTCGATTGCGATTGTAGCTTTCCGACGTCAAACCGTAGTGTTCTTTCTCGACTCCGTACTTCTCTCGATATCCTCATCCTTACCTTGGCTACAACAAGGAAATGGTCCGAGTCGATGTTGGCTCCTCGGAACGTGCGGACATCGAGAATATTGGAGGAGTGTCTGACGTCGATCGCAACGTGATCAATCTGGTTGACGGTTGATTGATCAGGAGACCGCCAGGTCCCCTTATGGATGTTGAGGTGTGGGAACCGCGTGCTCATCACAGAGAGGTTACTCCCCGAGGCGAAATCTACCAGCCTGAGTCCGTTTCCGGATGTGTTGTCGTGCAGGCTGTGTTTTCCGATGACTCTAGCAAAGATTTCTTCCTTGCCCAGCTGTGCGTTGAAATCTCCTAGAACGATCTTGGTGTCATAGCTGGGGCATCGATCGTATGTTCTTTCTAGGAGATCATAGAAGTCATCCTTGCTATCGTCATCCTTCTCCTCCGTCGGGGCGTGTGCGCAGATCATGATGCTGATGTTCCCGAATTTAGCCTTGATGCGGATTGTTATGAGGCGCTCGCTGATATAATCAAAGCTTAAGACTTTTTGCCTAAGTCTGCCTCGAACAACGAATCCGCATCCAAATAAGCGCTGCCTTCCCTCTTTGTAGCAATCACCGTAGTAGATGTCGCAGTTTCTCATCTTCCTTTTGCCCGGTCCATCCCATCGCATCTCCTGGATGGCGGTGACGTCTGCTTTGTAGCAGTCCAGAGCCTCCGCGAGTTCATCGGCTGCACGTGGTCTGTTCAGGGACCTCACATTCCACGTGCAGAACCGAAAATCATTGTCCTTTGATCGTTTGCTGGGGTCGTCAACTTTGAATCCGTCCATATCCGAGGCCTGTTGTCGGTTCGTAACCGTTGGTTTTTTTTATGTGGTGAGGGAGTTAACCTCACGCACAACCTACAACTGGTAGGCCAGGCCCATTATTTGACCCTCGGGCAGAGGGGGATCGCTGCATACATTGGTTCACCACACAACGGTTGTTGTGATGGCTATCCAAGGGCGCCACTAGGAGGCTGTATGTCAACTTGACTTATGGACAAGCAGGGATCGCGCTGGCATCCTACCAGGTTGGGTACAGTCAGCAACTTTGCCCTGTGTACATAAGCCCATGCCCCCCGCATGGGGGGCAATACCCAAAAATGAAACAGGCCTATACCGCTCTCGAGTAATATCAGCAAGATCCTGTGGCACCTGATAGCAATAAAACTAAAGCCACCGATCTAAACATCGTCCCGGATATGCAGTATGGACTGGATTAAAATGATCTACAGCTTCATTCAAGAAAGTTCTACGTCCAGGTTAAAGGCAGCCAGTCAACGGAGCGGAACATCAAAGCAGGTGTTGCTTAAGGATGAAAACTGGGATCATGGCTATATAACATCTTCACCACAGACCTCCAGCTCCAGCCGATACATATGATACATCAATGTCAGCACGACACAAAACCAGGGAATGAAGAAATATAACTACTACATCAATTGAGGTATCCGAATAAATGCAGAGAAATCGGTCCGGTAGATGCAGATCACTGGCAGAATGCCGGAACATCAGGATTGTGCTTCCCAGTGGCGCTACAATAATACCAACCGACAAGGTGAAGTATCTAGGTACATATTAACTTAACCGAGAAACTCAAATCCGGCTGATTTAGTTAGAAAACAATTCGCAAATGTTTACAACACGTTGTTTTTCAGCAGTTAAAGATCGATTTCATATTTGCTTTGTTTTTATTGTTTCGGTGATTTGAATTCCGCTGAGTTGATTTTTTTTTCAGTTCAAAAAAACAGCTTAAGTGAACATTTTTACTGAAAAATTAATGTCAGCTGCTTGATAGGAAACTGCACTACACAAATGGTTGTCGATAAGGAAAGTGAAAATCTAACGAATAGGTGAAGTAAAATTTAAATCCAATAGATTTCACGATAAGGGAAAATAATAATTAGGTAGATCCTTAATACATTTTTCCGTTTTAATGATTGCATTTACAAGTTATTACAAATAAAACTACATACAATTGATACAATTCTGTAACAAGGAAAAAATGTAGAAAAAACACATTTGCTTAATCATTCGTATTATTTTGTTGAAAAAAAAGACAGCTACGTAATAATGTTTGTAAAGTATTAAATGTTACAAATGCTTGGCACTATGATTACAATACATTTTAACTAAAAACTGTTATGGTCAAAACAAAAGTAGTAATTAAAACGTGTATCTCTGGTACCACAAGATAAGGCTATATTCGAGCTATAACCTGTACAATTTTTACAAAGTGACAAAGGGCTATATTTTTAGTAACATGTAAATAATGCATGACAGCTTCGACGCCGAAAAAATTTGACTTAGACAAAACATAGGTGCCGCGATTAAAGTCCACATAATTTAAAACTGTAATGGCACTATTACTTTAATATCTGAACTAGAAAATATGTATGGGGTACCAAGACCCCCTAGTTGCACTCATAGGATTTGGGTTTAAGTGCAAATGGGTGGCAGAATGGAACGTTTCATTACGGCCAGCGGCGTTGAAAACGAATCTTAATCTTATTTAATGATATTTACCCAGCATATAGTTCCGTACGTGATAATTGTCAACGCTTGCCAGTGATTGCGAAAGCATGGCATTTTATATAAAGCTTTTATTTTGGCCATACAATAAAATAGGGTAATATAGGGTAATAAAATGTTGAACTTTGTTCCTATAACTGAACTTCATTGCGTATAAATACTTAAAATGTGTACATTACATTTTATTGTTTCAATTATTTAACATAATTTTATTTTTTGAATTATTGATAACTAGATATCGGAATGACTAAGAATTGGAACGCAATTATAATTCCATATAATGGGGTATTTAGGGCAGAGGTAAAAAACGTGTTCACTACATGTATCAAAATTACAATTGTTTTTTGTTCCTTCCGTATTTAGAAGTTATACATTATTGTGGAGTTACATCCAAATATTTGTGTATAAAAGGACAATAAAAGAAAAATAAAACCCTAGAGGCTAGTGAATACTAATATTGTGGATGTATAGAAAAGAAGACATAAGTGCATGTGTTGCCATCTAATTAATCAACTCCACGTAATTAGCCGGGAACAGACCATAAGTTCCATCAGGACCAAGTCCTTGCCACCACCCTTCATCTATTTGATCGATGTGTGTGATGATGTCGCCCGGATCAAAAGTGATTTCTGATTCATCAGCTGAAAATATAAATTATGAACGAAAAACTAACTACTAACAAGCTCCGATATATCAAATTTTATACCAGCTTGGTAATCATACAGTGCTCTCGCTTTAAGTCCGTTATCAGTCAAGGCATCCTGACAGATCAAGTCGTCTTCGTTGACTATAACTGAAAAAATATGATAGTTATATACTCAATCACCAGGTTTATATTATTTTACTCTCATTCATTTGACTTAGAGTCCCATTCGCTGGAGAAGGTTCCTTCAGTTGTTGTTGGACGTGTTCGACAGTGGTAGTTACTGATGACTGTTGGACAATTGTAACTTCGTCGGGGGACTGCAGCGAATTTGACTTGCTATGTGGTGAACGTTTAATCGTTGAATATTGCTCTTCATTGTCCATATAATCTTCAGTCAAAGACTGAATCTCATCGTTTGCTATTGCAGTCACTTCTGGTTTCACTGGAGGCTCATCTTCAATAATTGTCGCTGATACTGGTGTATGTTCTGGCAATGGTGCAGGCGTTGCGGCTTTGTAATTTGATATACATGTAACGGGAGCACTTATTTCTGGCTGCTGTGGTGCAGCAGCTTGTTGATTATTAAGCGCACTTATCCGCTGTGCGATCGATGCACGCGCTGGCTTGGCTGGTGGTGCTGAGCTTAACCTGAAAAAAATGTGATTAAGGAACTTCAAAAAATAAAACTAAATGAAATGATATTAGTTAAATGAAATAATTATAAGATATTAGAAATAAATAATAAAATTAAAATTGGTGACCAACGGAGATATAAGGGATCTCATTGATTTTGATATTGCCACTGCGCACATTTGGAAAAAGGAAAGAGACGATCAAATACTCATGTTATCCTTACTTTGACTGTAATTGTCCTTCGCTTGTGTTTCTGGTGAAAATTGCTTTCGCTGCACCAACACGTGAGCCAATCAATTCCCTAGCTTCCAGGTTTCGTAGCTGACGCATTCGTTCAGCTTCAGTCATGCCCTGTGTAGGACTGTTCAAAGTTTTCTCTGGACTCAAAGGCTGCGGGGACCTTAAAGCAATAAATTCAAAATCATCAAAACAATTATATTCAAGCAACAAAACTCACGTTTTAATCGGTATATGTGCAGACTGTAATTTGGACTTGTTTACAACTTGTTTTTCTCTCTCCAAGTGTTCCTTTTCTTCTCTCGCTCTTTGCTCCTGCAGAAAAAAATATTAATTCCACCAGATTTACGGCAAAGAACACAAAGTACATCAAATTGTTAAAGTTTCTCATCTTATATTCAAGAAAAGCAAAATGTATCTACGAAGCACTCACATTTACCAGAGATGTGCGTATTCAATTACAAATTGTCCATCAGCCAATGAATTTTCAAAGCAGTTGTTACAAATTGAAGATAAAAAAGCGGATAGACAGCGAAACCGGGTTAATAAAGTTATGAACCAAGTTTTGTGATATTAACCAATTTTGGTTAATATTTGCACCTTGACTGAATTTTCTTGAGTAGGAGTAGTAAACATTTTATGTAACCCCACTTGCATTCAAAAATACAGCTTTTCAATATGTGGTGATAAAAAATGAGTCGTGACAATTTCTCACTTTGTCTCAGAGAATATGGGTAAATACCGGGTTTTCCAATTAGGGAAAACGTTCAGGCAAAATTATATTTGTAATAGGCATTATTATAAAACATGTTCGAAAAGAGAAGGAAAAGGAAAATACACACATATCGTGCATCCGTAGTCCAAAATAAAAAAAAATTATGTCACTAATCAGGAATTCAAAGTGTCAATACGGTTCTTCAAACTCTTGCTAAACTAAAACCAAAAAAATGTTGACGCATTATTACTCTCAAAAAATGTTCGCTGGAAGATAAATATCATTGGCGAGTTTTATATTCTAACAAAAATTTAAAAGCTGTCTCACTTATTGCCATGTAATGACAAAATGTATCAGCGGTTATGCTTCACAAGTATGTATATTAGCTTCAACCCCGAATATAGAGTTTACAGAGGAAGATGACACTCCCCTGACAGTTTTACGAAACCAAGAACAGATAGTGGTAGTACCAAACACGTTGTCTTTTGTCAAAAGTAGTTTCCCCGAGGATAGAATCACATGCAAAGGTTTGTGTGAACAATTATACTTCTTTGTTCTCCATCCATCAACCAAACACTTCCCACGAAGTTCCACACCAATTAATGTAAAGGCAGAATTCATTGGTTGAACAAGCACGGTTTCATGAAGACAATGAAGTGTCTAAGCGATGTGGGTACATTACCCAAGATCAAGAATCGGTTGAAGAGGCTTTGCATTCATGCTATGCTATGCTATCCAACTATGAGTTGGGTAATTATTTAAAAACAATACCCAGTGCATACAGTGAGTATAATTGGAGCTTTCATATTTCGAAAATGCAATTTGTCCCATTTGTTAAATCGAAATATCTCGAATTGCTCCTATCGTATCTCCGAAGTTGAATTACTCTCAAGTTTCTGGGACGTTGAGCAATTATGGAAAAAACGATCCTTAGCAATATTTTTAAAGACTATAAAAGTAAAACTCCAGCAGTCAAGGCGAATATTTTGGAAGAGGAAGCGGTGGAAAGCTGAACGCATCTCTGAAAGAAGTAAATATACATTTTAAAATAGTGGAAATGCGTCCTCAAAATAAAAGTCAATGGCGGTTCCCTTGTATAGTGCCTATTTATTTTATAACTACGCTAAAATCGTTATATGCTTTCTGATGATTTCAAGGCATGGTTTGGATTAACGCAAAATAATTTCATAAGTGGCTCCAGGTGATGCGTATCCCTTTTGAATTCTACAAGAATAGCTCTTCTGAATCTCGCTGCAAGAGAATTGAATAGAATTTTTGATACAGCTATTATTCCAGGAAACTTTAAAAGGTGGATAATCGTTCAACTGCTTGAAAAAGCGATCTCCCTCCTAACTACGGAAGCAACTCTACTTCAAAAACCAGTTACTAACTACTATGCTATCATTTTTAACAGGCATATACATATAATAAACAACGGGATTTTAAATAAATACCAAGCGGAGTTCAGTTCAACTCTCGATCACATTATTACACTTACAAACTTTGCGGCGATTTAGTATCGGAAGTTCAGAGTTTTTTTTTTTTTTCAGAATTCAGGGTTTGGTTTATTCAGTAGCAGAAATTACAAAGATATAATAACAAATGAGTGTTTAGAGAATTAGGTTGTTCCTTTACAACTAAAAATAACAGTTATTATATAATACAATTTAAGTAATTACAAAAATTTCAAGAGGAAAGCTACGGACAAAACCTCCTATTTATAACACTTAAAACTAAAGTATTGCCACAGTCCCTTGTATGTATTATTTTTACAATAGATGTTATAGACACATCAAGTATTAAGTATTGGTTAGATTAATTATAAGTTCATTACTGGAGTGCAAACAGCTACGAAGGAATTTTTCATAATATTCATTAATTTTTGTGGATATTAAGTTAACATTGCACTTGCCATGTAGGCGTTTGGTGGGATAGTCCCTAGGTAAGCCCAGCATAATTTTTAAAACTTTATTTTGGCAGCGTTGCAATTTGTTTATGTGTGTTTTGGCACTGTTGTGCCAAACAGGAGCACCATAGAGTAAAAAAGATGGGAAAATAGTTTTGAAGAGTATAAGCTTGTTTTTAGAGTTAAGCTGTGAACTTCTACAGATGAAAGGATATAGGATTCTAACAATTTTGTTAATATTGTCGATAGTTTTTGATATATGGTGCCTGAACGTAAGCCTGCTATCTAGGATTATGCCCAGATACTTACCGCTGTCTGACCATTGAATCTCCGCAGAATCTAATTTTAAATTTGTATCGGGCAGAAAACACGATTTCCTGCGATTGGTAAACCATACCGCTTGTGTTTTCCCCGGATTTAATTTAATTTTCCATTTCTTTAAATGTTGACCAACTATATTAAGTGAATTTTGCAATCGATTGAATACGTCTTGGAA
Organism: Eristalis arbustorum; assembly: GCA_916610145.1. Taxonomy (NCBI): domain Eukaryota; kingdom Metazoa; phylum Arthropoda; class Insecta; order Diptera; family Syrphidae; genus Eristalis; species Eristalis arbustorum. The sequence continues at coordinate 55,663,794 of OU744318.1, forward strand.
ATATACACCGAAAGAGAATATAGCTGTGTCATCAGCAAACATAGCAAGCTCAACGTTTTCTCCCAGATTTGGGATATCTGCAAGAAAGAGATTGAATAAAGTTGGGGCTAGGACAGATCCTTGAGGAACGCCGAATAGTATTTCCTGCTCCAACGAGCAAATATTTCCTATGTAAACAGAGAAATTTCTATTTCTTTTAAAGTCTTGAATGATTTTGATGAGAGCAACTGGAAAGTTGAGGCGATATATTTTATGAATTAATGCATCATGCCATACTGTGTCGAATGCTTTTTCAACGTCTAGCAGTATAAGACCCGTCGACTCTTTAGCTACACGTTTATGTAAAATATGTCTTTTGACTCTAAAGACTTGATGTGAGGTTGTGTGACCGCTTCTGAAACCAAATTGATACGCAGGAAAGGATATCGCTTTCAGTAATGTGAAGATCTAGCTTCTCTTTGATAATCTTTTCTAAGATTTTGCCTAGTGAACTGAGTAAGCTAATAGGACGATAGTTGGATGGATTGTCCTTCGGTTTGTTTGGTTTAGAGATGGGGATTTCTTTAGCAAATTTCCAGATAAGTTATAAGTTAATAAATAATAAATAATAAATAATAAATAAATATAAGTTATAAATTAGAGTAAGGTAAACGATACCTTTATTAGGGAGGTTTTTAACTAGACGGTTGCTGATATTTTCTAGCCCTGGCGATTTATTTCTTTCAAACTTCAAATTATCGACTTAACATACCGCGGGTCAACGAAAAATGTTTTGTTTAGTACATAGGAGATGTTTTTGATTTCTGACAAGGACTCTTGTACTTCTCTATCAGTTGCGAAGTCGCTAAGGTGGAAAGATGACAGATGATTGCTACTAAAAGTTGAGGCAAAGCAATCAGCTTTTTCTTGTGCTGTCAGATAGAATTTGTTGTTTATTTTAAGTGGGGGGATATTATAACATTTCTTTTTTATTACCTTTGTTATTTTCCAAAATTCCGGACTTACTGTCTTGAAGGATGATAAAAGAGTGTTCCATCTGTCATTTCTAAATTTTGAAATTTCGTCTCTAATCATTATGTTTAAATGTTTGACATTTACTGCAAAACAAGCTAGTCTATGACGAATCCATTTCCTTCTTTGAACGTTTCTTAGTTTAATCAAATACTGGATATACGCCGGAAGAACGGTTTTTTGGATATCAACATTTCGTTTCCTAGGCACTGAAGCGTCAGCAGCTCGTTTAGTGGTAGACACCAAATTGTTGACTAGATAATCAACTTGAACTGGAGAATTGACTTGAGAAAAATGAAGATTGAGGTTTAAGTCTTTGTTGACAGCATTTTTATAGGTAATCCAATTTGCCTTGGAATAGTTATAATGAAATAGGTTTGTCTTAAGGCTCCCAGAATTTATTTGGATGACTACTGGTAGGTGGTCTGAACCTAAGTTGTTCAATGTCTGAGGATTCGAGCAGAGACTGCCAATGTTGGTAATAAAGAGGTCCAATGTCCTCGATGCATTTGATTCCAAGATCATTAAGTTCATTTTTAAGTTCAGATACTGGATGTAAATCTAGACCGGACAAAACTACTTTAAATGGTCTCAAGTCTTTACGTTCATGCGTGAAGAATTGCAAATTAAGTTTTGAAAGTTCACTTTTAACTTTTTCAAACGACTGGAGCGATTGGCAGGCAATTTTTTGTACTAACGAGATATTTTATTTTTAAGTAAATAGTCTTCAATGCTTAGTTTTTTTAGATTTCACGTAACATTTTACTGTTTGTTTTTAACACTGTGATAAGTGGCACAATTTGTTTTGATTTGGGGTTTGAAATTTCACTAACTTTAGCTATTTCATCCGCGTCTAGATCATTGTCTAAATCGAGACATTGGTAAAAAACCGTGGAATTCATTTTGGTCAATTTAGGCACTTTCAAACTACCAGCCGAATTATTTAGCGAGGAGAGGAACACGTCCTTTCCTGAGTCAGTTCTTAGACGTTTAGTGGAAATGTTTTCAGATTTAATAGAGAACACGACCAATTAGTACGACGACTACCGAGCGAATGATAGTATCGGAAGAATTTGGAACACAAAATGGTATATTGCGGGGAAAACATTGAAATAGTGAAAGAGTATAAATATTTAGACGTGATAATTGCATGCATGCAATTTGAAAACAGGGGGCATGGGCTTGTGTATGTACGCATGGCAAAGTTGCTGACTGCACCCAAACTGATAGGATGCCAGTGCGATGCCTTCTTGTGTGTAAGTCAAGTTGACATGCAGCCTTCACGTGGCGCCCTTGGATAGCCATCACAACAACCGTTGTGTGGTGAACTAATGTATGCAGCGATCTCAATCTGCCCGAGGGTGAAATAATGGGCCTGGCCTACCAGTTGTAGGTTGTGCGTGAGGTTAACTCCCTCACCACGTAAACAAACCATGGTTACACAACATGGCTCGGATATGGACGGATTCATAGTTGACGACCCCAGCAAACGATTAAAGAACAATGATTTTCGGTTCTGCATGTGGACGTGCAGCAGATGTGTCTACGGTGATTACTACAAGGAGGGAGGGCGCTTATTTGGATGCAGACTCTTTGGTCGAGGTAGACTTAGGCAAAAAGCCTTAAGCTTTACGTATATTAGCGAGCGCCTCATAACAATCCACATCAAGTCTAAATTCGGACACATCAGCCTGATTTGCCCACACGCCCCGGCGGAGGAGAAGGATGACAATAGCAAGAATAATTTCTACGATCTCTTAGAAAGAATATACGACCGATGCCCCAGCTATGACCTCAAGATCGTTCTAGGAGATTTCAACGTACAGCTAGGCAAGGAAGAAATCTTTGCTAGTCATTGGAAAACATTGTCTGCACGACAACACATCTGGAAACGCACTCAGACTGGTGGATTTCAACTCAGGGTGTAACCTCTCTGTGATGAGCAAGAATTATGTATTTTGGTATTCTTAAGAAACAAAAAAAAATAGAAGAATAACACAAGTAGATACTTTAGAAAAACTGTTCATTAATTTCTTTTAGAAGTCCTGTCCCAAGCTTGACGTAAAACTTATCAAATATCTATTATTTCTCATTGCTTACTCAGGTGTTCCTCACACTGAGTTCATTTCCCCGACCAGACTGAGTCGAGAACGGTGTAGGTTTTCAACAAAATTGATGACATCAGGACAGTTTGTCTGAAGTGTCAAATGAACACGGTTTCCTTCCAACTTCGGATTTGTGTGGACTGTGAAGTGTGGGAACGTAACTCACGCGGTTCCCACACCTCAACATCTTTTTGAGAAGGACTTCATCAACATCATACTTGAGAAGATCGTGCGAAACTCAAACGTAAACACCCGAGGCACGATCTTCCAAAAGTCCGTTCAACTGCTTGCATAAGTCGGCGACATTGACGCGATTGGACGAACACAGCGAGCCGTCAATCAGACGTTTGCTGGCATTGAACCGGAAGCGGCTAAAATGGGTTAAGCGATAAACCATGACGAAACAAAGTACATGCTGTCATCACGAAAGGACGCACAACATCGACGTCTCTGACAGAGCGTCATATTGGACAGCAGAAAATTTGAGGTTGTCAAGGACTTCGTCTACCTAGGCTCTGGGGTAAATAGGGACAACAACACCAGTAGCAAGATCAAAAGCAGAATTACTCTTGCCAATCGCTGCTTCTTTGGGCTGAAGAGGCAATTGAGTAGCAGAAACACAAAGCACATTACATCATCCCTGTCCTGCTCTGTGGCGCAGAGACATGGACGATCCCGTTTGCGTTGATGGCGTCTAGAGGAGAAGATTCAACCACGAACTGTATGGGCTGTACAGCGACATGGACCTAGTTAAGTGTCTTCGGATCTAACGCTTAAGATGGCTAGGTCATGTAGAGCCGATGGACACAGCTCCGGCCCGAACAGCCCGAGTCCGAGCCATTGAGACAGCGCAAAGACTTCAACAGTGAAAAAGGACCTCAACAAACTTAATGTGCGCAGCTAGAGGCAGTTGGCGTAAAATCGTGATGGCTGGAGAGGCATGTTGGTTGATGCCCAGGTCCACCTCGGACTGTATCGCCAATCAAAGATGAAATAGAAGAAGTTTGAAAAAAAACATTTCCTATGTTAATTAACAGCAGCTAAATGATCATTTCATTAGTTTGTGGGGAGGAGTTGACGACAAACTAAGAAGTAAGTGGGCAAGTACACCGGTGGGGACGTAATTTGGACTTTGGTTTTGGTTTCAGGGTTCTCTCGTCTCATTGAGGTGGAACAAAAGAGATTTCTCCAACTACAGAGGTATATCCTAGTCTCCCCATTAAAGTCTAAAGTCTACTCTAAGGTGTTAGAGGCGCGCTCATAGGCTGTAATGGAATACAAGATGGGGATGAACAGTGCGACTTTCATCCGAGCAAGTTATACTACCGAGTGCCTCGAGATAAACTCTGGAGTGTTCTGCAGGATATTGATGGTCGCTTTTGAGGCCCATTCAGTCGCTATACACAAACGACACTCCGAAACTCAATGGGAGTCCGATCATGACATACGTGTTAAAGAGTATTAGTTCACGCTGTTGTAATTGTAAACCATTAGTTATGTCATTATACAAGGGATCGCAAATGCACTGGAACGATGAAAATAGAATTCGTTCTGCTTTTATTCTTTAAAGCGTTAAGGCGTATTATTCTAATAGAATTTAATGGATTATGAAATAGACAAACATACACCTATACATCTACGTCATAACTAAACTCAAAACATATAAATCTATACAATATATTCACTATGGCCGATTAAGAGATTAATGCATTTTATAAATGTTATGTAGTTATATTTGATTTTCTTGCACCGAACTTACCTTCTCCAGCTTCAGTAACTCCAGTCTTTTTTGTTCCTTTTCTGCTTCTATACGATGTCGTTCTTCCTCTTCCTCCTTCTTCCAGAAATTCTGCATGACTGTTGCATTTAATTCTTTAGTCGGAATTACTCGAGTATAATTGGTCCCAACAGGAGTTTTCTGCTCTTCAACCACTGTTCGTGGTTCCTTGAAACTATACGTGGAACTAGCTAATTTTTTAAGTATTCGTTCCTCATCCATATCGTCTTCATTGCGTGCGCTTATTGTCAAATGTGCCCCACATAGAAGTTTCGAAACATCATGGATGTGGTTGGCGCAAGCTCCTTTTCGGTTTACAGGTGCACCTTCGCCCTAAAAATGTTATGTAACTCATCTGAAGAACAGTTAAAATTTAAATCAAGAAAATAAAAATAAAACACAAAAATTCTCAGAGGACAAGCAAAATTCGAAGAGATGAATTGAAAAACTGCAAAGATCAAAGCCTAGTGAAAAAAATGTTGACAACTTTCAAAAGCTGTTTCGCTTAAAAATGAAAGAAGTCGAAAAATGTCTGTCATCCCATCTGGAGATTGTCAGTGCTAAATTGAACATCATCGAACAGCAGCAACAACGCCGAGAGAGGGTTTACTTCTGCTATACACATAAACTGATGCTCTGGAGCGAATGAAGTTCTCAGCTGATGCTGTCCTCGTTGGTGTTCCTGAATGCATTGATGAAAATCTCACCCACCTCTACAATCAGCTGTGTTTCTTCATTGCGGTCAAACCTCCATAACTCAGAAGTATTTTTCACATAAAGCCAAGAATACGTTAAAATAGCGGTTTTCCCACTCCGATAATCGTGCAATGTCACTTAAATGATAGCCGGTAAGTGTTTGTAAATTCTCTCACTGACATTATTTGTGTTTCTGAAACATGGTTGTCACCCGACAATAGTGAGCAATATTATAATTTTTTTGGTTATATGCTGTACCGATCAGATAGAACAGAACGCTCCGGGGGTGGGAAAGCAGTCTTCGTGCGGTAATCACTGGGTTCTAAAATGATCCATCAATAAGGTAATCAGTGTAAGTGTCGACCTCCACACATTTCTCTGAGCATTCCTGTACACTGTTATGTCTTTTTTGTTGTTGAACTGATTTAGTCAGTTCTCGGCACCTGACTTTTCTAAACACGTCTTGGATTACCTATCACTTAACTTCAACTATTTTTCTAATAATTTCATCCATAAGTTTAGGGATTTCAAAAGTCTGAGGCCTGAAGATATGTAATCCGACGTAAATAGAGTTGCCTGGAATCAAATTTATCGCATGCAGTCTGTTCATGAACAGGTAGCCTTTTATAACAAGTGATTGCTATATGACAAGCAAGTCCTTTTAAAAACCAAACCTTGCAAATCTCTCTCCCTCCTAGTGGTTGAATTCGAAAATTCTACGACTCATGCAAAAATGTAATTCCGAATTTCTAAAAAATATCGACCTGACTTCCTACTGGTACTGTCTGCTTTATATATAGAAGAAAAAGCAGAGCATGAGAAACGCTAGATAGAGAAAATTGAGAGGTGCTACTGCATGAAGAACGTACGAAAATTCTTAAACAGATAAGAAAAACGAATCAAACTGGACTGAGCAGAAGCCTGAAAGGACAAAGACGGAAATATAGTATAAGAAGAATTTCGCTCTTCCGACCTAAGAAGTTACGGCAGGAATTGCCCAACTGAAGTACAACACAGCAGATGGTGCTGATGGACTGCCTGCCGAACTCTTCAAACCAGCTGGCGATGATTTGGAAATGTGCATACACCAACTCACATGCTTTCTACAAAAAAAGTCTATCAAAACCGATATCTGAGACATCTTTTACAATAGACAGATACAGCTCCGATTTAGTAAGACAACCCTAGACAATCCATGTGTCTATGGACTTAGGCGACAATTGAAAAATTAAGCCTTGTCTCGGAAAACCCAGACCTTGATAGTCTCTGTCTTGTTGTATGGCGCAGGAGCATGGACAATGTCAAATGAGGATGAAGAGAGCTTGGTCGTTTCGAAAGAAAAATCCTTCGAATCATATTCGGTCTCATTTGCGAAAAAGTGATAGACGAACTCTATGAGTGTGTGGCCTTGTCGCATTCGATTGTCTCGACTCAGATGGCTAGGTCATATCGAGAGAATGGACACTAACGCTGCGGCTAGGAAAACCTTCGAGACCAATCCTGAGGGACAACGCGGTAGTGACGTAACGTCTTAGAAAGAGATCTTAATCAGCTGGGTGTACGACACTGGAGACGCCTAACCCAAGGATTGCGATAATTCGAGACGATTGCTGATTGAGGCTCAGGTCAAAAGAATATAGCACATGTACCATTACATCAGTTTACAAAAAAGTACAGTACGAAAAACAATACGAAACACTACGGAAGTCTGTTTCCTGTTTCCTGTTTCCTGACAAATGTGTTTTGTGTCAAATGTGCGCTCTCTCCAGAGAGTAAAAAATTCCCCCACCCTGCTTATTTGAACCCAAGAAATTTCTGTGGGTAGTTTGTTAGTTTTCTGTCAAATCAATTAATGTGTCAAAAACTCGATTTTTGTTTTTGGCGATTCTTGAAGCGTTTCGAAATAGTATACCTTTTTTGTTATTTTTTGAATTATAATTTTGTGAGAAAAAAAAACAAATAAAGTTCCAAGAACCTCCTGTTTATTTAAATTTACAAGCTTTGCTGTAACGTATGACATATGACACTCTCCAACATGAAAAACGCAAAAAGCTTCGAAGAAACTTACATATATGATTGGCGAATTGCGAACTATCAGAAACAACCTCTTTCCAGCAAATATGAACAATAAGTGTATTACTTGGTATGCAAGAAGATAGGCACTGAATTATTGAGTTTTTTCATCGACAAAAATCTCAACAAAAGTTAATTTAAGTATAATAATTAATAATTTAAGAGTTTTTCTTAGCAAATCAATCATTCTCTTTGCGAACTGTCAAGCTGAAATCGTAATACAAACGGGCAAACACAGCTTCCCAAACTGCAATTGGTTTTCTGAAGCACAAGAATATTGTCTTATAATTTATCAGGCTTAGGATTATTCATTGATTTTTATCTTTTTCGATTTTTTTATTTGAAACTTTACAACGAAAAATAAAACTACAATAAAAAAATTTCAGGAATGGTTTAGGTATCGGTTGCGAATTTAGAACGGTGGAACAGCTTATATATTTAAGATAGATAGTTTAGCTTAGATTATATATAAAAGAATTATAAAAGATTTACCCAGTCAAACCATAAACGTAACGATCACTAAGAAGTGTGCTAGTAACTAGAAACTGGGGGGCATGGGCTTATGTACACAGGGCAAAGTTGCTGACTGCACCCAACCTGGTAGGATGCCAGCGCGATCCCTGTTTGTGCATAAGTCAAGTTGACATACAGCCTCCTCGTGGCGCCCCTGGATAGCCATCACAACAACCGTTGTGTGGTGAACTAATGTATGCAGCGATCCCCCTCTGCCCGAGGGTCAAATAATGGGCCTGGCCTACCAGTTGTAGGTTGTGCGTGAGGTTAACTCCCTCACCACATAAAAAAAACCAACGGTTACGAACCGACAACAGGCCTCGGATATGGACGGATTCAAAGTTGACGACCCCAGCAAACGATCAAAGGACAATGATTTTCGGTTCTGCACGTGGAATGTGAGGTCCCTGAACAGACCACGTGCAGCCGATGAACTCGCGGAGGCCCTAGACTGCTACAAAGCAGATGTCACCGCCATCCAGGAGATGCGATGGGATGGGCCGGGCAAAAGGAAGATGAGAAACTGCGACATCTACTACGGTGATTGCTACAAAGAGGGAAGGCAGCGCTTATTTGGATGCGGATTCGTTGTTCGAGGCAGACTTAGGCAAAAAGTCTTAAGCTTTGATTATATCAGCGAGCGCCTCATAACAATCCGCATCAAGGCTAAATTCGGGAACATCAGCCTGATTTGCGCACACGCCCCGACGGAGGAGAAGGATGACGATAGCAAGGATGACTTCTATGATCTCCTAGAAAGAACATACGATCGATGCCCCAGCTATGACACCAAGATCGTTCTAGGAGATTTCAACGCACAGCACAGAAACCCTTTGTCAACAACCTGATAGGTCCTTATCAGTGCGGTTTCAGGCCAGGAAAGTCCACAATAGACCAAATATTTACACTCCGGCAGATCCTGGAAAAGACTCAAGAGATGCAGATCGACACCCACCACCTATTTGTCGATTTCAAGGCCGCATATGACAGCGTGCATAGAGACGAGCTATACAGCGCCATGTCTAGTTTTGACATTCCTGCCAAACTCGTCAGGCTGTGCAGGATGACGATGGAGAACTCTCGCTGCTCCATCAAGGTCGGTAACGAACTCACCGAGACCTTCAATGTCAAAAAAGGTTTTAGGCAAGGCGACACGCTGTCATGTGACTTCTTTAACATCATACTTGAGAAGATCGTGCGAAACTCTAACGTCAACACCCGAGGCACGATCTTCCAAAAGTCCGTTCAACTGCTTGCATACGCGGACGACATTGACGTGATTGGACGAACACAGCGAGCCGTCAATGAGGCGTTTGCTGGCATTGAAGCGGAAGCGGCTAAAATGGGTCTAGTGGTAAACCAGGGCAAAACAAAGTACATGCTGTCATCACGAAAGGACGCACAACACCGACGTCTCGCACAGAGCGTCATATTGGGCAGCAGAAACTTTGAGGTAGTCAAGGACTTCGTCTACCTAGGCTCCGGAGTAAATAGGGACAACAACACCAGTACCGAGATCAAGCGCAGAATTACTCTTGCCAATCGCTGTTTCTTTGGGCTCAAGAGGCAATTGAGTAACAGAGCCATCTCTCGAAACACCAAATTGACCTTGTATAAAACCCTGATCATCCCAGTCCTGCTCTATGGCGCAGAGACATGGACGCTATTGAAAGCGGATGAAGAAGCTCTTGGTTGTTTTGAGAGAAAAGTTCTGCGTACGATCTTTGGTCCTGTTTGCGTTGATGGCGTTTGGAGGAGAAGGTTCAACCACGAACTATACGGGCTGTACAGCGGCATGCACCTAGTTAAGCGTCTTCGGATCCAACGCTTAAGATGGCTAGGTCATGTAGAGCGGATGGACACCACAGCTCCGGCCCGAAGAGTCTTCGACACCGAGCCATTGGGACAGCGCAACAGAGGACGTCCTCGCACTAGATGGCGCACACAAGTGGAAAAGGACCTCAACCAACTTGGTGTGCGCAACTGGAGGCAGCTGGCGAAAGATCGTGCTGGCTGGAGAGGCATGTTGGTTGAGGCCCAGGTCCACCCCGGACTGTAGCGCCAATCGAAGAAGAAGAACTAGAAACTTGCACCAAACAATTGCTACGAAAAATAGACTGGGATGGACTTTACAGAAAGTGACGCAAAGGATCTTAACAGCATACTGCACACCAGCGAATGTGAGAAACAATCTGAACAGCTGCATGAAACCGTCAAAATGTATTTCCAACTTGAATCTTCACCACCAAAAAATTAAATCGCCGCGGGAAAATGGAATGGCGCATCTTTAAATGATTTTCCGCTCACACGACCAGACTTACTTAACCACTAGTCGAGATACTGTTAGAGTTTCGAGACGGTAAGGTTGCAATATGTGATGACATCGTTGAGAAGTTTCATCGCATTCAAGTAAGGGACAACAATATGTGTGCACAACCTTTTTTGTGGTACTATGAGGAAAATAACGTGCATGAGCCAAGTGTTTACGCTATGAAGAAGTTGAGGTTTGGAGTAAGTTGCTTCCACTGCATCGCCCATCACGTCCTTGATACCAATGCTGAAAAGTTCAAATCACAATTCCCTCGGGCAGATGAGTCAATACAAAAACATCACTATGTGGATGACCCAATAGACGAGCAAACAAAAGCGCATTGGATCTGGCAAAGGAAGTGCAGCACTTGCATCCAGCGGGTGGTTTCTTGAAAAGAAACTGGGCGACAAATTCTGCGACTGTGTACAAACAAATTTTTGAGACGTCCAAATCTTGACAAACATCAAAAGAGTGGAGTTTTACTGAGAAAGTCTTGGCTATGTATTGGGAGTCGTCTAACGAAGTGCTCGCTAGACTTCGACGTAATGTTTTTGAACAAGATATCGTTCCTACGAAAAGGGAGTGTCTGCAAGTCCTGATGTCGATATTCGACCCACTGGGGTTCCTGCCTTGCTCCATGGTTGCTCTTAAAATCTTGGTACAAGATATATAGCATTCAGGAATCACATCGAATGAAGATACTTCGCAACAATGACCGTGTCTTACTACATACAGTCGTTAATGCTGCCTACAAGTACGATGCGGCGCATAATAAACTGTCACTCTAGCGATTGCCAAGTTTGAGGTGGCACCCCTCAAGCCATCGACAACAAGAATGGGTGCAAAGCTTGTCCAAAAAAATAAAAACATAAACTGCCTACGTCTCACTTGCCAAGTCGGAGGATGTCATCCACTACGGCTTTGGGACGATCACCCTGAGGGTGTACAAAAAGGATGGGGAGATAAGTGCGAAAGCGGAACAGCCTCCCTCCACCTCTGCTGCTTCAACTGTCGGTAATATACTGACGGCGGTAGCAGAGGAGGAGAAGGAACGTCCTGCTTCAAGCGAGCCTCAACCCTCTACTTCAGGCTACATCGAGAGGGCAACCCAGCACTCCGCCCAACAGTCAAGAAGACTCTCTTCTGAAGTCAGACACCGACGATGAGGCTAATTTGACAGTGGTGGAGATTGTGTCCGGAATTAAGACGGACACGTTACCCGACAGCTATGCTCCGGGTGACACAGATGGAAATTAATCTCCTCCATCGCGGCCTCGGCCGCTCTTCTTCTCCACGCTAACATTTGCGGAGACGACATCGTCCTGACCCAGGAACACTGTTCGTGGACTCAGGACTCAGCAATTCAACCTCTACTAGATCTCGAGCAACCGAGCAACCCCACTGATCTCGAACATTCAGTGGACAACCTCAACCCTCAACAATGCAATGGCAATGTCACATCCAATCAGCAGGCAAAGAGGCAAGTCTAAACCTCCCTGGTGGAACCATGAAATTGACCATCTGCGAAAGAGTTGTAGGAAGCTCTTTAACAAGGCGAAGGGTTCTCGTGATGCTAAGGACTGGGACTCCTATAAGGAACACCTCAGTACCTTTAAAACTGAATTGAGAAAGGCCCAACGAAACTCTTGGAGACTTCTTTGTGGTAAAATCGAAGAAGTCTCCGAGGCTTCCAGGCTAAGAAAGATTCTAGCATCATCCCCTATATAACCTAGCTTCCTACAAAAACCTGACGGAACCTGGACCACACCCAGTGAGGAAACCCTCAGTATCCTTTTTGATACGCACTTTCATCATGCCTTGGATTCTCAGCATATTCAAGGCTGTATGAGTCTCAGTCATGTCCCCAGCTCCTGGAAAAGGGTCAAAGTAGTGTTTATTCCCAAAGCGGGTAAATACTCCCATGCCAAACCGAAGGACCTCAGGCCAATAAGTCTCTCCTCGTTTCTCCTGAAAACCTTGGAGAAACTTATAGACCAATATATCAGCAAACTATCCCAGTATGCAGACTCTCATCTGCACAAAATGCCTACAACAAGGGCAAGTCTGTAGAGCCACCCCCCCAATCTCTGATAGACACCATCGAAAAATCTCTCGAGTTCAAAGAATACACACTGGGTCTCACTCTCGGCAGCAAGCTAAATTGGAAGCTCAATATCCAGGCAAGGCTAAAAAAAAGCCTCTTCTGCACTTTTTAGCTGCAAAAAGGCCATTGGATGCAAATGGGGCCTGCAACCACGCATCGCTCACTGGATTTACACCTCTGAGAAATACTCCGTCAGACGCACTGAATATTCTCCTCCATCTCCCACCTCTGGAAATATTCGGGAAACAAGCAGCAGCAAGCACAGCCATGAGACTATAAAAACACTTCGATTGTGGTCCGAACTCAACACTGGCCACTCAACGATTCTCAAGGAATTCAATTTCTACCTAACGACACCGACCGCCTACTACCCCAAGCCATCTTCGAAAAAAAATTCTCAATCAGTATTCCCTTCAGATCGGACTGGATGACAGAAAATGCAAACACTGAAAGATCCTTTGCGCATCTTCACAGATGGATCAAAGACAAAAGAAGGGGTGGGTGTGGGTGTCTATTCACAAGACCTCAACATTGCTATCTCCGTGAAGCTCCCTGATCACTGTAGCGTTTTTCAGGCAGAAACCATAGCGATTAAAGAGGCGCTGTCTTGGTTTAAAAACAATGTGCCATCAAAAAGGGATATCACCATCTGTTCCGATAGTCAGGCCGCCATAAAATCCCTGGACAATGTCATGTTCAACTCTAAAACATCCCTTAATTGCAGGTTGTCTCTTAACGAGATGGCCGAGCATTTTAACATTCCTCTCATGTGGGTGCCGGGACACTGTGACATACCAGGAAACTGCAAAGCCGACGAACTCGCTAGGTGTGGTACAACCTCATCCCTATCGATAGAAGGGATACCACCTTCCATGCCGATCGCTACAGCTTACCATCTTTTTAAGATCTACACAACTAAAACCACTAATGACAAATGGCTAGAAGGCATTTGCAAATGGCTAGAAGGCATCTGCCTTAAAACAAAAGAAATCTGGCCATCACTTAACCTAAAACGGTCACTCAGTCTACTTGGACTCAGCAAGCCCTCATTAAGGGCACTGTGCAATTGGTACTCATGCTCGCAGGATGGGTGCTCCATATAATGATTTTTGCAGAAGCTGCATGGATGAAGAGGAGGAAGAGAATACTCATCACCTTCTCTGCTCCTGCAGTGCTCTTGCCAGTCGTAGGTTCCTGCACCTAGGAGCCTACTACTTCAGCAGTCGTAACGAGCTAAAAAGTGCCAGCATTGGCCAACTAAATCGGTTCATCAGCAGCACCAACTGGTTCCAGCGTTAGGAGAAGTCAATCCGCGTGGTATCACAATGGGCCTACTCTGGCCTTAGTGTGACTGCTCTGCAGCAGTCAGCCACTACAACCTAATCTAACCTAATCTAAGTGGCAACTTCCCTGTCTCAATGGAGATGGCTGCTGTCAAAAGACAAACCAGTAGACCTGGCAGCTATGAACCAGATTTTCTAATAGGTCCAATAGATGAGTGGCCGAAATGCAATGCCTCTCCAAACAACTATATCCAACGAAGAAACCGATATGGCTAAAGCTTTCAACATAAAAGAAGACGAGCTCAGTATCTGAAAAATCATTAAGATTCCATCATACTGTCGAAAGATCACCTTTGCATTTATAATAGTCACATTTTTTTATGAAGATTCCTATATAAGAAGCCGCTATAAATAAAATTAAGAACCGATTTTAGAATCCTCGACCAGGAGTTATTTTCAAAAAGGTACGGAAATCATGTAAGATTCTTAGAAGTAATTCAGTCCCACCACAAACACCGCCGATGGCTCTATAACCACCTGCTGGAATGGTTCACATTTGTAGGAATCGACTATTGTGGTCCCCTACACGTATTTGTTGAAAGATGAGATTGGAACCAAATTTGACAATCCTCCGGCTGCTCCACACATGGGCGGGTATAGGGACGCATTATAAGGTCTGTTAAGATTGCTTTGTACAGCGCGTACACTACTCAAAACTTCAACGACGAAAATTTAATGCCCGATTTCACAGTGCGGGCTTAAGTGCAAATCCGATGCTAAACTCAGAATCAATATTGAAATATTGAAAATCTTCCAAGCATGTACTGGCCTAAAGCCAAGGTAATTGACGCAGTATTGTCAACAAGGTTGTAGTTTTGGAAGTCGGATAAGTTCAAGCAAGCTCGTAATCCTCACATTCGCTTACTGGAGGGGTGTTACCGCCGTCACAATATATATTTCCATCTTAAATTCTGCTTAAACTTTGTATTTATTGGAATTTCTTTCAATATTTAAAGTTGGCGACAATTAAACACAAAACATAATATAGTAATCAACGCAACTAGATGAATTCTCGAAGAAGTTTTGTGGTTCACCTTAATTGTAACGTATTTCAATTTCAATCGAATAAGAGCTTATACAAAGTACCTCAAAAAGCATTGATGAAAGAGGAAGAAATTAGCAGTAAAGACATAATATAATAATATGGGTGGCGCTTACAGCCCGTAGAGGGCCAGGGCCTAGCTTCTCAGCAACCACTCGTGTTGTGCGTGCTATTGTTCTCTCACGAGTGGAAGGGACCTACAGTTTTACGCCGACTCCGAACGGCCAAGTTTGAGAAGCTTTTTCTAGACAGGAAATACTCTTTGAGCATTTTCAGTGAGTCGAAAGAGGTGAGGCCGTGAAAATTATTTCTGTCGCTCAGAGCTGGAGGTTGGGGTCGACGCAGGTACCCACAACGCCACGGGCCACGGGCAGTAAAGACATAAATTTTCAAATTTTGGAAAGTAAGCCTAGATAATGATACGACCCCACTGATCGATTCGTAATTCGAAAGACTATTTGTGTGTAGTAATACATACTCCATGTACCCCTATCTCTAATCTTCACCGCCACTACCACGTAGTTAGACTCGTACTGCAAACATCGAGCTTTAGATTAGATATAGAAATCTACATCAATCGAAAGAAAGTAAATAAATGAACTGAAATACTTCTCACACTCATATAAATGCATTGAATTGGTGGGAACATTTGGCAAGAGAAAAGCACGTGAATACATATTTGTATTGTTTTGTACATTTACCCGAGATCCCCCATTCACAAATTGATTGCACTTACCTGCCAGTTGATTAACAGGAATTTATTCAATCCAGTCTTAGGGTCTTCGATGCGCACGAAAGCATACATAATCTTTCCGCTGTTCAACTCTTCCAGGAGCTCCTCGATTCCCCCCTCCCCGCTACCAACCACTTTAAGGTCATTTGATTGACCCTCATATCCAAACAATGACCTATAACACTCCCAATAAGATAAAGCAAATTTTAAATTAAATGTGACACTTTACCAATCCGTGGTGCTTTTATCGTCGAGGACGTCTTTCCAAGCCGCGATAATCTTTTCGCGATGTTTCTCAAAACTGATAGCCATAGAGTATGGTTGTTTACGGTCTACTTTATTAGAATCAAAATTAATTATGTCTTCAAATGGAGAACAGATGTTTCTTGGACAAGAGTTTCAACTTTTTTACTTCTTATGACGTTCAGCTTGTTAATTTCCTTCCTCTTTGGCTTGAGGTTCTTTTCTTGGAATGTCCAATTGATTTTTTTCTTGACTGCTTCTGTTGTGGAATCAAATTAAAAAAAAGAACAAAAGAAATTAATTCGTATGCAAAAAACGCAAATGAGGAGAAACGCGCAACGGTTGCTCTGGATTTAGGCTTATTCTGTTTCGGAAAAATAATTATTTTCTTTGAACTTCTGTATTCTTAATCGGCTTGCTGTCATTCACTGTTGACTACTTCTGAATGGGCCCTTGAATACCGAATAGTGAAAAGACGATATGCTGTGTTCTTCTTTATTTTCGGTTGGTATGCTAGAGAGAAGGTGCTAATTTTTGACGTTTCTTTTACTGTTCACCAGAAATGAAGTAGTAGTAGTAGTAGCACTTCATTTCTGACTGTGCACTTGTTTTCTGTTTTGTTTTTTTGGGGGTGTTTTTCGTTAGACAAGGTATCTTGGAATGCGTGTTTATTCATTCTCGCTCACACATTGACAGTTCAGTTTTGATTACGTTTTCTGAATATTTGTCATTTATGACGTTTTCCGGTGAGACGGTGTGAGAGTTAACATATCTACAAGATGGCGCTGAAAGATTAATTTGTGCATAACGTCACATCGTTCCCACTTTCTATGTGAGAGGACTTTTTCTCATTGTATGAATTCTTTTACACACGCTACATCAGCAATTTTTATCGGTTTCTCTTTTGTGATCCCAAAGCTGCTTTTTACAGAGCCAAAGTGGTTCTCCCGGAAAAAAATTATTAATATGGACAAAAGACGTTTTAGAATACTGAAGATATATTTATGTACAATTACAGATAATATAACAGTCATTGCGAATAAAATTGCTGACAATTGTCCAACATGTACTCAATAAAAACAATTATCAACAGGCATCGGGAAAAGTTGCATGCTTTGCGCAGTATACAAGTGTACTTAAAAGGGTTCATGGCAATGAATTTCTTATGCGGAACTATTTAAATCCTTGAAATGGATCCCAAAAAATATTCTAAATATAAAATAAACAGTAGATATGAGCGTAGCATTAGATATCGGCAAAGGCTTTCGCAATATAACCCCAAATGAAATGCATGTTCATTCCGAAAAACCTCGACCTCATCAAAGATCTGTGGTACGCTTCCGATAATTGCGACAAAAAGAATGAAGCAATCGAAAATAAGCGAAGGGTGACAGAAAAGAATACTTAGAATCGAAAGATTTTTGATGTACATGCAATTCAGTCTACCCCTCTTACGTCAATTACGTATCTCTTTCTTGCCAACTAAAAGCAAAACAAATGACAAAATTGCCCGTGTAAAAGTGACCAATGGAGACAAATTGTGAGGAAATATTGAATTATATTCCGTATAAAAAGAGCAAAACCGATTTTATGCTGTTATTTGGGGTACAACCTCATAATGTACATACTTTACTATTGATTGAACTTAAGCATTCTGTGTATCATGTATGCACCCCTCACCATCATTTAAATGCAACAGACTTTTACCATTTAATATTCCAAGTTCCCAGGGAAGTATGCCACACTTATTTTTGCACGGAACCAAACAAATCAGTTTCAATAGTTGCGTTCACATTATAAGAACGACTGCGTCGTGTACTACGTCGTACAAGTGTGAATACTACCTACGACGGTCGTATGGAATTTCAAATTGTATACTACCCTCCTTCGTACTGCAGGTAGTGTAATATGGTGAACACTAGTGGTACGCAGTACAGATTTCAACCATTGAGCATCAGCGGATAAATGAAAATAGGTGTGTTTTTTTGACTGGTCAATACTCAGCTTAGCAAGATTTTACACGGGAAGCAAAACCAAAACAATTTATTGATATAAAACTGCTTAGTAAAATTTGATTGTCATCCCTGACTAGTTCGCGTATAATAAACTTAATCGTAGCCGCCGCCAGAGGAAATTATTTTTTTTTATTTAAGGTTGGTATCACTCGATTATTTGACACTTGTAAGGGTTTACTTGTTGATGTTACCTGTGCAAAATTTAAAATATCAAATCATTGATATAACTTGAGGCGTGTTTTTTTGGCTGGTCAGTTCTCAGTTCAGCAATATTTCACAAGGAAAGCAACAACAACACATTTCACTGAGTTTAAAGTCTCCAGTGAAATTTCAATGTCATCACTGACTATGACGCGTTGACACGTCTCATTCATAGATGGCGCCAGATTAAACTATTTGTCTACGAAGGGTTGGTATCTGGTATATTATTTGACACTTGGAAATGTTGACTTTTTGATGAGACTTGTGAAAGTAAATATTTCATTCAGTTCTTGTAAACTTAAACTTAAACTAAATAAAATAACCCAACAAAGAAAATTATCAAATTATTCACAGATATGTCGATAAGGTAGATGGCTGTGTGCTGTGGGAATCGGGTAGGACCTGACTGGCGTCAACCTGGCGATGCCCAGTGTTGCAACTTTTCCTACACACCAATTGTGCTTATTTTACCTCCAAGTGGTAGCCATCGGGTACTGGTTGTAGTTCACCCGAGCTCAACCAAACTTATAAGTGCGACCTCTTGTCCTAGGGGTTACAAATAAAGAACTGGCCCTCCAAGTTAGGGGTTGTGCCGTCGGAGCACTATAGTTACGAAGCAACAACAAGCCTCGGAAACGGATGATTTTACTGATGACGAACCCTGCAAATGATATACGGACAACGACCTTCGGATCTGTACGTGGAATGTAAGGTCCCTTTATAGGCCACGTGCAGCCGAACAATTAGCGGAAGCCCTAGACTGCTGCAAAGCAGATATAACCGACATCCATAAAGTGCTATGGGATGGACCGGGAAAAAGAAGAATGAAAAACTGTGATATATATTACGGTGATTGCTACAAAGAGAGGAGGACATGGGCCTGTGTATCCAGGGCAAAGTTGTTGATTGCTCTTAACTTGGCGAGATGCCAGCAACGATCCATGCAAATTCACAGGTCATGTTGACATACAGCCTCCTCGCGGCGCCCTCTGGATAACCACTACAGCAGCCGCTTAGAGGTGAACCAAAGTATGCAGCGACCCCTTGTCCCTGCTACTGACGACCATGGACAACGAAATAAGGACAACGGTAACTACTACAACGTTTGGTAGAAACAGCCTACACGACAACACGTCCGACAATGGACTCAGGCTGTTGGACTTCGTGACGGGGCGAAACCTCACTGTAGCCAGCACGCGGTTCCCTCACCTCAAAATTCACAAAGGGACCTGGCGGTCGCCTGATCAATCAACCGTCAACCAGATTGATCACATTGCGATCGATGTCAGACACTCCTCCTGTGTCCTCGATGTCCGGACGTTCCGAAGTGCCAACAACAGAGTCGTTGTCATACAATCATTACCTTGTTGTAGCCTAGGTCAGAACTCGGATATCGATTGTACAACGGAGTAGAGCAAGACCAAAATAGTTTGACGTTGGAAAGCTACAATCGCAATCGACCGCTGGGAACTTCTCCGATCGAGTCTCCCTGAAGCTCTCAGAGAGTCCAACCCTGCCAGGCGAAACAATCCACGAGCAGTGGAACCGTTGTCAAAACGCCATTAGAGAAGCTGCCTCTGATGTGCTGGGTTTTAAAATGCAATCTAGAAAAAACCCATGGTTTGACAATGAGTGTCGGCAGGTGCATTCAGCGAAGCTAGAAGCATATAAGGCGACTCTGGATAGAATAACGAGAGCGGTTCGTGAGCTCTACGAACTTAAAAGAAGGGAAGAGCACCAGCTTCTCAAAGAGAAAAAGAAGGAGCATGAGAAGCGCGCGATCGAGGAAATGGAGAGGTGGTACGGCATAAATAATATCCGAAGTCTTACTAACGGGTGAAACAACTATCCAAAGGGTACAAACATCGGTCAGAAGCCTGTCGGAACGAAGAGGGACAACTCGTAGTAGAGTCGCAGTCAATACTGAGAATCTGGAAGGATCACTTCTGCAGACTCTTTAACGGCGAAGAGGACACCAATACCGCTGTCAGGCAGAATGTTCCACTCCACGCAATGGATGACGATAGAAGAGAATTCCGTCCCCCGATCTAGACGAAGTCAAGGTAGCGATATCGAGACTGATGTCGAACAAGGCTGCTGGAGCGGACGGATTGTCCGCGGAACTGTTTAAAGCAGCTGGAGATGATCTGGTTGGGCGCATGCACCAGCTTATCTATAGGATATGGTCGGCGTAAAGCATGGCCGACGAGTGGAATCTTAGTATCGTTTGCCCGATCCACAAGAAAGGAGACCCTTTTGACTGCGCCAACTATCGGGGAATAAGTCTCCTTAACATCGCCTACAAAATCTTCTCTGCCATTCTGTGTGAGCGCCTGAAACCATTCGTCATTGTTGACCGAGGCCCAGGTTCACCCCGGACTGTAGCGCCACAAGAAGAAGAAGATTGCTACAAACAACAAAAACAGTGCCTATTTAGATGTGGATTTGTCGTTAAAGGCAGACTTAGGCAAGAAGTCATATCGTTCAGGGCAGTGAACGAGCGCCTCACGACAATTCGCATCCAGTCTAAATTTGCCAACATAAGCCTTATATGCGCACATGCCCGCACAGAGGAGAAAGATGGCGACACCAAAGACAAGTTCTATGAGCTTCAGGACGGAGGCGGCAAAAATGGGTTTCGCGGTGAATGAGGGCAGAACAAAGTATATGCTGTCATCAAGAAAGGACATACAACACCGACGACTCGGTCAGAACGTCACCATAGGCAGCTACAACTTCGAGGTAGTAAAGGACTTCATCTACCTTGGCTCCCAAGTTACTAGTGCGAACAACATCAGTACCGAGATTAAACGCAGAATAACTCTTGCCAAAAGCTGTTTCTTTAGGCTCAAGAGGCAATTGAGTAGTAGAGCCCTCTCTCGAAAGACCAAGCTCACATTATATAAGACCTTGATCATCCTTGATCATCCATTGATGATTGGACTATCTCAAGAGCGGATGAAGACGCACTTGGTCTCTTCGAGAGAAAAGTTGTGCGTTCAATCTTTGATCCTGTTTGCGTTGAAGGTTCCTGGAGAAGAAGATTCAAGCCCAGGTTCAGTGTGAGAATACAGGGAAAATATTCTTGAGATAGAATCGGAAAGCGCATCAAATTCGTAAAAGTTGAATACCCAAGTTTTGACTGAAACTACATAGCTTAGGGTAATTTTTAAGGTGGGTAAATGAAAAAAGAACTAGACTAGACTGCTGTACATAGGTGTAGACATTGTACATGTAAATTTGTTAAGTTTGTTTAATAAATTGTTTACACAAGCACGTACATTTTTTACAATACCTTAATAGGGGGTATAGATATTTTTGGTTGTGGCCTTTCAATTAAAACTATCATCATCACCAACCGTATAAGGACGTCTAGGAGATAACTCCAGTAGTTTGCACTGCGCTACATTATAGGAGTAGCGATTCTCCTGGATTTGTTAATTAAGGATGGAAGATCCTCGCAGTTATTTGATCTGCGTTTGGAGGTTTTTGGATACGATTAAAGTTCACACGCGAGAAAAAAAAATATTTGTAGCAAAGCACTTCTTTCTCGAGAGAGAGAGATAGAACCAAACTGAGCAAAAGCATGTTCCATGAACAACTCTCCTGCGAGATCTCCGTTGATGTACGCCATCTCAACAGCTAATTGAAAAAGTGTCAAGTCATTCTTCTTCCCCTGTTGGGCTTTTGCTTCAAGTTTTGCCCCAATCATGCTAAACGTTTTCGACGCCTGCCCTTTATCCAGTTTTCTCGAATTTTGGTCTTCCAAGCGCCCTATTAAGTGACGTTTCATCTATCTCAAATATCGGTTGGTTCGATGTTTCAAAGATTTCATTACTTGCAATAGTTTCATCGTTATTTATATCTTCGTTGCACTTTATGTCAACTTGAACGATATTGCATTTCACAGAACTCACAGACTTCACAGAACTGTTTTCTGTTGTTACACATGTGGGATGTTGCCCCACTATCGAAGCACCAAATGCTTGAAGACGGGTTCCTAGAGATTCTTCTTTAGTCTGATTTTGGTTTTCGATTACTAGAGAATCATCTTATTCAGCATTGCATTTGTAAGTTTTTTTTTTGTTACTTATACGTTTTTTCGATGGAGTTATCGTTGTTTTTTGGTGGTGGCCCGTGGCGTTGTGGGTATGTGCGTCCACCCCAACCTCGATGTCGTAGGGTCGATTCACGCTCAGAGCGACAAAAATAATTTTCACGACCCCACCTCTTTCGAGTCACTGACAATGCTCAAAGCGAATTTCCTGTCTAGAAAAAGCTTCTCAAACTTGGCCGTTCGGAGTCGGCATAAAACTGTAGGTCCCTTCCACTCGTGTGAGAACAATAGCACGCACAACACGAGTGGTTGCTGAGAAGCTAGGCCCTGGCCCTCTACGGGCTGTTGCGCCATCCATATTATTATTATTATTATCGTTGTTTTTTACCGTATCTTACATAAAACGCTTCTGCATCTTATCGATGCTGTTTCGTCCGAATTGACTTTTACTTGCGTGATTTAAATTCCTCCAGAAGTTTAATTTTGAGAGCTTCTGGTGTTGGCAGGCCTTGTCGGGCTTCTATGGCACATCGAAGATTTTCATAGCTCTCTGGGATGTTATATAATAGAATGTCAAGCATGTCAAGCAAGTCTTCAGCAAAGTCAATGTCCATCTCTGCTAACTTGTCGATTGTGCCCAAAATGTGTTGAGGTGTTCCATCCTACTCTCACCTTCTCTCACCTTTGTGAAGAGTAACTGTTTTAAAAGAGTAGCTTTACGAGCGGGTCTTTTCGAAAGACGCTGTTACTGTATTGCAATGATTAAAGTGAAAAACTTCCGATGGTGGCATGGCAAGTACTATACCCGCTTCAGCCTTTTGATGGTACCCAAGAATTTATTTGAATAGTGTTACTTACACTGCCGCTCTGAGCAATCACTGGCTCTGATTTGACCCGTTGACGTTGACTCAATGATCGTTTCTTAGACACAAAGCACAAATTTGGATTTCAGTTCTTCAATTAACACTACGTTTCCAGACATAGCGCACTTCTAGAGAAATCTAATACACAATTGTTTACCACAATTTCTTTACTATAATATGTTACGGGATAACATAACAAGCAAAGATAAAAATAACATATATAACAGGAATACATATATAAGACACACATATATAAGGAATACAAAAAAAACTATACAAGGTAATGGAATAGAATGAACATAGATTTATACTTTATATGGCTTAAGTTATTTAAAAGAATTTTAAATTTTTAAATTTTAAATAAAAAACTTGGTTTAATGTATTTTTAGTTAATTTAGTAACATTGTTGGTACAACTAGTTTTAAGCATTTTTGTCTAGAATATAAGTTGTAATGATTTGCGAAGTAAAAGTTAATGAAAATGAAATGAATGTTTATTCTCATTTCTCACAACCTGCACAATTTGTTTTGATATGTGTGGAAATTCATAAAATATATCTGCATCTCCATACAAAGTTTCTCCAGATAACATGTGCAGTTGGAAAATTAATTGACAAAGAGTGTGATAAAACAGCAAGATGCAATACTAAACGCAGTTTAATGTGACTGCTGTAGTCGACGAATTTTTGCCTACCGGACTACATTTATATCCTTGTGTACTTAGTAGAGTTCGCGGTTTTGTCTTCTCATCCGTTCGCCTTCCTCACAAACGGGACCATGTATTCGACGTAGAATTTTTCTTTCGAAGGCACCAAGAATGAACTCTGCAGCCTTACTTAATGTCCAGCTTTCGGCTCCATAAAGTAGGACTGGCAGTATAATGGTTTTGTAGAGCATAACTTTGTCAGGAGTTTCGAGTCCAGTTGTTTCGACAGACCGAAGTAGCATCGGTTGCCAAGGGCGATTCTACGTCAGGTCTCCACTACGATGACATTCGTAGAGTTTACATTTACCCCGAGGTAGACAAACTCCTTTACTACCTCGAAATTGTAGCTGTCGATTGTAACGTTTTGGCCTAGGTGGTGTGCGGCGAATCGTTTTTTGCTCGACAGCACATATTTTGTCTTGTTCTCTTCGACCTTTGGACCAGCTCGTTTCGCCTGTTCCTCAATTGCCGTGAAAGCTTCCACTATGTCGCGATGTGACCGCGCGTTAGTGTCGATGTCATCAGCGTATCCCAACAGCTGGACTGACTTTGTAGAAGATAGTGTCTATGGTCGATTTGCCGCGCCGGAAGCCACACTGGTACGTGCCAATTAGTGCGGTGCAAAACGGCTTTAGATGTTCACGAAGTACGCTGGATAGAATCTTGTAGGAGACATTGAGGGATATACCTCTGTAGTTCTTGCAGGAGATAAGATCGCCTATTTTTGTGGATGAGGCATATGGAGCTGGTATTCCAGTCGTCGGGCATGCTTTCATCTTCCCAAATTCGGCAAATGATCTGGTGCATGCTCCCTACCATTGCATTGCCTCCAGCTTTGAAAAGCTCCCATGGTAAGCCATCTGAGCCTGCGATTTTGTTGTTCTTCAGCCTTTTAATGGCTGTACCGCCTTCTTCAAAGCTAGGTGGGAGGACTACTTAGTCGACTGGGTTGGGATTTCCTGGTTCCCTATCACTCTCTCCTGGTCTGGCCCCTTACGCAGCTGTTGGAAGTATTGCTTAAGCACATCCACTATTCCCTGTGGGTCTGTAACTAGATTACCCTCGCAAATTTCGAATTTTTGTAAAAGGCCCGTATTTTTTGTTTGTCTCTAGACTCTTCGATGTCCTTGAGCTGGGAGGTTGCGAGAGACCTTTTCTTCAGGCATAGAAGCTTTTTCTCCTCCCGTCTTCTAGCCCGGTACTCCTCTTGATCTGCTCTTGTTTTCCGTTGCAGCGCTCTTTGATATGCCTCGTCGGTTGCACTTTTTTTCTGCTCACACTCGCCATCATACCACGGGTTTCTTGTCGGGGGTGGAAGGGTGGCCTAAGGTGGTTTCCGCTACCTGTTTAATGGCCGAGCGGAATTGCAACCACATCTCGTTGGCACTTGACGTAGGCATACTATTTACTATTCGTAAGCCCTGACAATCTCCGGTGTGCTTAGGTGTCGAATGTCAAGAGTTCTCTTTGTCGGCTAGTGCAGCTTTCTGACATTGGACAGTCGAGCTCTGAATCTTGCCACAACAAAAAAATGGGCAGAGTCGACGTTTGCCCCAATGAATGTTCGCACACACAGGATATTTGACGCGTGTCTTCCGCCAATAAGCATATATATATATATATATGCATATGCTCCATATATATATATATATATATATATATATGTCTGCACACCTCCAGAGCGGAGCTGGAACGTCTCCGCTTTTAAAATTTCTTTGAATTTGAATGATGTCTTTGAGATCCCCATAAAGCCATATTTTTAATAACAGTTTTCTAAGCTAATCATCAAAATCAGATTGTTCATAAGACAAAAAAATCATTGCCTACGTAGAAAGGCACAATTAAATTAAAACAGTATTAACATAGAGTACCTGCAGAGGATCAGTCGGTGAGATGTAAGACCGATTAAGATACTTAAGCTAGTTTAAAGTATTTTTGTCTAGGATATAAGAAAAATCAATCGAAAATAAAATAATAAGAAAAAACAACAAAGCACGATCTTGGGCTAAGCTCCTCCAGTTACGTACACCCCATTCACATCTCTTTCCAGCTGATTACGTCATCTGAGGTGAGATCTTCCTCTATCGCATTGTCGCTCAGGGTTGGCCTCGAAGACATTCCGAGCCGGAGCGTTAGTGACCATTCTTTCTACATATCCTAGCCATCCTAGACAATTGTTGTTGTACAGTTCGTAGAGTTCGTCGCTCAATGTTCTCCTCCAAACTCCTTCGCAAATGGGCCAGAATAGGTTTCGAAAGTCTTTCCTCTCGAAGCGATCAAGCATCTCTTCCTTCTCACTTGACATTGTACATTCTTTGGCGTTACACAGCAAGGCTGGGACTGTCAAGCTGTCTCTATATAAGACTAGAGACAGCTTGATTTATGAGACTGAGATTTCACCCCTATCGTAGAAAACGCAGGGGGAAACGTTTCACTAAAATTCACAACTTTGGATCGTTAAATACGTTCGAAATGAATTGTTCACTTGTCGGTAAGGTAGTTGCGTTTCGTGGAAAACGTTCGAATTAAAATACCCCATACAAACGTTGACCTTTTTCAAACGCAGCAAATTCATTGCGCATCTAGGTGTTTTTTGTGAAGAAGATAGTTAAAAATATAAAAAACACTTAAAAGACCGAATACAATTTTGAGTGTTTAAAAAACTCACAACAAACCTTGTATTTCGCATTTTTTTAGAATCCACTTCGCCCTCTAAATCGAATCCATTAAAATTTAAAGCCTTTACCATATATTTTTTCTTATTTAACTTATGTATGTATTTGAATTGCCTAATTTAAGTTTGAGATTTTTTCCAGCATTAATTACTGTCAATTATCACAACACATCTGTTTTTCTAAATAGTCATCGGTAAGGTAGTCTACCATTTTCCACTATCCATATGGTAATTGAACGTGAATCGAGTGAATGAAGTGAATCTCATATACGTCGTATTCCACGATAGGGGTGTTTATTTTTCAATTGCCGCCTAAGCGATTGGCCAGGGTTAAACCTCGTTTTACCTCCGCCGTGATGTCTTTTCCAGAGTTTCTAAGATTTCGGTGTTGATGGATCTTTTTTGCAAACAGCATGTACTTTTTCTTAGCTTCATTCACTGCAAGCCCCAACTTAGTCATTTAACTCTCAACGCTAGCAAATCCCCACTAAAGGCCCGTTGAGTTCTTCCGATAATGTTAACGTGATCAGCATATGCGAGTAGTTGCACAGACAAGGATGCTAAACAGAGATTCCATCCGTCGGACAAACATTTATCCGACCAAAGTTTACAGATGAGTTGGCACCTTTCCTAGTCATCGCTTTGAAGAGTTCGACATGCAGTCCATCGGCACCAGAAGTCTTTTTGAACTTGGATTTGGCGATTGCTGGCGTAACTTCATTGAAATCGGAAGGGCTATCCACCATCGCCTATCTTAGATGGATTATTTGGCCTGACAGTATTGTTTTGGTCATCATCGCCATTATACAGTCTGCAGAAGTTTCCATATTCTTAACACCGACTGTGATTCTTCTACAAGATTTCCGTCTTAGCCTTGCAGGCTTTTGTTTGATACTTACCGTTCTCATGCTCTGCTTTTTTCTTACGGAGAAGCCGGTGTTCTTTCCTCATAGAGCTCACGAGCAGTCCTCGATCTTCTCAGCAGCGCCGCTGTTTGGCTGCATT
This sequence comes from Eristalis arbustorum, assembly GCA_916610145.1. Taxonomy (NCBI): domain Eukaryota; kingdom Metazoa; phylum Arthropoda; class Insecta; order Diptera; family Syrphidae; genus Eristalis; species Eristalis arbustorum. The sequence goes on from OU744318.1 coordinate 55,691,265, forward strand.
TGCTCGGCGACATTCATCATCTACCATGGGTTCCTTTTTGTGGGCGGGGTGGCGCCTAGCATATCAGTTGCTTGAAACTCGATCTGAAAATTCCCTGGTGATCTGCTGCTATTGTAATTGTGCGACATTAAGTTTACAGCATTGGATTGGTTTCGCTTCGTCCGGGAAATCGTCATTAGGTCACTACTAGGTAGTGATCCGAATGTTGCGGCCTCGGAATGTCCGGATGTCAAGAACAGTGGTGAAATGTCTTGCATCAATAGCAATATGATCAATCTGATTGACTGTGGATTGATCTAAGGAAACGTGTGCTTACTACAATGAGCCTTGTCCCAAAGTCTGAGCCTAAGTCCGTTGTCGGAGGTGGTGTCGTGTAGGCTATGTTTTTCTTGCCTATCAGAGATTGTCTCCCTGCCTAACTTCGAGTTAAAGTCATGTAGGACTATCTTGTTGTTGAAGATAGGGTGTTGCTCGTGCTCGATTGCGCTGATATCCGCATTAAAGCGGTCTAGGTCCGTACATTGCATACATTGCAGATCCGAAGATCGTTGTACTCTTTAAAGTAACTTTCCTGGCTCCTGGCATTTTGCTGCTTCGTAACGCACTTTCCACTGTTGGAAGTTACCCCTTTATGATCAGGAGGACCAGGTCCTGGTATTAGGTCCCGGAAAAGGGAGCACTGCATACAGTGGTTCACCAAGCGGTTGCTTAGAAAGGCTATCCATAGAGCTCTGTGCATTTATAGGGATCGTTGCTGGCATCGCGCCAACTTGAGAGCAATCAATAACTTTGCGCTGGATGCATAGGTCCAAGCCCTCCGTTTGGGTTGTCCATATAAAATTAGGACTTTAAGGCCCATTCATATGAGGTCGCTACGAACTGCTAACTTCGCAAACTTTGACAACTCATTCTTAAGGAGTTTTCTTATTCGCAGAGATCTACGGGTGCAAACTTAAACTTCACTGCGAATATATCGCTCGTGGTGATTGTGATAGTTCGCAAAGTTAACGATTGATTCGCAGAGAAAAGCTTTTAAATCATTTAAATCATTTATTGGGATACTCGCTAACTCTAATTGGGATTTTTATTCAGTTACAATCTTTTTGCATACCAAGATATATAACTCTTTGCTTACATTTGCTGGAAAAGGCATGTTTCTGAAAGTTCGCGTTCGCTATTCGCCGCTCTTATGAACGGGCCTGAACTCCACAGACCGTATAGTGTAAGGCAAAGCACAAAGTTCTGGGTGGTAGTACTCTCCACACAGTAGTTTTGCTGATGTGAATTATTTCGTTTTAAATTTACTTCTTAGTTTGAATTTGTGGCAAACTGAGATGACTATTTGTGCAAGTAATTCATTTTCAGTATTGAGTTTGTTAATATTTCTTAAAAATTAATTTTCAAAACATTCGACATTTTTCAACCGCGCGCGTTCATTTTGGAAAATCGGTTCCTCCGACACCGAAAAAAAATTATTTCCTTTTTCAAGCAAACATTTGCCCAGCTTATGTGCTCTAAGGCAAATCGAAAAAGTTCGCCCATCATTGGTTGAACGTGTTGATCGCTCAATAATGTTCATCAAATTGTTTTGCGATAATGAAGTAACCTCACTCCATCTGTTACTGCCACTAACTCCGGCAGTTGACAGAAGAGATCAATGCGAGCACTGCGAGAACATTGCTTGTAAAACTTCTAGGATATACAAATGTCAGGATGGTTAAGCAACACATTAACATCAACATGAAGTGGAAAGGCGAGTAATGAACAAAGAGGTTACATACACCCAATGAGCTATGGGTCTAACTGGACCTAATTGAGTCGTGAGGGATGCCGTTAAGCCGAATTGCACGAGGCATCGCAAGTGTCAGCGTGTTGCGAAACAACCGGATAAATTTCCAGTGCAGTTCATATTCACTGTTCTTGAAGAAAAAATAAAATATTATATAATGGGAACTAAGTTCTCTCGGTCCGAAGTCATATTGCTAATTCCACAAATAGATATCACATTTGGTGGAGTATTACAAGCCCTATGTATGTTTAAACGTTTAACCATAACAAACGTACACAGACCAGTTGGCCAGTCCACTATCTATATTTTATTTGTTTCGCAGTTATTTTTCCAAAGTGTGTGTGTCAATTCTCTACAATCACAATTGCTACAAAAATATAGAAGTACGCGCGTGTGTAATTTTTTTTTGTGTTTTTGAACAGATATACTTTATGTACAATAATAAAAGCGAGCGAATTCACTATCCAGAATATCAAGATATCTTTCTGAGGTACTCATTTGTCAAAGCGCAAATAGCGACATCTGTGATCAAAATATCTGCAACTACTTCCATAACATCAAACAGCTGCTCTTTCTCTGTCAGACTAGATTGTGGGCACAGTTTCTCATCAATCCCACTATAATACAGTGGCGCCACTGAACGTGTTTCGACTGCATTCCACAGATTCCTCAAATACCAATTTACTGAAATTTTCAAAGTGAAAAACTGTCGTCTCGCCGCGGTGGCCGTTCATCAATCCTTCTTTAGTTGTCGTGTTTGGAAATCCGGTTCAGTTTATTGTTAGAACTTCGTTAAATTCAATTGAGTACTCACTTATTAAAAATTATAACAAAAGATTGTCTACTTTGTTCATCGATGTAATTGTTGTTGGTTGAGTGTCCCAAAGATAGAAGAAAGAGAGAGAGGGAGAAGGCGAGATCGGGCGTTGAGAATCCTGGTAGCGATTTTGAGAGGACTAAATCCTTCTCTTAATGAAATTTTACTGTTCTATAGTGTATATTTCCAATATAAATAATATTACTTTCATCGTCGGTAAGACTAATCAAAATAAATTCCACTCCCAATGCACGTAAAAGAGCGGGACAATAGAAAAGAAAAAAAGTTGCATTGCGCGAGAGAGAGGCCCAACGACGACCTCGTCAAGTGAAATCTTTGCTGTTAAGAGAGGGATGTAAAATTTCGGTAGTCCACATCGTCCACAGCCCGTAGTGTGGTATGCAGTTGGATGTAAATCTTCTGCCAAGTGGAGTGAACAATTTTCTTTTATAAAAAAAAGTGAAAAGCGTCAGCAACAGTAATAGAAGATAAAATAAAATTTCGCCCTCTCTTAATCCCATTCGCTGTCATTTGCGCGGATTTTTTGCGCGATCATTCGTAGTGTTGCTGTGGTAATTGTTGTCGGTTCCCTACCTTTCGTATAAAGTGTGTTTCGTTGTGTTATATTGTAATTCCTTTTCACCCGCTGTTGGTTGGATTCATCTCCTTTGGCACCGTTCACCATCAGTTGTGTTGCGCTTAGCAAGCATACTGTTTTTTTTTTAATTATTTCGTTCGGAATGCGGTCGTCCCCATCTTCAACCTCCACATATTACACTGCAGTACAGAGCGGCAATTAAGGCATCTAATTTGGCTGCTATTCTAAAAACAAATCCGTTATACCTTGATCAACATATGTATATTCGAAATTGAAAATATTAATTCTAACGTAACTGGAGTGTTAACATTTCTTGAATTTGAAAAATATCGATTTTATTTGAGTTTGTTCTCCATAACCAAGAACATAAAACAGTGTCCTTGTGGTGAAAAGGAGAAGGATATACCGGTGTCCAGGTGTCAGACAGAACGGCTGCTTTTCAGCCATCTGTTAAAATAAAAGAGAAAACCTACCGAAAGGAGGAAAGGAGATAAATAAAGCGAGTCCTGTGTGCGGTGGATGTCAGTTCTCTTCATTGTTTTGTCGGCTGGTGCACCGGTATAGAAAGTCGTGTTTTATTGTGCGTGTTTGTCATTCCAATCAGCAATCTTGTAAAAGTGAAGGAGACTTTTTTCTTTGAAACAAGAATTATGGAATCTCCACTAGAAGTTCTGTCAAGAGCTGCAACTATGGTTCAGGATAGCGCAAATGGTATGTGTTTATCTGCATTCATATGATTAAGATATGTATGTTAATAAATAGTGCAAAATACATACATATATCTATTAGTTCCCCAAAAAATATTCATTACTGAAATCTCTGTTGGGTCTAAAAACAATAATTGCCGTTCCGCAACCGAGTAATGCAACATATGTGAATGTCAGATATTGGACAATTTCTCTGCAACGTTAGCGCTATAGGAAGTTATATAAATAACTTCTAAAACAGATGTTTATCCTTATATATATATACAAATAATGGTAATTGATAGCAACTTACAGATCGTCTTATGTAGAATTTTACAACCCTTTTCAGACGTCTAAGTTCACAGGTTCGCCATTTTAACACTAGTGCAGAGATGATGGTAAACAAATGTTGATTTGTGGCTCATGGAGGTTTAGCGATTGTAGGTTGAATATTAAAATAAGTGCATATACATATTCGGATTACAGTAGCGAAAGAGCTTAAAGGTAAAACATTTGTTAAAGAGTTATACAGGAATAGTTTTGATAGATGGATAAGCTATTAGACTCTGCCAAAAGAGGTTAAAAGAAACGGGTGGAAACCGTGAATATATACATATAAGATGGAGCACGCACAATAAGAACTAGCAAAATTAACTTCAAAGACTAACTAGGGACAATGCTTGTTGGAACAGATTTCGCGGACTGTAGTTGGAAGTAAAACTAAAAATATTGTCCAAGCTGGCTTCAGAAAAATTGAAAAAGTTCTATTTTCATATTCTAGATTTGTTTATTATGATGGTAGAGATAAATACATATGTTTAATCACACTCCTGATATTTAATTGTATATCTTTACCCTAATGATTTCCTTTTAAAAAAAATTATAAGCTTCGAATCTTGTCATCTTGTTATTGTATAGTCAGACAAATCTTTCAACATCACTACTCTTTTTACCGGCAAAACATTTTCACCCATCTCACTTATTCATTAGCTTTCACTGATATGCTCCATCTCTCTTGTGTAAACTGAACTCGCAAGTGACTTTGAAATTCTTTTCTTCTCGCCGTGTCTTGCTCTCTGCCGCTTTTTAACTAATTCTCCCTCTGTTTCCAATAAGTTGGACAAATCATCTGACTTTTTGTTTTGCCTCTTATTATTCTTTCTAATTATTTTCGTTTGCCCTTCTCATTCTTGGGTTTACTTATATTGCTATTACACGTATCCAAGCGTAGAGACTCGGAAAATAGCCTATACACATGTACACTTGTCACGGAATATTTTATGTCTATTCTTTCCAAGTTTCTGGTAATTTTCAATCGTTTCTTTTCTCTCCCATACACTTTCGGCGTAAGTTTTTTTGTTTTGCTCTCATTCGTTTTGCGTTTTATGTGGTTGTGTGGATGGGGTGCTGAAGTACACCCCTCTGTTATCCAAGCTGGCATCTGTCGTGAATTTTTTGTTGGTTTCTGGCGACAAGCACTGAGCGACCATATGGTGAAACGACAGAATTTTTTGACATGCTCTTCTATACGCATTTGTTTTTAGGTGTTAATTAAATGGGCCTGAGGCAAATTCAGCTGCCAGTCTTATTATTATTTGAATTTATTTTTTAAATTGTTCCTTGTATGTAAGGGTACAATTTAATAAGTAAACAATAATTTAATAAATGAATGATGTACGAAACAAAAATCTTTCTTTCCGGCCCCCAACTTTCGAGTCACTGATAATGGTCAATGTTATAATGTGATAATGTTTATCAAATTTGGACGTTCTGAATCAAAAAACTGGACTTCAACGTCTAAAAGTAACCCAGGGTAGCCTCCAGTAAATAAGCAGATTCATTAGCGGCTCCAAATTTATTTACTTATAAAAGTAATGCTCAATTGCTTACACATATAGTGTATAGATTTCGTGCATCTTTTTGGTTTAGGCTTATATCATTTACCGAGTTAAACTCTTACAGATTGCAGAACAATATACAGTATCTTACAAAATTAAGCATACACCGATCAAACAGTCGCAATTTTTCCCTTTTTAATGGGAAGGAATGTTTTAAAAATACAAGTTTCAATTGAATTGCATAGTAATAAGGAAGACGAAAACCACAAAAAATATCCGTTCTTGAAATAAAAGAAATCAACAAAAATAATTATTGTACACAGTATAGTATACTTGGCTCTATACTCACTCACAATCACTGGACTCTTACACGTTTTTAACACGACACCGTTTTGGAAGCTAGTATTGTCAAAATTCGTTTTATGTTCCTGTATTTAGCTATTATGTTTTAAAGTTCAGAGTGTTAATTATTATTTTAAAATACTAGTATATTAAATTAAAAGCACATATAAAGTTACCATAAAAAACATTTATTGATATGACAAATTATTTTTGCAAAAATTACACACATAAAAAAGTAAACAAAATTTAAAAAAATCAACATAAATACTTTCTTCATTTACTTATTCGTTTATTAAAGCTAACGCTTATGGTAATCGAGCTAAAAAAAGAGATCCATTGATTGGTCAATTAAAATATGTGTATCCTCAAAATCACATTTTTTTGGCAGTCTTTGCAAAGTGGCATTGAGCCACCATTTGGTGCAATGGATTGAGTTCATGGTGGTGGAGGTGGAAGATCTGTACCCAAAACTCTACTGACCGTCATCCACAGTTCTCTTGGCAATCTTTCGTTGTACACACGGCCCTTTTATGATCACTGTCTGTGCATATTTGATACATTCCAAAGCTGTTTATGCTCAACATATCCAGTATTCTTTGGAAAACTGCCATAGGCCAACGTCGAGTTTTGTGGCTACGAGAATATATTGAGTAGTTCTTATCGACTTCGTCAACTCCTCCTTTAGTGTGATTGTAGTCCGCAATCATGACTGGTTTTCTTGTGTCAGTATCTATATCTTGATTATGGTGGGAAGAAGAGATCAATAGGACAGCTTTGTTTTTTTTGGTACATATGATAAAAATGTATAGTCTTTCGTAAAACCATACAGGGAAATCTCCAATTCTCTATTGCTGTTCGGCAAGAAGCATGGTGGTATCTCAGCTTTATTCTTCTCCACTTTTCAGCAATATTTCCATAATGTGAAAATGTTAAAACAAATTCCATTTAACAAAACAATTTTACTGACATATTGCTTAGGAGAGATTATGAACATGTAACTATTACACTAAGGTGGTTGCTTATCAGACACATACTTTAAAGCTGACGTAGTTGACTAGCAGACACTTCCCATCGCACAAAACCACAAACGCACGCCACGACTGCTGTGTAACACTAACGCACGTATGAGCATACTACAGAAAGGTACTGAGAACGCGATAGTCAACATTTGAAAAATAAGGGCGCAACAAAAGATTTTCGTTTTTGTAATGTCTGTCGGACTACAGAGGGTTACATTGCGAAAAATATATATTTATATACATATGAACTACCGGAAGAACACAAACATTTATTATTACATTGCACATTTATGAAAATCTATATTTTTTGTGCGTTTTCGAGAAAATGCATGTGCACACATTTACACGCTGGTTTACACGAATTTTATATATATTTTTTTAATTTTCAGTACAGTTAAAGGATTTCGCAGTCCTACCAATCTTTCGTAAAGACGCTCTCACAAAAAAGCTTAATGATCAGTTTCTGTCCTTTTTTATCCATGCCAGGAAGTTTTTGTTAACACAAAAGTTGCAACACAAATGATCATTAAACACGTTTACTTCACTTAACTGTAAACATTAACTTGTCACAGGATTTATGTATTTTCCCAAGTATTTTTATTGGTGTGCGCTCAATTTTTGGGTGAGTGAAAGAGGTTTTTCTTTGTTATTTTTTTCTGTTCGCTCAATTTTGTGAGGTATTGTAAGTATAATACGTATTTTTTCAAATGAGATACAGTAAAATTTCGCAACTAATGAAACGACCTGTTGCAAAAATCGAAAAGTACGAATCGAACTAGACAAATATGTCTAGAAAGGGACATATAAAATTGAAGAGTTTTAATATTCTTTCGGTTGCCACGCCAACAAAAATGTTTGCTAAGAGAGCTTTTCTTTTTGATTCTGCTTCGAAATTAAATGTATTTAAAGTAACGGTTTTTCCATTAGGTAAGATCACACGCTCCGACAATTCTACTTTTTAATATAAACTTTTCTTTTATACGTAATAACGTTTAATTTATGTATATACATAATTAGCTGCTACCAAGCACATGTCCCAACGCATTTTCAAAAAATCAAAAAGTTGCCTTCGGCGCGTTTTTGAAAAAAATCTATTACCATTTAAGTGTCTATAAAGAACAAACAAACATCGATTTTTATTTATATACAAAATTTAAACAAAACAGGCGCTCCTGGTAACGCATTTAAAAAAATCAAAAAATTTATTCCATGAGAAAAATTTGAATTGAAAAAAATTTAAAAAATGTTGTTTTCGGCGCGTTTTTGTTATTAATGCTGAACTCCACCGTGCAAGCTTTTAAGCTCGTTTAGCTAAGTGTAAGATCGAACTTAAACACATGATTTCGTTTTTACAGTCAATATTTAAGGGTGCTTTAGGTAAGTCATGGATTGAGTGTCCATGGAAACTATTGAATCACCAACCAAGAGAAACAAACATGAACAAAATAGGAATGGTGATTGAAGACAAACAGCTTAACTGAAGAAAGGAAATGAGAGCACACTACACAACAAGCGAATGTTCATGCAGATGAGGATATTGTTAAAATATGTATGCTGCTATGAATTTGCGTGATCAGAAGCACTGCCAGTGCCAGACCGAGATTGGGATGAAATAATCTTAATACATTACATTAGTTTATTTAAATTTCGACTTTCAACCCGAAATGAAAATATGCATATAGTAAAGTTCACTTCAAATTTGTATATGAAAAAGAATAAAAAATAAAAATTATCTTTAATCCTGCATTTTTTCGCATGCAAACTAAACAACGTCAATAAAACTACCAAAAAATTCAATTTAACGTTAGAGCAATGGAAGATCCGAATCATGCGGTTGCCCTGACAGATCACACACACATACAGTTTCGGACCTTAGGGGAACGATGTCTGTATTCGGGAGACAGCTGTATTGCTGCTGTAGATAAGAACTAAAAAGATGTATTTGCCACCCGATCAATGACTTTCTTCCTATAAAACTGGGTTAATTTCCCACGTAAGTATGTAATATAAATGTGCTATACATTAATTTGTCACAATAAATTGTCCGCCGACCCACACGAACTTGAACCTCGACGCCTGGTCTGTACGACAAAGATAATTTCCACGGCCTAAACTCTTTCGAGTCACAGACGAAAAAGTAATAACTCTGTCTAGAAAAGCTTCCAAAACTTGGCCGTTGTCGAAATCGGCATAAAACTGTAGGTCCCTTTTGCTTGTGAGAGAACAATAGCAAGCACAACACGAGTGGTTGCTGAGAAATAAGCCACCCATATTGTTATTATGTTGGACATTGTTACTCCGGGGTATTATTCAACCTAATTGTAAAATGTTTGTTGTGCAGAAGTTAATTTTGGAATTGTTGGCCGTAAAGAAAAGAAAATACTTTAAGAACAAAAAGTCAAAAAAATCGAACTTGGTAGCATACAGAAAGAAAAAGAAACTCGTTTTTTGTGCGAAAATGATTAATAATTAATATTAATATCTATATATAAATATAATTATATATAAATATATAAAAAATAAAACAAAATTCCTAGTAAATGCAACATTCTGAACATGCCTTCAATGAAATGCATCGTCTGCAAGCTGATATTGACACCGTAGTGGTTCAGTTGTGGTGTGGGGATGTATGTCAGATGGTGGAACTGTCAATCTCTATTTTATTGATGGGATTATGAATACATTCTTCTTCTTCTTCTTGTGGCGCTACAGTCCGGGGTGAACCTGAGCCTCGGTCAACAATCCTCTCCAGCTGGCACGTTCTTTAGCCAGCTGCCTCCAATTTCGCACTCCAAGTTGGTTGAGGTCCTTCTCCACTTGAGTGCGCCATCGCGTTCGTGGTCATCCTCTATTGCCTTGTCCCACTGGTTCGGAGTCGAAGACTCTTAGGGCTGGAGCAGTGTTGTCCATGCGCTTTACATGGCCTAGCGATCTTAGGCGTTGAATCCGTAGACGCCTGATTAGACTCATGTCGCTGTACAGCCCGTACAGTTCGTGGTTGAATCTTTTTCTCCAAGAACCTTCAACGCAAACAGGACCAAAGATTGAACGCAGAACTTTTCTCTCGAAGAGACCAAGTGCGTCTTCATCCGCACTTGAGATAGTCCAACCTTCCGCGACATACAACAGCACAGGGATGATCAAGGTCTTATATAACGTGAGCTTAATCTTTCGAGAGAGGGCTCTACTACTCAATTTCCTCTTGAGCCCAAAGAAACAGCTGTTGGCAAGAGTTATTCTGCGTTTAATCTCGGTACTGATGTTGTTCGCACTATTTACTTGGGAGCCAAGGTAGACGAAGTCCTTTACTACCTCGAAGTTGTAGCTGCCTATGGTGACGTTCTGACCGAGTCGTCGATGTTGTGTGTCCTTTCTTGATGACAGCATATACTTTGTTTTGCCCTCATTCACCGCAAAACCCATTTTTGCCGCCTCCGTCTCAATACAAGCAAACGCAATACGTCAATATCGTCGGCGTATGCTAGCAATTGAACGCACTTCTGGAAGATCGTGCCTCTAGTGTTGGCATGTGAGTTTCTTCTCCAGGACGATGTTAAAGAAATCACATGACAGCGCGTCGCCTTGTCTAAAACCTTTTTTGACATTGAAGGTCTCGGTGAGTTCGTTACCGACCTTAATGGAGCAGCGAGAGTTCTCCATCGTCATCCTGCACAGCCTGACGAATTTGGCAGGGATGTCAAAACTAGACATAGCGTTGTATAGCTCGTCTCCATGCACACTGTCATATGCGGCTATAAAGTCGATAAATAGGTGGTGGGTGTCGATCTGCATCTCTTGGGTTTTTTTGAGGATCTGCCGTAATGTGAAAATTTGATCGATGGTGGACTTCCCAGGCCTGAGACCGCACTGATAGGGACCTATCATGTTGTTGACGAATGGTTTCAGGCGCTCACACAGAACGACAGAGAAGATTTTGTATGTGATGTTAAGGAGACTTATTCCCCGATAGTTAGTTTATTTGACATTTATTTTCAATAAATGTTTCACAATTTAAATATTAACCTAAGTCATATATGGTTTGGCATATGGCCGTCTACCAGGTTGACAAAATATATACATAAGTTTTACATTAAAAATCTCCATCTATGATACGCTTTTTATAACAAAGTGCTGCTACTGAGTAGTCATATAAAGCCTTCCATCCTTTTTCTCCATTTAATATGCTAATTACTTCATCTTCGTCTAAATTATGTTTTCCGAAAATTGAAATTCGAAATTCTTTAAGAATCGGACAAACTCCAAGAAAGTGTAAAATGTCTTCTCTCTTCTTCATATTGCATAGGTCACAGAGTATTGGTAAATCTGGTCTATGAGGTATAAAGTTTAACTGAACGAGTTCCCTTCTCAATTTGAAAATGGTGCTTATTTTGTCAGCTGTGTGACTGTCAAGAAAGTATGTTTTTTCATTTAGAAAATGGTTTAGTTTGCTGTAATAATTTCTAAACAGTGATGATTAAATTTCTCTCTTAAAAGATGAGGATGCTCATTCTCCTGAATAGACAGGTTTAGTCCGCATTCAGAAGCTGTTTTCTTCCATTCTTCGCAAAGGTATCCGTTTGTTCTTATTATACTTCTTAAAACTACATTTGGTAATCTGCAATCGTTCATCTCTAGAATTTTTATGATATAGTTGAAGTGTATTTTCCGCGTGTACAATAACAAAGGAGGAGTTCCCGTTTCAAGATGTAGCATATAGTTCGGGGTATTTTTTGGTAACCGGAATATCTTCTTCAAAAAGTACCGAAGAAATTTTTTCACGGCATCGTAGGATTTGTAACCCCATACCTGAGCTCCGTAGAGCATTATCGACGCTGCGGTTGAGTGGAATAAAGATTGTTTTGCACTTTGTGATACATATTTATTTTTGAAGCAACGTTCCCAAATAGAAGAGATAGCTCGTTTAGCAACAGCTAATTTTTCTTCAAAGTGTGGTTTAAAATTTAAAGAGGACGATATTAGGATACCTAGGTATTTGTATCTGGATACTACTTCAATCTCTTCCTCGTCTAACTTCCACTTTTCCAAATGTGAGATGCGGCCTCCTGCATTTCTGAATATCATCATTTTTGATTTACCAAGATTTATGGTGAGATTCCAACTTTTACAAAAAGCATTAATCCTGTTTACCATTAATTGCATGCCTTGTATAGTGTCGCACAGAAAGACGATATCATCGGCATACATCAGTGCCGGAATTAATACATCATTGAATCTTATACCACCTTTGACATCATCTGTTATATCATTGATGTATAATATAAAAAGCAGTGCGCTAAGAATACAGCCTTGTTTAACCCCCATTGTAATTTCAAAATCTTCAGAAATTATGTCTCCGTTCCATACATGTGCAATATTATTCTCATACAAGGCTCTCAGGATTCGAATAATTTTGCTTGATACACCGATTTTGGAAAGCTTGTAAAAGAGTGCTTCACGTGGTATTGAATCAAACGCTGCTCGAAAATCAACAAAGATGGCGTACAGCTTTTTTTCTTGCTCTTATATTTTTCAGCAATGTTTGTTAAGCAGAATATCTGGTCGATTGTAGAATAACCTTTCCTAAAACCAGCTTGGAATTCTTTAAGGATGTTGTGTTCTTGAACCCATTCATACAATCTTTTGTAAATTAATGAAGCAAACAGCTTGGCTGAAGTGTTTAAAAATGTGATTCCTCTGTAGTTATTCGGGTCCCCGTAGTCGCCTTTTTTGTGTAGAGGGAAAATGATTGCTTGCCTGAATACATCGGGGATGCTAGCAGAGTCAAATATTCTGTTAAACTCGATTGTGAGAGAATTCATAAAATCGTATGTGCAATTTTTATAGAACTCAAACGGAATGCGATCAATACCAGGTGCTTTATTTGATTTCGACTTGCTTATTACTTCATTGACTTCTTCCAGAGTAAATGCACAGTCTAATTTTTCGTCTAAGAGCAGAGGGACTGCATATTGGTATAGTGGCGAGGTAAATGGTGCATTAAGAAGTTTGTCAAAATGGGTCCTGAGTTGCTGGGCATTTAGGTATTTGACAGCTTTCCAGAACTGAGCAGAAGATTTTGAGGTGTTTATGATCGCAATGTTTTGTTGTTCAAATGCTACTTTTTTTATATAACAAATGCGCTTATATTCCTTGTTGGCATCCTGATAGAGTGCTTTAAAAATGTTGGAGTTATTCGACCTTAGAAGTTTGAGAAACTTGAAAGATTTGTTTCTAGCTTTTATGCAATCCGAATCGAACCATTTTTGTTTATATATTTTATGAGCTATTAAATCTTTCTGATGTGGTATGGATTTCTTTATTATTTCCGTTAGAGTTTCGATATTGAGTGTACAGTGCTGTGTGCGATACGATTCCGTTAATCTGTCATTCCAGACAAATTTCGGTAGAAGACTTAATGGTTTTGCGTAAGCATAGTTAGCACTATCAGTAGAAATGAGGGTTACTTCCAAGGGCATGTGGTCCGAAAAGATCTCGCTTCCTACTTGAAACCTGTCCATAAGCTTGAGCCAATTTCCCGAAACAAAACAGTAATCGATTATTGAGCATGATGTTCCTCTAATAAAGGTCAGTTCTCCATCTGGGTCTCCTTCACAACTACCATTCAACAAGCACATGTCATACTCATCTGCAAGTTCAAGTATATTTGTTCCTTTGTTATCACAAATTTGGTCTTTAGATTTGCGACACGTCTTCAGCAGAGTACTGTTGTATCCTGATGCGAAGTTATTTTGTGTGAGTCCTACACGCCCATTGAAATCTCCAATAAGCATTATATTCGTACAGTCAAAGTAGTGCAGTGAGTCGCAGAGTTTATCGAAATCACGCTGCCACTGATTACAGTTTAAGTAGATAGGTATCAACACTACGTCCAATGTATTCACTTTCAGGTTTATAGCATCCATTTCACCAGCTTTTATAAAGGTACTCGTATACAGTCCTTCGAGGTCGTCACGAAAGCCGAATAGTGTTCCACCACTTCCTCTCCCGAAAAGTGAAGTTTTTACAGCGGGAGACCAGACTAGTTTGTAGTTTGAGAAAATATTCATAAATCTAATTTCTTCATTCTCTAATAGATGAGTTTCAAATAATACAAAAATATCAAAACTTTTTACATAATTAAAAAATGTTGCAAAATTCATCTTATTTTGTATACCTGACACATTGTAACTTAAAATTTTTATTTTCTTAATAACTAGGATTTTTTCAGAATCTTTCTGGTAGACATGTGTACATCATGCGTCTCGTACAGGCGCCTTAGAGCTTGTGGATGGACCCAACGATTTTTCGCATATTGGTATTTTACTTAGTTTGGCATCACTGCTGCGATTGACATAAGCCGTCAAATTTGAAGTTTTGTGAGCTGTGTTTCCTTTCTCGGCTGTTTTGTTTATACTTTTGTTTACATTAACATATAGGTTTTTGTTTAACGAAATGTCACCAAAAATAGATTAAATTACTTCGATGCCACTTTTTTCACCACACCTCAACCCAAGCGCGGAGTCCCAAGTAAAGACTTTCTTGGCTATGTGGAGCTTGGCATCTCGCAGAGAGATTTTAATAGATGAGTCTTTTTGACGAAGCTCTTTCATGATGGGAATCATTTTTGCCCGACGTTGTCTAACGTTATAGGGTAAGTCCTTTAGGATGCTTATTCTAGTACCCTTCAATTTGAAAGCATTTTTCATCACGCTCCACGCAGACTCCTTCGACCTCATCTTTAAAACTATCGTAGATTTGTTAGTGTTATGGCTGTGTATTCTATACGCCGACTCGACGATTTGATTCGGAGTTGCATCAGCTAACCCGGCGCAAATGGATATAGCCTTTTCGCACATGTCCACTTGGTCTTCAACAGGCAGGTGAACAACAAGGTTTGCTTCAGTACTCATCTGTACGAGTCGGTCAAACTGGTTCTCGAGACGTTTGTTTTGTTCTTCCAGGTATTCAACTTTTTGCCCAAGTTCTACTTGCCTCGCATTCAATGCTGAAATTTGTGTTATGAAATCTTGGAGATCTGCCTTTGTGGCTAATTGTTCCACTAGTTTTTTGTTGTTTTCAAGTAAAATTTCTTGCATTCTCTCAGCACTCAGGGTAGAAGTAGATCCCATAGTTGGTTTTGGTTCGTTGCCACTCAAGTTTTGGTGCCGTTTTTTGTCTCCTGGGTGTTCCGGAGAAGTGTGGGATATTCCTCTTTTTACCATTTATAGGTTAGTTTGTTGATGCAATTTTTTACTTTGCTATAGTGTAGCTTAGATGTTAGGACTTATTCGAATTTCAATTGCCTATTCCCCGATAGTTGGCGCAGTCAAAGGAGTCTCCTTTCTTGTGGATTGGGCAAACGATACTAAGATTTCTCTCGTCGGGCATGCTTTCCTCCGACCATATCCTACAGATGAGCTGGTGCATGCGCCCAACCAGATCATCTCCAGCTGCTTTAAACAGTTCCGCGGGCAATCCGTCCGCTCCAGCAGCTTTGTTCGACTTCAGTCTCGATATCGCTACCTTGACTTCGTCTAGATCGGGGGGAGGGAATTCTCTTCTATCGTTGTCCATTGCGTGGAGTGGAACATTCTGCCTGGCAGTGGTATTGGTGTCCTCTTCGCCGTTAAAGAGTCTGCAGAGGTGATCCTTCCAAATTCTCAGTACATTACAGCAAACAATTTAAAGCATGTGCTGGTTGCTTTATAAGTACCTCCCTAAATTAAAACTAGCTTACAATGACGAAATCTGAATGTAATTGGAGGTACTTGATTAAGCCTTTTTAGAGAAATAGTAGAATCCACAAAATAACACATAATTGTGAAGTATGTCAAACAGATTGAAAGTAGTAAAATCAAACAAGGGACTTGCAACCAAATATAAAATCATTATTTTGTTACGTTTTCTCTGAACAAGTGATTGAAATAACTTGTACGAGTTTAGCTTTGACATGGATCTTAGTAATAGTTTCAGTTTTATTTAGTTTTTCATTGCTTTGCATTGTTTGTTGCATGTTGTATAAAACTAAGAAAATACTTGATTTTTACAACTTGAGTTTTTCATGCTTTTACATTTTCACATTAGGGTTCACGAGGTTCACTACATACATTACATACATTTTTTACCTATTATCTTTTTGGCAACACTGGTTTAAACAGGTGACTCACATTTCGTGTTTTGTTTCACTGTCAAATATCTTCAGTTTGGTCTATAATTTAACCATGAATCGTCTTACAAACGAACATCGTTTGCGACGGCTCAATGGGTACGTAAATGTACAGCGACGAAGCTCATTTTTGGCTTAATGGGTACGTAAAGCAGAATTATTGATTTTGGAGTGAATATCAGCTAGAAGCTTTGCAACAGCTACCAATGTATCCAGAAAAAGTCACAGTTTGGTGCGGTTTATGGGCTGGTGGCATCATTGGACCGTACTTCTTCAAAGATGATGTGACGAAGTGAGATGATATCCAATTTTTTTTTGCCCAAAATGCAAAAGCTTGACTTGCATGACATGTTGTTTCAATAAGACGGTGCCACACGCGGTGGTGGTGGTGGGGGGGGGGGGGGGGGGGGTATTCGTGAGATACCGGCCGAAATTTTGGAAAGAGTATGCCAAGATTGGAGCAAGCGGATAGACCATTTGAGGCGCAGTCAAGGTCAACATTTGCATGAAATATCGATTCAAATAAAGATTTCATGAATTTTTCTGAATTTTATGTGTTTTCTTGAAAAAAAAACTTTTTTATAGCTTTAAAAAATCACCCTTTATATACAATGTAATTTTTTTCTGTTGCAGACTTTTTGCTTTGAAATATGTAAAGTCAAATGAAATGTCAAATTTATGTAAAATGTTCTTTGTCGCGGTTTATGACTTAGCGTCATTTACGCAGTAATCGGAAATTCAGAATTTCAATTTTTTCTTATTATATGTCTAGCCACGGCAAAATAATTTTATTGACAAAAATTGATTACCAAGCTCTACCTTCCTGATTACAGATCTTCAAAGATGTTTCAATATTGATCAATATTGAAAGCTTGGCCAATGCTACAGAAAAGCTATTACTACTCCCATCACTCGTGAAAAAGTCCCCGAGATACTTGAACTTCTCCACTTGCTTCAATAGGAACCCAATAACATGAAGAGTAAGCATACTGGAAGTTACCATAACCTCTGATTTGTCCACGTTTACCTTCATCCCAGCATCTGCACCTGCGGCTAAGTCCAAAGCCCATGGTGTTTCTACAAAACAGGTGTTCATTTATCACAGTCACACCGTTCGTCCGAACATAGCTGCGACAGTTTGAGTATAGTGTCTAGTATAGATTGGTGTGGCATACCCCAATACTTCTCAAGCACGATTAGAGTGAATAGCTTACAACCTTTTTGTGCTTCTCCCCGGATGAAAGCCGAATTGTTTAATACCCTGTTAGGGATTGAGCAGCGAAAAGTGCTTGCCCCATCTCCCCTCATTGGAAAGGAACACTTTCTTGGGATTTGGCTGATGATGATAGAATTTCCTTCTTCTGAGTGTGTCAGAATACTTTTTTCGCAGATCTGTCATCGTTTTCCAACAAAACTGTTCTTTAGATGCTCGCACAGCCAATTTGGCACCGGTCAGCAGGATCTTCTCTCTGATTGCTTCTTGAACTATAGGTATTTGAAACCACGAAGTTCTTTTGTCACCACCAGCCGCCACTCCAAGCTGGTTCATCCAATAGACACTCTTAGATATATATGCAGAGGCAATAACAGCAGTCTAAAACAGTCGCCATTCGTCCTTCTGAATACCAGGGAATCCCAACGTCGTGTTGCTTCTGCCACCGTATGCGTGTAATCTCTATTGGTTCCTCGCTTTACAGAAGAGCTAGTATATGAGGTTAACTTACATAACATCGGATTGTGATTAGTTGACAGTTCAGTCGTCTAATCACACGACCATCACAAACCATCCATTTAGTATCCGATGGTATCACAAGGAGTGTATTTATGGTTGACTTTGTGTATAAAGAAAGTGTCCATTCTGGACATACCATTTGCACGGCTAAATTCCAACACCTCTCCGTGGGCGTTCTGATGAGGATCACTCTTTACTTACACTTACATAAAAATTATAAATTTTCATTCTCAAAAGCAAAAACCGTAAACAAATAATGAATATCCAAACGAAAGCGGTAAGAAAACGTGTAATACTTTACAAGACTTTCAAATTGCATTTTCCAACACTAGGAAAAATATCTACGAAAAACAAGTAAATAGAAGAGTTTCAATCCTTTGTTTTTCAAAATCAATTAACTTCATGTTTGGGATTATTCAATTCCCGAATTCACTTTCAGATGTAGACTTCTTATTTAAATCATTATTCTTTTTGAAATCTGGTTGATTGATTGGACCAATCTTCGCGACCAGTTGGAAATCAATTGAATGCAAGTCTATCGACATTTTGAAGTCTTTACGATTCACTTGAAGTCATGCAAATGAAGTCTTTGGGACTTCAAACATTTTCGATGCAGTCTTTGGAATTTCTTCTAATTTTCATTGATGTCTTTGGGACTTCAAAGTTTTTTGTTACAGTCTTTGGAAATTCAGTATGCGAACAGACAATCTGTTCAGTGTGACTTCAAAGTGACTTAAGTGAATGCACAAAGACTGGTCGTAAAGATTGATCCAAAGAAGACTTCAAATAGATTGGTGGTTTCGATACTGCAGTGCATAAGTCCCAAATGAAGTCAATTGATTGTATCATATGATTTATTCCTTGAATTCAGAGATTGCATTCAGTTCTTCAACAAGTGTCTTGCTTATATCAATAAATATTTTTCTCTCAACATTTTGTTTTTTCTTTTGTAGCACGCCTACTAGTGAATGCTTGAAAACTCTTTAAAGTTAACCCCGGTTCCAAAAATGAATTACATTAAATTTACGCATGGATACAGCTACATAAATAAATATATTGTACATATTCTATTTTTACGGTATTCCGAATACAATTTGTGGAACCAAGAAACATGAACTAAACGTTAAACATTATCGTTTCTAGTCTCAGTGAATTTTGTAAATAAACTGACCACACACCCGACAAAGTGAATTGAGTTCACCACGCTTTGAATGACATGATCGCATCACCACCGTACGTCATTTATCATGTCATCAACTTTTTTTCATCATCAAATCATCGTATTAGAAGACAATATACAATGAGATCGCCCGGGGGTACGGGTAGATAGCGTTGGTTGTATTCTTTTGTACAGATATGGTGCACCTTATGTGATGGCTGACGGATGTCTGGGTTTCAGTTACACACTTCAATTGAATAACCAAATAAAAATGTTTTGCTAAAGAACTTTATAATTACCGGGAAGCGAGGAAGGGTTCTCGGAATTGTGTCATCAGGCAGTGTCTACTACATATTTCATGACTGCAACCCAATTAAGTTCTTGTTTCTTGCCATTCCGTCTCCTGTGACTTTTGTTCCACAATAATGTTTGTTTTTTACTAGTAAGTTTGTTATTTGCCATTTCTGGAGCTTTCTGGAGCTTTCTGGAGCTTAAAACCAAATGTCCATGAATCCAGAACAGCTGTCCTTAGTCCCCAATAACAAACAGATTCAAAAACACATGCCTGGCAGCATTTAAGATTAACCCTTCTGTCAATAAGTACGTTTCGCCACACATATTGGATTGAATCTAGAAGTTGTTGTTTTTTTTTCTGATGAACTCAGATTCTTCAATTAATTGTCTACACTAAAGCAATCAAAATATAAACACTGACAAGGTCAGAAAACTGGGTAAAAAGATGGACATTTTGAAAAAAAGCGATGAGGTCCTCAACTGTTTACGTAACCTAACAGGTCAACCTCATGATTCGGATCTGCCATAGCTCATCTAGATGCTGCAGTGTGGTATTGAATATGGTGGTGGTTTCCTTGAAGTTGGTTGGCTTCTATATCAAAAAAATGAAGCATGAAAAATGGGAATTGAATTGCAAATTGATGTTAGATGAAATAGTTTAATTAATTGATAAATGGAATAATATACGAAAGTGACTAAAAGGTTGCAGAAGCTATAATGAGTAAGAAAATGTTGAAAAGAAGTTCGTTTTGTTTTAAAGCATGTGAAATGCCACGGTGCAAAACGGTTTCAGTTACACTGTATCAGCCGATTGGTTTATTCCGCATTTTTCGTGAAATAAATTGACCGAACTAACCGACATTTCCGACCGACCTGTTCAAAAGTCTTTTCGAACGAATCGTAGGTGTTTACAGAAAACGTCGACGTTGACATACTTCGTTTGATTCCAATTAAAATTCCATTCCAAAAATAATATCCCTCACTCGAAACCTTGAACAGACCGGCGCTTGCGAATACAACGTCGTTGGAAAAGAACGCAACGGCATCCATATCGCTTGGCAAATGAAAAGAAAAGTTTCTCCGCACACACAGTGAACAGAAGAAAACCATTGGAGGGCTTTTACATGAACTAAATTCGTCACTAACGGATTGCTTCTTGCGGGCAAGGGAAGTGTAACGCAAGGGGGGGGGGGTTTGACCGCATTGGCAGCTTTTACATTGCGTTAAATCGAGCAGCAATTTCTATCGTATTCCCTTTTGTGATCCCAAGCCACTTTTACACACAAAATCCCAACGATCCCAACGATCCCAACGATTGGGATTTTTCTTCATTTTTATTTCGTCGCGAACCGGGGTGGTTCTGCGCGGAGAAAATTTTTCTGATAAGGAGAAATTCAAAGTGACGCTTTTGATGTTGAAATGCATACTGTGATACATTTATGTACATTTACAGCAAATAGAATAGACATTGCGAATCAAATTACTGACAATTATGTAACATGTACCCAATAAAAACAATTATCGATGCCTCTTGATAATTGTTTTTAAAAGAGTTGCAGTTTTTTGCGCAATTACGTGCGTACTTAAAATGATGATGGGTTAATGACAAAAAATTTCATATGCGTGCATATTTAAATCCTGAAAATACATCCCAAAAATATTCTAAAAATTAAATAAACAGTAGATAAGAGCATAACATCATCAACAAGGTCTTCCTGCAATAAAGCCCCTAATAAAATGCATTTTCATTCCAACAATCCCCGGCCTCATCAAACATCTGTGGTACGCATCTGATAATGCGTCCGTGTACCAGCCACACAAGGCCGCACACGATACTAAAGGAAAAATTGAAGAAAGATAAGGGAAAACACGAAGAATGAACCTCGATCCTCGATCATCTTGTCACCCTTTCACACACATGCCCCTTCTCGTTCTCACATATGTATAGCATCCATGCAGTACCCATCGCTTCGAGAACAAGAATGAAGCAATCGAAAAATAAGCGAAGGGTGACAAAAGAGAATAGGCCGAATCCCAAGATTTTTCGTGTACATGCAATTCGGTCAACCCCCCTTACGTTTCACTTCCCTTGCCTACAAGAAGAGTCCCGTTAGTGACGAATTTAGTTCGTGTAAAAGCCGCCATTGCATGCACACGAAAAATCTTGCGATTCTCTTTTGTCATCCTTCGCTAATTTTTCGATTGCTTCATTCTTGTTGTCGGAGCGATGGGTACTGCATGGATGCTACACATATGTGAGAACGAGAAGGGGCGTGTGTGTGAAAGGGTGAAAAGATGATCGAGGATCGAGATTCATTCTTCGTGTTTTCCCTTATCTTTCTTCGATTTATCCTTTAGTATCATCAGAAATAAGAGAGCAAAGAGATATCCATCTTTTGCCTCTCTTGCCTCTTGATTCCATCTGACTTATTTCTGATGCGTACCACAGATGTTTGATGAGGCCGGGGATTTTTGGAATGAAAATGCATTTTATTAGGGGCTTTATTGCAGGAAGGCTTTGTTGATTATGTTATGCTCATATCTACTGTTTATTTAACATTTAGAATATTTCTTGGGATGCATTTCCAGGATTTAAATATGCACGCGTATGAAATTAATTGTAATGAACTTTTAAGTACGCATGTATTTGTGCAAGAAACGGCAACTTTTTTAAAAACAACTATCAACAGGCATCGATAATTGTTTTTATTGGGTACATGTTAGATAATTGTCAGCAAATTTTATTCGCAATGTCTATTCTATTTTCTGTAAATGTACATAAATGTATCACAGCATGCATTTTCAACATCTAAAGCGTCACTTTGAATTTTTCCTTATCAGAAAAATGTTCTCCGCGCAGAACCACCCCGGCTCGCAACGAAATAAAAATGACGAAAAATCCCAATCGTTGGGATCTTGTGTGTAAAAGTGACTTGGGATTGTGTGTAAAAGTGACCTGGAAATTGCTGCTCGATTTAACGTATGTAAAAGCCTTCTTGGCAACCAAGTGGAGGAATTTACGCCGAAATGTCTACCCCAACAGTCTTCCACACACATCGACACCAGTAGTAGCCGCAATTAATCTACATATATAAGAGCACTGACACCCTCCTTCCTTCGACAAACACATATGTATGTGTGCACATGAGTATATATCCGCTAGGGCTCGTTTAAATTTTATGGTTGTTTTAAAATCGCATCTGGACTCTAATGCTTCGAGCCGCTGTCGCCAATACTATCAGAAATCAAACTTAAAACAATTTCCCTTAGCTCTTCGCTTTGCCTCAGGGAGAGTTAATATTCCGAGTTTCAGCGATTGTGTCTTAAAATAGAAGCAAATTATCATATTCATTCAAACACGAATCAGAGTGTGGTCTTAAAACAGACACCCGTACTGTAGGAGAAGGTGTGTGCTGGGCGATGCGAGTGTTCTTGAATTCCACATGGCAAGAATAAATGCGAGCATTCCTTGCATTCTTCACGGATTAGCGAGAAACTCATTCACACTACACACACCAACAATCACTGAGGGACAGAACGACCTTTCAATGGGGCTTTCTAAAGAAACTCGGAATTGTTGTCATGAATAAACATATATTACGAAATGTCCAGTGCAGTCAATCAGGGGATATGTGCAAGACTGATTGCCGAGCTTCAGATTTGGATTTTCCAAGTCTTATATTGAAAGAAAAACCTTGTACGGATGTGCGAATTTGATGTCTTCGTTAAAACTGGAGTCCGAAAATTGTCTTAAATGGGTGACATGAATTTCTTCTTAATAAAGAAGACATTACTGACCTATTCGATAATCCAGTATCAACGACAATCATTTTTCATGGAAAATAGTTAAATTATTAGCATTTTTCAAAAAAACTATCCTCTTAAGTCGAAACACACAATTAGTTTCCTAAGCATTAGCTGATTTTTGTAAATGTGAATTGGTTAGTAAGATGGTTCAACGAACACATTTAAACTAATTATCAATCAACTTACAAGAGCCTTAGTCGTTCTGTTGTTTTGCTTCTTACTGATCGCACAGTTCACATACCACACAATACTTGTTCCCTGTCAAACAAAAACACGCGATGGCATCCCGTTTGCTTTAGCAGGAAAATTCTGATTCTCTTCACTTCTACGAGTAAAAATGTTGCACCACATGACACAGCACATTCGTAGCTTCCACCACATCAGTTGAGCAGTTGACAAACTGCATCGGAATGTTGTCTTGCTGATAAGGTCAATTCTAATTGCAGAACTTAAGCACTAATTTGTTAGTCCTAAGTGGATTTTTGTTTTTTTTTTCTCAAGATGGTAGGTATGTTGTGTTTTTATAATAATATATATATCCTTATATATTATAAATAAGGACGGAGATAGGAAATTCACGTGTCTGAAGTACTAATTTATGAGTCGTAAGATTGAGTGAAATTAGTTATACTATATTGTTATGCCTGAAGGTCAGGAACGCACAACAAAAAGTACAAAGTCGTTCGTCAGACCAGTGATTAGTCGGGTCCTTGACTACTGGTGTTACCGTCGGAGATGGAGGGAATATTTGCAGATGATTAAGCAGCTTCACACGATGAATTATCCAATAACACAAGACAATTAGGATAGCAGACAGAATGCCCAATAACGCACGACGATTATAACTCGAATACAACGAACAATGCACATAGCGATTTTTCAAATAAATGAGAACTTCAACTATTTATTTAATTAAATTTATTTATTAAGATATTAATTACTTATATTATTACACGGTAGTACAAAGATACGACGTTCACCTGCAACTTACAAATATTCAATTCAAATCAATTTCTTATCGCTACCTTAATTTATGCATTCATTGTTGCTGATCAAGCACTATTACGAAATGTGGGAATGAGAATGAAAAATATGTTTTACATCAATTTTGCTGACCTAATGTCTGCTGCGCTTTCCTGTTATCTTGCTGACTGCATAACAATGTACATATGTGTATAGGTATATTATGTACATTGCAATTTCTTTTTTGGCAGCTAAAGAAAACTCAAAATCGGTTGCAATAAACGAACTTTCTTCTTCTTTGTGTGGCGCTACAGTCCGGGGAGGACCTGGGCCTCAACCAAAATGCCTCTCCAACTAACGCGATCCCTGGCTAGCTGTCTCCAGTTTCCCACACCAAGTTGGTTGAGGTCCTTCTCCACTTGGGCGCGCCACTTTAAACGCGGGCGTCCTCTATTGCGTTGCCCGACAGGTTCGGATTCGAAGATTCTTCGGACCGGAGCTGTGGTGTCCATACGCTCTACATGACCTAGCCACCGTAGGCGTTGGATCCGTAGACGACTAACTAGGCTAATGTCGCTGTACAGCCCGTACAGTTCGTGATTGAATCTTCTCCTCCAGAACCCGTCAACACAAACAGGACCAAAGATCGTGTGTAGAACTTTTCTCTCAAAGAGTCCAAGAACTTCTTCATCCGCTTTCGAGATTGTCCAAGCCTCCGCGCCATATAGCAGGACTGGGATGATCAGGGTCTTATATAGAGTCAACTTGGTTCTTCGAGAGAGGGCTCTATTACTCAATTGCCTCTTGAGCCCGCAGAAACAGCGGTGGGCAAGAGTTATCCTACGCTTGATCTCGGTACTGATGTTATTTGTACAGTTTACTCCGGAGCCGAGGTAAGTGAAGTCCTTGACTACCTTGAAGTTATGCCATTGTGACGCTCTGTCCAAGACGTCGATGTTGTATGTCCTTTTTTGAGGACAGCATATACTTCGTTTTGCCCTCATTCACCGCCAGACCCATTTTAGCCGCTTCCGTCTCAATGTTAGCAAAAGCCTCACTGACGGCTCGCTGAGGTCTGCCAATCACGTCAATGTCATCGGCGTATGTTAACAATTGCACGGACTTCTGGAAGATCGTGCCTCTAGGGTTTGCGTGTGAGTTTCGCACGATCTTCTCCAGGACAATGTTAAAGAAATCACATGACAGCGCGTCGCCTTGTCTAAAACTCTGTGAGTTCGTTACCGACCTTGATGGAGCAGCGAGAGTTCTCCATCGTCATCCTGCACAGCCTGACGAGTTTGGCAGGAATGTCAAAACTAGACATGGCGTTGTATAGCTCGTCTCTATGCACGCTGTCATATGCGGCCTTGAAATCGACGAACAGATGGTGAGTGTCGATTTGCATTTCTTGGGTCTTTTCCAGGATCTGCCGTAGTGTGAAGATTTGGTCTGTTGTGGACTTTCCAGGCCTGAAGCCACACTGATATGGACCTATCAGATTATTAATGAACGGCTTCAGGAGGGTAGACAAAACGACAGAGAAGATCTTATACGCGATGTTAAGAAGACTGATCCCTCGATAGTTGGCGCAGTTGGAGGTGTCTCCTCTTGTGGATCGGGCAAACGATACTGAGATTCCACTCGTCGGGCATGCTTTCCTCCGACCATATCTTGCAGATGAGCTGGTGCATGCGCCCTACCAGATCATCTCCAGCTGCCTTAAATATTTCAGCGGGCAAACCGTCCGCTCCAGCAGCTTTGTTAGACTTCAGTCTTGATATTGCTACCTTGACCTCGTCTAAGTCTGGGGGACGGTATTCGCGTCTGTCATCGTCCAGATTGAGTGGAACATTCTGCCTGACAGCGGTATTTTGGTCCTCATCGCCGTTTAACAGTCTGCAGAAATGATCTTTCCAGATTCTCAGTATCGACTGCGACTCTACTACCAGATGTCCATTTCCATCCCGACAGGCTTCTGTCCGAGTTTTATATCCATTGGATAATTGTTTTACCCTTTGATAAAACTTTCGGACGTCATTCCTGCCATAACACCTCTCCATCTCCTCGACCGCGCGCTTCTCATGCTCTTTCTTCTTTTCTTCCCTTCTCTTCTGTTCGTAGAGCTCACGAACAGCCCTGGTTGTTCGATGCAGCGTTGCCTTGTAGGCCTCCTGTTTAGCTGCATGTGCCTGCCTGCACTCGTCGTCAAACCATGGGTTCCTTCTAGATGGTATCGTAAAACCCAGCATATCAGTGGCAGCTTCTTTGATGGCTTCTTGACAACGACTCCATTCTTCTTCGATGGTTTGTGCAGGCGGCGTCGAACTTACAGAGAGTTTCTGGAAGACTCGGTCGGCAAAGATCCTGGCAGTCCGCTGCGATTGTAGCTTTGCGACGTCAAACCGTGGTGTTCAATAAACAAACATATATATTAAAAACACTTTAAATAAGCGTGTTATTTAATGTACATATTAATAAAATACCCTGCAAATCATTTGCATGTTTTTTGTTTTTGGTTTATTTATACTAATTTTTAGGTCAAGATTTAAAAAAATAAAATTTTGTGTGTGCAAAAAATCGCTTGGCAACCGCCTTATAAAGCATATTTTGCAGATGCATTGGATTTTATGCTTAAGATCAGACAAGACTTCAGTTTATGTTTATCGGTTGTGTTTGTACATGCATTTATGACATACTATTCTTTGCTTAGATTAGGTTAGATACGTGGGTAGGCGCCGTGAGGTCACTTCTCCCTTAGGTCCTATTGGATTCATTGTAATGCCCATGGAGAGTGAAAACCGTCTGTCCTACTCGTTTATAGTCGTGGGAGCTTTGATAGCTTTGATAGATGTTGTGCTGTCCCTTCCAGCCGTCGGGTGGTCTTGATAAACCTGCAATTAGAGATTAATGGGTATTCTATGTATTGGAGGTTCTGGAAGATGAAATCTCTCAGTGTTCTCTGTTTCAATATGCAGAAACTGGGGCAATGACAAAGATAGTGGGAAGTATCCTCAATATCTTCTTCGTCCCCACAACCTTCGCATGTGGTGCCGTGGGTAAGTACCATTTTTTTTGGTATATCTGATGATTGTGGCGAATTTGCGACCGGACTACCATCCGCAGCAGCGTTTTGCTATATTGGAGAAGTATGTCTGTTTTGGCACTACTATATCTACCTCATAATATCCGAGGGAAGAGAGATCCACTTTTCATTAGCTAGTTTTATGATTCTATTGTCTACTTTACTCTTGACATTAGCAAGGGGTGAACCGGATCGTGGGATTACTTGGGATGGGTCGGATTCATCTACTATTTAATTGCCGGTTATACCCATATGACCATGAGTGTGAGTGCATAGAGTGATCAAATGCTGCAAGAGAAGAAGCTTGAGCTCTTCGCGAATCATACGAATAGCTTGGACTTGATTTCTATAGCCGAAATTACAGTCGTAAAAACAAGGCGGCCTAAGGTATCTACTACACGTAGGACAACATTTTCCCAAGATGCTGCCATCTTGGATGTGGAGCTTTCTAGCCAATCAAGGAACTCGTTTTTTTTTTAATTCCATGATCATAAGACTCTTGATAGTTGTCAGCTGTCCGAAGTGTGGAATTACCTTATCGCTCTTCGTTGCCTGGGTTGCTCGAAGAGAAAACGCCTTAGTGAATCGCTCTTCACGATGACCAGCAGAATAAAGGCAGTAAAAAAAGTAAAAAAGAAGATGATGTGTAAAAAATATTCCCAATCAGTCGCCTGTTATTGTGACTTAGTTGAAGTTTTGTCTTTTTTTTTTGAGCTCCTTGTAAGAACTACATGTAATGTCATATTGTCTCCAGTAAATCATTCGTTTTTTTAATTTGGTAACCAATTGGAAGCAAATGTTCATTGTCGTAAGTGTGAGAAGAGAAGAATTAGAATTAGCCCAGAATTTTAGGTCAGCCAACACAGCTATTGAGGAATAAGAAAAAGTATATCGAGCCCTGATTGTGTAGATTTAATGTTCGATTAGCTGTCTTTTAACACAAAATGAAAACAAATAAAGTCTGTATATACAAATTCTCTCTAAAATAACCAACGGTCCATTAGAATCCGTTCGAGTTGTATGTATTCGGTCTAATATCTTATGACTATCTCTCCTCTTTAAGTGTTGGCGATATTTTATTCGCTTTCCTTTTACCCTGAACCGATGGATCTAATATGTATATCTTAAAATATCCAAAGAATTCGCATCCATTTGAGACTTTGTTTTTATTTAGCAGCGTTCAAGCGGATGTTGACGTATGCGAAAACCAAAAATAGCAAATCGTTGTCAAAACAGGCGTTTGTAGACTGTAGTGACTTGACTAGTCTGGAGGGAGTGTCATAGATGCTAATCCGATCGTGAGAACTGGTTTTTTTTCTTCTTTTGTGGAAGCGTTAGATGGTGGTAATTGAGTTTAAGACACCTCCTCCCGTGTGTAGGTCGTAAAACTGTTTGCAGCGCATGACGTTTGAGTTCAGAACCCGCATCGAGTATTTTTTTTTACTCGAAATGTTTAGAATTTTTATGCGAAAGGGTAGTCTTTTTGATTGAATAGCGTTTTGATTGTGTAAGAATTTATTTAATCGCTCCAATCAGCATTGATGATTTTAACATATTTGTTCGTAAGTTTTATTACGGAACTTATACAGTCTTGAAATTTTGTTACACAGTCTTGAAATTTTGCAAAAATACGTGTTTTTTTTTAATTTTGAAACGAATTTAAGAAGTGTTCTTGTTGTTGCTTGTGGGTTGACTTTCAAGCAATGAACAGTAAAAGCGTTTTTCCTATTGTATCTGTTAATGTTCAATTTTAATACCAGCCTATTCACATTCTTTCTAAAACACGTAGATTTTGCTTTATTACAAAACCACCATACCTGCATTTGCACTAAAAAATAATTGAGTTGTTTAATGCTTATTGCAGTGGTATCGAAGGTTTAAAAAGCTGTTTTTTTTATAGAGACATGTGTTGTATTGGCAATTATTTCTACAGAAGCGTATTCTTCGTTTCAAACACTCTTAAAGTGTGTAATGTGTTTTCAAGTGTGTGAAACATTTCATTTACTTAAACCTTTAAATATGTGTGGACTACAAAAATTTGCTGCGCACTTTATTTTCGTTACACAATGATACATTTTTTTTGCCAGTGGGTTAACATGACAAATATGAATTTATGTCAATTTCACTATAAAGTCTAAGACCAGAAAACTTATTGAATTTCTTTAAAATGGCCTACTTTTTGTTGAGCTTGAACATACTTTATGTAATATTGCTTTACCTATGATTAATGAAAAAGTTATATCGAACGAGTAGTCTAAGTAAGAAATCCTATGCTCATTTTATTATTCACAGTGTACGTTAAAATTTCACTTTTGTTTCAAGTTTTAGATAATTATTCGGTTTCACAGTTTCGTTTAAACCTTGAACTGAGTTCAACTTGCAGTTTAAGTTAAACGAGAGTACATAAACTTTAAGTGACTCGATGACAAGAATGCCAGACTTTCGTTTGGATTAAATATTTTTGTTGTTTTGGGTTCGTTTACACCATCTTTTGGATCCTGATTTTTATTTTCATTGTAAATGACTATTTTGATCGGAACCATCATTGATAACTTTATCACAGTAATAAACATATGGAATACCCTAAGCCTGGTCCCGGAATTTCTAAAATTAAGCTGTCCAAGCTATGTATATGTTTTAATTTCATGGGACCACCAATGAAATTTATATAATATTTTTTTCAAATTTTTGTATTTTGTTTTCAACACTTCCGATGTTCGACAATGGAATCCACTCCTGGCATTATACTCGACTGTCCGTATTTAGTCTCATATCGCAAAACAACTTTTTCCTTCCATTGCACTTTGTCGGTTTTTTGTTCTCAATAACGTCTTTTTATTTCATCATCAATTCCATTATCAGATCTACATCTCCTGATGAGAAGTTATTTGATCTATTTTTGGCACAACTACTATTTTATTAAAATGTATTTCCATTTTGATATGTATTAACTCTTGTTCACGTTGAGAACTGAAATTGTCGAGTGTTTTTTTATGGTGTATTATAAACATATTTAACGAATACAAATCTATCTAAAACTATTATTATCTGTAAGGCACATTTTTTTCAATAAAATTAAAAAAACAGAGTTCAACTGAACGGAAGTTTTTACTGTTAAACAGAACAACTTAAACCAACAATTTGAACTCGGTTAGTGGTTCAACTGAACTTAAGTTCAATCCTTCACTGTGAAATTGGGCATTAGAGAGATATCTACAAACCACATTATTGAATGGACCTGATTTCAATAGGTGTTAGAAAGCCTTCCGAATAATCAAATGAGTGACTCACCACAATAAACTCGAATAGTAACCAAATTCCTACGCCTGCAATGCCATCGATAGCTTTTCGAGGTAATCACCGCGCAATCAGCATTTCTTCCACTACTCACCGTCCACTGTACGACACATTTCCAGTGCCAGTCCAAGCAGCTTTGAAAAGGCCACAAATATTATTCATATTTCTCGCTTCCAGCATTCCAAAGTGTACCCAGAGATCGCCATATTAAGTACACGATATTTTATCTATCGTCGACATGCAAAAGTCACAAACTCTCGGCCTATCCCGACCCGAATGCATCAAGAGCGTGAAGAGCAGGAGTGGTAGCCTTCCACACTTCGCATTCCAACTCGTATCTCCGCTATACAGTCACATTCTCCAGTTTAACTGAAAGCAATTTGTTGTGAATTTTAATTAAACAAAATCGAAGTAAAAATAAACGAACTGACCTACGCTACGCATTTGTAGTCCCCTGATGATGAGACGAGGGAAGGGTTGTGTGGTAGTTCGTGTTGAGAAATCTGGGCGGTGGCCGACGATGCTGGTTGCAATGGTAATGAGAGACTGCCTTGTAAATTTGTACTCTATACATAGAAACACCGGCCGGCGCTAGCAATAAAAAAAACCTGAAGACTGTTGGAG
Source organism: Eristalis arbustorum (assembly GCA_916610145.1). Taxonomy (NCBI): domain Eukaryota; kingdom Metazoa; phylum Arthropoda; class Insecta; order Diptera; family Syrphidae; genus Eristalis; species Eristalis arbustorum. Next base: position 55,722,478 of record OU744318.1, read on the forward strand.
AATTATAGTGCAGTGCCTAGTGTCTATATCGCTATATCGAAATGCAATAGAGAGACCATGACTGGAGCTACCGAAGAAACTAAAGAGAAGAGCGGAGTGGTGAATGCTTCTGACTTTGAATTTTCCCATTTGAATGTGAGTTTGAATTCGAATAATGAGAGGCAGGCGATATGCAAATTGAAGCGAATGGATGCAGAGTAGAGCTGGAACTGGCACTAAGGAGTATTTCGCGATACACAACGCGCTGGCAAATTTAGAACTACCTTGGTCACAGGTAGTGATTCGATGGGAGTTTTATGGGCATTCTGCTTGGGTAATTTTAAGTAGTGAGATCATAACTGAGGGAATAACTTCCGTTTTGTTTACTTGGTGTTATGGATTTTCTTATGATTCTTAGTCCAGTTTCCAAAGTCGAATGAATAGTTTTCACTAGTTCATTGGAAATTGAATGTTTCGAAGACTTAGAAAACATCATCACTATAAAACTATACACTATACATAAATATATGTTATCTTAGCGGATTTGATGTTCAACATGAACAGATTTTGACACAGATTCCAAACAACTAAGAACAAGAAAGTGCTTCTTCATCTTTGAATGTTTAATACTTAGAAGTTATTGACATTCTTCTGAAAGTTTCTTCAGTACTGGTCTTAAAATCTCGAGTTTTTATTTTGAATACGATTTTATAGTCATAAATAAAAACGAATTCTTTTGTGCCTCACTTCACAGAAATATAAATAAGGAATTGCGATAGAATTCATTAAAAACACTGTTTGCTTACGTAGTTGTAACCGGCGCGCGTTACTGTGCATATTAACAAAAAGAAAATTAAAAACATTTTCAAAGAATGTAGAACAAAGTTATCAAAGACATCAGTGTTCTGTCACTTTCCGTTTGAGTCTATAAAGAATAAACATTGATTTTTATTTATATTTTCCACTACGTTAAAAGGTTTCTTTTCTTTTTAATTGGGAAAAAATTAAATAAAGATATTAATATCCATTTCCGAAAGTTAATAATAAGTCCAGTAACTGTAATTTTTACTAATTTGTCATATCCAATTTTATCCTTCTTCTTCTTCTTTGTGTGGCGCTACAGTCCGGGGTGGACCTGGGCCTCAACCAACATGCCTCTCCAACTAGCGCGATCCCTGGCTAGCTGTCTCCAGTTTCGCACACCAAGTTGGTTGAGGTCCTTCTCCACTTGGGTGCGCCACCTTAAACGCGGGCGTCCTCTGTTGCGTTGCCCGACAGGTTCGGATTCGAAGATTCTTCGGGCCGGAGCTGTGGTGTCCATACGCTCTACATGACCTAGCCACCGTAGGCGTTGGATCCGTAGACGCCTAACTAGGCTCATGTCGCTGTACAGCCCGTACAGTTCGTGATTGAATCTTCTCCTCCAGAACCCGTCAACACAAACAGGACAAAAGATCGTGCTCTCAAAGAGACCAAGGACTTCTTCATCCGCTTTCGAGATTGTCCATGCCTCCGCGCCGTATAGCAGGACTGGGATGATCAGGGTCTTATATAGAGTCAACTTGGTTCTTCGAGAGAGGGCTCTATTACTCAATTGCCTCTTGAGCCCGAAGAAACAGCGGTTGGCAAGAGTTATCCTACGCTTGATCTCGGTACTGATGTTATTAGTACAGTTTACTCCGGAGCCGAGGTAAGTGAAGTCCTTGACTACCTCGAAGTTATAGCTGCCCATTGTGACGCTCTGTCCAAGACGTCGATGTTGTATGTCCTTTTTTGAGGACAGCATATACTTCGTTTTGCCCTCATTCACCGCCAGACCCATTTTAGCCGCTTCCGTCTCAATGTTAGCAAAAGCCTCACTGACGGCTCGCTGAGTTCTGCCAATCACGTCAATGTCATCGGCGTATGCTAACAATTGCACGGACTTCTGGAAGATCGTGCCTCTAGTGTTGGCGTGTGAGTTTCGCACGATCTTCTCCAGGACGATGTTAAAGAAATCACATGACAGCGCGTCGCCTTGTCTAAAACCTTTTTTGACATTGAAGGTCTCGGTGAGTTCGTTACCGACCTTGATGGAGCAGCGAGAGTTCTCCATCGTCATCCTGCACAGCCTGACGAGTTTGGCAGGAATGTCAAAACTAGACATGGCGTTGTATAGCTCGTCTCTATGCACGCTGTCATATGCGGCCTTGAAATCGACGAACAGATGGTGAGTGTCGATTTGCATTTCTTGGGTCTTTTCCAGGATCTGCCGTAGTGTGAAAATTTGGTCTGTTGTGGACTTTCCTGGCCTGAAGCCACACTGATATGGACCTATCAGATTATTAATGAATGGCTTCAGGCGGGTACACAAAACGGCAGAGAAGATCTTATATGCGATGTTAAGAAGACTGATCCCTCGATAGTTGGCGCAGTTGAAGGGGTCTCCTTTCTTGTGGATCGGGCAAACGATACTGAGATTCCACTCGTCGGGCATGCTTTCCTCAGACCATATCTTGCAGATGAGCTGGTGCATGCGCCCAACCAGATCATCTCCAGCTGCCTTAAATATTTCAGCGGGCAGACCGTCCGCTCCAGCAGCTTTGTTAGACTTCAGTCTTGATATTGCTACCTTGACCTCGTCTAAGTCTGGGGGACGGTATTCACGTCTGTCATCGTCCAGATTGAGTGGAACATTCTGCCTGACAGCGGTATTTTGGTCCTCATCGCCGTTTAACAGTCTGCAGAAATGATCTTTCCAGATTCTCAGTATCGACTGCGACTCTACTACCAGATGTCCATTTCCATCCCGACAGGCTTCTGTCCGAGTTTTATATCCATTGGATAATTGTTTTACCCTTTGATAAAACTTTCGGACGTCATTCCTGCCATAACACCTCTCCATCTCCTCGACCGCGCGCTTCTCATGCTCTTTCTTTTTTCTTCTGAGAAGCCGGTGCTCTTCCCTTCTCTTCTGTTCGTAGAGCTCACGAACAGCCCTCGTTGTTCGATGCAGCGTTGCCTTGTAGGCCTCCTGTTTGGCTGCATGTGCCTGCCTGCACTCGTCGTCAAACCATGGGTTCCTTCTAGGTGGTGTCGTAAAACCCAGCACATCAGTGGCAGCTTCTTTGATGGCTTCTTGACAACGACTCCATTCTTCTTCGATGGTTTGTGCAGGCGGCGTCGAACTAACAGAGAGTTTCTGGGAGACTCGGTCGGCAAAGATCCTGGCAGTCCGCTGCGATTGTAGCTTTGCGACGTCAAACCGTGGTGTTCGTTCTCGACTCCGCTGTTCTCGTGATATCCTGATTCTTACCTTGGCTACAACAAGGAAATGGTCCGAGTCAACATTGGCTCCTCGGAAAGTTCGGACATCGAGAATGCTGGAGGAGTGTCTGACGTCGATCGCAACGTGATCAATCTGGTTGACGGTTGATTGATCTGGGGACCGCCATGTCCCTTTATGGATGTTGAGGTGTGGGAACCGCGTGCTAGCAACAGAGAGGTTACGTCCCATGACAAAGTCCACCAGCCTTAGTCCGTTACTGGACGTGGTGTCGTGTAGGCTGTGTTTCCCTATGACTTTAGCAAAGATTTCTTCTTTACCCAGCTTAGCATTGAAATCTCCTAGAACGATCTTGGTGTCAAAGCTGGGGCATTGATCGTATGTTCTTTCTAGGAGATCATAGAAGTCATCTTTGCTACTATTATCTTTGTCCTCTGTCGGGGCGTGGGCGCATATCAGGCTGATGTTGCCGAATGTAGCCTTGATGCGGATTGTTATGAGGCGTTCGCTTTTACAGTCAAAGCTTAAGACTTTTTGCCTGAGTCTGCCTCGAACAACAAATCCACATCCAAATAAGCGCCTCTCTCTGCTACAATCACCGTAGTAGATGTCGCAGTTTTTCATCCTCTTCTTGCCCGGCCCATTCCATCGCACTTCCTGGATGGCGGTGATATCTGCTTTATAGCAGTCAAGGGCCTCCGCGAGTTCTTCGGCTGCACGTGGCCTGTTAAGAGACCTCACATTCCACGTGCAGAACCGAAAAGCATGGTCATTTGTTCGTTTGCTGGGGTCGTCAACAGTAGATCGGTCAGTATCCGAGGCAAATAGTCGTCTCTGAACAAAATTTTTTTTACGTGGTGAGGGTGTTAACCCCACGCACAACCCCCAGCTGGGAGGCCAGGCCCATTTATTTTACCCTTGGGCGAAGGGTCCGGATGACTCCGGTATCGGTAACCTCGCTGAGGTTGTGAGTGCCGCCGTTGACCCTACACGATAGGGTTCCTCCGCCGCCAACTCTACTCCAAAATCCCGATATGACCTTGAAGGCAACCTTTTAGATCTGAGCTCCGAATATGTCAGAGTAGCTCTAAAAGGAGGTGTACCAGGTAGCTCTGGATGTCGCCGTTGGCTAATCTGATGATAAGCTCCTCCGCCGCCATCCGTAGAGAAGATGAGCCCTGATACAGACTCATCCACTCTCCCCCTCTCTCGTTTGCAGCCGCCAATGACGTCCCACGGGGGTTGGGTACCCCATCTTCAGTCGAAGGTGCTCGGCTCCCGGATTTCACCACGGGGAGGTGAGAGTAGGAGTTCATTGACAGAGGCTAAGTGCAGACGCCTGTGCCTGCATAAGTCGCTTGTCAACGCTTCGAAATCCATCCATCCTAGGTAACATTTATTAAGGACAATAAACAACAAATAAAAATATCAGCCTTTGTAGTCATTAACCTTGTAGTTCTACTACAAAACTGGCACAAAAGGTCTGTTCCCGTACTTTTTACACCAAATTGTGAAGGCTGTCATTTTTTAAGGGGTAGGGGTAAAAACCTCTTAGAGAAAAACAAAATATCAACAAAGTACGGAAACGCAATGAAACCAAATGTGGAAATTATGTATTTATTTGGAATTTTTTATTTAGTTATTAGTGGTGGCCAGTGGCGTTGTGTGTATTTCGTAGGTTTGATTACTGGTCTTAGCGACAAGAAATAACAATAATTTTTCATGGCCCCACATTTTTGTGTCACTGACAATGCTCAAATAGTGTTTCCTGTCTATAAAAAGCTTCTCTAACTTGTCCGCTCGGATTCGGCATAAAACGTTAGGTCCCTTCCACTCGTGAGATAACAATTGCACGCACAACATGAGTGGTTGCTGACCGTGGCTGCAATTATATGGTGCCACCAATATAATTGTTATGTTTTTATTGCAAATACTGAAAATATAAAGGATATAATTATATAAAGGAGGAGTTTTCACAACTCCATATCTCTTTATAACAAGCTAAATATGTTAAATCACTTCTGTTATCTTAGCAGAAAATAGAATCTGTAAAAAAATTAAATTTCTATACATTAGCTGTTATTTCAACTGTTGAAGTTCCATTCGGAACACAAAATTGGCTTAATTAAGATCCTAGTTTAAGAAATGGAAATAAAAAAATATTACAATTTCTTGACCAATTATCGGAAAATCGAGCCCTTGCTGCATTCCTTCTTTTAACTTTTTGAAACCTTTTTCAAATTGGAAACAACGAATCAAATTTGAACATAACAGCTGTGGTTGCGGCCCTTTTCCACTTGTGTACGCCATCTCGTTCGAGAACGTCCTCTTGGTGCTGTCCCAATGACTCGGACTCTTCGTGCCGGAGCTGTGGTGTCCATCGGCTCTACATGACCCATCTATCTTAAGCGTTAGATCCGAAGACGCTTAAGTAGGCGCATGCTGCTGCTACAGGCTCTCGGTACTAGTGTTATTGTCTCTGTTTACTCCACAGTCGAGGTAGACGAAGTTCTTGACTACCTCAAAGTTTCTGCGGCTCTGTCCGATACGTCGATGTTGATCGTCTGTCCGTGATAACACCATGTACTTTGTTTTTTCCTGATTTATCGCTAGACCCAGATAATAGCGGTCGATTGCGATTGTAGCTTTCCGACGTCAAAACATAGTGTCCTGTCTCGTTTTCTCTTGATATCCTCATCCTTACCTTGGCTACAACAAGAAAATGTTCTGAGTCGATGTTGGCTCCTCGGAAAAGTTCGGACATCGAGAATATTGGAGGAGTGTCTGACGTCGATCGCAATGTGATCAATCTGGTTGACAAGAGACCACCAGGTCTCCTTATGGATGTTGAAGTGTGGGAACCACGTGCTCATCACAGAGAGATTGCTCTCTAAGGCGAAATCCACCAGTCTGAGTCCATTTCCGTATGTGTTGAGCTAGTGCTGTCTTGATGATATAAAATTTCAAATATCACTCCACCGAAGCTGAAAGGGAAAGAATTAGCTTTCACAAATAGGTCGGAATACTTGGGTGTTATTGTCGGCATCTGACAGCAAGAATTGCAGTAAATACCTGCAGGAAAATGTTCGGTCCAATAAACTCAGTGAACAAAAATTGCCTTTTGCGATGGACATCACCACATACTTTACATCTTCACAAGCCGCCAGATAACACCAATACATCTGATGATTATCTCCTTTACTCCGATCATCAACCTTGACCATGTTTACATAGTCCACCCAGACACTGAGTTCTCCCATGTCATTCCTTCAAGTTTATCTTTCGTCAATCTTCAATGAATTTTAAGATTTTATCGATTCATGTCACACAAGATAACCACAAGAAGCAACGAGTACTACATTGCCATACCATCATGTCATCCAATTCCATTTGTCATGCACCCGGTTACGCAGTTCGCAATTGGCAAATGATATTAATAACTCGTACAGCAATGAGTTGAGATTGGTCTACCATTTAAATGAACTAATCCATGGTAGCGTAGTTCACTGTGAGCGAGGTTTCTTATGACGAACGATGTGTATGGCACGGCTAGGGGTGTAAAACCCGTATGACGTGACGTTGAAGGTGTAGCTTTGGAGGCAATGCGTCTGTCTATGTTGTTACGCATAATAAGCTGAATATTTCGCATGATTACATAATGCGGTTGTCGAGCCTAGGTGACGGTCGAAGAAGAAGTGAAGTTATCTCGACATTTACGGTCAAGAGGTTGGAGGCTTGTATCTTATGTAAGAGTTTTTGCTCGGATAGCTGGTGTGGAATAATACACTTGTAGAGTGAATCTAATTTCGAAGCGTTGACACGCGACTTATGCAGGCACAGGCGTCTGCACTTAGCCTCTGTCAATGAACTCCTACTCTCACCTCCCCGTGGTGAAATCCGGGAGCCGAGCACCTTCGACTGAAGATGGGGTACCCAACCCCCGTGGGACGTCATTGGCGGCTGCAAACGAGAGAGGGGGCGAGCGGATAAGTCAGTATCAGGGCTCATCTTCTTTACGTATGACGGCGGAGGGGGGGAGGATCTCATCATCAGATTAGCCAACGGCGACATCCAGAGCTACCTGGTACACCCCCTTTTAGAGCTACTCCGACATATTCGGAGCTCAGATCTAAAAGGTTGCCTTCAAGGTCATATCGGGATTTTGGAGTAGAGTTGGCGGCGGAGGAACCCTATCATGAAGGATCAACGGCGGGACTCACAACCTCAGCGAGGTTACCGATACCGGAGTCATCCGGACCCTTCGCCCAAGGGTGACGACTAATTGCCTCGGATACTGACCGATCTACTGTTGACGACCCCAGCAAACGAACAAATGACCATGCTTTTCGGTTCTGCACGTGGAATGGGAGGTCTCTTAACAGGCCACGTGCAGCCGAAGAACTCGCGGAGGCCCTTGACTGCTATAAAGCAGATATCACCGCCATCCAGGAAGTGCGATGGAATGGGCCGGGCAAGAAGAGGATGAAAAACTGCGACATCTACTATGGTGATTGTAGCAGAGAGTGGCGCTTATTTGGATGTGGATTTGTTGTTCGAGGCAGACTTAGGCAAAAAGTCTTAAGCTTTGATTGTAAAAGCGAACGAACAAGGCTACATTCGGCAACATCAGCCTGATTTGCGCCCACGCCCCGACAGAGGACAAAGATGATAGTAGCAAAGATGACTTCTATGATCTCCTAGAAAGAACATACGATCAATGCCCCAGCTTTGACACCAAGATCGTTCTAGGAGATTTCAACGCTAAGCTGGGTAAAGAAGAAATTTTTGCTAAAGTCATAGGGAAACACAGCCTACACGACAACTACATGGAGTCGTTGTCAAGAAGCCATCAAAGAAGCTGCCACTGATGTGCTGGGTTTTACGACACCACCTAGAAGGAACCCATGGTTTGACGACGAGTGCAGGCAGGCACATGCAGCTAAACAGGAGGCCTACAAGGCAACGCTGCATCGAACAACGAGGGCTGTTCGTGAGCTCTACGAACAGAAGAGAAGGGAAGAGCACCGGCTTCTCAGAAGAAAAAAGAAAGAGCATGAGAAGCGCGCGGTCGAGGAGATGGAGAGGTGTTATGGCAGGAATGATGTCCGAAAGTTTTATCAAAGGGTAAAACAATTATCCAATGGATATAAAACTCGGACAGAAGCCTGTCAGGATGGAAATGGACATCTGGTAGTAGAGTCGCAGTCGATACTGAGAATCTGGAAAGATCATTTCTGCAGACTGTTAAACGGCGATGAGGACCAAAATACCGCTGTCAGGCAGAATGTTCCACTCAATCTGGACGATGACAGACGCGAATACCGTCCCCCAGACTTAGACGAGGTCAAGGTAGCAATATCAAGACTGAAGTCTAACAAAGCTGCTGGAGCGGACGGTTTGCCCGCTGAAATATTTAAGGCAGCTGGAGATGATCTGGTAGGGCGCATGCACCAGCTCATCTGCAAGATATGGTCGGAGGAAAGCATGCCCGACGAGTGGAATCTCAGTATCGTTTGCCCGATCCACAACAGGAGACCCCTCCAACTGCGCCAACTATCGAGGGGTCAGTCTTCTTAACATCGCGTATAAGATCTTCTCTGTCGTTTTGTGTACTCCTCTGAAGCCGTTCATTAATAATCTGATAGGTCCATATCAGTGTGGCTTCAGGCCAGGAAAGTCCACAACAGACCAAATCTTCACACTACGGCAGATCCTGGAAAAGACCCAAGAAATGCAAATCGACACTCACCATCTGTTCGTTGATTTCAAGGCCGCATATGACAGCGTGCATAGAGACGAGCTATACAACGCCATGTCTAGTTTTGACATTCCTGCCAAACTCGTCAGGCTGTGCAAGATGACGATGGAGAACTCTCGCTGCTCCATCAAGGTCGGTAACGAACTCAACGAGTTTTAGACAAGGCGACGCGCTGTCATGTGATTTCTTTAACATCGTCCTGGAGAAGATCGTGCGAAACTCACACGCCAACCCTAGAGGCACGATCTTCCAGAAGTCCGTGCAATTGTTAACATACGCCGATGACATTGACGTGGTTGGCAGAACTCAGCGAGCCGTCAGTGAGGCTTTTGCTAACATTGAGACGGAAGCGGCTAAAATGGGTCTGGCGGTGAATGAGGGCAAAACGAAGTATATGCTGTCCTCAAAAAAGGACATACAACATCGACGTCTTGGACAGAGCGTCACAATGGCATAACTTCAAGGTAGTCAAGGACTTCACTTACCTCGGCTCCGGAGTAAACTGTACAAATAACATCAGTACCGAGATCAAGCGTAGGATAACTCAAGAGGCAATTGAGTAATAGAGCCCTCTCTCGAAGAACCAAGTTGACTCTATATAAGACTCTGATCATCCCAGTCCTGCTATATGGCGCGGAGGCATGGACAATCTCGAAAGCGAATGAAGAAGTCCTTGGTCTCTTTGAGAGCACGATCTTTTGTCCTGTTTGTGTTGACGGGTTCTGGAGGAGAAGATTCAACCACGAACTGTACGGGCTGTACAGCGACATAAGCCTAGTTAGGCGTCTACGGATCCAACGCCTACGGTGGCTAAGTCATGTAGAGCGTATGGACACCACAGCTCCGGTCCGAAGAATCTTCGAATCCGAACCTGTCGGGCAACGCAATAGAGGACGCCCGCGTATAAGGTGGCGCGCCCAAGTGGAGAAGGACCTCAACCAACTTGGTGTGCGAAACTGGAGACAGCTAGCCAGGGATCGCGTTAGTTGGAGAGGCATGTTGGTTGAGGCCCAGGTCCACCCCGGACTGTAGCGCCACACAAAGAAGAAGAAGAAGAGTGAATCTAATTGGCTCACGTTTAAGGATCGATATCCGATCGCCTATTTTCCACAATTTATCGACGTCATATCACCAACGCAGCAGTAGACCATAGCTTAGGAAGATGGTTTACCAACAGTCTAGTTTCACATATAAATATTTGAGTATAGAGGTGATTTCTGAGTAAAGTCAAAATGTATATACCTGTGGAAAGTCCTAGTGGAATGTTAGCTCTCACATCTATAGGTATGAATGTATGTACAAATCTATGAATTAGTTTATCTTAAATGCCTAAACTTGATTTGCACACAGGGATCTAAACACAATAATATACTTTAATGTATATTATGTGTTTTTACACATTTCAATTCTCCGACTCTGTTCCAAATTGTGCACAGAATAAGAACATAAGTAGTAACGAGCGAAAAAATGCAAATTCGACCAAATAAACTTTAAATGCCGCAAAATACAAAGAAAATATATATGACGTGAATAAATATCTAGGTCAGATATCGACAGCAAATTGGATAGTTATCGGATTTGCGACATTATCGTTTGATGAGAATAATTTAAACAAAAATGCATGTATTTCCTTCCTGGTTGGCATCTCCAGTAACCTAGATTCACGTATCGGTGACCATGTGCTTTTGGGTTTCGTGTGACTACTTCCGAATTTCAGATTCCAGTGATTTTTTTAAGGCGAATATGTTGATGTTTTATTCAGATGGTCAGTTGGTCGGGCATTTGGAAAGCAAATAATTTGCGATGTGAATGACTTCCCTTAGAGCTCCGTCGAGTTGACTCAAGGTGAGGTGTTGATTTAAGTGTTTTTTGACGGACAAGACTGTCAATTGATGGCGTCCAACAAGTGATTGAAATTCAATCAGTTTATTGATTTTTCTTTGACCGGTTCAATCATGCTATCGAGGTAGGGACGATTGGGTGTCGTTTCGTAAGCCCTCGAATATGACGTGTTATACTCGTGTGTAGGAAGTGTGAGGTTTGAATTTTCTCAAGGCTATGTGAGAAGGCATGACGCCGGAAGTCAACGAAGGTATGCTTGGAATTCAAATTAAGCAAAGAGTATCAATTAAACAAGTTTTTATTGGATATGCGATAAGTTCATACACACATGCATATGCGCTCCAGATGGTTTTATATTTTCAATAATAATCATTAATACGATATGCGATTTGTAGTCTTAATTGTCCAGATTACCAAGTGCTGTAAATGTTAAAGATCGAACTCATTGAAATAATTAAAGCTTTTTTTTTATTATTTGAAGCTTACCTAAAATTGATGCAGTCGAGAACGTTCTACAATTGCAGAACTTTTCAAAACCCATAATTAAATTGAGTATGAAGGTTGATTTTTAGCTATTATCTTTTTGGCAACACTGGTTTAAACAGCTGACTCACGTTTCGTGTTTTGTTTCACTGTCAAACATCTTCAGTTTTGTCTGTAATTTCACCATGAATCGTCTTACAAACGAACAAGGCTTGCAAATTATTGAATTTTATTATCAAAATGCGTGCTCTGTTAAGAAAGTTCATCGCGCGCTTCTTCCGAAAAATTGTGTTCAGTGACGAATTTCATTTTTGGCTCAATGGGTACATAAATAAGGAGAATTGTAGATTTTGGAGTAAATATCAGCCAAAAGCATTGCAAGAGCTACCAATGTATCCAGAAAAAGTCACAATTTGGTGCGGTTTATGGGGTGGTGGCATCATTGGACCGTATTTCTTCAAAGATGATGCGAATCGTAACGTAACTGTGAATGGTGAGCGCTACCGTGAGATGATATCCAACTTTTTTTGCCCAAAATGCAAGAGCTTGACTTGCATGACGCAACAATGGACTTATTGAGATACGAGTTCAGTGAACATTTTATTTCACGTTCGGGACCGGTTTTGTTAACGCCTTTAGACTATTTTTTGTGGGGCTATGTTAAAGCTCATGACAAGCCCGCTTCAATTGACACATTGGAAGACGACATTGAAGCATTTATTCGTGAGATACCGGCTGAAATGTTGGAAAGAGTGTGCCAAAATTGGACTAAGCGAATGGACCATTTAAGGCGCCGGTCAACATTTGCATGAAATATCGATTCAAATATAGATTTAATGCATTTTTTTATGTGTGTTTTTGAAAAAAACTTTCCTAAAAAATCACCTTTTAGTTTTTAAAGATGACAAATGCACAAACAGTTGAAGCTTAGGCGTTGTGCACTTACCCATTTTCGATAGTATTACGAAGTATTTTCTTGATCTGCACATTCACCTAACTGAATACTATGTTCATACTATCTTTGGATTGTTCATCCTCCCTTCAATCTGAGGGGTCACTAACAGCCTAAGATTTCTTCGGCTCACAAGACACAGCCATGGAACTGTCTGTAAACTCAAAGAGCATGGGTTTTGTATGGTGACTGCATCTTGCTTTATCGGGTTTGTCCACAACTTCGATCAGTAGGTACCAAGATGACTACGAGACCTTAGATGACCTATGTCTGGGAGTTGTTGGCAACATTTGGTTCCATCAAACAGTATTTCTCAGAGAATAATCCTTGTTGCGCTTGTCGAACTCGATTGTTTTCTGCTTGTAACTCTTCCAGCCTCTCGTCATTATCAATTTCTTTTATATACGGTCATAACCATAAGTTATAAATAGGTTTCTCCATACGATAAATTTGAAAGTATTAATCACGAAAGTATTAAGAACACTTTAATCTCAATATTTTATTTAAAAGTTTCAATATATATTTACAGTATCTGCCCGGTATATGGCCGATTTCTAAGCATGCTATGTGGTTGGTGGCGGAAAAAAAAAGCGGAACAGGAAATCGAATTCGTTTGTGAAAAAGGTTTTCAAATTCTGTGAATTACTAATTTCTACCTGGATTTTAGTTCAAGTTCAACAAGAACAAATTTAATTAAACGAAGCCGAATTATTTTAGGACTTCAAAATAACCCCATCAAATACACGGATACACCCAGTAAATAAAGTAAATAATGAGAACGGTATCCAGTCATGGATTGTACTTTTGACCGTAAAACTGTCACAAAAACCTTGTGCTCGTATGACTGAAAGCAATGAGTCCTTGGAGATTGTAATGTTTATTGCCAAACCGCAGCAACAAGTCTGTCTGAATTTGACAAAATGCGAATGGTCCCCTGAAAAGCTTCAACACCGTGACCGCGACCACGAATAAAAAGGAATTCTTATGCAAATTTTTGATTTCTCGTGTCGGTCGTGTCTACTATATTTCCTTTTTAATGTTGTTGATTAATTTATTTATTTCGATAGTTTATTGGTCGTCAAAACAGGGTCTATGCCAATATTTCTTGGTTAAATCACGTTTTTAAGTCACACGCCACTTAGACCGGTTAGACCAGAGCCATACTGGTGTGAAGAAAATTAAGTTAGTCCATCAGTAGTCACTCTGGACTGAGCATGTGTTGAATGATTTGCTGTCGGTTTCATGATTGGTTTAGCTTGAGTCACATCACGCAATATTTGAAGCAATTTATGCACCGTCATTCAGGTATTATTTGTGGCCTGATCGGACGGTCACATGATAAACAACTTAAGGGGACTGCAAAATCTTATTTAATGACAAGAGTCGGACTTACGGCCATTGACTTATGTTAACATATGGCAGTTGATGAATATTTGGGTATTTGATTGAGGCCCAGATGCGCCTCAATACTTTCGGGTCGGGATATTCTGCACTACTTCCTTTTGATATTGTTTTTAAATTCTTTAGTCGCCCTTAAGTAGAGCGTAACGCCATATATACGCTTTTGTCCAAGGAATTTTACACGAGCCAGCGAACTCATATTCCTCTTCAGTTCTTCTACAGATTAAGCAACTCCGTTTGAAGTTCGTCGGTTCTAAACTGATTTAATAAAAAAATTCAGTAGAGAAAATAAATTGATTTAAACAAATTTGTTTCTAGAAACTTAAATTCTACAGTGTAAGTAAACGTACTTAATGAGTTTTTCCATTATGTAACTCGTGTAAACAGCTGGATGACGCAGGTTGTTGAGTGCCGGCTCTTTTTATAGAGGTCCCACGTTTGAATTTGTCTGTTTCTTTTTAGAAACTTTTTTTGACAGTAAAGTATGAATAGTGAAAGCTAGCAAATTCCGAGATTGAATCTGGCACCCTTAGTGCAGATGTCGATATATCAACCCACTATACACTATGAAGTTTTAAAGTTATTTATGGGCATGTATGTAAGTACATGGTGGTGGTCCGTGGCGTTGTGGGTATGTGCGTCGACCCCAACCTCAAACTCGTAGGCTCGGTACAAAAAATTTTCATGGCCTCACCTCTTTCGATACACTGACAATGCTCAAAGAGTACATCTATCCAGAAAAAGGTTTTCAAACTTGGCCGTTCGGAATCGGCATAACACCTCTACGGGCTGTAGCGCTACCCATATACATATGTGTAAGTACATACGCTGATGAACAGAAGTATTGTGGGTGTACTCGGTTTTTTATTCGGATTAGCAGTTACAATCCTTCGCTGTAATGAAGCAAAAAAAAAAAGTGTAATATTGTGGTGGTTTTAAAGTGCAGTTAAGTTTAAGTAGGAAAGTGCAGTATAAGTTAATGAAATCAGTGCACAGAAATAGTGAACTTGTGAGTTTCGTCACAATCCAGTGATCGAACTCTTTTATTCGCTAAATGATTGTGATTTCCTAGATATAGTTTTTGTAAAACGTAACATTAAGTGTCAGAAGTGAGATTGTGACAGAATGGTGAAATTTGAGAATTTAAAAGTTGAAGAAGGAGCTCCCGCAGCGAATATTTTCGGCAGTCGAATGAAAGGCTGAATTGCAACAATAGCTGCGTGAGGCTCAAGATAAAATATGGAATCAGTATGTACACGCACGAAATTGTTGTAGAAGTTCCGTATATCTGGAAATACGGCTCTAGTTGATCTAGCACAGATAATATCGATGATGCAAATTTGTTTCAAGAATAAGAGCAATCGCTTGGTACTGTTTGCGATTCTTTTGGGGGAAGAAATTAAATACGTGCGCAATTCGTTGGAGCACCAAAACAACACATGTACAGCAATCGCAGACCACATCAAAATAGCTCTAGAAGAACAGCAGAACCGTTTCGAGCTAGTGATGAATTATTCGATAGTTGCAAACTATTAATTTATTCGATACTCGATAACCGTTCATTCATCCAATTGAATAAAAAAAACAATTGTTTTTACTTCTACCAACTTGGTTGATTATACCGAGTCAAATGGTTCTTGTAGCTCTGAGCGTACATGCATTGCCAAAATATTTGCATGACAGATTGTTCACGTATATGATTTGATTTGAGTCGATAGTTTGACTCAGTTGGGACAAACTTCTAATGGTTTTTTTCACTGAATGAATGATTCGTACACTTGTATAATGGAAAAATGTTTGAATGTTTAGTTAAATGAATGATTTTTTCATTCGTTTGAACTTTGGACTATCGAGTCCTATAGACGATTCGTTCACTTGTATGATGGAAAAAGGTTTCCTTTATTTGTGATATCTATTTACCGAGGATTTTGCAGAGTTGCAGAGTGCTGAGTGCAGAGTGTCAGTGACTCGAAAGAGGTGGGGCCGTGAAAATTATTTTTGTCGCACAGAGCAGGAATCGAATCTACGACGTTGAGGTTGGGGTCGACGCACATACCCACAACGCCACGGCCCATCAGCCAAAAGAAACTAAATGCTCATGTCTTGTTTTATTGATTGTAGGCGTCTATCCGTCTATTTCAAACTTTAAAGTGTGCAGTGTTTTGAAAAATAGTTCACAAACTATATTCGATTCCAAAAGTCCACTGTTGACATATTGTTATACCCATAGTCAGACAACTACCACTTATCGTAAACTTAAGTGATAGTCCGTTTATTTGATTCCAATGGCCAATGATGAGTGGACCAGATTTGAGAACCAGATAAAATCGTAAATACTTTACATTGCTTTGACCAACTGCCAACCCAGCAGTTTGCTTCTAGGTTAAAAAACTAATAGTTTTAATCGAAGTCATCAATCCAACTAACTTAATTCATCTGTGCTAAAAAAATACCATATATAGAGCTTCGTAGTTACATATACAATCAACACAAAAATTACTCTCTAATGGTTTAGGAGAATTGTTCTATATAAATAACGTCGAATCTGTTCAGATATTCAAACAATTCCATAACACTAATAAAGCCGCGTAAGTGAAAAAGCCGACTTCCTACCCTCTTCCCGTACTTCATCCCGCCTCAAAGACTCCAAAGATCAGAAGAAATTCGTTGAATGCATGAAATTTCGCGGAATGTCTGTGCTCGCACTAATTGGCAGTAATTCGATCGTTAAAACGTCAGTGTCGACCATTTGTCACGTTGAGCCGTCAGCACTGGTAATCGCGGAGCAACAGGCAAGGGGAACAATACATTCCAATGAAATACAGAAGCGTGCTGTTGTTTGCGGTGCCGCTGAAGTGAAGCATTCAAAAACGAAATCATATCTGAGATCAAAACAAAAAACTAAAATGTGCCCGAGTGGTACCTGCAAACGGAAGCATTTGTCTGTGGAACACAATTTGTGGTTGTAGAATACATGACGGTAGAATGATCATTGCTTTATATCACATTAAAGTAGAACGTGATATAATTTGTAATGCTGTCATTTAATGTGCGATTTTGTCGCATAGCTGAGCAAATGTTGAAGTAGAGAGTAGTTGTTTTCAACTTGAAGTGCAGAGATGGTTTGTAGCTTTTTTAAACATAAGGACGTAATAGAAGAGGGGAATTAGTGTTGTAAGTATATATTTATAAGTATATAAGTATATAATAAGTTATTGCGGCGCTCAATGACATATGCACACCATACTCATGAATTGTTTTTGAAAACGTTTCGGTATGCATCAATTCATTTTTTTTTTACAGTATATAGAGATAAGATAGGTGATCTATCTTCTACTGAACAAAATTAGTACAATTGTTTCAGAAGAGATCTTATGGATACAAATATTCGAAAGGAAAGTGCTACAAGATTAAAATCATTTATTTAAAAAAAAAATATGTATGTGTATACAAATGTTTGACAACATTTTTATATCGTTTTTTTCAAATCCAACCTGAAATTCGTCAATGATCATGGGGTCAAGCAGCTGAGTTACCTGAGTCTAGTTCCTGGTTATTCGTTGTCGTCTAAAAAAACACGTATTGCTTTTTTAGTGTACTCTGCAATAAATTAGCGTGGATATATTATACCACTAGTCTATTGACGAATTTGACCCATATTAATCAATTTTTTGGCAGTTATTCGGACATTATTTCATATTTTCGCATACTTGTTTGAAAAAATTAATACACCACGGAAATGTCTTTTCGTTTATGAACCATTGAAATTATTTTGGGATTAGCGTTCGTGAACTATAATCACTTCTATTCTCTTAGTCATAGTGACAAATTGTCATGACACAAGTTTTTGTCACCTCACACCAAAATGTGTTGTCTTGAATGCAAGTGAGATGACATAAATCCATACAAATTCTCATCCCAGGAAAATGCATACTAAAGGGCAACTCTTAGTTTACGTACCAAGCATCTACAGGGTTTTCCCAATCCATTTGAAGGGTTTGGGTGATTAAATTAAATGATATTAAATTAATTATTAAAATACTAGGCCTTAAATTGTTGTCTCCTTTTAATTTTACACTAACTTTTATTTCTATCAGTGCAAAATTTAAGTTCTAATTGACATATTTATTGAACGCCCTTCGGTGTTACCCACAAAACTGCTGCTGACAGAAAAGATCTGTGACATTCTAACTCAGAATTAAATGTGAATAAGAGAATACAAATTTGTCACTGTGACACATGTTTTTTGGTGACAGGTGGTGAGAACAGGGGTGAATAGTTTGGGTTAGATTATTGCCAGCACTCTTAGCCCATTGATGATCCATTCTGATACTCACTGTCCTTATTTGGATCCAATTTGGCAATTATTTAATGTACTATAGAAAATAATAGACTGTACCAGGTATACCGATATGAAGTGAGTTTTTTTGAAAATAAAACTCTAATTATTAATGGGAAAGTAAAAACATTTTATTCAAAGTATTGGCCATTGTTTTCTACACATTTTGACCACCTTTCTGGCAATTTGTGAATACCACGCCAATAAAATTGTTCGTCTGCTCCCAGCCAAGTGTTTTGATTGTATACTGAACCGGTTTTGCTTTGTGTGCAGGTGCATTGTCATGGAGCAAAATTACCTTGCCGTGTCTCCTGGCCTGTTCAACATTTAACATTGCTGCCATTTGCTTTTCACTCAAAATGGCATCTCCATCTAATCTCGTTTGCAATTCGGCGTCTTCAAACTTTTTCGGTGGTCTTCCACGTTCTTCATTTCTCACATCAAAATCATTATTTCTGAACCGTTGAAACCATCTTTGGCATGTTGCTTCTGATAGAGCATGATCACCATATGCCTCGGCAAGCATTGGACGCAACTCTGCAGCACTTTTCTTCAAATAAAAACAAAAAATTAATGCTTTCCGCAAATCATCACTTTCTGGTACAAAATTCGACATTTATGACTTGATATTACTAGTAAATATTTTTCACAGATGTCATAAAAAAAAAAAAAAAAAGGGCTCGTTCACAACAAATGCTCCCTATCGAGACATTTGTATCTTGACAGTATTATAAAATATAAATTTTTTTTATTGCAATTAGTAGATACAAGAAACACATGTTTAATAATGAATATTATATAAGATGTATCTATATGATATATATACCCACGTTTTAGGTGATCACAAATTAAATGAGTTGAGGTGCTCAATGTAGGAATTTAAACTTAGGTAATAATATAAATGTGTTAATTTAAGATTGCAATTCGTGAACACTGAGTAACCTTAAATTCCTTTTACGTTAAATAATTTACTTCGGTAGTTTGAAGGACGGGTCAACACGCATTTCCTCCGGGCAATAGAGGTGCCTTATTTGTGGATTTTTGACATTTTCGAGATGCTCATAAGTTGTCATTCTGCTTGGATATGAATATGAATTTTTGTTCATCACAATGTAAATTTACACCAACAAGCCTATATGATTTCTACGAAGAGTAGAAATAAATCATCAGCGAAGCCATATTTTAGAGGGTCTTGTCAGCCCCCCTATATTATAAACACCTAGCATGTGACGTCATTTATTAGTGAGAGTGTTTAAAACAACATTTTTAGCCAGGATTATGATATTTTTGATTTCAAACTTTCACAAAACAAACACTTGCCGCGTATTGTTCAATTCCATACGCAAACAGAGGACGAGAGGTAAGAGGAAACTCATTAAATGATTCTCCGATTACGAAAACCCATTCGAATATCATAAAGTCTTAATATACCGGCTCAGTGTACCACTAATTCAAACCACATCAAAGCCGGAAGTCTAATTAATATCCACACGATTATTTATTTCCAACTCAAACTTCCCAAATTCATTACGACATTGATGCCATCGACAAACAATAATAAAATAATCAATGACCGATCTAAAATTAAATGGAGAGAATAGAGAAGCAATCTTACTATTCAAGCCCGTCTGACAAGAAAGCGCGCACGTGAGAAAATTTCAAAATTTCCAGCAATTTCCATCGAAACAGCGGAAACGATTTCCAATGGCAGCTACGACCGGGGAGCAATCATTTGAATTGTGTTGTCACCACCTCACCAAGGGAAGACAGACAACAAGAGAAATAGTTTATCGTTCCTAATGGAGGGAAATTATTCTGGATTAATTTCAGGCCGTCTTTAGATCAGGGTTCTCGGCCTAGTATCCACTCACTTGAATGTACATCTGTATACAGAATTAAGTGGCATCTAGCGTCTAGGTGGATGAGTTTTATTGGTCGTTATACAGGAGACGGGATGAATGGTAGTAGGGCTTTGTTTGCAGGTATATGTTTGGGCTTGGAGTGAGATTAGGATAGTTGGCTTTTAATGTTTCGTGTTCCACACGATCTCAGTAGTTTTTACGAGCCATGACGGAGAGCCGTATGAGAGGGACGGGCTTTCATTCATAAATTTCTGATAAGACGGATCAAACTTGATTCTGAGAAGTGAGTTATAAGAGAGTGAAATTTCAGAAGTTTAACTAAAGGTTTCTAAAACCTTCGTATTGTGTCGCAGGCGGATTGACACATTTCAATTGATAACAAAATAAATAACAAAAACTGGAGGCAAACTGTACTCTATAATCTGAATAAAACTGTAAGTGTGAGCACGACACACAAGTCGGATTTAAAAAGCTTATTGTCTATTTGGACTTGCATTCATCTAAGTTCTCGGTCGTCGCTGACAAAAGCATGTATCTACATAAATGTTCTCAAGTTCAATACTCAAAAACTTGACAAACCCTGCGTTTTTTCCACTGAGAACTTATCACATATATAGCACATGCTAATGTTCAATTGGAGCTTATTTCGTGCACATATGTGAAGATACTACAGAAGCGTCTCACACAATTTAAAATCCAGAATTTCTATTAATTGAGTTCATTGCGTAACCACATTGTAGTGAGAATAAACCTAGCTAAGAAGTCACATTACCACGTATGTTCAGTCCTTTCAGAGCCAAGCCCTCACAGCATGAATGAATTTGAATTCGCGTCCACTGCTGCCCACACACCTCATCCACTCCACACTATATACTCGTTCCACACTAACGAGTCGTGTTATACTGTCTAAAATCTGCGACTTCCACACATGAGAATTTCTCAATGAAAAGGAGTGCCCCATCCGCCGGTAATATCATCCGTCATCATAGTCTCCCAATCACCACTGAATACACCCAATGATGGCGATTAAACAGATAACTTATCCCAACAACATGATCAGAGACTTGCTCAAAGTAATTACACAGAACTGTCTGCTCTGGACTCGTCTCTAGAGTCGCTTGTGTTTGGAAGGCAACATCAAGAGCTATTGCTACAAATACTCCCATGCATATAACTACACACGACTGCGTGTATATGCGTGTGTGTACATGATATTTGTTGCTAATCATCGCGAGTTCACTGAAACCTCAAAACGCGTCGAGCGTGGGAATCCTCCAATACAGTAGAAGATGACTACAGTCGAGGGCACCATCTCATTGTTGGAGGAGCAATAAAATCAATACATACGCCACTGGTGACGCGATAATCTTCTCCTCATCTTCCGCCTCGTTTCTTGCGCTTGCGAGTCATGAATATTTATGAGCAACGCACAAAGTATCTGCTGGATTCGTTGAAATTAACGGCTATACAGCACTAGACATCACAACAAAACATAATACACTTTGAAAATCATTTAATTTTGTTCGTATCTCGACTCGGATATTTCTTATGTTAATCGGCTGCTGTGCTTCAAACCCGAAGACGAGTGATAAAATATGTAAAACGCCATCAGAAAAATACTTACTCTCGAGACGACTTGAAGTTGCTACTGGAGTTGGGCACTCACCCAGGAGACGATATCAACGATTACAGGGAAATCGTTTTATTCTACTGAACGGTATTACTTTTTAATTACACGATAGGGACATATATTCGGTCTTATGCCATCAAAAGCGACGCACTGCCACTGAAACCAATGCGAGATGGACCGCAAAATTACGGTTCCAAGAATGTGGTAAGATAATTAACTTATTGGTGGTCATAAACTATTACTGGGCATTATATGGTAGAAAACGGTGGCAATGGATACATATAAGAATGTTTTCAGTTAAGTCCCATAGTTTGATGGTTGTGTTTTTAAGAAAAGGCTCATGGAATTCAAGGGTACAAAGGGGTATAGACGCTAAAGTGGTGGGAACTATAATAAGAAAATGTATCCATCATGTTTTGTTGGTGTACTTTGAAGTCATATACACAATCCCGCTTGTCCATTTCAAGATTTAGACATACATATGAAAATGTGTCCAATTATTTCTCCTGATAATTGCCACGATCTGAGTTCCTTTTTCGATTTTCTTCGTTAGGAAATGACAAAATTGCAATTTACAGTAAATTACGCTTTTAAGATGAGCTCGTTTCTTGGAAGCGTGTGTTTCTTATATCCTAAACACGGATATAAGTAAAAAGTTTCTCATAAGAAACCACAAGTATATGAGAAATAAGTTTCCTATAAGAAAACACAGGTATATAAGAATTGGAAGGAATTTTAAAAATGTACTTAACATATTTGAAAAAGAACAAAAAAAATAAATATTACTTTTATTTCATTAAAAACATAATAGGTCTGTTCCCGTTCCCAAAATAATCCGTACAGAACAGTAGAAAACAACACAAAACTACGAAAGTCTGTTCTCGTTCGACAAAAGTATGGGTTTTATGTCAAATGTGCACTCTCGAGAGATTAAATAATTTCCCTACCCTTCCCTACCCTACCCCATTTTAGCCCAAGAAATTTCTGTTTGTAGTTTTGGATCATGCATACAAAATGATGCATACAAAATGATGCATACAAAATTACGCTTCAACTGGCAGATGTGACATAGATCGGGATGAGAGCGGTTGAATTGCAATTGATTGTTTATATCCATGTGCGGAAAGGAAGATTCATTCATTCAAATGATCTCTTGTCTTGTGTTTTTTTTAGCATGTTAGCAAGATGTTATTGCAAATACTCATTTTCTTGAAATTACATGCCGCTAATCTCGTTTTACGTCACCACAAACATGGGGGATTTTCATAAAGCGTAATCTTGTATACATCATTATTGGTTTTGTGTAGTTTGTTGGTTTTAATCTGTCAAATCAATTAATGTGTTAAGAACTCGAATATAGTTTTGGTTGTTATTCAAACGTTTTGAATTAGTTTAATTTTTTTTTTATTTTTTGAATTAGTAGTTCGTTAAAATAAAAACCAAATGAAATTCCAAATTTTTTACTGTAACTATCAAAATATGGTATATCACTGACGCCATAAGGAACGCAACAAGCTCAAACAAAACAAGCTTGAAACTTATGTTTCTCTATATAACTCAATAGCGGTTGGAGTGAGGGCTTTCTCGTTCCGTTGGCAGAAAACGCACAGCACCTTTCGTAAACTACGATTGATGAATATCTGTAGCGCTTGTGTTTCTCGTAGAGTTGCGTTATACCTTTCGCAAGTGTACAGAAGAACTGATTTCACGTTCGATTCAAAAATGTTGTTGCGCTTAGTGCGTTTGGATGATCTCCACATTTTTTCCTAGCATACCGAAGGCGACGCAACCTCTTGATATTGGGTTCCGCATATCAGCTGTCTTTTTTTATTGATGATGCTGGCAGGGTAACAGAATTCATGCACTGCTTCGACGTTAGAGCCGCAAATCTGAAAATTTTGAGTTGCTTTAGAGTTGATGCACATCATCTTTATTTTCGCTATGTTTATGTATAGGCCCGCTTCTGTTACCAACTAAAATACTAACTGCATCCATTTGGGATGTTGTATTAGATTTCGATTTAGTTATGCTTTCCAATTCTTGAATTCGGAGAAGTTGTCCATTTTAGGAATTCGAGTGACACTCCTTTCAGCTCGTCTATGATTCTTCCAGCGGTTCATACCTCATTTAGTAGATGGAGCAGAATTCGAACACTCACTAGGAATTTGCTTCAAGCGGTTCTAGATTTTTGTTGTCTGGTCCGGGAGTTATATTAGGTCGCAGTGCTTTAATAGCGCTTACCATCTCACTGTCGCCTGGGTCATGTTGGTTTAATCACATTGCTGGATGGGTTGTGAATATGTCGTTGCTAATAGCTTATATATATATATATATATATTGAGGTTTGCATGTCTTTTGATGTCGTTATTTCGCCGTTTTTCTATTTCTTCATATTTTAGCGGTTTGGTGGCCATGAATAAGGTTTTGAGAGACTGTTATAGAAATATTCTTTGATTTCAATAGCCGCCGTGTTTGTTGGTGTATAGCATTGAATAATCGTTATCTTACATGCTCTAGTGCGTAACGAAATGATTCTGTCGGAGAGTCCATTCTACAAGAGCTGCAGTGGACGACTTGGAAAGAAAAAATCCAACACCGTTCTCTCTTCTCCGGTCAGAAGGATTTCCAAAAAAAATAAGCATTCATAGTCAGTCGGTGTTGTAACTTTGCCAGTGTTATTCTATCTGATTTCACAGAGGCCGAGTGCTGAAACCCTTTATTTGCGCCGGTTTTGATGGTTCTAACAGGGTGCGTATATTAGACGATCCTTTTTTCATAGTGAAGGTCTTCAACAGATTATCGGTATTCTTATTTTATTTCTTGCCTGTACTGATTTCGGTTATCAGTAAAATTTAAGATGTTTAAGAGGTTGTCATTTAAAGAGGAGAGGCTATGTTTGACGCATCACCCACTAGCCTTAGCACCTGCTTTCTTATTTATAAGCGTAATTTTCAATGTATATCTATCAAATCTGATTTTCGAAATCAAAAGGGAATCAAAGTTACCGATGACGGGGAAAGAACTTGCAAAGAATATGGTCTTTACGAAAAACTACGATTACTATTTGATGAAAGTAACAACCTCGGCAGATCAATTTGTCTTCAGAAGGAATTAATTTTGTTGCCAATCACATGTTTAAGGCAAAGACGTGCTTAAAAGTGAATGATTTTTGTGTTAATAAATCATTCACATACTGTTGCTTTGAGTCTAAATTATTATCCTTTTTTTTTTCAGGTAAGCATGAACTTTAAACTTGGATAAAAAGGTTGGATGTTACTTATCAACATCGATATTGCAAGTATGTAGTTATATTCATATGTAAGTACACATTTCAAAAAGTTTTGGTTAAGTTGCGTCCATTAATTCACAAACAACAGCGCGCAGATATGTCAAAAATTATGCCACGGACTCAACGATTATAGCTGATTAGAAAATATTTTTTCAAACTTGGTCGTTCGGATACAGTTTTTTCCGGAAAGTCTTTACACTGGGAACAAATAGCAATCTATATTTTCGCGCTTCAGTATATAATATATTATATATAACTAATATATAATAATTACAACAAAAAAAAAACATAAAGCAAAAAGGAAGGTTTAAATGTCAAGAAAGTCTACACATCTTAGTACTATACTTAACTATAAACTTATTTTGCTTAAAAAGGTTTTGAATTTTGCAAAATTCGCGTGTAAGTATTTAGTTTGACCACCCTTAGCATCAACAACCACGTTTAGCCGCTTTGTCATTGATCCAGTTAACTTTTTCATATCATAATTATTTGAAACGTTAGCCCATTCTTCATTGATGTATTGTATCAGTTGGTTTCTATTATAATGGTTATAATAAACCAACTGCTTTACGTCAAAAGAAATTCGCTTACCAGGCATATTCAAATGAATCACAAAAAAATTGTTCTTACTCATTCAAAAGCAGAATCAACAAAGCACATTTTCGCTTTCGTCTTCTCACATTTTCTACAATACAAAATAAAAAAAGGTTTTAAGGTACGCTTTTGAACTACGTATGCACTGCGAAGCATGTGGAGTAAAATGTGTAAAGATTTCTTTGGTCCTTTTCCTTTTTTGTTTTTTTTTGTTGTTATTGTTATGATATTTGGAGTTTTGTTTATGTTATTTACTTTTTAAAACATGAAGTATGGAAATAAAAAAAATTGGTGGAATAAGGTTTATAGCAGTGACTAATATTGAATCGAGAAAATAGAATTTGCTATTTTTTACCTAGTGGCAAACTGTACTTATGCGTATATCAAAAAAGTGGATGGGGTATGAGATGGGGAGAGTGTATTTGCCTCAGATTAATTTTCATTGGTCAATGTTTTCTCGCAAGTTTGCTAATATCTAATGCATATTTTTAACAGATTCAACGAATGCTACCATAGTCAATTGCGCTATCAGTCAACTTCAATGGAGGTGTATGGTTGTATGTGTTATAACAGAATGAAGAAAAAAACTCAGAACAACTTTTGTTAGAAGATCGATTGTTGAAAAAAGGGCAGATGGAATGTCAAAAAATGGCAAAAGATGATAATGTAAGCTTTTCACACTGCGGCACGAGGACTTGCATGGAAACTTTCTTATGAAAGTGATAAGCCCGTATTTTATCTAAATTTATGGAGTTGCATTTGTATAAAATAAGGCCCAGGTGCATTCAGACTATGGTATAGCGCCAGCCAAAGAAAATTTCTATAAAATTCAACTTCGCTTACTTTACGGTCGCCGAGATTTCTGACCTTGCCCTCACCTTACAATTGACTTCCACCTTTTCTACCTCTTCAAGGTTCATTCCACAGCAGTTAGTTTCGTTTTTATTCGCATTCATTACATCATTCTGATTCTCTACTACATTAGTGGAACTTTACTTTCAATGTCAAAGCAGAACTATATGTTAACACAAACTTTGTCCATAATTCTATTTACTTCGACATCTACAGAATTCCTAAGTCAAGTCGCAAAATCAACCATGACTCATGTTATTTATACTTGACCAAGTTGTCTGTGAATCACCGGCCCGTATGCCGACTATTGTCTGACCTTCCACTCGCTGAACGTAAGTATTCTGACTCATGGTGTTGACTGTGGGCACATGGCTGGAAAGCAATTGCACTGGAGCTTCGTGGAATGGATGTTTTAATACAGGGAAATCTTTTCCTTGTACTGTATCATCCTCTAGAAATGGTACTCAAATTGAACTTCAACCAGTCGATTACTTAGAACGAGTCGGTCGCCGACATTGGAGGTCCTTTAGGCCTTCAGGGTGGCACTAATCACGGAAACGTGATTGGGTTGCTTGAGCTACTGGTAGCTCCTACTTTTACTGATCAAATTAGTAGCAGAGACAAATAACACCGCGCAAGGAGATGATCATCCTATCACTGGAATCTGCAATAACATCTATCGGAAGAACGATTGAACCGTACTCACATTTTTGGGTGAAAAGCCCGTTAATCACGAGCTTAATATTACTCGCTTTCGTTACAAAACATATTCTTTTTTGAGGTTAATTGCGGATTGCATCTTGTGAGACGTTGAAAATGAGTCACGTGAGAAAAGGCTAAGTTGAGCTTGTGTCGAGATGTTTGTTTGTCTTTCTTTAATCCCTATATCTTAGGTGTAGGAAAATGAATGTTCCTATTTATTTTTTTGGTCCTGAGGCAGTTTGTTGTAAACCATTTGGGTGCTTGGATTATTATTATGTAACTGAAGAGACGGTCATGCATTGGTAAATATCGCTCTGAGGCGAATGGTAAATGGGTCTGTTTTTTGCGTGAGGTTAAAATAGAAAACAGTCGGGTTATGGTTTAAAACTTTAAAGAAATTGTAATGCTTGCTGAGTTTTAAATGGGTTAACATTGTAATGTAATACGATCGTTCATTAACAGGATTATAAGTGTTTTACAGTAAATCCTTAATGATTCGTTGGCTGTTACAAACGATTTGTTAAATATTTAGAAGATATTCAGACTTTATGTCTCCTCAAGTGAATTACCATAAAAAGGATACAGCTTTGTTTTTTATTAAAAATCCAATAAATATTGCATACATGATTTCATCTGTTACGATGTGTGTGCATTCAAAGAAAATACCATTCAAAGAAGAATCTAATCTAAAATCCCATCCCTCCATACCGTCTAATTTTGCAGAATCTCCAAAGTCCAACTAAAGGCTCAGACCGAGATTGCAGAGTTTCAAAACAGAATCAAAATACTTATACTGAGAACAGAGAGTTAAAAAGAGACTTATGTAACTCGAACTTCTAAGCAACCTCACACTCAACTTCTGGTTCTTGTTTTTTTGTGTCGCTCTAGTAAAAATTCAACAATTGTTAATCGCTACTTCGCGTTTAGCATATTTACATACACAGCGATGGTCAAAATAATACATATATCTATCTCCTCTTTAAGGCAAAATACTTTTAATTATTTTGTTAAGATTATCAATAAACACATTCTAATTTCAGACTGGTTCGGGCAAACGGCCATTAGCACAAAAAAAAAGAATGGTTACACTCATTGAGAGAGGACTTTATTTAGTGAATATCGTAAATCCAAATGATAATAAATACCAGATAGCAGGAAATGTTAATAATATTTTAATAAATAGACAGTAAAGTGCTGTACAAATAATTGCGATTTATATTAGGTCTGTTCCTGTACCTAAAATCAGTGCAGAACAGTACAATATCCCTTCAGCATTCGACTTATCGAAAGTGACGCCAAATATTCTCCTCGAATTATCAAGCCATTCGGTTTATCAAAGAAAAATTACATGTGAATTTCAGTGTTGGTGCTGTAGCCAATCATTTTCGTTCGACTTACCAAAGATTGACTGTATATAAATATATACACATATGTATATTATTATACACTTTATTTCTAAATTCAAGTCATGAGTGTAGTAAAAAACTCAGAGCGACGTAATATGGGTATTAGTTACACATCTCCTTCAGTCAAAAGCACACATAGCAAAGCACACAACTTAAATTTCTAGCCTAGGTACAATAAAGCTCAATATGCTTAAAAATTTCATTTTAATTTTCACTTTTTTTTAATTTTTGTTTTATTTTTTAAAATGCTTAGTAACGTGCTCCGTGTGCAGCTAGGTTAAATTAATAATAAAGTGTGGAGCGGACCAACTTTTCGAATTGCCCAACTATTCGAAGAAACAAAAGAAGTGCGAAGAAAACACACTAAAAAACTTAGATTGTTATTTATTTTTTTCTCCGAGGGCCAAAAGAATAAAAAGAAGTCTGAAGATATCTTCTAAACTTATGTCCAATGAACTACGGTTAATTTTTTTATTCTGTGTACTTAGTAATATGTTGGAAGATACATATGTGCGTATAATAGTTTTACAGAACACTTACCACAAAGTTTTAGACTAAGTACTATTTTTGCCTATTTTTAATATAACCACTGAACAAAATTGTCTTCTTTCTTCGAATGTCGCGTAAATATGTCGCGAATGCGCAATAATGCATTTAATATTCTATGCCTTCTCAGTATTCTAATCCGATATCTTCGACAAACATCGACGAAACTGTTCTCTGATGTTTATGTTCTCCTTGATTCTACTTTCCACTCAACACAGTTCAATCGAAGACAATTGTTCAGACCACAGAGTTGTTCAAATGTCAAGTCATATTTTCACAATTAAATCGGGTCTCATATATCATGCTGACCACCAGAAACTTCCCAATTTAACCTGGACATCAAAAATTTCTCTGCAAATTGCTGTTGCGAGAGAGGTACAACCGCTTCTCCTGACTTTTGTTTTGCTTCTTTCAACAACAACATCTCAAAACTACAATTTGAGATGCAAAACAAACCGCGTGAAGAGACGAAGAGGAAAAGTCAATGAACATGTGGTGCAGCAAAGCGGTGCGCACTTTTCTCCCATTGCCGGTTGATGCTACTACTGCTGTGACTGCTGATGTACACGACCACACTCTCCTCCGGAACTCAGACTTTCTTTCTTTACAGTGATTTCTTCTTTTTACTTCTCCTTTGTTGCCGTTTCTTCTTTGTTACGAGATGACTTTTTGTAACACTTTCTTTTTCCAAACCTCAAGTTAATTAATTCACCATGACAGTGTGCGGCGGGAGGTGTACGCAAGCGCGAGCGCACTGACTTATCTCAGGGCAACGGTAGAGAAAAGTCCAAGTGACAGGCTTAATGGGTTTCGCAAAGAGGAGGAAATTTGAATGCATTTTTAATTGTTAGGTGATTTTGTTTATTAGTTATTGTTGCGGCTGCTGTTGACCGTTTCGTCTACCGGAAAGGAAGGCTTGCAATGGGCCAACGAGATGCAGAAGTCGTTTTCACTTACCGGTCAGTGGCACTTGGAGTGGTGATAATAATGATACACTGACGCTGACGAAGTTTCGAGATGTTGTAATTATGATGGATACGATGATCAGTTCCAGCGGGATGAGTAGAGGAGAATAAAATTGGTTCGATTACTGAGAATCAAATAAAAATAGTTTTCAAAGCCATGGAGGGAGATTAAAGCAGGAAATGAACTTCACTCTTATGAGACTAATTTGGGTAAACTAATATTTACTGTGTCAACATTTGGTAGTATGATTTCGTTTTGTAGTTACAGTCGAGAACTTCACAACGTCTGATGAACTCCTTGTGCACTACTTCGTAAGTGTAATTTGTTTGCAATTATAGGTGCACAATTTTGGACTCACCTCTGACTCTACAAAAGTCGGGTAACAACATAGAGGGTCAGGAGCTGGTCTGGCTCTCGTGCTGTGCGAAAGAACTGATTTTTATGCCGACTCCGAAACTCAGGGTTGAAAAGCTTTTTTAATACAAAATACTCGTAAATATATACGCCGTAAAAATTAGTTTTGCCATTCAGACCAGGGATTGAACAGGGCGTCGAGGTTGAAGTTCATAGGAGTTGATGCACATAACCACAACTCAACCCACGGGCCACAAAAGTACGTTAAAAACAACTTTATTGAATGTCGAAATAAATATTATTGAATTAAAATGAACATTTTTAATTAAAACATCAATGCTTTATAGAAACCAAATTAATAAAAAAGCCATATTGCGGTATCGGTCCGCCGCCAAATTTTAGTGGTCTGCTATAAAAGATCTAGTATCAAATATGATTGACGTATGTCACCATCAATTGAAAGAGTTTATCTCCTATAAATGTGAAAAAAGCACGATTTATATTTCAACCATAATTATCTATTACAACGGTTTATTTATACTCGACTCTAAAATTGATACCGTGGTGTCATTTTATAATCCACAAAATTAATTGCACCCAATAAATGAAACCAGTTATGGGCTAAACTTATTTTCTTCCAACAGCATGAAATCAATGAACCTAAGACCAGCAATACCACTTTAGTTCCACAAATTGACAACTTAAGTTCCGAAACCCACATATTTCTATTTGATGGCAAGGATTGCGCTAAAACCTTTTCAACTTAATTATCACATATCTATGTATGTATAATATTTATTATTAAGCAATGACTTTGCGCATAGCGTCACTTTTGACATCCTTTGTTAGGTTACCTTTCCTCCGACTTTATTCGAATGGTTGAATGTTTGCAGACCATACGATGCCCAAAGATTTCGTGTCAAAAATCGTACGTCAATTGATTGGACATATTGACAAAGAAGAACTACCAATAGCTAAAATTCTAGTAGTGAATTAGTAGTGGACATGAAAAGAAATTACAGTTCTATGTGCGTGATAAAATCGCGCACAAGTTGTAGTTGGTGTCGACGTTTTATGGGAAATCATATTCATTAGCATGTTCTGCTTAGCTGGTATCTACTTTGTCATGATATGGATTGGGCTTAGTAAGAGACGTATATGACATAAATCATAATAGTGATTTTAATTCTAAAAAGCCTTTCACTGTTTCCGATTGCTTTGCACGTATGTGAAGATAACCAATTTTATATATATTTCTTTATTATTTTATGCAAGCGAAGATACTTTACAATATTGTAGATGGATATAGATAGATAGATAGATATTTTATTTATTTCATAGGATAACAATGTTTTAACAATATTAGTACATATTGATCTAGCTTACACAGAGGTTGTGAAAACCTTATTACTGAAAAATCAATTTTTAAATGACAATATGTCGTATATAAAATCAAAAATATCAAAAATATTTTGAAGACAAAACAAAAAAATAAAAATAAATAAAAGTAATTATATAAATATATGTGGGTACATATGCATAGTGTATACAAACAAAGGTTTATTTTATTGTAAATATCACAGTTTGATGAGCGAATACGAATGTAAAAAAGAAAAATGAAAAAAACGTAATAAATAATAAATAATAAATAATAAATAATAAATAATAAATAATAAATAATAAATAATAAATAATAAATAATAAATAATAAATAATAAATAATAAATAATAAATAATAAATAATAAATAATAAATGATAAATAATAAATAATAAATAATAAATAATAAATAATAAATAGTAAATAATAAATAATAAATAATAAATAGTAAATAGTAAATAGTACATAATAAATAATAAATAATAAATAGTACATAATAAATAATAAATAGTAAATAGTAAATAATAAACAATAACTAGTCAATAATATGTAAATAATATATATAATATATAATAAATAATAATTAATCAATATTAAATAATAAGTAGTGGACAGTAAATAATAATTTACAAATAATTAAGGCAGTTGTAAGTTTCTAATAAGCTGATTGTGAACATCGCTACATCGGGACATGCATTTTTCATTGAGAATTTCAATTCTTGTGCTTTCG
This sequence comes from Eristalis arbustorum, assembly GCA_916610145.1. Taxonomy (NCBI): domain Eukaryota; kingdom Metazoa; phylum Arthropoda; class Insecta; order Diptera; family Syrphidae; genus Eristalis; species Eristalis arbustorum. The sequence goes on from OU744318.1 coordinate 55,754,807, forward strand.
CGCAATTACCTCATACGGGGGAACCGTAAGCCATCAGTGCTTGAAAAATTACCTTGAAAATTATTATTTATTTATATTCTTTTTATGAAGAAGTGATTTGCGATTGATAAGAGGGTAAAGCATTTTGATGAGGATATCGATCTTGGTTTAAGTCTCTCTTAGGACAGTAATGTTTTTTTTCAGCAGAATCTTATCTAAATTCCAAAAATGGCTTGAATTTGTGTTAAGCTGGCTTAATTTGTTGTTCCATAAAGAGTTTCTGTACTCATTTATTCGAAAAAAAATAAAGCGTGTGAATATATTCACTTCGTGGAAATCATTTAGTTGTCTGTAGCTCTGCCAAAGCCTCCTCGATTCCTAATCTTTATTAGGCTAAGTACATCCCGATGTAATGCAAATGCTCTTCTCGGATATGTCTTCAATGGAACAGAAGCACGAATGCTTTCAGATAATTTTGTGTTGAATAATGCGATGGAATCGTCAACATCTTTACAATTATTCTCCAGCGGACGGATTTTTCGGACAAGTACCTAGAGTGTTTGTTAGATATCTAAACAAATTCCAGTTCGCATTTTTTATAATCTAAATATTGCACATTACTTATACTAGGACGAGGTAGGATAGTTTAAAATATACATAGTTTAAGTCGAAAGACATAGTTTAAGATTAAGTTTAGCTTAGAGTGCCCGCCGAGGGCCAGTAAGTTAGAAAAAGAATCGTACGTCCAACTAGTTTTAAGCATTTTTGTCTAGTATGTAAGCTCTTTATGAATTAAAAAAAAATAAAAATGAATTAAAATGAAAAATGAAATGAGGACGAGGTAGGATATCACAGCTGACGGGAAGATGAATAGAAATCGTGGTAAGAAAAGTCTAGCGTTGATGAGGAGTACCTACTGCAAGACGGGATGTATGTGGGACTGGATGGGTATATTATTCTAAAGTTATGTCTTAAGCATAAGTTATATAATGTGTTACCCCAACGTTTGCCTTTAGACATCCCCAGCTACGATGTCTACAGTTAAGGTCACCTCCTATGACGACATTATCATTGCTTAACAATCTTCTAAGGTCATTTTTCAAGCATTGAATTCTATAGTTATTACGTGTTCCTCCTGGAAAATATACTGAAACAATTTGTGTTCAAGTTATAGATAGTGTTCTTTTGAATTCTTTTCTAACTTCTACTTCACATTTTCGTCTACTATATATGTATGTTCCATAGTCTTGGGATAGTGTACATATTTTTAAGCCTTCTCGTATTTACTCGTTACGTTACTATATTGAGAGCATTTCTAATATGTGCAGCTGCTAGGATACTTTTCAGGCCATTTGTTTGTGATGTAAAGTGAGTAATTTCATTTTAAGCGCATTGATAGGGGAATTCCATTTAAGGTTGTCATTAAGTGACACGCGAATTTTCTTGTACATATCTCAATACGTTATCTATAAACTACAGCCATCATTATTAAACATCCAGTGTACTTGATTTGCATGCAGGCATTGCGATTCGTGCATTTTAATATATATTTCGATTGTGTGGTGGATGAATGTGTATAATCTTGGTCGTTTTAGCATTCATAATCAAACTTTGATCAAGACACCATGATGTTTCAGTGTTTAATTTCTGTTGCATTATTCGTTCTACTACCATCACATGTATGACTGACTGTGATTCCTATGTCGTCTGCGTATTCGTAGACTTTGCAATATTTAAAGACGTCAACAAGATCAGTTAATGTTACAGTGAAGCGCAGGGATCCTAATTTTATCCTTGTGGAACCCCATGCTCACATACTTATTATTTGCTGTATTCACCCATGAGTTTAACTTTGTACTTTTTATCTTTTAGATAATCTTCAAAACCACCCAACCCCAACATAAAACCTCTCACTCCTACATTTTCCGATTGCCTCAGGATTGTTGCGTGGCTTATTGTGCCAAAGCTTTTTAGAGGTCTATGAATAGCAGTTAGTTTGGTTTTTCTCTAGACTTTGTTAGCTATTTCCGATGCGATTTCTTTGGCAAAAAATTTGACCAGATTTTCAGGTTTATTTGCCACTTTAAAATTTCTTCGTCTATGCAGAATGCCTTCTTTCCAAGGATTGTGTTTATTAATTTACATGTTTCTTTGGGCTTTGCTTTCGAATCTAGAAAGTTCTTTGTATTTAACGTTAAAAATAAAATCGGGATTTAATATGACCTGTGAATTTTAATACAAAATAGAAAATATATTTCATGAAATGCATTAGCTTGGATGAAATGCATTAGAAGGAAGTGGAAGAAACGATATGTGCTTTGGGTCATTCATTTGAATATTATAAATATTGCCGAGACCAAATGCTTGATCAATTGAATTAAGGTTTTCTTTGAGTCATTCATCCCCACATCATTACGTTGCCTCCGCAATTCTTTACTGTTGTAGTATCAAGTCGGGGTATATCGTCCGAAGTTCACTGCTAACACGGATTGCAGATAACTTACACACGGATTTGATTCCTTTCAACTGCGTCTTTTTATTCGCGACGTCATATTTGTGCCCCATACAGTCGTATAGAGGCTACAACTCGCGCAAGCATTTACCAATGTTGAAAGAACGGTTATCGCTTTCCTCGTAATCGCCGATCTTCAATCATGACTCCCAGGTATTTCATACATGGGTTGGTTTATTTCCTTCCGTTATTCTGATCATTATATTACATATTATTCACTTGCTGAATCCTCAATATACCCTTTCCACCCACCTTGCAAAGCAATGTTGTTCCTTCCATTTTACTGTACTGTACTGGATGTTGCCTATTGGACCTACGAAACAAAAAATCACGAAAATGCTTTGGCTTACTTTAACCAAAAGTCATCTGTGTGTGCCTCAGTTCCTAGTCTACAGAAAGTTCACATTTAAATTCCCAACTAAACCCAATTCGCCACGTAGCCCGAATCCAAATTTAAAGCTAAAACCTTGGATCTATTCAAGGCAAATTCCCCGTCCTCGTTTACTACACCATCAATCTGACCACTAAATAGTAACAAAATTCTCTGTAATCACTTCAATCTACGTTGTTTCGGCAGCCCATTTGCTCTTTTCGTGGTTTCTCAAGAAAACCTCCATGGTAGAGGTGAAACAACAAAAACGACAAAGCTCAAAAATAATTTTATTGCGAAAATCTATGAAAACAACAGCAACGAACGAAATGGAAAGAACCAGAACAACAGAAGTGGATAAAAAGTAGAGCTTGTGCAAACAAGATCAAGCTAAGAAGAATCAGAACAAGATCGTCTGTTCATCAATCAGTCCGTCACACCAAGCGTCTATTAAACTTGAAAATAGTTTCAAATTAACCGACGTTTCCTTTCTATTTTTACGTGTTTTGCTTTGCTGATGGTTTAAGTATCTTTTGCCAGATTTTCGTCTCGTTTTGGGCCATGTTTAATCGGTTTTTGTATCCAAAATGAGAAATTATCGCCTTTTGGTTGCCATTCTTATTACCACGGCTTATGTAAACACTAAGTTTTACCATTTCATCATCTTCTTTTCTCTCTTCTATTTTTATAGCAGTTAATTTTCTTGCAATTTTTGTTGTTCTGTTGATTTTCTTTTGTTTTGTTATTAAAATCGCGGATTAGAATCAGAACATCAACGAAAGCAACACGAAGCGAAACCAGAGTGTTATTGACGTTAAGCACAGTGTGAACAGTGTATAGCGCAGGGTTATCGCTCTTTCTCTTTCTTGGTTTGCTTTACGATAGTTGTTTTCATTTTGGTTTTATTAAATGTATTTGATAAAGCGTATGCTTGTGGTAGTCTAAAGTAGATAAGTGTAGGGGAAGTTAAGTGTTGCCATAGTACTTCACATCGGTTTAAGTCCAGATCCACACAAAATATTTTTCCTATAGATATTGCGTTACGAAAACGCAATTTCAAATTGTAATGGAAATTTGCATACTACATTTCAATTGTATCTGGTAATGGGTCACTTCTTTGGAAAAGTGTATAATCATTTTATTTATGTAAATAAATCAATGGCTGTCATATAATCTTTGCACATTAGCACAACTACATTTTAACTTGTCCATACGGCAGGTTATATTAAAATTCAATTTTCAAGTTTCCAATACTGAAAACGTCGAAGCGCATAGTCTAGCCTGGAATTAATCGATTCAAACTGGTCAGTATTGATCATTTTTTTATTTCAATATCGCTAACTGGGCATGGTAGTCTTTGAAATACCATACGACTGATGCGTGAGCTATCAAAAACACTGAAATATGCATATCCATTATATGCGTTGTGAGTTGATGAAAGCTATTTATTATTACATTGCAGATGACACCCGTCGTTTCTGTCTTGGCAACACAAACTGATTACGCCAATCTTGCCCACACTCGGCCTTGAAAATAATGTAAGAGTTGGTGCTAATCAAGTTAATAGTACTGTAGATAAAAATACTTAATATTTAATTTTATTTAATAGTTTTTTATATAATAATTTAATAAAAAATAATAGTTTTCTGATCCGCATGATCCACTAAAGGAACTACTCCTCAGGATCTTTGCCCAGGCGCAACCAACGAGTTTTTGAAGTTAGTCCAACCAGTTCGTCCTAGATCTGCCAAGGGGACGTCTTCCTGATAAAGTCGCCTTAAAGATACGCCACGGAAGACGTGATGAGGGGATATTCGTGCCACGTGTCCAAACCATCAAATCATAGAAAGCTCGACATTGAGCTTCTCGCGTACTGCAGAGTTTTTCAGCCTATCACCTGGAGTAACTCCCACAACAACATGAAGAAATCTCATCTCGGTAGCTTGCATTAGCGATATTATTCTTTAGGTTATTACACATTTCATGGCCATAGCGCTGGTTCATTGATCCAGCTTGAGCAATCCTACAGGAAAGCTCAGCATTACTCCTGCCATCACTCCTGAAAATGACTTCGAGGTGCTTGAAATTCCACTGGTGGCCCGTGGCGTTGTCGGTATGTATGTCGACCCCAACCTCGACGTCGTAGGTCCGATCCTTGCTCTATGAAAAATAAAAAATAAAATTTCAAAAATAATTTTCACTGCCACCTCTTTCGAGTCACTGACAATGCTGAAAGAGTATTTCGTGTCTAGAAAAAGCTTCTCAAACTTGGACGTTCGGAGTCGGCATAAAACTGTAGGTCCCTTCTACTTATGAGAGAATAAAGCACGCACAACGCGAGTGTTTGCTGGCCAGCTAGTTCCTGACGCTCTACGGGCTGTAGCGCCACCATTCCGGGGTGGACCTGGGGCTCAACAAACATGCCTCTCCAGCCAGCAAGACCAAGTTAGTTGAGCTTCTTTTCCCCTAGTGCGTGCCATCTCGAGCGAGGACGTCCTCTTTTGCGCTGTCCCAATGGCTCAGTTTCATCAGCTGTGGTGTCAATTCCCTCTACATGACCTAGCCATCATAAGCGTAGGATCCGAAGACGCTTAACTGATGCATGCCGATGGAAATAGACCGTACAGTTTGTTGTTGAACCTTCTCCTCCAAACGCCATCAACGCAAACAGGACCAAAGATCGTACGCAGAACTTTCCTCTCAAAGAGACCAAGGACTTCTTCATCCGCTTTCGAGATTGTCCATGCCTCCGCGCCGTATAGCAGGACTGGGATGATCAGAGCCCGAAGAAACAGCGGTTGACAAGAGTTATCCTACGCTTGATCTCGGTACTGATGTTATTTGTACAATTTACTCCGGAGCCGAGGTAAGTGAAGTCCTTGACTACCTCGAAGTTATAGCTGCCCATTGTGACGCTCTGTCCAAGACGTCGATGTTGTATGTGGAGATTGGATTTGAGGACAGCATATACTTCGTTTTGCCCTCATTCACCGCCAGACCCATTTTAGCCGCTTTCGTCTCAATGTTAGCAAAAGCCAATCACGTCAATGTCATCGGCGTATGCTAACAATTGCACGGACTTCTGGAAGATCGTGCCTCTAGTGTTGGCGTGTGAGTTTCGCACGATCTTCTCCAGGACGATGTTTAAGAAATCACATGACAGCGCGTCGCCTTGTCTAAAACCTTTTTTGACATTGAAGGTCTCGGTGAGTTCGTTACCGACCTTGATGGAGCAGCGAGAGTTCTCCATCGTCATCCTGCACAGCCTGACGAGTTTGGCAGGAATGTCAAAACTAGACATGGCGCTGTATAGCTCGTCTCCTTGCACGCTGTCCTATGCGGCCTTGAAATCGACAAATAGGTGGTGGGTGTCGATCTGCATCTCTTGAGTCGTTTCCAGGATCTGCCGAAGTGTAAATATTTGGTCTATTGTGGACTTTCCTGGCCTGAAACCGCACTGATATGGACCTATCAGGTTGTTGACAAATGGTTTCAGGCGTTCACACAAAACGGCAGAGAAGATCTTGTACGCGATGTTAAGGAGGCTGATCCCTCGATAGTTGGCGCAGTCAAAGGAGTCTTCTTTCTTGTGGACCGGACTAACGACGCTGAGATTCCACTCATCGGGCATGCTTTCCTCCGACCATATCTTACAGATGAGCTGGTGCATGCGCCCAACCAGGTCATCTCCAGCTGCTTTAAACAATTCCGCGGACAATCCGTCTGCTCCAGCAGCTTTGTTCGACTTCAGTCTAGATATCTTATTTTGACTTCGGTTAAGTCGGGGTACGGAATTCGTGTTCATCATCGTCCAAATTGAGTGAAACATTCTGCCTGACATCGGAATTTGTGTCGTCATCGCCGTTTAACAGTCTTCAGAAATGATTTTTCCAAATTCTCAGCATAGACTACGATTCTGCTTCATGTCGTAAAACCTCTTTATCTCCATGACCGCGTGCTTCTCAGGCTCTTTCTTTTTTTTCTGAGAAGCCGGGGTTCTTCCCTTCTCTTCTGTTTGTAGAGCTCACGAACAGCTCTCGTTGTTCGATGCAGCGTTGACTTGTAGGATTGCTGTTTGGCTGCATGTACCTGCCTGCACTGGTCGTCAAACCATGGGTTCCTTCTGAGTGGTGTCGCAAAAACCACCACATCAGTGGCAGCTTCTTTGATGGCTTTTTGACAACGTTTCCATTCTTCGTCTATAGAATGTACTGGCCGCGTCGAAGTTTCAGAGAGTTTCATTGAGACTCGGTCGGCAAAGTTCCTGGCAAACCGTAGTGTTCTTTCACGACTTCGTATTTCTCTCGATATCCTCATCCTTACATTGACTACAACAAGGAAATGATCCGAGTCTCCTCGGAAAGTTCGGACATAGAGAATATTGGAGGACGTCGATCGCAATGTGATCAATCTGGTTGACAGTTGATTGATCGGGAGACCGCCAGGTCCCCTTATGGATGTTGAGGTGTGGGAAAGGCTTGCTCATCACAGAGAGATTACGCCCCGAGACAAAAACTAGCAGCCTGAGTCCGTTTCCGGATGTGTTGTCGTGAAGGCAGTGTTTTCCGATGACTCTAGCAAAGATTTCTTCCTTGCCCAGCTGTGCGTTGAAATCTTCTAGATCCGTTACTTGCATGTAGAGTGCATTGAGCAAGCATTCTGAAAATTACAGTAACCTCTGATTTGTTCACGTAAATCTCCATGACAGCATCTGTACATACGGATCAAATATAACCTGCCGTATGGAAGCTTCTCAAACTTGGCCGTTCGGAAAAGGCATAAAACTGTAGGTCCCTTCCTCTGTAAGAGAACTATAGCACTCACAGCACGGGTGGTTGCTGAGGAGCTAGACCCTGGCTCCCTCTCTAGTGGATCATCAACGTTTTTTCTCAATCGGGAGACATCAGCCATCTATTCAAAGTACTTACAAATATCTTGCTAGGACGGAAGTTTGCCGTAGGCGTTGCTTACTATCGAAGATATTGCATCAGTTACTTCATATTCAACACAATAGATGGGCAGCTCAATCTTTCACTAATTTAGATGCCCGGTCACAGTGATATCCTAGGAAATGAGAAGGCTAGTGTACTGGTTGGGCACAGACCCTTCCGTGCTCGCTTGATTAGCAGATGCGCATCCCACTAAATGAAGTCAAGACTAAGGTATCTATGCACTGATATAAAATAGCAAGCCTCATGATGCAGGCTAACAAGTTGTAACATGAAGGAAGAAATGGAATTTGTACAATTCCAAAATTGAATCGAAAATTATCTGAATCCTTTTACTGATTTTGTTTTTTCAACCATACGGCAACACCAATTTCTTCGCTCTTCGCAAGAAATCTGTTTTCCACATCAAACCCTTCTTTCTCTCCAGTTACCACCTTTATCAAACCAATATGACTGTAATTCTCGACTTTTTCACTACACCCGTGAATGCTCCACCGATCTCCGATCACGACTTGATTATCCTACACGCATACAGCCCCAGACCCACAGCGCCTACTTCAATTAGTCTACGTTCACTAACAAGACATTCGGTTTCTCGTTTCCGTTTGCACTCTGCATCCATAAGACCCCCACGTATCTCAGATATGCACACAAGTACGAGTGGTTAAATGTTAATAGATGGAGTAAAACGAAAAACTGTACCCACACAAGCTTAACTTGAGGCCCCAGCAAAGAGGAGAAACAGAAGAAACGAATGAAACGAAAAAAAACTCATCGGCGGCGATCGTTCGTTGGCTGTCCGCGCAATCGTTCCAAGAGAGCCGTCGAGAGTTTCCTCAGTTAATGTTTGTACCTTCATTCGTTGAGCACGACTTTTGTCAGTGACGACGGGCTCCTCGCGTCGTCTTAGCTAAATTATATTTTTTTTCTTTTTCCGTTAAAACTGCCCCCGCCTTTACGAGTGTACGTTCTGTATCGTCTGGTTTCGTCGGAGTTTTCCAAAAATCTTGTTCAAAATACTGAGATGGAAATTTTAAAAATCATATATGTATATATAGCAATCTAAGGTGTAAATTGGCAATTTTCTATCTCCGCCGAAAGTTTGTCTCTTTTCTTCTCTAAAGATACAAGCCGAGCCTAGTAATAACTTTGGCAAAGTGTGAGCTTTGATTTGGACGTCGTCGTTGTGGCTGTCGTCTTCGTCTGCTTTGCCTAGTTTTTCTTCGTTAAGTTTTTGGTGTTTTAGAGGCAGGCGGTCGTATTTCTGTTATAATATACGTACATACATACATATTTATAATTTTAATTGTTTTTTGGAGATTGCCCTCGTCGCTGAATTGGATTGACAGCAGAGGTTTTGTGCTTTTTCCTACCCGCGTGTGTAATAGAGCCAAAAATTGGTGCAAATCGTGAGGAAAGTTATGAAATTGTTTTAAAAGCAAAAAAAAAAAATAAATAGTGAAAGGAAGATAATTTTTGAAACTGTGAACTGTGTCTAAGGAGAGAGACGCCTTGAAAATGGATTACCTTTGCATTTTGAATGCCTTCGAACAGACATACTACAATCGGATTAAGGAACTACAGGGAGTTACAGCCGGACTGAGGAACAATAACACTAATAGTCCAAGCAGTGGGAGTAGCAGGAGTAATAGTTCCAGTAGTAGCAGCAGCAGTGGGAGTAGCAGCAATGGTAGTCCACCAAATCATTTGCATGTGGGTAATCCCTATCATAATCCTCACCAGGCGGCTCATGCACATCTGGTCGGGCATAATAATGCAACAAATGTTGCGAATAGCCTTTTGTGGCAGCCTTGGAGAGATTTCACATCGTCAGCTGCGGTAGCTGCTGCCGCAGCAACTCATCACCACTTCTATCTCCAACAGCAGCAACAACGGCACCACCATCAGCAAATTCAGCAGCAACACCAACAGTTGCAACAACAAAACGTGCAAAAAGGTTAGTAGGTAACAGAACGTGTGTTCAGAACGACGGAAAAGAGTTATTGTTTTTGTTTTTGTACAGAACTGAATCCTAGAATTTCAAATTTGTTTAAACATCGTAAAGCGCCAAAAATAAAGATTAATCTGTCACCTTTTATTTAAGAATTGAAATTTAAATTACAATTGAAATTTCATATACTTTCATGCCTCTTCCTTAAAATAAAACCATGGAGCTTTGCTCACATTATATTTCTTCTAGTCGTAAATAGTCATGCGTACTTGTATCGAATCTTTAGCTATCTCTTCTCAAAGTATATGTAGGACAGGTATTGAAGGTGACATGCAATATGCGTTTTTTTTACTATGCCCATAGTCCTGGATCGACTCACAAACAGCATGTATCACAACAAAAGCAAAGTAATTCTGCATTAAATTAGGATTGTTTCTCAAGATCCCGAAAGCTGCTTTTCATGTCAACCCTATTTTTAGCTTAAATTTGGAATACGCTTTAGGGAAAGGTGCTTGTATTTAGTTCATTTGATGTACATATATCGATGTAATTTATGATCATAAACATAAGAAGTGAACGTGTATACGAAGAAATATGTTCTTTGGCATGGGAACTCCACTTGCAAATTTTAACAAAATCTGCCTTTGACATAAGTAGCTCTGCGCTATTTATATATGCCCCACGATCTAATCCAGGAAACATATTTATGTAAGTGTATGTGTTAAAGTGGCTTGTGACATCACTGTGCTCTCAATTCTGGCCACCCAAGCCGAATTTCATTATCAACCTGTTAATCAGGAGACCGCCATGAAGTCTAATGTGACTCAAATCACCACTAAGACGTTATCGCTCCTCAATAACACCACCAAAAGCTTTGGCAAACAACGATGTGTAGCGGTTGCTGGAGCATTACTCATTCAATGAAATCGTTCCCAGCTTTTTTTATCTGAAAACGTGTACATATACCTTCTGACCCCTGTCGCAAGAGGCTACGGTTTGGACACAATCCCATTTGGGATGGCGCATGCAACAATTAAGTCACAAAACACTCACGCGCACTCAGTCGCCATGGGGGCATACATGTATGGTTTACTCCATGCCAAAGCAAACGATACGAAAAACTTAAACGTCAGAATAGATTTTGGATACAACGAAGTTTCTGAATCAACTAAGACAACTCGAAATTTGGTATGATAATCGGTACAGAAGTGTGTCGTATTGGTGACACGTACATACATGGTGACCGTACGCTTTTTGCGACGAAGTGCATGTTTTTGACACTTGTATTTAACAATCTTGTGAGATTGTTAAAACAAAAGTTGCACTGTCCTATAATGTTGACTTCTCCAGTGTAGCTAATGGGACGCCACTGCTTGTTAACAAAAACTTGTCTCAGTAAACGATAATCACAGTAATATTTTATACTTCTATTATTTGCAAAAAATGCCTGAACTTTCTTAACATATGTAAATTTAAATTGAAAAAATATCACAAAATCACAGTAGTACGGGCGGAGTCAATATGAATATCCTTATTGCAAGGACTAAGCAAGTCGCCTAAAAGATTCATAAATTATTCTCACGATTCATAAATTGTGCTCACGTATAAAAGCTGATTTTTTTTATTTTTTGTTCACTTATTTCACAACTTTAAGATTATTTGTATAGGTATAAGTAAGGCATCTTTTTGAACTTCAATATCACTCATGTTAGTCCTTTTATCAAGACCCTTTAACTAGACAATTTTTAGAAACCACTATTCTGACACATTGACGTTATTAAGGTCGAATTCTGAAAACAATAACAAATAAGGGGGAACTGAAATTCTGTCAGTGAATATTGCTTAACATTTTGACAGTGGTGGTACCTATGTGGTAGAACTCTTCTCATCAATGGGCTACCAACAACTAATGTGTCAAAAAGAGTGAACAATTAATACGAATTTTCAATGTCGTCAAGCTAAACATTTATATTTTTATACAATGCTCCTACATTCACCTTCCCCATTAAACATTGATACTTAAAAACCGGCTTCAAAGTAGTCCTAAAATAGACAAAGCTTGGCGGTAGATATATATAGGTATATATATATATACATTTATATATACCATGTATGATACATCCAAAAGAAATAAGAAATCTTTAACTTTTGGATTGAATGTCATCGTTTGTTCGCCTCGCTCGAGATTAGAAATGTTTATGTGTTGAAATATTGCACAATATCAAAATACAAGACAAAATGGCCGCTGACATAACAAAAAAAAAAAACTCGCACACAAGTTTAGAGCTTGACGTACATACATACATTTGAGTGTAATTTGCATAGTTAAACAATTATTTTGTGAATTTTGCTATCTTTTTCTTAATTTTTTCCTATGCGTTCGTCGGCTCGCCGTCGCTGACAGAGTTGGAGCTGAATTAATCTGTTAAGGCCCATGGCACATATGCTATCTTCTGTCATTTAAAATTCAGCAATTAATTCACTTTGTGTCGCCGCATCTCTCACGCCACATTTTGACAGGTGGTGGAAAGGGAAAAACTAACTACTAAACAAAAAAAACGTTGAAAAAGAGAACAAATTTGGTTTCGCGAAGTTCATCAGGTTTTCATTTGAATTAACTGTTATTGTTTGGAAATTTCCGACAAGAATTAATTTGAATAAATTTTGATTTCTTCGTGAGCAATCAAAGACTTGGCGCCAATTTTATAGTTTTAAAACTTTATGTACTTTTATTTATTGGTCAACTAAAGTGATACGACCTACAGAGAGTTCACAAACAAACAAAATCATGAAACCAACCAGATGTTGTCTTATGAGAACCTAATTAGTTATTAGATTAGTAAAACAACTAACTTAAATTTATATGATTTAAAAGTTTTTTTTTTTTTTTCAATACACCTAATTCTGTTTTTACACGGTTTTTATATAACGAGGTTTGATAATAAAATATTTTTAATTTCTGTACACGATTTCATTCCATTTAGCACAAGTTAACATCTTTTGTGCTTACATTTTTTTTGTTAAATTTAATTGTTGCGAAGTATGTTCATATCACAAATTTAAGAAAATTAACTTTTTGCGCGTGCAAGCAAAATTACGTGTCAAAGCAAATGTAAATAGAACATATTTAGGGGAATTCCCTTTCTGTGCATGCAAGCAAATTTACTGGTCAGAGCAATTGAAATGTGTTAATATTTTTTGAATTATCAATGCCATCAGACGTGTTTGGTAAAGAAATTTTGTATTGGCAAAATTTTTCCAATGTTACATTAAACTTAATACTTGTTCTTAAAAAATCCTTGTTTTTCACTAATTTTAATAGTTTTTAGAAAGTAGGAACCAATCACCTATTTTTGCATACGTTCAATGTCTTTTTTACACGGTTTTTCTGGAACCAATCTACCGTGTAAAAACAGAATTAGGTGTATTTACTTATTTGCTAGACAAAAATGCTTTAAACCAGCTTAACTACCTAACAAACGTTCCTCTAACCTACCGACCATATAGTTTACTCTAAGCTAATACGAATTAAATTAAATAGTTCCTTACAGCTTAAGTTATGTTTGGACTTTTCTTTTTGACACTCTGATTTTGTTTATTTGCCTAAACCAAACAAAGTGTTATAATAAAACGTTATCTATCTTAAACTAACTCAAGCTAAATCTCAACACTGTCTATTGTGCACGTGAACCAAGGCTATGCATATGCCTAAGATGTATAGTTTATACGATGTGAAGCGACTTTTTGGTGTTGATTTTTGGGTTTTATATATTTTTTCAAGCTAACTTAAAACCTATATAAGTTGGCCACTATGGGCAACATTCCTGTCTCGAGCAGTGATCCCTCTGCTGAACCGAAGGAGTGCAACATCTTACTACAATATAGCGTCTGAATGAAGTTTAGTGCAAGGCACGATACACCCAATCATCAAGACAAAGCTGTCTTGCATTCGCTATTACTTGGTTTTTATACCGGAGGTTCGGTCTTCCTCTTTTTCTCGAACCACGAATTTTCGCGGTTCTATCTTCGCAGAATTTTACTTTCAAATCCACCAAGAATCAGCACTTAGCTGTCTTCCTATGTTTACCCTACCCTCACCAGATGGCAAGTTCATTTGTGAGTCGTAATGATCAGCATTGCTTGATAAATTTATGAACTTTAATTTTGTGAGGTTAATTCGGTTTAATTATTTAAGAATTCGTAAAAAGTAATATTTCACTCATTATGATATACAATTCCTGAGAAGATAATCCCTGGCCCTCTACGTGCTGTAGCGTCACACACTAAGAATATTAAAGTTGCTGTTTGAGATTACTTTATACTTAGTACAATAATGTGCATTCGGCCTAAGACTGGCCTACAATTGATCTACTACATTTTGAGTTCTTTCGATAGCTTTTGACACATTGACGACAAAACTGTCGTTCTTCCTTCTTCTTCTGGTTTTGGCTTTCATCCTGGTTGGACGTGGTAACTCACTCGCGCAGTGCTTAGACTCATTAACTTCATTAAATTAAAGAAACCTTTGTAAAGTTAATTAAGTAAAATAATATAATAAAAATCGTTTAATACGAAACATATTCTTGGTGCCTCCTGTGAGGAAATGCCCTTTTGCACGAGGATCTCGCAAATGCGGTCAGATTACATTTTAACAATTTGTGAACATTGTGCTGTGAATTAAGTGTCTATATTGCCGTTGGTCTGGTGCACATACACGTGACTTACAACATTGAACTATGGCGGAATTAAACCAAAGATTGTCTGCAGTAACAGCAATTAAAAGAATCAGTGAACGGGTACTTGGAGCGAGTTCGATCACGTGCGATGCTTTTCAAATCGAGCAGGAGCTAAAATGTGTGGAGAATCATTATCACCGTTTTGTGCGCTACCACGAGGTTTTAGTTGGAACGGCCCAAGGTGATGAACTCCCTGAACATGATCGGTTGTGGGAGCAAGTGGAAGCCACATACAACGACACATGTGTTGCCCTCAATCGCTTGCTGTTGGAGTGCAAGGCTTCTTCACAAAGCCCCGCTATGACAGAATCGGCGCAGCCTTCAAAGACAACCACGTGCGATATTAAACTGGATCCTGTATCCATCCCGGACTTTGATGGATCATACGCAAATTGGCTAGCATTCAAGGACCTGTTCGAGACGTTGGTACACGATGCCGATTTCCCCGAAGCATATAAACTTAGCAAACTTCGACAAGCGGTTAATGCAAGCGTGGTACCGTTGATTGGTGGACTGTACTCTGGTGGTTATCACGAAGTGTGGGCAGCTCTAAAAAATCGGTTTGACAATCCGAAACTGTTGGCCGAGATCCACGTCTCCAGGTTTCTCAATATGGAAGTTGCTGCAGAAGAAAGTGCAAAGACGTTACTGACGGTGGTGGATACGGTGCAGGAGTCCCTTCGTGCACTTAGAGTGATGAAGTTACCTGTCGACCAATGGGATGCCTTAGCCGTGCCGATTGTAATGTCGAAGCTACCTGGCATTACAAAACGAGAGTGGACAATGAACTGTGATTCTACTCAAATTCCTGCATTGAAGGATCTAATCACGTTTTTGGAAAAGAGAGCACACAGTCTTTCAACTGAGATCATTCGCACTACTCTACCAACAGAGCCTACAAACATCAGAACGCGGTCAAAGGTTCAAAGTACGATGAAGTCATGTTTGGCTGTAGCGGAAAGTGCGAAATGTCCCTATTGCCATGGACCACACAGGATTTCACGATGTCAAACCCTTATGTCACGGGGACCAGAGCAGCGATTCGAGGCGTTGAAGAACTTTGGCCTCTGCTTTAACTGTTTGAAGAGCGGACATACTTCGAAGCAGTGCTCATCAGGTGGATGTCGTCAGTGTGGTCGTAAACATCACACAATGTTCTGCCGTAACAACAGTGCTCAACCCTTGGCTACACCAGAGGCAGCAGCGCCAACGAAATACTCAACACCCGCGCCAGCAGTTACTCGTCATCCCTTGTGACCAACCGACTCCGTGACAACTTGCATCACCAGGAGCGATCAGACCATATTGCTTGCAACTGCGCGTGCATATGCAACTGGAGATCGTTCGCAACAGCGCCTTGCTCGTATCCTCTGCGATCCTGGATCGCAGGTAAGTTTTGTTTCAGACCGTTTTGCTAACGTTTTAAGTCTTCGCAGAATCAAGTGTGAAGTAGCTGTAGAAGGTATAGGCGCATTAGCTCATATGCGCACTAAAGGCAGCGTTTCGCTCCGACTTACATCAACGTATAATGAATTCTCTTTGGACATCAATGCATTTGTCATCCCATTCATAACATCGATTACCCCTGCGGTGCATGTGGACGTTACACAGTGGCAGCATTTGTCGGGTATTGAATTATCCGACCCGAACTTTGGTACTCCTAGTGGAATAGACATTCTTCTTGGATCTGACGTGTGGGGCTTAGTCGTTCAAGGCGATATTATCTATGGCAAGTCAGATGAACCACACGCCCAACGAACCCAGTTGGGATGGGTTGTATTTGGTCCGGCATCGATAGTACCTGGATCAGCGCCGTCTATCCGTACTTTCGGTGCCCAAGTTTCGGCGGACGAACCAAACCTGGAAGCGCTCGTTCGTGAATTTTGGAAGCTGGAGGAGGTGCCCGAACGGGACGCAGTAGATGATGAGTGTGAAAGGTTTTTTGCGACAACACACTCCCGCACTCGTGAAGGCCGATACATGGTCCGTATCCCGTTTTCCAGTACATCATCGCAGCTGGGAGACTCGTTTCAGAGTGCATTGCGACAGTTTCACTCCCTGGAACGTAGACTGGCTGGAGATCTCGACCTCAAGGACAAATACATTGCATTTATGCGTGAGTATGCTGAACTAGGGCATATGGAATATGTGGGTCAACCTGGCGACCATTCCGGTGCATACTACATTCCACACCACGCAGTTACCTCGAAGTTCAGAGTTGTGTTCAACGCCTCAGCTCGCACAACTACGGGCGTCTCGTTGAACGATTTGCAATTGGTTGGCCCTACTATACAGGACTCTCTGCTGAACATTATTTTCCGGTTTCGGCGTTTTCTCATCGCTCTCACTGCTGACGTGGAGAAGATGTTTCGCCAGATCTTGGTGGCTCCAGAACATCGACGGTTCCAGCGCATCCTATGGAGAGAGTCTCCGAAAAAGGACTTGAGTGTGTACCAACTAACTACGGTCACTTACGGAATGGCTTGCAGCCCATTCAATGCAGTGCGAACTCTAAACCAGTGTGCCTATGATAATTGTATAGAGGTAGTGGATCAGGCACAGGCTTCAGCAGCGCGGGACTCTATATTAAACTCCTTCTATGTTGATGATTTCTTAACAAGTTGCAATTCCATTCCCGATGCGGTGTCGTTAGCTACCAACGTTAACAAGATCCTTTCGGCTGGGCATTTCAAACTGCGAAAATGGAATTCGAATAGTTTACAGGTGATATCCGACATCACAAATCGTACACCTTTGACATCGGAGCACACTATCCATACCACATCTTCGGTGCTTGGACTACGATGGGATCCTTCGAGAGATGAACTGTTCTTTTGCGTGAACATTGATCAACCTGCTAAAGGCCCTACGAAACGACGTGTACTCAGCGAGGTGGCCCAGCTTTTCGATCCAACCGGACTGCTAGCACCAGTCATCATTACCGGTAAGATTTTCATACAGTCTCTTTGGTCCGCAGGCGTTACTTGGGATGCTCCTCTACCACTGGAGCTGCTGGAATCTTGGCTCACGTTCCGCAATGGCCTGCAGGCACTTAATCATTTTCGGGTGCCTCGATGGTTAGGTATGTCCAATGGAGAAATAACCTCAATTCATGGTTTCTGCGACGCCAGTCTACGAGCTTACGCTGCTGTCATTTATGTGAAGACCATACGTCCCAACGAACCAGCTCATATTTCGCTACTCACGGCTCGCACAAAGGTGGCTCCGCTTCAGGGCGCTACTATACCACGATTGGAGCTGTGCGCTGCACACCTTCTTGCAGTAACACTTCAAAATGTCCGTCTTGCACTTGGGCTCCAAGACGCAGCATATTATTTATGGTCGGATTCAAACATCGTCCTTTGTTGGCTTCGTAAGAACCCTGTCATTCTTAAGCCGTACGTAGCAAATAGGGTTCGGAGAATACAGGAATTAACAACACCCGATCGATGGCATCATGTCTCGTCTGCTATGAATCCTGCTGATTGCGCCAGTCGCGGTATTGGAGCGCAGGAACTATTAACCCATCGCTTGTGGCTACATGGACCTAGTTGGCTAGCAGGTGAATCATTCGTTTCTGAGGATGACAACAATATAACGACCGAAGAAGAACATACCGTGCTGAGTGAGGAGAGGATGTCTGTACGAGTCCTAGCGGCTGCCGTCAACCCGGGACTTGCAACGAGAAGGCGAGATGGTCAAGTTATTTCGCTCACCGAGCGGTTCAGCTCTCTTCAGAGCCTGCTCCACACTGTGGCTTTCATCTTACGTTGGTTGCCGAGCCGTCGCCACCTACGTAAGACTATAGTCGGTGCTGATGAATTGAACAATGCATTGCGGGTACTTCTGCGCATTGAGCAACACAATGTATTTTCGACAGACATTCATCAACTACGCAACAAATCTAGTTTACCTAGCTCTAGCAGATTATTACCATTAAACCCCTACCTAGATGAAGATGGCCTCCTGCGCGTTGGTGGTCGTCTTAGCAAAGCATCCGTGCCATACGACTTCCGCTTTCCTGTTATCTTGCCTAAGGCAGGGGCCCTAACATGGCTGGTCATCAAAGATGTTCATGATCGCACCCTCCATGGAGGTACGCAACTCATGCTTCAAACTCTCCGCAGACGTTTTTGGATTCTACATGGTAGACAGGCTGTGCGACGTTATATACACGATTGTGTCGTTTGCCGGCGCCACCGTGGAGCTACTCTTACGCAGCAGATGGCTCCATTGCCTAGGCACAGAGTTGTTGCTGCTCGACCTTTCTCCGCTTCCGGAGTTGACTACTGTGGCCCTTTTACCCTGCGCATTGGAACGAAGCGATCCCGTGCCACCGTGAAAACTTATCTGGCTATCTTCATATGTATGGTTACGAAGGCCGTACACATTGAGGTGGTGGACGATCTCTCATCGCAGGCCTTTTTGGATGCCTTTACCCGATTTACCGGCCGACGTGGACCATGCCAAGACCTCTACAGCGACAACGGAACAACCTTTGTTGGTGCTAACCGGATGCTCCGAGAAGACTTGGTGGCTTGGACCAGCGAGCAGAACCAACAAGCTTTGGCGAACGACGGTACGAGGTGGCATTTTATCACTCCCAGTGCTCCTCATCAGGGTGGACTTTGGGAAGCTGCAGTTAAATCCGCAAAGCGACATTTGGTCCGGTTAGTTGGCGGACAAAACCTGTGGTACAGCCAACTGCAAACCTTGGCGGTACGCATCGAGGCGTGCCTCAACTCCCGCCCGCTCATACCACTTCACGATGATCCGGAAGATAAATTCGCTTTAACACCAGGAGATTTCCTTATCGGTGCACCACTCGTAGCAATTCCGGAACCCAGCCTCGTCGAAGTATCCCCCAATCGTCTCAAGCATTGGCAGTGGCTGCGCCAGATCCATCAACACTTTTGGAACCGTTGGAGTGACGAATATCTGTCAACGTTGCAGACGAGAAGCAAATGGCAGCGGCGCTCAGAAGACATCAGTGTGGGTGACGTTGTAGTGATCCGGCATGAGAATCTTCCGCCAACCCACTGGCGACTGGGCCGGATTACGAACCTCCATCCGGGCAGCGATGGAATGGTTCGCAACGCAACTGTGAAGACGGCAAATGGAGTTTGTACCCGGGCAGTGCAGAAGCTATGTCGACTAGTAGAAGCTTTTGAACCTGATGGTCCAACCGGGCAGGATGTTTGAGATTACTTTATACTTAGTACAATAATGTGCATTCGGCCTAAGACTGGCCTACAATTGATCTACTACATTTTGAGTTCTTTCGATAGCTTTTGACACATTGACGACAAAACTGTCGTTCTTCCTTCTTCTTCTGGTTTTGGCTTTCATCCTGGTTGGACGTGGTAACTCACTCGCGCAGTGCTTAGACTCATTAACTTCATTAAATTAAAGAAACCTTTGTAAAGTTAATTAAGTAAAATAATATAATAAAAATCGTTTAATACGAAACAGTTGCGTTATAGTTTTTGTGGAATTTTTATTTGTAGTGTTAAATGGGTGTCGTATTCGAAACGTTTATGCCTACATAATTTCTTCATTCTTACAAAAGAGTCTAATTATTATACATTTTAAACTAAACACTTTTTTGTACTTAATTCAAATGAAAGTTTATGTGTCACAGCTTCTAAACATATGAACAAATAACTTTATTCTTGATACTTACCCCCATTCATCATGTGGAATACTGCGTTTTCTCTTTCTTCAGGCTTCCATCTATAAATCCAAGAATCCATTTATCAAAATACGTCCAACCATTAAGTCTGCAGAGGTTCGGCCATAGACCGCATCATTGTAGCATGGAGCCGAACAGACACCAAGCCTCGACGAATGCCAGAGATGGCAATTATCTACTCACGCATATTTCCTTACATTTCTTTCGAACTATCCCGCATGAACAGGCATATATTTTTCGTATCCTTATGCTTTTTCTTTTTTTCTTTCCATCTCAAAAATATCTGCCGGACTTCTTGCTGCCCAATAAAATTACGGTTGCAGCAATAAAAAATCTCCTTTCCTTTTAAGAAATCCGTTCGGAGAACGGGGCCGCATAACACCTATTATCTGAAACGAAAACACAAAAATTAAAGCTCTTTCTATAGTTCTTCCTCAAATAGTCATTGCCGAAAAGAACGGCCTTGTATTTGACCTTATGTTAGTTTTTATGTTGCTATGGCGCGAATTCGTTCTATAAACAATATATTCATATGTGTATGCACGAGTCCGGGCATACCACCACTGCTCTGATATCAGTCGGATACGACTGGGATCTTTTCAATGAATCTTCTTCATCCCTCCAGAAAATTGAAAGAACTTGTTGAATTAAAATTGGATACACGTCCGTTTGTCGTCGTCTTCGTGGCCTACTCATCTTTGTTGTTGTGCATCAGTAGCTACGGCAGTAGTAGCGTATAAACTTGGGTTGGCTCCATGTAAGTTAGTTCCAAAAAAAAAAGTAAAGATAACGAACGAGTTACAAAAGAAAAAAACCCACCAAACAGCTTCTGTATTTCACGTAGTGACCAATAAATAAGATAACAGCGCGCATACAAGGACCGGCCGACACAAAAGGAGGGAAAACAAAAAGAAAAATACTACAATTTATCTCGTCGAAGTACGAGACGAAGGCGAGGGCGAAGCAGAGGTAAATTAATGTCTTTTGTTGGCTTTGTATACGACGATGCTGTGGTGCCGTCACATCCACGAGACACCATCATCAGTGGAAGCAGTCCGTATCAAGCTTCAGAAGAAAACAGCAATACATTAAAGAGGAAACACTGAGATACGACAGACGATTGTGGTAAACTGGGAACTGGATACGAATTTTTATTACACATTTCCGGCCATCATTTCTTTTTCGATTTTAATCCCGATTAATGCAGAATGAGAGGCATGTCATTGTGAAGCATGAACATAGGAAAGGGGTTTCGCTACGAATATTTTCGGGTGACCGGTGGATTTCTTTTGCAGATAGGTTTTGATGTTTTAGAATAATGTTAATGCTTTGGTAGTTTCACATTTCTACTTCCGGCAAATTTTTGTTTTTCAATTTTCATGTTTGAATGGTATACATGCATATATTTTAAAATAGCGGCAAGATTACTATTAATTAACTCTAGTAGCAATTTGTCTTTACTTTTTGTTGCATCATTTAGGTTTTTAAGATCTATGAAAAAAAAAAATTATTTATGCGGGTTCATTCATTTGTTCTAAGAGTACTTAGTTTAGAGTACCACAACAAAACGTTTTAAATATACTTAAGCTCTCATCACACAGTTCCACTATTAAACAAATGCAATGAAAGAGATAAAATTTACGATGAAAATTACAAAAAGCCAAGCAAGTATTGCTTATACATATACTAGTATTTTCCATAGAGAAGAACTTCTCTTTCTAGCGCCATTTTCGCTATATTTTTTATTTTTTATGTTGCAATTACTTGCACGGCACCATGTGGGAGACAAACATTAAATAGAATTAAAATTTCTAAATGTGAATACAACAGCCTGTGTTTCTGTTGTCGTCCTCTCCATATCATAATGGTTGTTCCTTTCGCAAATTAAATTACATAGCCAAGCTTCAGTCGGGGCCGAAAATAAAGACCCGTAAACACAAACGCACACACATGTTCACCGCTTTATGCTTCGCCCATGGGCTCAAGTCATCTCCCATTCAGATTTTTCTCCTCCGCCCTACGGTTAATCAATATTGCATCGACGATCATCTTGGCGTGTGTCTTTACGTGAGCCCGGAATTCATGGTATTGAAAATTAGGGGATGCGTTGCATATCTGAAACTCTTACGTGAAGATACCATACACCATTCATCTTCTCGCTTGATTGGGTTTGGGATCTCTGTTCCAATTTGTCACCAATTTCAAGTGGCCTGAGATCAAGCCTTTTTTGCAGATCTCCTAGAGTGGGCGAACTGCGATGCATGGCATTATCTGCAATACGGAACGCGGCAAAGTTTATAGGTAGAATTGAAAGAACAGAGCCTTAAGGCAGAAGAAATCTCCGTGTGGAGGTTGGATCAAAATATAACATTGCAGACCATAATGAGATTATCAAAGCAATGGTATGTTCGGAGATATTCCTTTTATATAGAGCGTCAATGTTTAAAGTAATTTTCGAAAAATGTATTTGCTTTTACTTACTTGCTTTCTTGTCAGGTCGCCAACACATGGAGGGTCTAAGACTGAGCAATTGCCACCTTCCGTCGCTGACGGCTCATGCATGCTGCTTCCAACCATCAAGACCAAGTTGTCTCATATCCGCTACGGCATGATATCTATACTAGAGGTTCGGTATTTTCTTCTCGAAAAATAGCTTGTAAATATTGACCCAACATTTTGATTTTTTTTAATACGATAAAAGATAATATTTTAGGAGGCTTTTGAATTTGATTCAGCACCTATGGTACATATGTAGAACTCAAAATATATCAATTGAAAAATGAAAAACATACCCGGGTACATACACCCGCACAAGGGCTAAAACCAGCTCGTTTTGCCTCTTCTTTAATTAGCGAAAATATTGGACTGATTTATAGAAGATAGTACTTTCAGTGTACTATCGGACAGCGCATCTCCTTGCTGATATCCAGTGCAGTTTTCAAACTGCTCAGAGGTCCTCGAGCCGAACTGCACGGCGCATTGCTTATGTGTTAGCGTGGTGAGACAAAACCGAATTCGGCTATCGCTTCGAATATTCCTTACGTATTCATTCATATGCGGTTTGAATACGTGTCGATCAGGTGTAAGACGCCTTTAGATGCTCACACCGTACGCTGGATAGGGATCTTGTTGGTGACGTTGAACAGGGATATACCTATACAGTTGATGCAAGAAGTAGGATCGCCTTTTTTGTGGATGGGGCTTATGGAGCTGGTATTCCAGTCATCAGGCATGCTCTTGTCCTACCAAAGTCGACAGGTAATCTGGTATCAGAACATTTGCACAAGCTTTGAAGAGCTTTGTAAGCCATCAAAGTCTGCTGCTTTGTTTTTCTTCACTCTTTTAATGACTGTGCCTACTTCTGCAAAGCTAGGTGGCAGGACTACTTCATCGACGGGAGTTAGGATTTCCTGATTTTCTATTACTCTCTCACACTCTGTTCAGGCCCTCTAATCAGCTGTTTGAAGTGCTACTTAAACACATTCACTATTCATTACGAGTCCGTAACTAGATTAACCTCGCAATTTCAGAACTCCTCCCTGTTGGCTGTCGCAGCTTTCTGATGTTGGACAGTCAGGCCCTAGATCTAGCTGTGACGAGAAAATGGTCCAGAGTTGACGTTTTCTTCCTCTGAATGTTAGCACATCCAGGATATTTGACGCATGTTTTCCGTAAATGTTGGTATGGATTTTCTTGATGGGGAAGCACGTGCTACTTCTGACCATGTTACGACCTGTCGTAGAGTCAATTGTACTTTTCTTCCTCTGAATGTTAGCACATCCAGAATATTTGACGCATGTTTTCCGCAAATGTTGGTATGGATTTTCTTGATGGGGAAGCATGTGCTACTTCTGACCATGTTACGACCTGTCGCAGAGTCAATTGTACTTTCCGATCTCTCCGCCAAAGTTATTTTCGTTACCGATTTTGGCATTGAAGTCTCCGAGTATGATTTTGACATCAGGCTCGTCAGTTTTCGTAGGCATGGTCGCCTTGGTTGCGAATCAAAGCCAGGCGATATAAATCGACGACATTCGACATAAACCGTTTTCCCACAACGACTCCGCATTCGAAAATGTGCAAACTTTTGTGACAGCTATAATATATGTCACATTTTCTTTTTTATTATCTTTTGTTAAATTTAGCATATTTCGTGGAGCGTAGTTTATCCACCTTATTCCCCACTTTTTAAGCGGCCGCCCCCTGGTGTTTTATATCGTGTAGCGCATTTCATTACATTAAAATCTGTACTCTTAGCTGCCAAAGCCCAACCAACCCTGGTTGTTAGTCAGTCAATTCAAAGTCAGTTCGTCTTTGGATTTTTAATACGACAAAAGGTCCAATCAACTGCCATTGCACCATTGCCAATCATCAACAATTGCTTTGAAAATCAAATACCTGATATCTCATTTGGCAATTGAGCACGAATATTTGTTGTAAGAGAAATCTTCACATGTATACACAAATATGATGACTTCAATCAAGCATTAATTTTATCTCTTGGAGTTGATCTTGGAATAACCAAAGTTTGTCAAAAATCTTCTGATAATAAAATCAAGGGCACATCAATCAAATCTGAGTTATCAACGTTCTTTTCAAAGCTTTAACTTATTTCTTATGATCCATGCTAACCTCATCTCATAAAGATCGTATTTCGTGTAAATAATATTCAAGCTTCCACATACATATTGGCCAATCGACATATATCTCTGTCGGAGTTTTTTTGGTATTAACTTTTTTAGGCAAAATTCTGACATATCGTTGGGAGGGATAGGAATTTACATTCAAATCTCGAAATGCGATTATGGTTTTAAAGAGTGTATTTAACGAGAATATTAATACTTTTTAATGCAAATAATGTTTAAATGTAGTGTGTAAGTAATGCAAGTGTTGTATAAAGCGATTGTCAAGAGTTTAATTCTGATAGTTTTTGCAGAACACTACTTTACAAACGTAAACAAACCACAATTTTACAAGCAATTGTTGTTGTTCAATAAAAAAATTAAATTAATTATATTTATTAAATTTTAAACAAGATCAGCAAGGGGAAATACTGTGTGCAATTCATACATTCATACTAATATATGTACATACTCTAACAATTAAGCAGAACACAAACACATTTTTCATTGGGCGATTCTTAGTAAAATATAAATTCTGAGAGCTTGACAACTACTTATTAACAATTACTAAAAACAATTAACAAACCAACAATTATACCCGGAGTTAATTACTTGATATACAATTTCACGAATTGAATTTTTTACCAAATTTGAATTTTCAATACAACTTTGTTTCCGCGTATGAGCGGTCTGAATTTTAGCTAATAAAAACTGATACCAGAGGGCGCTGACTATCGAGGTCGATTCGCAAATACATATCTATGTATGTTCGTTTTTAAACTCGTAAACTGTCATCGTTTCGAATATAAAGGATAGCACCTTCGCATGCATCTGTCAATCTGACATAAACCCACATCTTTTCCAAGCCCACTATGGTCATCCTTGTGAATGGCATTTTACAAAATTCATTCCACATCCTCGCGCAAAACATAAAAAAAACTCATCAACTTAAGAATTACATCGAATGAAGCTGAAAACGTTGGGGTGCTACAACAACTATGCGCGAGCACGAAAACTACTTAACTGCGAAATTCCAATCGGCTTGCACTGTTGTTGGTATGTGAATTACAGACATGGAAAAAGGACCAAACAAATAAAACAAAAATCCGTTGAAACGATCCTCTGCTATAACATTTACACCAGTGGCCTGCATATGATGAAATTCCGATCTTTGCACTCCTTACTTTTAAACGATTAAAATTCCAGAATGAATACCCTTCTCAGACTTTTGTTTCAATCAACTGGCTCCGGAGAAGGTGTACTCACTCCTGCACTGAGTTGAGAAAAGAGAAACGCCATCCTATGACGCACAACCTTAAGGGCCAACAAAAAAAAAAAAAAACAAAGAAGCAGAATAAAGTAAGGGGAAGAGAGTCAGTGACATATATCGGGAGATTCAACACAGACAGTACTGGATATAAGTATTTAAGGAATTCAATCCGAACAGCAATTTATCGATTTTAAAGTAAAAGAGGAACAACGACCGTAATAATTATTGTATGTAGCCTGTAATTCCCTTCAGGCCCTAACAATTGTACACTCGCTTAATCTACTCTCTACTCGATAATCGTTGAAACAGAGCTTTTCAATCCATTCTAAATACTGATCTGTTTTCAAGACTACATTATTTAACTTGATTGGATCTAAAATTAAAACAAAATGGAGTTCAGTTCAATGCCATACACTTGCAAGACGCATGATTTCTCACCTAGTTACAGACGAAATAAAGCCATACTTACTTTTGAAAATAAATAAAAAAGACAGTTTACTTTGTCTGGTCACGCTTCAGATCGGGAAAACAAGGCTCCGCACATTTGAATACAACGATGTCCAAAATACGCTAATTAATGAAAGACGTGCAGGCAGGTCTCACCACTGTATTTTAACCAGTTTCTGATAGTTCACACACGACTCTCTAATGAAATAAAGGACTACCCTTTAAATGAAACTGGTAATGAGAGCGGAGACCTTCGTTAGAAAGAAGAAACCACGAAAAAATGATTAACTGGATGTGATTGACTTTACAAAACCAAAGTGGAGGACTTATGAATTTGTTAAACTTTACTTGTACTGTTCACACTTTTGTGTGCTGCTGCCTCGGAGAAGTCTAAACGTTGTGTAACTGGCAGCTTTTTATTTTTGCTCATTCATCTCCCCGTGCTCAGTAAGGGCCTATTCGGAAAAGCAAACTTTGCAAAGCAAGAGCAACAAAGCATACCTTCGGCGTTTACGAACAGATTATTTGCTTTTTTTTCTCCGATAAATAACCATGTGCATTTGGAATATAACTCTTAACACATTGATGGCATGCACATTAATTATTAATTATATGGTATATACCATATATATTCTCTGAAACAAAAACCGCATAGTCAGGAAATGGAAAAAAGTAACACGATTTAGATGTTTGCTTAGTTTTGCATATACACCTAATTCTGTTTTTACACGAATTATTTTTACACGAATTTGAAATAACACGAGTAAATACGAAAAAATATTTCTATTTTTACACGACATAATTTGAAATAACACGAATACAAAAAAACAAAATTACTTTTTTTACATGAATTATTGGATTTAACACGTTTTTTTTCAATGAATTTTTTTCTACTTAAAATAATTCTGGTGTGTATTCTGAGTTATTTCTATGTATGCGTAATTTCTGTTTTACGGGAAATGCGGGATTCCCCGAATTATTGAAAAAGTAAAAATGTACATAATGTATTGTACACACAATTTAGTTCCTATTTGACAATTATAATTGAAAGATCGTTAGTTTTTGCTGATTTTTAACAAGTGCTAAGTAAAATAAAGTAGAAGCTCATATAATTTTGCTAGACCAATAACAGGTTAGTTTCAAATATTTAATTTTAGATTTTTGCATTTTTGATTAATAAAATATATTTTGGTAGCCACACGCCATGTTACATAATTCTAATGCATTAAAAATGAGGAAAGCGATCAGCTTAGATACCAAAATCAAAATTTTAGATCAACTTGCAACGGGACAAGGCGCAACGGTTGTGGGAAAGAATTTCGGAATCCATGAAGCTACTGTAAGAACAATTAAAAAAAATGAAACTGCAATTAGAGCATCAGTATGTTCTGGAACAAAATTAAGTGCAAAGTCATCATCGTATGTAAGGGATGTTGTTAAAGAGAAAATGGAAAAAGCTTTGGTAATCTGGATAGAAGACAAATCCCAAAAGAGAATACCAGTAGACGGACTTGCTATCAAGCAGACAGCATTAAGAATCTATAAACGTATCCAGGAAATTGATCCAGATACATCATCTCAGTCAAAACAACATGCATTTTCCGCAAGTACTGGTTGGATGACTGGTTTTTTAAAAAGACACGCTCTCCACAATATAAAAATTAAGGGAGAAACTGCATCCGCTGATGAATTGGCTGCTAAAGAATTTCCCGAAAAACTAAAAAAAATTATTGAAGATGGAGTATATACTCCAGACCAAGTTTGGAATTTAGATGAAAGCGGCCTTTTTTGGAAGAGAATGCCTAGAAGAACTTATGTAGCAAAATCGCAGAAAACAGCCGGTGGTTTTAAAGTAGCAAAGGACCGTATTACGTTGTTGTTTTGTTCCAATGCTTCAGGAGAACGTATTCTTAAGCCACTCCTAGTACATCGTGCCTTAAGACCACGTTCCATGAAAAGTGTAGATTTCAATAAATTGCCTATACACTGGATGGCGAACAAAAAGGCTTGGGTAACCAGTGCAATTTTCACAGAGTGGTTTCAGAAGCACTTCATCCCAGAAGTTAGGCGCTACATGAAAGAAAAATGTCTCGAATTTAAAGTTCTTTTGATTCGAGACAATGCACCAGGCCATCCAGTTTTGGAGCACCCAAACGTACAATTTTGTTTTTTGCCGCCTAATACCACTTCCCTTATACAGCCACTAGACCAGGGGATAATTGCTACGTTTAAAACGTATTACATAAGAAGTTCATTTCATTATGTTGTAGAAAAACTTGATAATTATGAGGAATCATCAGTCATAGATGAATGGAAAAAATTTTCTATAATGGACTGCATTAATCAAGTCAAGATCGCGTTAGATTTATTAAAGCCATCAACTTTGAACTCGTGTTGGAAAAATATTTGGCCAGAATGCGTAAAATGCAAAGATCCTGTTATCGATAATAACGCTGAACTTGCTGATATAATAACAATGGCCAATGCAATCGGTGGGGATGGATTCGATGACCTATCGTTAGCAGATGTAGAAGAATTGTTGGTAGATGAAAGCTTGAGCGAAAATGAAATTATAGATCTCACCCTTGAGACTCGTTATGATAAAGAACATAGTGACAGTGACGAAAGAGATCGTCCAATTTTAAAAGCATCTCTAATTAAAGAAGGTCTTGATCTCGCTACAAAATTAGGTAGTCATTTTGAACAACATGATCATGACGAGGAACGAGCTGCCAAATTTCAACGTGAACTGAAATCATTAATGGCATCTTACAGGGAAGTTTATAATGGGTTAACGCGAAATAAAACTTAATCTAAGATAACTGATTTCGTTCAAAAATCTACTGATGTCCCAACACAGTCGGCTAGAAATGATAATGATCAACAAAATCATTCCAGTGATGGCAGTGATATTGTAGTCTTTCGCAAACGTTTGCGTTTATTATCAGACAGTGACAATAAATAAAATTGTTTAATGTTTAAATTTTTCTTATGGTTGTACTTTATGTTATTTAAGTTTTTTGGCAATGAATTTCTGGTATTATTTTTTTTATGAAATCTAAGTTTTAATTTATTTTATTATAATTTAGTTTATTTAATAAATTAAAACGAAAATAAATTCTTAAAATAACTACAACAATATTTTTTTTATATTATTTAGTCTAATTTTAACTTATTTTTTGAGGTCTAGAACCAATCTATTATTTTTGTACTTGGCCAGTATCTTTTTTTACACGATTTTTTTTACACGAATTTCTCGGGAACCATTCTATCGTGTAAAAACAGAATTAGGTGTATGGCATTTCCAAAATATATTTAAATATGTGCGCTGCTGCGATTTAGAATTGTTTGCATTATCGTATATGCATTTCCGAATGATATGCTTTGCATAATTTGTGCAAAGTTTGCGTTTCCGAATAGACCCTTACTTTCGAAATATTCATCACACATAGCTGCATAAGGGTAGGTAGATAAGTACATACAAACATACATGTAGGTAGTAAGTGGCTAAAATGCACTGAGGCTAAGTAGGCCAATTGTGCTGCCACGTGGGTTTACTCAAAAGAGGGGTAGGGGCGGCAGGATTACTACGACAGGCAGTCAGTGTCAGTGAAGTCTAATATCGACTCTTGGTGGTAAAAGTAGTAGGAGCCTAAAAAAATAATTTCAACATAAATTACGACTTGATTTGCTATAGTATCAGAGTATTGCGTAATAATTCCAACAAAACCATATTGAGGCACCCTGTATACAAGCCTCGTTAATTCCCACAATCCGCTCCCACGCAATCACATCGTGACAAACCAACTCCGTCTCATTACAGTCAGTCAACAGTCTATAATCTGAATCAAAGACGATAAAAAGTATTGCAATCTCTCTGTGAAAAACTAAAAACCCCGTAAAAGACATCACAAAATCCGTACGCGTGCCCCTCTAACACCTGAGTGGGTGTTATGATTCATACACAAAACGTATAACTTAAGCAGAAGAAAAGATAAAGATACAAAAGTTCTTATACACAAAAAGACACTCGTAAAAAGTCAAATATTTTATGGGAACACCTCCTTAGAGTACTCCTACCTATCCATACAATGAATGAATGGACTGTAACTTAAGAGAAAGAAAGAAAAACAGCCGAGACCCAGCTCAACACAACAGCAAGATACGACTACCTACAAAAGATACAACAGCAAAAATAAAAAAGAAACCAAACTAAATACAAAAGTGGATACATAAAAAGACCTCAAAACTAGTTTGCTACTCAGTTACGCTTTAAAAAGCAAGTAGATACAATCTTTTCGAAGAGACTTGTGTGCTGTGCATACAGCGTATAAGACGCGCGTAGATGTGTGCTGTATGTGCATAGATATAAATATAGCGAGGTACAAATGAAAATGAAACGAAATAGAATACAACTCTCCTTCTTGTAGATAGAAAAAAAGGCATAGACACTAAGAAATACAACACAACCGATGGACGTGTGCAGATAACCCTCTCAGCTTCAGATCGAAGTTGAAGCTAAAGATGATGTTTTGGCGCGCAAAGCAGCAAATTTTTAATTTAAAAATGAATTTAGAAATGAATAAGAGCCGCCGGGATGATCAGCGATGAAGACTATTCACATTTTTAGATTCGGATTGTATTGAAAAGAAGACAGAGTAACATGCCATGGACTTGCAGAAACTCGATTAGGTTAAGCATTATACAATTCCTGGTAATTCGAACTGTTTAACACTTTTGATGTTTGTTAACTTAATAGAGTCATAGAATGTCAACAGCTGGGCAATGCTATTTGAGAATTTTATGTAATATTGGATCAATTAGGCTTGGAATTCCTTCTTTAACTTTTTTTATTTTTGAATTTAAACTGGCATTTACTCGAAAAAAGAATAAATGTTTCGCCTGCAACAAAAACACCTGTCTATTTGCGCAAATTCGCCACGTCATATCCGCATGCGTTTCGGATAACTTTTCTGCGTGCCAAATTCACTAAAAGTTCAACTTTTACTCTCAATATCTACCACCACATTAAAAAAAAACTTAATAATAATAATAATAATATGGGTGGCGCTACAGCCCAAAAAGGGCCTGAGCCTAGCTTCTCAGCAACCACTCGTGTTGTGCGTGCTATTGTTCTCTCACGAATGGAAGGGACCTACAGTTTTATTCCGACTCCGAACGGCCAAGTTTGAGAAGCTTTTTCTAGTCAGAAAATACTCTTTGAGCATTGTCAGTGACTCGAAAGAGGTGGGGTCGTGAAAATGCTTTTTGTCGCTCAGAGCTGGAATCGAACCTACGACGTCGAGGTTGGGGTCGACGCACATACCCACAACGCCACGGGCCATCACTTGGACCTATGAAAAACGTCAAATCTCATGCCTTGTTGAAATTCTCAGACGAGATGCATTGGTTCTTTTGTCCCCACTAAATTCATTCATGACAAGTTCATGAACATTTTTATTTCGAAAGTCTTGAAAATATGCGCTTTCAAGACTTTCGAAATAAAAATGTTGTAGGTCCATATTTAATCAAAGTTGAAACTTCCTAATGGGTATTTGTTGTCGTTTCGCTAGTAAAGACGTCTGAAATTTCGCACCTTTCTCATACTAAAACGAAAATATAAAACTATTAGAAAAATTTTGCTGACCATACAGCTCCTAATTCAATAGCAGGTGATAAACTACTATGGAAAAAAGCTCAAAAAAAAGATGAAAAAAATCAAATTTCAGATACAATAAATAAAATTATTCCTCATCTTATGGTGACTAATTTTATTGTGGCAAAAATTAGATGGCCGCACAACTAGTGTAAAACTTTAAAGAGACATGAGAACATCTTATAGTAGAACGATTTTCAAAATATTCGAAAATTGTGTACTATTACGGATTGTGTCAGTTTTCGTATGGTAATGTATATAACAAACATAACTTGCAGAACATAACTCTTGTCAGATTTTATTTCCATTCTTTGTTTAGTTTGAGAACAATAAAGTCTGTTTTTAATTGTGCCAAACGTTCTGATAAATGTCGAGAAAAAGGGAGCATAAATCAAAATAAATTGTTCTTCAAACGAGTTTTTATGAGTAATGTTTGACATCGCTGTTTCTTTTGGCATTTTTTGTTATGAAGTGAACACATTTGGCAGTTTCGAACTTGCAATGCAATGTTTAATTTGGGGTCTCGAAATTAACTGTCAATAGGTACACAGTTAATTTTAACGTGCGTCGTGTCGAAATATTACTTCACTGACATTTTATATTGAATCGCATTGTATTTGTTTTTGATATACAATTTTTTAAACATCAAGTCGTCAGCCTTATGATCAGATTTATACGTGAAAAAATGTCAATTTGTCTTTTACGACTAATATCATGCCATAAGTATTGTACAAATAGCACAAATAGACCTAACATTCATGTCCCTCAAAAAGCTTACCCCGTCAATGAAAACCTTTACACTATTTGTTTTTTTGCCTTTTATTCCAATAAATGAATCAGAGCCGAATTCAACATCCCACAATTCTTCACACCACTGTCGATTGATTGATTCAAAATCGAGTATTACCTTACATCAGTTCTTTTTTTCTTTTTGAAAAATCGAATGTAATTTATCTTCATCAAAGTGGCCATTGTCCATATCCGTTCAACTCACGCGTTTCACAGACGAAAGTTCCGCTCGTAAGTCAAGTTCGGTACAAGAATGAATTAAAAAAATAAAACCATACCAACAGGAAGAAGAAACAAAAACAACAAAGAGTCACAGACATAACAGCCACGTTGCTCAATTCGAATTAATTAACCAGAAATAACATCGAGAACTTGAAAAGGTGAAGAGCGTGCGCGCCCCCTTCATTGAATATTTAATTTCAAAATTATCCAAAATGGCGCGCAGAACGTGCCACAGAGAATTCCAGTCATAGCTTCAACATGAGAGTTATTCATAATTCTCTTCGAGTATCGTCTTCCTTAACTTGCAACGATATGGAACCGGAAACGTACGAAGCTACTCTACACAAACCTCTATGAGATTCATTTATTTCATGGGCGGAACATGTCGTCGACAACATTTGGCCAACGTCGTGTGTGACAGTCATAAATTGAAGGTGGAAAAGTTGATATAGTCGTGCCTACTTGCTTATTCCCTCGACAAATTGTTATTTTAATTATAACTCGAACATAATGGAACGATATCTATATGATGGATGTAACAGTTCATTATGCAATAACTAATTCCAGATGAGTGACCGAATGCATTTTGCACTTGATTAACACCTTTTTCTATGGATTATCTGCAAGAGTTATTCTCTTTTCGAGGAAGGAAATTGACAATGGATGAGAATGGCAGCCACCAAATAGTGTGGTATTAATAA
This sequence comes from Eristalis arbustorum, assembly GCA_916610145.1. NCBI lineage: Eukaryota > Metazoa > Arthropoda > Insecta > Diptera > Syrphidae > Eristalis > Eristalis arbustorum. Next base: position 55,788,703 of record OU744318.1, read on the forward strand.
TTGGCTGTGGGTGCCGTGAGCCATTTTATGGAATTGATGATCATTGGCTGGAGCTATATCTACATTCACATGCGTTCAATATATTGTTTATGATTATGTGTTTAGATGGCTGTTTGTGGTGAAAATCTTCAATTGAGAATTGATTCACAATTTCATTTTTGTTATCATTGTATTGGAAATTAATAGGGACGCATATAGCAATAGAGACTGATCGTTTCTTATTGGCGTCTTAATACTACACTTCCCAAACAAACCGGATGCAAACGAAAATGATTTTGATGCGGAATGGTTGGTAAGGATCAGTTAGCGTAAGCTGTCGGCATGTATCATCAAATTTGTAAGAAATTGTATCGTAAAATTTGATGATACATGCCGAACAAATGACCATGCTTTTCGGTTCTGCACGTGGAATGTGAGGTCTCTTAACAGGCCACGTGCAGCCGAAGAACTCGCGGAGGCCCTTGACTGCTATAAAGCAGATATCACCGCCATCCAGGAAGTGCGATGGAATGGGCCGGGAAAGAAGAGGATGAAAAACTGCGACATCTACTACGGTGATTGCAGCAGAGAGAGGCGCTTATTTGGATGTGGATTTGCTGTTCGAGGCAGACTTAGGCAAAAAGTCTTAAGCTTTGACTGTAAAAGCGAACGCCTCATAACAATCCGCATCAAGGCTACATTCGGCAACATCAGCCTGATATGCGCCCGCGCCCCGACAGAGGACAAAGATGATAGTAGCAAAGATGACTTCTATGATCTCCTAGAAAGAACATACGATGCCCCAGCTTTGACACCAAGATCGTTCTAGGAGATTTCAACGCTAAGCTGGGTAAAGAAGAAATCTTTGCTGAAGTCATAGGGAAACACAGCCTACACGACAACTACATGGAGTCGTTGTCAAGAAGCCATCAAAGAAGCTGCCACTGATGTGCTGGGTTTTACGACACCACCAAGAAGGAACCCATGGTTTGACGACGAGTGCAGGCAGGCACATGCAGCCAAACAGGAGGCCTACAAGGCAACGGTGCATCGAACAACGAGGGCTGTTCGTGAGCTCTACGAACAGAAGAGAAGGGAAGAGCACCGGCTTCTCAGAAGAAAAAAGAAAGAGCATGAGAAGCGCGCGGTCGAGGAGATGGAGAGGTGTTATGGCAGGAATGACGTCCGAAAGTTTTATCAAAGGGTAAAACAATTATCCAATGGATATAAAACTCGGACAGAAGCCTGTCGGGATGGAAATGGACATCTGGTAGTAGAGTCGCAGTCGATACTGAGAATCTGGAAAGATCATTTCTGCAGACTGTTAAACGGCGATGAGGACCAAAATACCGCTTTCAGGCAGAATGTTCCACTCAATCTGGCTGCTGGAGTGGACGGTTTGCCCGCTGAAATATTTAAGGCAGCTGGAGATGATCTGGTTGGGCGCATGCACCAGCTCATCTGCAAGATATGGTCTGAGGAAAGCATGCTCGACGAGTGGAATCTCAGTATCGTTTGCCCGATCCACTAGAAAGGAGACCCCTTCAACTGCACCAACTATCGAGGGATCAGTCTTCTTAACATCGCGTATAAGATCTTCTCTGTCGTTTTGTGTACCCTCCTGAAGCCGTTCATTAATAATCTGATAGGTCCATATCAGTGTGGCTTCAGGCCAGGATAGTCCACAACAGACCAAATCTTCACACTACGGCAGATCCTGGAAAAGACCCAAGAAATGCAAATCGACACTCACCATCTGTTCGTTGATTTCAAGGCCGCATATGACAGCGTGCATAGAGACGAGCTATACAACGCCATGTCTAGTTTTGACATTCCTGCCAAACTCGTCAGGCTGTGCAAGATGACGATGGAGAACTCTCGCTGCTCCATCAAGGTCGGTAACGAACTCAACGAGTTTTAGACAAGGCAACGCGCTGTCATGTGATTTCTTTAACATCGTCCTGGAGAAGATCGTGCGAAACTCACACGCCAACCCTAGAGGCACGATCTTCCAGAAGTCCGTGCAATTGTTAGCATACGCCGATGACATTGACGTGATTGGCTTTTGCTAACATTGAGACGGAAGCGGCTAAAATGGGTCTGGCGGTGAATGAGGGCAAAACGAAGTATATGCTGTCCTCAAATCCAATCTCCACATACAACATCGACGTCTTGGACAGAGCGTCACAATGGGGAGCTATAACTTCGAGGTAGTCAAGGACTTCACTTACCTCGGCTCCGGAGTAAATTGTACAAATAACATCAGTACCGAGATCAAGCGTAGGATAACTCTTGCCAACCGCTGTTTCTTCGGGCTCAAGAGGCAATTGAGTAATAGAGCCCTCTCTCGAAGAACCAAGTTGACTCTATATAAGACTCTGATCATCCCAGTCCTGCTATACGGCGCGGAGGCATGGACAATCTCGAAAGCGGATGAAGAAGTCCTTGGTCTCTTTGAGAGAAAAGTTCTACGCACGATCTTTGGTCCTGTTTGTGTTGACGGGTTCTGGAGGAGAAGATTCAATCACGAACTGCACGGGCTGTACAGCGACATGAGCCTAGTTAGGCGTCTACGGATATAACGCCTACGGTGGCTAGGTCATGTAGAGCGTATGGACACCACAGCTCCGGCCCGAAGAATCTTCGAATCCGAACCTGTCGGGCAACGCAACAGAGGACACCCGCGTTTAAGGTGGCGCTACAGTCCGGGGTGGAGAAGGACCTCAACCAACTTGGTGTGCGAAACTGGAGACAGCTAGCCAGGGATCGCGCTAGTTGGAGAGGCATGTTGGTTGAGGCCCAGGTCCACCCCGGACTGTAGCGCCACACAAAGAAGAAGAAGAAGTATCGTAAAATAAAAGCAAACACTAAAAGTATATGTACATACATACATAGAGAATATATTCTGTAAATCATATAGCATATATTTTATTCTTCGACTACTGGCTCACCTTTCCCTCTTAGATTATTCTGATTAAAACTCAATGGCTACTTTACTATCGCATTGGTCTGTTGAAAATCTCAGACAGGATAAATGTGGCAAATTGACTGATACTCACTTCCCAAACTCTATCATCATCTCTTTCTTGGACAAGAGTAACAAGACCAAACGGGGAGAAATGGACTAGAACACGGGGGATATTCCATTAGGAAACCATAAAATGTAATTCTTTCGGCCTGTATAAATCTGCCGAAGAATATGGCATCTTCCCAGCCCTTCTCATGAGAGGAAGTGAGCAAATTATGCCAACGCTACGCTGGTGTATGGATTTAGAACCAGCTATGCTGGAAGATACATTAAGAAACTGGAAAGAGTTGCGGTATAGTTGATACCAGAAACAAGCCGTAAACCCATTGGCCAGTCCAAATGGTTCAAACCATGTAAGTCCCATTTTTTGTTCATGGTATTTCAGATGGTTATGGCGATTTATCGCCGACTACTATCCGCAGTAGCTACATTGGAGAAATATATCTGTTTTCGCGCTATTTTATCTAGGTCATAATATCCCAGTGGTTTCGTAGGTGGAAAGAGAGTTCCACTTTTCATTATCTAGTTTCATTATTTTTTTATCCACTTCACTCTTGACATCAGCAAGGGGTGGATGGAAATATGAGATTACTGGCAATGTGTCGGATTCGGCCGCTTTCCTAGCAAGTTCATCTGCCACATCATTTTCCCTTGTAACCCGGGACCCATCATAGAGTGAACGAAAGCTACAAGGCAAGCTGCCGAAATTGCTTTAATGGCCATTTGACTGTCAATAAGAATGGTAACATCAGCCGGTGGTATTTCCAACAATGATATCATTTTGTTCGCTTCTTTTACCAGCAGGACCTCCGCTGAAAAAAAAACTGTCGTAGTCAGGTAGTCTGACAGAGCAATGCATGTTTAACCATTCGAAGAAGATGCCCGCGCCTGTTCATTTGTCCATCTTTGACTTATCTCTGTAAATAAGGATGAAGTTCGAATTATTGATGTATTCCACAGCTCTCTTTTTGGGAGATAACACCGAAAAGGTGTATTGAGAACAAAGGATAGGAGGGAGTAGTCACATACAGTATACATATATATATACCTCCTCTTCCTCTTGAACTTTTTATGCAGAAGTCCACTGCAAAAAGTGCTGCTACCCAAACTAAAAACTAACACTATATATATATATATATATATATATATATATATATATATATATATAAATGACATTGGTTACAGTTAATCTGAGTTTTTCGAGAATCTTATTGATGACTAACACCCACAGAAGAAAGGAAATGACCCCGCCTTTAGGTGTACTCCTCGACGCCACAACTTTAATCGTCGAATCGCCTAATTAATAATAATTTTCTTTCTCAACATGGGCTTTTTCGAGTGCGATTTTATTTGACTCCGTTTCTACAATATTGAAGGCTTCCTCGATGTCTAAGAATGCGGCGGGGACATATTCCTTGACATCCCGGAATTTCTTTGCCATGCTAAAAACATCGTTAGGTTCCACGCCTTCACCCTTCATATACGCATTATGCGCAGTAGTAATCGACCCATGTCTAAGTTTACTCCTTATGAATGCGTTGATGATTTGAAGATAAGGCTTATTGGTCTAAAGTCTTTCGCTGCGCAGTGGTAACTTTGCCTGCCTCAGGAATGAAAACTACCTCCAGATGGACGGTATGTGACCGTAAGTCAGACTGCCTAGGAAGAATATTTCAGGGTGAGGGTGAAAACATCCTTTAACTTTTGAAAAATGATGTGAAAAATGATTTCTACTCGAGGGATTTAAAATTATTAAAGGTTGATGGCCTTTTGTGCAGCAACAGTTTCATTGGGAAAAATTAGGGCATTTATCCGAAAATATCTCACTGGCTATGCATGCGGACCATCACCAGGTATAAAAACAAAACAAACAATTGCACTGCCCTGTATCAGCATGAAAGGGGTAACGATAATAACGTCCACAAAAGCATTAGAAATCACCACAAACATTCCACCCTTACATCTGCAGATAATTATAATATTAGTTTGCAAACCGACAAAAAGATAAAGAAAGAAGCTGAGGTTAACACCTACAAGTAGTGATGGGCGCATTCGAATGATATCTCGAGTGATAATCGATTATTACAACATCTCGAGGGCATTTGGATTATCAATAAATCACTCGAATGACTACTAATCTCTCCAATGACTACTAATCTCTCGATTGACTACTAATCACTCGAATGATTACTAATCACTCCAATGACTACTAACCAAAATATAATCTATATAAAAAATATTTTACGATGTTTTTATTAATGCACCGAGTATTGGGGTAATACTTGAGATCTTTTCCCTTGCGTTTTTCTTTCATTCTGATTTTCATTCTATGTTCCTTATGAGTATCTACCGACGAGAACTATTTGTTACTTGTTCTTGCGCTGAAGTAAGACATTTACCGAGTTATCTTGTGTTAGTAGTTTATAATTAGTTAGTAGTCACTCGAGTGGTTAGTAGTCATTCGAGTGATCTTTCGATTATTAAAATATCTCTATTACTAAAGTTTCGATTCTTAAAATCATTCGATTATGCCCATCACTACACACAAGCTCATCACAGAATATGACTGTAAATATGACAGATCTCTCAAAAACTTATTAAGTTTCAACATCAACTCAGACCTCCTCCGTGGAAGAGAAGTGTTTAGGCGATCCCTTCCTACCTCCCTTAAATAGTCTTAATTCGAATTCTAGCTCTGCTCCACAAGCGTGACAAGTGAGTCACACGTACGACAGGTACAATTTTAAAAGTTGCCCTATTAAATCCCTTACTTAAGGATATTAAAGAAAATGTGTTATACGTATGGATTTAAATAACATTTTTGTCACTCATCATGTGACAATCACCTATTGTTTAATGAATGCATGGGAGGCAAGAGTTCATACATTCGTGCGTTATACAAAATTCAACTCAATGAAATTCTTTGTCACAGTTTAATAAAAAATGTGTTTCACTTCCGTTTACAGAATCCCGTTTAACTGCCAAAGAACTGCCCACAACAAAATGGCGTCGAGATCGTCGCACGCGAGCTGCTTCTGAATACCAACACTCACTCTCATCGCAAAATACACCATCCGCAGTTGCATCACCACCAGCTTCACCACCAACGATGGTTATTCAACCGACAACACTAAGACCGCTGTGCGAGTCAACCAATCGTACTCCATTGCCAATAACAGAAAGTCCAATCGATATGTCTGTGACATCAACAACAATGAAACCAAGGACATCTCCACCACCTCCATATAGAGAACCTTTGCCAGGTTCAACATTTGCAACAACTCTGGCGCGGCCAAGTGTTATAACACAAGCACCACCAAAACGTGGTGATTCTCGTGACAGCATACTGATTTCCAATCGAGAAAATGATAATCAGAGCACTGGTGAGTTCATGTTCTTCATATCTTTCTTCCCAAAAAATTAATGACACTTTTTTGAATTTTTTATTCAACAGAATCAATTTCCATGTGTGACACGGTAATAGATGAACATTTCCGCCGCTCTCTAGGAAACAACTATGACGCTCTCTTCGGAAAAAAATCCCCGGTACCGTCGACACCATCGCCAACACCAACTCCGACACCACCACCCCCAGCAATTCAGCAGGTACCACTAGCATCAAGTACACCAGCATTAATTCACCAAACCTTAGATCAACAACGCTCATCACCATCTCCACCATCACCAGCACTTGCAACAGTAGCATCGCCTTCGGTCGCACCAATATGTATGACTCAGTCGTCGAAAACTAAACCCACCACTGCCATGAGTCCAGTTAGCCCACCAGAGCAGTCACCACCTCATGTTGCTATCGTACGCGTTGAATCTCCAGCTCCAATTGTACTATCCCGTACAAACGACACTGCATCAACGACGACAGTTTCAGTATCATCACCATTATCGACACCATCCGTTGACGATCATTTTGCAAAGGCATTGGGTGATACATGGAAAAAGCTACAAGCAGACAAAGAACAGAGGAACTAGATATGAGCGTAGATTTTAAATTTACATATGTATGTATTTTGATGATAAATCGATGATAAATGATGAAGATAGCGAGTTCTGGGTACCGTTCTGTAAGAAGATGATATGTTTATTAAATTGCTTTATTTTTGTGAAAATAATGCTACCCTTATGTACTATTCTTTAACTTAAAACATGGCAGAAGATCTCAAGAAATATAAAAAGAATCCAGCAAAAACGATAATTCAGTGTTTAGTGATAAAGTTTGTTGTATTTGTAAAAGTAAGTTAATTGGAAGTTAGATGTGTGTCAATTAATGAAACCAATGTTAATCTTAATTGAAATTTTACGCATATTGTATACATTAGGAGGATGCTTAAGTAATTTGAAATAAATGGCGATATATTGATGATGCGCTTGAATGTATTCTATATTGGTGTAATTTATTTCAGTTATAATCGTGTTATTTTCGTGTTATTTTAAAAGAAATAACGCTATATATTATTCGCTCTGTACGATTTTCAGAAGATTGGTTTATCTTCGATTTTGATGATTTATTTCAGATGTTATTTAAATTCTATTATAAGGCTTGATATAATAAAATATTTTGCTATAAATAATTCGAAACAGTCGCATATTCTAGTTACTTTAAGTGCTGTAACCGATAGCGGATGCCACTAACGCCGCTATCGGTTCAACCTTGAGCTGAATGTTCTATAACTCTTCTAACGAACTAAAGAAGTAAGTCAAAAATATTAAAATCCCTCACTTATTGATACTCATGTTCAGTCACTTAATATTTTGCCTCCGATATTGAAGAAAATGTTTCATGTGTATTACTCTCTGTAGCCATAATTGGAATAAAAATAACATTTCATGTAGTTATATAACAAATGTGAAGCGTTTCCATGATCTGACATCAAAGTAATATATGGGTTGCTATTGCAAGATATAATTTCAACAAAACTGGCTTGGTTTTTATATTATTGAAGTGAGAAACAACCAACATTATATACTTTTCGTCTATATGAGCAGACAAATTGACAAATTACTTTTTTTCAATAGATTTATATTCATGCACAGATATGATGTTAGTGGGTTATAGTATTCACAGTTGGTTAATTGAAAGTTTTAGCTTAGTCTCTCATGTCTTACGCTATTCCAGTCACAATGAGAAATTATTCACTTTAAGCAGCTTTGCATTGTTTTAAATATCATTTGAAGATCAGAATAACTTCCACGACTCGCTGGAACATTGTCATGTAAAACTTAAGTATCCTACCTATTGTATTCATCTACAGGTGACAAAAGATGTTAATTGTAAACAATAAAAATATTTAATAAGAATTCACATTTATCTTTACTTGCAATATGTTAACAATATTAAGAGGAATTTTTATACTGACATCGAAAACCTTCCATAAAATTCTTTTCCAATAATGGTTGTTTGGGAAAGTCATGTTGCATTTTTTTAAGTGATTCTACATTTGGTCTGTGTATCTACAAATCATTCTCGATCTCAGAGAAGATCTACATACAAAAACCGTGTGAACCGAATCATTTCGATGTAAGGTGAATACAATATTCTCCAGCACCTAAGTATGATTAAAATCATATTAATAACTATAAAATAATAAGAAATCTGACAAAAAAATAAGTAAAACATCAACTGTATGTATTATTTTAGACGGCCAATGAATTCCTATTATTTTTATAATTTGTTTTATTTTAACTTTTCTGTAATTTTAAACTTACATTTGGGTTAAGTGTTATGTTTTCCTCTTTCTCTCTCCATAATTTCTTATCTCACTTTTAGTGCAGAACTTGTTTTCTTATACGTTTTTTAAGTTGGATTTACTCTCATTTGTATTTTGTATTTAAATTATTTCTAAGCTAATTGTAACATTAATACTTACTATTACTTATACTGTCGACAAAGGAAAAAAATGTGTATAGAATTTATTTAAGGTTTAAAAATAAACTATTTATGTATACTATCTAAAAAGTAAAAATAATAAATATTTTGTATCAGTTTTCTTGCTTTTCACCCAGGGGGTGAAGTCTTTTGAAGTAAATAATCTTGTTTCATAATTAATTATTTAACAAAGACTATGATTGTGATCTGTGAGAATAGGGTTGTCTTCAAGTAGGATTTTGTACGTAAAACATACAACAACCTACTGCCTATCACTACCTATAATCAGCCTTATTCTATTAACTATAGTGCAAATTGTCGGTCACAAATGAGCCTTACAAAAGCTAACTCTCGATATCTTGAATTGGAACTCCAACAGCTAGAAGAAGAAAATGTTTTGGACAGGACATACATAAAATACAAGCTTCTGAGCCAATGAGAAGTAAAGGAAAAGTAAAAGGTAGCAATTGGAACTACATCCGTACCAAAAGTCATAAATCTTGCCACAGCATTCCGTTCACATATGTATTTAATAATTATAAAATTTTTTTTAATAAAATAAACCTATATTTCAAAAATAGGCAGATAATACATCGTGCTTTAATTTTTTATACCACTATATCACATCCATAATCCGTAGATCTGTTTAGTATAATTGAATGATAAGCGCAAAACTCTCCACAAGTCAAAATCTCTCACAATAGATTAAATGCTGTGTAAATGGCTTAAGGTTTCTGAGTTGTGAATAAACGTTGAACTAACACGGACACTTGCTTTTTTTTCTACTTCCTATAATTTAAGAGTGTTTGTGATTGAAAGCTATGTATTGAGTGGCAGTGTGAACTTTAAATCCACCAACTAAGTGACCCATAGAAAAAATAGGGATTTTGATCATAGGAGTGCGCAGTAGGAGGGACAGATGGAGCTTGAATTGACCCATCACCCTTCCCTCGGCTCTGAGATTCCAACAGTGTTTTGTATTAACTTCCTCCCTAATTTCCTATTTGGCTTCTACACTCGTCTTCTCCCGAAAACTATTTCGGAAAAGATATTTTCATCCCGTATCTTGGTTCGCATATGCCGACTCTTGAAGAGCGATTTGCCGAAGAATATACAGAGAGAATTACTCCGAGCAATATGGAGAGCGCCGATGGTTTGGTGTTAAGGCTGGCTGAAGAAAGAATTAATCTAAAATATACGGCTGCTTTATTTACGATTGCTCGCGGAATCGACTATGTGGTACTACCAATTTGCATTTCGATGAATCTACAAATAACGGCAATGGCTTAAAGGAAGTAAAAACGTCCTATCCATCAGTATTTTTTGCTGTTAGTATAGGCCTCATCAGAGCGATCGTTCAGCACTTTACGTTTAGGTAATTCTTGGCTTCGATCAACGATGACTGACGCGACACTTGAATGTTTATACGTATTGTATGATGCAGGTATACAAAGATCTCATTACAACAAAATTAATTGTACAATGAGATAGTCGACCGTTTTGCTTGCAATATAAGACAGATGCGAGATCGAAAGGAAAGAGAAAAAAGTCTGCTTCACAGTGGTCGTTAAAAAACAAATTTGTTCTCCAGTTTATTCGTTTTCACAGTTTCGGGCTTGACCCCTAATATTATCCCAATCAACATCTTTTTCAGTAACGTATGTAATGAGCTCCATGACCTTATCGTACAAGATTCCCTTTTGGTTAACACCAAATAAGAGCTTACTGGGAGCTTACTGTAATTCTACTCAACGTGTTGTTCAGAGCGAACACAATCTTGACATGTCCACCAATCGAATTCAATTAACATTCCTTAGCCAATATTGAAAATAAAATTCGATTGATACGCTCAACCTGCCCGTTTGACTGAGAGAGAATGTGTTGTAACTTTTATGTGTTCAATATTTTTGTTCGCCTAGGAAATCTGCAAATTCAAATCTATACACTTCAGAAAGCTCTGAATATACTAAAGGATGATTTTTTAAAAGCTTTTTTAAAAAAAAAATACATAAAATGCAAAAAAATGCATGAAATCTTTGTTTGAATCGATAGTACGGTCCATATACCAGGTAATATAATGATTTTGAAATAATGATATAATGATCAGAAATAATGATTTTGATGTGAGAAATGAAGAACGTGGAAGACCACCAAAAAAGTTTGAAGACGCCGAATTGCAAACGATATTGGATGGAGATGACACTTTGAGTCAAAAGCAAATGGCAGCAATGTCAAATGTTGCACAACAAACAATTTCTGATCGTTTATGACTATGGGAAAGATCCAAAAGTGTGGAAAATGGGTGCCACATGAATTGAATGAAACACAGATGGAAAACCGAAAAAACACTTGTGAAATTTTATCATTATTATTATTATTATTATTATTATTATTATTATTATTATTATTATTATTATTATTATTATTATTATTATTATTATTATTATTATTTATTAGGATATAATTTAAGTTATATACTAACATAGAAAAGAGCACTAGCTGCCGAGGCTTTCGGCTCTCTGAAGGTGGTGCTTGATTTTCTTGAGGTGGTGGTAGGGTACGATGGACTGTTACGATCAGGGTTAAAGAAGGTGTAGTGATGGTGGTAGTTTTGTCAGTTGGACAAAAGATGAGATTTTAATCGGCACTTCAGTAACCTTAAGGTATCTGGTTTGGTGGTCGCATCAAATTGGTACATAGGAGCGCGGTGTGCCAGGCCAGCTGCAAGTTCATTCCCTTTTATCCCTACGTGGCTAGGGACCCACATTATTTTTGTTTTATTAGGGGACTTTGCGATGTAGTTGCGAATATCGGAGATGATTGCAATAGCTTGTGTGGGATTTCTTATTGCATTGATCGTGGACAAACTGCCCGAGCAGATCATATATTTTCCTCTCTTTTTAGCAGTTATGGCTTTGTAGATGGCAAGTACTTCTGCTGTAAATACAGAAGCATATGTAGGTAGTAGACCTCCGAAATGCGAAGAAACGATGCAAGATAAACCTCTTTCGGTGTGTTGTGTTTGTCATGTAGGTTAAGGTCTAGAATGAATGAGCCTGGCTTAAAGGTCCGTGGAGGCACCGTTGGCGAGCGTTGAATGAAGAAATTCTCCGGAAGGTCCAGATTTTTGGCGACTGTAAGAGCTTTTGTTATTGATGACTGCAGTCTTTTTGCATACTTCATGTTTTTCGCTTTAGCAAAGTCACTACTAGTCATGGAGTTTTGGGATTGTAGGAGCTTTAAATACAGTTTTGCTTGAGCGGATTTGATTCGTTTTTCTACCGTGGGTAGACCTGCTTCAACAAGCACATTTTTAATAGGACTGGTTCGAAAGGCGTTGATGCTACGGCGGGCGGCTTGATGGTAAGGGGCCTTGATGGTGTTGATTGTTGATTGAGGTGAATTTCTCGCTGTTGCCATTCTTTTTTCGACAAACGTGCAAAGTTTTGCATTTGTCGGGGAAAAGACTTGCACCAGAGGAATTAGACCATCTTATGATGTCTTCAACTAATGCTAAAAATGCACTTTTTGTCTTACCAAGGTCATTGTGTTTACTCAGCACGAATACATCATGTGCGTAAATGCAATGATCAAGGTGTGTTTGCTAATAATATTAGAAAGGTCGTCGAAGGCAATAATGAATAAGACTACCGACAGTGGGAAGCCTTGGGGTATGCCGTTAAATAAAGGAAGGGTTGAAGAGTAGCTGTGGTTGTGTCTTACACAAATTTTCCGATGAGTTAAAAAGGAAAGAATGTAGTTCTGGATTTTTGGACCAATACCCCAGTCTTTGAGTTTTTTTAAGACCAAGTGAATCCCTATTCTGTCGAAAGCCTTTTCAAAATCGAGAGAGAGAATGGTTACATGGTTTCGGGCAGAAAGTGCCTTGGTTATGTAAAAATCCAAATGAATGTGTGCATCGGCACAGCCCATGTTAGCTCTGAATCCTACCTGATTATGGCTAAGAAGGTTTTTGGAGGTTTCAATGATACACATTATGCGTTGGGCTATAAATTTTTCTAAAACCTTAGAAATGCAAGGCACGAGGGATATGGGATGGTACCCTTCCACTAGGTTTATATTCTTGCTTTGTTTAGGAAGTGGAACTACTGTGGCTGTCTTCCAAAATTGAGGAATTGTACCTGTTTGCAAAATCAGCCTGGATTTTACTTCAAGTGGAAGATTTTTGAGCATGGGGTACGATACACGGTCCCTGCTAGGCGTTTTACCTTTGAGTTTGGTTAGACAAGATTCTAGTTCAATATGGGTTATACCTAGTTCAATGCATCTAGCAGAGTCTGCTATTGTGTGGGCGTTGAGCAAAGTTGAAGAAGATAAGGCTAATTGCTTTTTGGCTATGAAGTTGAGGGGGAAATATTCGTCTTTAAAGTAAATCGACCATTTGACGGCGAAAAAGTTACTTATTTCCAGTGGTGAAGTTTTACTGCCCTCAAGTGTTGTTATTGAACTGATTGAGTGCGCAACAGCGTTACCAGTAAGGGTTCGAATTCTATGCCAGATTTTTTCTGGTGTCGAAGTGCGGTTAATGTCAGATGTCAAGTCATGCAGACACTTTGCTTTGCTCTCCTTAACTTCACGACGGAATTTTGCCTTTTTAAAGCTAATAAGATTTGTTGTGCTGCGGTGTCTTTCGAAAAGCGTAGAGTAGCTAAGAGAGAGCTCCACCAGGGCACTGTTCGTTTTTGGTGGTGTGGAGAGCTTTGTGGGATGGACATGCTTGCAGCTGTTCTTATACCTTTCAGGAGCGTAGCGGCCACTTTATTGATATTGGTCGAAATAGGATTACGTGATAGGAAATCTAAGATGAGCTTGTTGTAACAAGCCCAGTTAGCCTTGTCAGTCTTGAATTTCGGGTTAAAAGGTACTTTGCAATTAACCGGGCCAAAAATAATAGAGGAAATAATCGGAAAATGGTCGCTTTTGTAGAGATCATTCAATATTACCCAAGAGACTGCTGTGTAAAGTTCAGAAGAACAACAAGTAATGTCTACATTCGGTGTTCGTGATATATGATACCCAAAAAACACTCAAGGCGTAAACATCACCCACCAAAGTAATTGGGGATTGGATCTGACGCACAATATTTTCCAAATCGTCTTTTGAGAAGATTTGGTCTGGCAGGATGTATATTGATAACAAAGTGAATTTAAGGGGTATTTCGAATTCGAAAGCGAGAGTCAATAAATTTGAGGTTATAGGAATTTTTTTATAAGGTACGTTGTTTTTAATTAAAACAGCTATTCCTTGTTTTGATGAGGTGTTGTGTGCATAATTATGGAAGTACCCCGTAAAGCCACGAGGTATATGCGGTGAAGAGGAATAAGGGCAGTGAGTCTCTTGAAGAGACACGACAAATGGTCTTTGTTCCTTTGTTAAGAGGTTCAGTTCGTCGTAGTTGTTTACGAGGCCTTTTATGTTCCATTGAAGGATCTTGAAAGTGTTGTTGGTTTGTGATGGCTGATTTAAGGTTTCTCCCTACTTACAATACTCCACTTCTTGTGTCGCAGTCCAGATCGGTCAGGGTGGGGACGGGGGCGCCTGATAACAGGTAATTCCGTCCGCATCCCGACCGGTATGGGTTATTGTTTATCATTTGTATCACGGGGGGGAGGGGCTGATAAAGTAGGAGTTACTGTTAATTAAATTTTTTGTGATAGAAGTGAGAGGAGAGTCGAAAGAAGAAAGGTTTATGGTTTTAGAAGTTGGTGGAGATGAAGGTGGTCGGTTTTGCGCTGGTGTGGTGTTGAATTTGGATGCTGATGGAAGTGTGGGTTGAGAGTTTGATGGACTTGCTGTTGTTATTGGGAGGTTGGAGCCGGTGACTATTGCACTGTTGTTAACTATTGTGTTATTGATGGCGGAAAGATAAGGCTCGCTGGAAGAGGCGGGTTTAGATGGACGGTTTATGCCTACTACTACTTTATTAACTTGCTTCGTTTTCTCAGCGTATGTTTGGTTGGAGAGAGAGGAGTGTGCTTGGTTATAAGTTCGTCTGGCTTCGGCCATACTACATTTGTTCCTTGTCTTGATTTTCAAGATTTCTTTATTTTGAAAATATTTTGGACAAGATGTAGATGAAGATGGGTGTGCTTCCGCACAATTAGCGCACATCGTACGAGAACACTCTTCTGGCTCATGCGGGGGCAGACTACAGTTTGCACAGACCTTGGTTTTTGAGCATCTTTTTGTCGTGTGACCGATTAGCTGGCAGTTACGACACCTCATTGGGTTTGGCATGTATTCCTGCACTTTGGCTTTGAACCAACCAATATTGACTGTATTGGGAGGCTGATAGAGGTCGAACGTTAGGAGAACTAAACCTGTGGGGCGTTGTTTGCCATCAATAATTTTTGTGAATTTATATACGTCGACCACGCCTTGTGATTTCATTTCCGTAATTATTTCACTATCTTCGATGTTAATTAGGCAAGGAGCGTACACAATTCCCTTAGAAGAGTTTGAATTAGCGTGCAGCTTAGTAATCACAGGGCATTGGTTCGCGATATTGGTGATACGCAAGAATGTATCCGCTACTCTTTGTGGTTTGGCGAGAATGCGGAGGTTGCCATCTCTCAGTTGGGAAATACTCTCATATTCCGTGCTTATAGCATCTATGGCTTTGTTCAACACAAAGATGCTTACTACAATCAGGGGCTTTTCACGTTTGATAATGACGGGAGGGTAGAGAAGTCTTCCACCGTCGTGGTTTTATTTTTCTTAGGACGGGGTTCAAACGAAAGCGTGTCGACTTCTGCCAACTCGCTAAATCTGTTCCCGGGTTTTGATTTATTAAGCCTCGGGGCCATTTTGGGGTTGGACGAAATTGCCGTACGCGTGGGAAGTATGAACACGCGGTTTACAAAAGAAAACAAACGGCACGGGAGTGAGGGAGAAAGAAATACTACTCGATATGAGCGCACTGAAAAAAAAATCAACTGTCAAATAGTCACGATGTTTACTCTACGAGAGCTAGACGAAGAAATTGTGAAATTTTGGTTCAAAGACCCGTAAGAAAATCGGTTTTGCATGGGATTGTTACTGGCGATGAAATGGATTTATTTTAAGGATCCTAAATGGAAAAAATCATTGGTTGATCCGGGACAACCATCAACATCGACTGCAAAACCAGATCGATTCGGCAAGTAGACAATGCTGTGTGTTTGGTGGGACCAGAAAGGTGTGGTGTACCACGAGCTCCTAAAACGTGGTGAAACCGTTAATACTGATCGCTACCGCTACCGAACAAATGATCAATTTGAACCATGCACTGATCGAGAAACGACCAGAATTGGCCGGAAGACACGGCAAGGTAAATTTTCTCCATGACAATGCACCTGCACACAAAGCAAAACCGGTTCAGGATACAATCAAAACACTTGGCTGGGAGCAGCTACCCCACCCGCCGTATTCACCAGACTTGGCTCCTTCCGACTACCCATTTTTTTTCGATGGGACACGCATTGGCTGAGCAGCACTTCGATTCCTACGAAGTCGTCGAAAATTGAGCGTCTGATTGGTTTGCTTTAAAAGACGAACAATTTTATTGGCGTGGTATTCACAATTTCCAGAAAGGTGGTCAAAATGTGTAGAAAACAATGGCCAATACCTTGAATAAAATGTTTTTACTTTCCCATTAACAATTAGTGTTTTATTTTCAAAAAAACAGTTCTTCTTTGTGTGGCGGTACAGTCAGGAGTGAACCTGAGCCAAATCAATACGATAAGGGATAGCAAGAAGTGGTGGAAGCTAGCAAGGGAAATAAGAAAGTAAGTTATCAGTCGGGCAGTGAGATTGCAGCTTCAGAGTTTAAGGTTTATTTTCATTCCCTCTTAAATCCACGACAACTGGCAAATGATATTCAGTATGCACCATTGTTTATTGAGGATTCAGATTTGGATAAGCCAGATTTGGTGGAAGTGAAACAAATTCTAAGAAAGGTCAAACTAAGTAAGGCTCCTGGGGAAGACCGGATACTATATGAATTTTTGAAGTATGCAACAAGAGAATTCCTGGACGTGCTAGTACAAACCTATAATACAATTTTAGAAACTGGCAAAGGGGATGATGCTTTCATAACAAGTATAATACTTCCTATATTCAAAAAAGGTAATACAAACCAAACATGTAACTATCGTGGAATATCATTTATGAATTGTATTGCTAAAGTGATGATGGGAATGCTGAATGAGACATTATATCTCAGGATCGAGAAGCATGGAATTATGACAAAGTATTAAGCGTGTTCTAGAAGAAAATGCTCCACTGTGAACAATATTCAATAGTCCACTTGAAGTTTCTCGAAAAGAAAAAGGTGTATGCATTCTTTGTTGATTTTAGAGCAGCGTTCCAAGCGATAAAGTTCCAAGAAAAAATTTAATTTTTAAACTACACAATATTGGAGTATCAACAAAAATAGTAAATCTTATCGAGAGTATCTATAGTAATACAAGATCTGCGGTATGGACGGGTGGAGAACTTTCGGCGTACTTTGAAACTGTATCGGGTGTAAAACAAGGATGCCTTCTTTCCCCATTACTTTTTGCCCTATATTTAAATGACCTACACGAGTATTTAGGAGGTGGCATTGTATACAGTGAAGCAAATATATGACTGCTTCTGAATGCGGATGACATCGTTATGTTATGCGATGACGTGAACATATTGCAGACAATGGTAACACGCTTAGAAGAATACTGCGATCTATGGAATGGCATGGGATAAATCGGCAATTATGGTATTCAGAAACGGAGGAAAATTATCATCTACAGAAAAGTGGATAACAGATAAAAATTGTATCAGAGCATTAACGCCACATGGATCAATTTTCTGGGCAAAAACGGAATATGTCTTAAATCGAAGTGGCAATTATTCCAAGCTGTCTGTAGAGCAGTCCAGGCCCATGCAGCACAAATATGGGGATGAAGTGTTTAACTTTGAGGATATTGATAAACTATAGTGTTATTTTCTCAAGCGGGTGCTGAAGCTTCCAGTTAACACACCAAGTTATGCCCTGTACATAGAGACCGGAATCGAATGTGGGCATTTGTACACGTTAGAGCTACATTTAAAATACATTTATAAAACATTGTTTAAATAGGATGATAGAAGATTGCCTCATATAATATCGAAGAAAATCATGGAAAAAAAACATTTTTTGGGCAAAAGAAAAAAATAATCTTGGAGCGGAATTTGATTTACAATGGCGGGATGGAAATCTTACCCGAACTGATTGGACTTCTCAAGGACAAGAGCTGTTGCAGAAGCTTAAGCAAACAAGATATCAATGTTTTCTACATAAAGCATCACGGAGAGAAGTTAGAGTTTATAGCCAACTTGATTATTCGAAAGGTCAAACATACTTCACTGATAACCAGAGTCAGACCATAATATCATGGATTTTCAAGGCACTCTGTGATCGCATCTGGATCAATGGGAGCAGATTTAGCACTCGTGATTGTAACATATGCTCGCTATGTAATAGTAGAAACAATAAAACATTTCATTGGAACTTATTCGATTTTAGGGGAATTTAGATATAGTGTTTTAAAAAAATGTAAATGATGAGTCTTAGAACAAGCTCAGCAAATTCGTTATCGGTGCTCTTAGATATAGAAATTAATTAATTAATTATTTTTACTATTAAAACCAGAATTCAGAAGTAATAACAATACATTGTGTTAGATATTAAATACATACAAAATAAATACTGTATGAATTATAAAATAATTAAAAGTAAAAATGCCAACAAACGACAAACATGTCATTTTTAAATCTTAAATTGAAACTAAGCATAAAATTGTCCAAATTATTTTTCGGAAATAAAGAGTTATAAATACATAGTCGACGAGTTGATTCTGGTCGCAGACTTTATGATTGGAATCGGCATTACTTTGAACCTTCAGCGGAGAATTCTGAAGTACAAGAATTCTGAAATACCCTTGAATATTTGGTAAGAGCAAATCTTCGAGGATCAACCATACATATGCGGAAAAGGACATCAGGATTCCGCCGAGCACAGAGGCCGTAGTTTGGGTAAAGATATTTGCAGTTTTTGGGAACAACACGTTGTGGGTAGTTGAAGCCAGAGACAAAACACAAGCTAACGTGGTCTTTTTTAGAATCTTAAAAGGACCAACAGGGTGAGATATAGAGCGAGTACAGCGAGTACCAACATCTCCATCCCGAGCAACCCCACTGACGTTGACCACTCAGTGGACAAAGTCACAAGAACTCTCAACAACGCAATGGCTATGTCATGTCCCATCAGCAGACAAAGAGGCAAGTCTAAACTTCCCTGGTTTAACCATGAAATAGACTCAAGTCTCAAGTGATTGAAGGCGAGGAAAAGAAAAATTGCCAATTACTTCTCAAAGCCTGATCAAAACTACTGCGTCACGAGAAGTGAGCTTCTGGCTGGGGTGGAAGGCGTAAAACACTTCCACAAGTATTTGTATGGCCAACAATTCCATCTGAGAACTGATCATGCTGCACTACTGTGGTTGAATCACATAGGACAACTAGCTCGGTGAATTGAAAGGTTGCACAGCTACCACTTCAACATAGAACACAGAAAAGGAGGACAACATGGCAATGCAGACCGTCTTGGGAGAACATGGCTGCAGAAAGTCCTGTCGCCAAGGCATATTGGGCTCAATGGCGAAGTCTACAGCTGCAGAATGGTTGCTTGCATAGTGTTTGAGAAAGTGAGAATGGCCAAACAACACGAAAATTGATTGTGCTACCGAGGAAAAGAATACAAGCATTTTCGGAGTAATATCACAACGGATCAAGTGGGGAACACTTGGGCATCACAGAGACGGTTGAGAAAATTAAGCAGAGGATCTACTGGGTTGGATTCCAGTATTCAGTAATGAATCCAGGCATGTGATGTGTGCCTGAAGGCTAAGAGATCGCAGTTAAGAAGCCGTGGGAAGATGCACCAGTACAACGTTTTAACACAATTCGAAAAGAATGCAATGAATTTAGCAGGGACCTTTCCAAACAGCGAACATGGTAATAAGTATGTTTTCGTGGTAATCTTTGTCTAGTGAAGGGATGAAGCTGAAACAGATTAGACATAATCTTTCCCCATTCTACCAGTCTTAAATGACATTGGTAGAGATATTTTCGGATTGCTGTAATTTTCAGTGAAATAGTCTCTATGTGGCGAGTTAACAAACAAGTTTGTAACAAGTAAGTAATGTAGTCTTGATAATAAAGTCGGCGAAAAATATTAACTATACAAAAAGGTTTAACTGCAAGTGCGAGATTTAGACTTAGGAAACTCGTAAGAAACTTCAAACTTCGTATTTCATCTCAATGTGACATTACCCTTAGACAACAACACTCAAGATGCTAGATTTGAATTAGGTACTCAATCGGTTGTGCAATATTCTTATAAATGCAAAGTCTGTTCGTCTGGATAATATTCATTAATTATCAAAATCCTGACTCCGGTTAAGCTGTCATATATTACGAATATTGTCAATGACGAGTATCCAACAATATGGAAAGAAGCAGATATCATGCCGGTAGCAAAAAAAAAACTACCTGGATATCGACCAATAGTTATCCTTCCATTTTTGTCAAAAGAATTCGAACGTACATTAAGTCACAACATTAAAGATCACGGAAGATTGAGGAACGTAATCTTTTACGTCCTAAGAAATCAAGATTCCGTAAAGGACATAGCTTTGTTACAGCTTTGTTAAATGCAATTGACGACATACGAAAAACCATTGACGAAGATAAAACAACCTTATTGGTATTACTGGACTTTTCGATAGCATTCGACAGTGTTAACCCGTTAATACAATGTCACAAACTGTCCTCCCAATTCAACATGTGTTGTCCTACTAATAAATTAATCTTCTCTCTCCCCTTACTAACCGCACTAAAGATTCACAAGCGAGCGCCTCACAACATCAGCCTAATCTGCGACCAAGCCCCAACGGAGGTTTAAGACGACGATAGCAAGGACGACTTCTTTGATTCTGGAAAGTACATACGATCAATGCCTCAGGTAGGACACCAACATCTTTCTAGGAGATTTTAATGCAAAGTTTGGAAAGGAAGACGTCTTTGCTAAAGTCGTCGGAAAACACAGTCTACTTGAAAACACGTCCGACAATGGACTCAGGCCGTTGGCCTTCGTGACGGGGCGAAACCTTTCTG
Source organism: Eristalis arbustorum (assembly GCA_916610145.1). Taxonomy (NCBI): domain Eukaryota; kingdom Metazoa; phylum Arthropoda; class Insecta; order Diptera; family Syrphidae; genus Eristalis; species Eristalis arbustorum. The sequence goes on from OU744318.1 coordinate 55,809,786, forward strand.
CAGCCAGTACGCGGTTCGCTCACCTCAACATTCACAAAGGGACCTGGCAGTCCCCTGATCAATCAACCGCCAACCAGATTGATAACATTGCGATCGACGTCAAACACTCCTCCAGTATCGTCGATATCTGAACGTTCCGAAGTGCTAACTTCGAATCGGATCATTACCTTATTTTGGCCAAAATCAGAACTCGGATATCGAAAATTTGACGTTGGAGACTCGTTTTTCTGATCGAGTCTCCCTGAAGCTCTCAGAAAGTCTAACCCTGCCAGGCGAAACAATCGACGAACAACCGTTGTTAAAACGCCATCAGAGAAGCTGCCTCTGATGCTTTGGGTTTTAAAACGCCTCCCAAACAAAAACCATGGTGTGACTACGAATGCCGGCAGGCGTATTCAGAGAACCTAGCAGCATATAAGGCGACTCTGGATAGAATAACGAGAGCTGTTCGTGAGATCTAAGAACTTAAGAGAAGGGAAGAGCACCGGCTTCTCAAAAAGAAGAAAATGAAAGAGCATAAGAAGCGCGCGATTGAGGAAATGGAGAGGTAGGTACGGCACGGCAAAAATAATGCCCGAAAGTTTTACCAACGATTAAAACAACTATCACTTTTTAACGGCGAAGAGGACACCAATACCGCTGTCAGGCAAAATGTGAAACTATGAACCTCAACCAACTTGTGCCAGCTGGAGAGGCTTGTAGGCTGAGGCCCAGGCTCACCCCGACTGTTACGCAAATAGTGAACAACATTCTTTATAAATCTCATTCCACCGATAATTCATCGCAAAATAATTATTTTCTCTTAGAACAAATTTCAGCTATTGAGCTTCTAAGAATTATTGGATTATTGAAAAACTCTAACTCTCGATGCGTAGATGGTATCTTCAGTCGAATTTTAAAGAATATAGCATGTTTCGTTGTGGATGTATTATCACACATTTTTAATAAGGTTAATATATCTGATGTCTTTCCAGAATCGCTGAAATGTTCGGACATTGTGCCACTATTAAAAAAAACGCACCAGCTGATAATATAAGCAATTATAGACCAATGTCCCTTCTTTAAACATTCAGCGAATTTTTTGAAAAAGCAATTAAAAATAAGTCGTCTTATAATTAGACACTATACAAAATTTTAGTCCTTCTTAATTTGGTTTCCGGAAAGGCAAAGCTACGGAAGTTTTTAATTTCTGTTCTGAAATTTTAAACAGCCTTGAGTTTGTTTACCATGCACCTGTGTGAACTCATTTTGTTCTTGTTATCCCGTGCATACGTTCTGTAAATTCACTGATTATTGTAATAAATGTTCAGAAATTGAGAAAGTCAATGCTTTTAAATGTCTAAGACTGACTATCAATCATACTAATACATTGAGACAAACATGTGATAAGAATTATATGCAAAAAGCAAAGCTTTCTTTTATTCAAGCAATTGAAATCTCTCCCAATTCGGTAGAGCTTGTTTAGACTTACGACAAATTCTTCGAGTCCAGTAGTATATTGTTGATGAATTATTCTAATATTCTGGTTTACTTTTGTATTGTACTCTAAAAAAAATAAAATATATGATTTTTATGGGCCACCCCACCCGTCATAAAAAATGTATTCGTATAACAATTGAAATGACATAGTACTCTATCTATTTCATATATAAATACTTTATGTCACTATATCCTGTCATTATATATTGCATCAATTGAGAATCATTAAAATAATAATAATAACTAGTAATATAATACTTTGATATAATCATCGGAGCCGATCTTGTGTAGCTCGATGTCATTATTGTCACAAAGAATTTTAATCGGCATTTGGAAGTTCTATGCCGATTGACGCCTATCCAGAAGGCGATACTGGTATTGGGTCGGCAAAAAATGTATATTCTCCAAATCGTAGGTGAGATAGCCCAATCTTGTGAATGAGAAAGGTTTTCTGGCTGATCTGGAGAAATTACGGTGTATGGTCGAGTACCTGAGGCCCACCACGATGTCAGGGGTGCGAAAGTTCATCGGTAAGTTCTCCTGGTATAGTGGTTTAGTCCACATCTTCTCTGATTTCATTGCACCCATCACCGAACTATTAAAAAAGAAACGGAAGTTCGAGTGGACGGATAAGTGCGCAATTTGAGCACTACGCATATCAGAACTAAGCGGTACTTCTCTAATAATCTCGCCGTGATTTTGGCAATAGAGAAGATTCGTCCATATCTGGAAGGCAGTAAATTGGCGGTAGTGACCGTTTACCATTCATTTGTATGGCTAAACAATTTGAAAGACCCACAAGGTTGGTTGGCTAGATAGGCTCTCAGATTGCAGCAGTTCGACTTCACCATCGTACACCAGAACAGGAAGGAGCTTTTGGTGCTTGTTGCCTTATCTAGGGCAAATGAAGAAGTAGCCACGGTTAACGTTGCGATCCAGGATTCCAGGTAATTTTAGTCTCAAAGCAAGATGAGGGGAAACGTGACATTCCAAAGGAAGGGAGAGCTAAGATCCTTCAGACGTCCTGTGATAGCCATGGTGGTGGTGAGTAAAAGTATTACGCGTTATGTGCGGGGGTGTACGGTATGTCAAGTGTCAGTTCGGGCTTGACTGAAGAAGAATCTGAAGAAGAAGCTTAAACTGAAACCGAATATGGTGAAACGGCGTTGTACAGAAGGATCTCGGTTCACTGCACATCAGTAGCGGATTACCAATAAAGAATGGCCAATAAAAAAAAACGGAAGACGAATGCTTTACATACAGCCCAAAAGTGGACAAGTTAATACCATGCTAATGAAGGGCGTGGATCGAGATACCGATTCGGAGAATTTCCTAACTCAGCTACGACATGGGCAAAATCATCATTCCTTTCGTTGGAGTCTTTTAACACTGCGTGAACAAGAAGAGTGAATAGCAAGCTTCCGTTTTTCCTAGATAATAAAATCGAGAGTATAAAGAAAATCCTATATTTTTGGGATACATTTAAGAAGACGAGAGCATGTTCCAGTGTGCGCATTGTCAGAGGTTTGGAAATGCCGTGGCAAACTGCAGTATGGAGTCTCGTTGCGTCATATGCAGAGGAACCCACAAACAAGAGGAATGTCCTTTTATTTCGGAGAAAGTTGACGCCAGGAGCAAACTGACATGCGTATTTTGCGAAAAAAGCGGGTACCCTGCTAATAACCGGGTTGCCCAAAATATCTGGTGATTAGGAGAAAAATCGATAAGGTCCGGGCTGGACAATCCAACAATATTTCGGAGAAAAGATCAAAACGACAATCAGGCCTATACACTTCTCAGAGCCACACACAACGAACAATTACTGACTTCAGTTGGCATCGTTCCAGATGGGATAGTGCTAGACAATGACTTATTTTTTGGTTGAGGTTCCCGGAAGAAGGTGAAAACTATTGCTGCTGTGTTTGAACATGTGTATACGGATGTGTATACTGGAGAACAGAGCCTTGCTAAACCACTTCTATCTCCGCAACGCGACAATTCAATGGTGATCTGATTTGCACATTACCTGGCGCACTGGAAAACAGCTGTCGTAGAAACAATCCCTACCAACCAGGACGGGGCATACCATTCATGCCGCAACAAAGTTGTTTTCCTACATACAGTGGAATAAAAATAAGAATCAGTGCACTGGTGCCTGTCTGAGTTATTTTAGATGTATTTAGAAGGCGTTCGACACCGTTTTGTTCCTTAAGCTAGTCAGACGGGTAGAAAGGTCGTACTAAAGTTATCTGACTCTGAGGACTTTACACTTATAAGAGATACCAAAATACCCGAACTTTTTTTTCTTTTAACCAAGTTTCTGGTACGAAAAAACGGATATTAGAAAAATCTTTCTTATACGATTTTAGAAATAAAAAGGAAAATAAAATAAAATGTAGGGTTACTCAAAAAAGTTGTAGAGAAACAATAAGTAGATAAAAAAAGACAGAAGTTGCTCCGTTGCGTGGACAGACGTTGCTCCGTCGGGAGGAAATTACACGAAGCAATTATCAACACATCATAGGCGTATGCGATATCTGTGGTTGCCGATAGTCTTAATAGTAGTTGTGGTTCGCATGAGAACCTAATTATAACTTTTCGGGTGTGTGCTTTCTCCAATAGGCCTATTGCACCCGTTCTAAAAGTAAAATAAATGTACGATATAACATGTATCAAAAGAAATACTATAAATGACAAATTCTATACCAAAAAAAAGGAACGCTAGTTTTTACTGAACAATTGAACATCGTTGTTTAAATTTATAAATGAGATACGCGCAAAAGCTTGTTTTTGAAATTGAGTCTGAACAAATCCCTATTCCAAAATTTGATTATAAAATATATACGTATTCTTATAAAATAACGCAAAACAAAGTGATGTGACAGATTCTCGCAGCACCTATACATTGTTTTAGTTTGAAGAAATTCGTTTAGGCGATTGACTACACCCCTAATGTGATAGTAGTCCTAAAAGTGCTGAGATGTAAGTATAAGATATAAGTAACGAGGTGTTTAAAAGCCAGCCCTTTAAAAAGTTAAACTGGTACGTCATATACATACCATTTGGATTGAGCACTTGGATGGAATGTAAGCGTTTTATGGCATCCTGCTGACTACAACAAAATCGCGATGATGAATTGAATACATCAAATAAATTGTTGAAGAATTCTTATAATTCTCCGGTGTTTATCATTGTCCTGTATGTATATAACCCCAAGAAAGACGCGAAGAGCAATCAAATATGTCGTGTTTGAGTAGGCATTTGCGCCGATGAGGAGCATAAAAAAATGAATCCTAGTTTCATCAACAAATAAATGAGCTTAACTGGCATATACATTTAATATGCGTGATAAGCCACTATAGTTCGATCTCTGATCACTTACGAACTGCACTAGAATAAAGTTACATCGACACAGAGCGCCGGAGCGATGACTTCAAATAATATTTTTAATACAAAAATAGATCTGCAACTATTTCGTACGAAGTTTTATGCAATAGGATGTTTCCATCGCTTTACAATGCCTTGAGCCACAAACACCAAAACGCTTGTATCCATTTTTATCTCGAAATGTGGGGGAAATTGCACATGCATGTTGTGGTAGTTTTCAGAAATTGCAATCGAAACAATATTTTATATAAACAAGTTTAGGGTCTAATACATCGACATTAAAGGCACGTTCATATGAGCGCGAGCTGCGACGCGCACTTTCGGAAACAACCCCCTTCCAGCAAATACAAGCAAAACGCTGTATTTCTTGGTATGAAAAAAGATTGTAACTGAATTATCGAGTTTTTCCATCGACAAAGATAACTACATATATCACAATGAAAGACATTGGACTTAGCTAATTTTATTTGTTTTATACTAATAAGTTAAATTTTCGTTCAATTCAGACTTTCTTGCAATTCTATTTGCAAGATCTTCTGCTGAAATTTTTTTTATATTAATGAATGATAAGACTTTTAATAATGTCAAACATTTGGTTTTTTTATTACATTCACAAACAGCGCCCCAAAACGACTCATGAATTTGACGGATATTCATGAATTGATTTGTTTATGTGCGTAATTCACGAATTTTGACTTTATTGAGGGCAAAAATGCACGAATGAGTGAGCCGCCATTTTCGTAGGATACTTGATTTCTCCAAACAAGTGTGCATACAAATGAGACAATGTGCGATGACTTGTAAATGACTTGTCATTCATTCATGAATAACCGTCAAAAAGTCGACTAGGGGGCCATCAGCTGTTTCAAGTTTCGGTTTTTTGAAATAATATTTCTCTCATATAGACTTTGCACTAATTCAGATTGGAAAACGAATGCAAACAAGAAGACCATGGTAACAACGAGAATATAAGAATGCAGGCTGCACTTAAACTCTTGGCGGACAGGATAATCGTGAAGGCCGCCTTTTCCCGAATTATGCCAAAGAAAATTCTGCAGCAGATCTTGAACATGTAGTCAACCCCAAATCGAAGCTTAATTTAGGCAAGCAACACATTATTATTAATACATTGATAACAATATAGAGAGCTCAGCCATATCCAAGAGTTCTGGATATGGCGATCTATTTTCATAACATCTAACCAGTTATTGGGGAGGGCATGGGCCTGTGCATCCAGGGCAAAGTTGTTGATTGCTCTCAACTTGGCGAGATGCCAGCAACGATCCCTGTAAATGCACAGGTCAAGTTGACATACAGCCTCCCCGCGGCGCCCTCCGGATAACCTCTACTGCAGCCGCTTAGAGGTGAACCAATGTATGCAGCGACCCCTCGTCCGGGGGTTTAAACTTCCCCACGGGGGTTTCGCGTGGGGTTAACTTCCCCACCGTGTAAAACTCGCAATAGTTCAGAGACGGCAACAAGCCTCGGATACAGATGACCCTACTGCTGACGACCATGGACAACGAAATAAGGACAACGATTTTCGGTTCTGCACGTGGAATGTGAGGTCACTGAACAGACAGCAAAAAGAGGATGAAAAACTGCGACATATATTACGGCGATTGCTACAAAGAGCGAAGGCAGCGCTTGTTTGGATGCGGTTTTGTTGTTCGAGGCAGACTTAGGCAAGAAGTCTTAAGCTTTAGATACATAAGCGAACGCCTCACAACAATCCGCATCAAGGCAACATTCGGCAACATCAGCCTAATTTGCGCCCACGCCCCAACGGAGGACAAAATCGATGATAGCAAGGATGACTTCTATGATCTCCGAGAAAGAACATACGATCATTGCCCCAGCTACGACACCAAGATCGTTCTAGGAGATTTTAATGCAAAGCTGGGCAAGGAAGAAATCTTTGCTAGAGTTGTCGGTAAACACAGCCTACACGACAACACGTCCGACAATGGACTCAGGCTGTTGGACTTCGTTACGGGGCGAAACCTCACTGTAGCCAGCACGCGGTTCCCTCACCTCAACATTCACAAAGGGACCTGGCGGTCCCCTGATCAATCACCCGTCAACCAGATTGATCACATTGCGATCGACGTCAGGCACTCCTCCAGTGTCCTCGATGTCCGAACGTTCCGAAGTGCCAACAACCGAGTCGTTGTCATACAATCATTACCTTGTTGTAGCCAAGGTCAGAACTCGGATATCGATTGTACAACGGAGTAGAGCAAGACAAAAACAGGTTTGACGTTGGAAAGCTACAATCGCAATCGACCGCTGGGAACTTCTCCGATTGAGTCTCCCTGAAGCTCTCAGAGAGTCCAACCCTGCCAGGCGAAACAATCGACGAACAGTGGAACCATTGTCAAAACGCCATTAGAGAAGCTGCCTCTGATGTGCTGGGTTTTAAAAGGCCACCTAGAAAAAACCCATGGTTTGACAACGAGTGTCGGCAGGCGCATTCAGCGAAGCTAGCAGCATATAAGGCGACGCTGGATAGAAGGACGAGAGCGGTTCGTGAGCTCTACGAACTTAAAAGAAGGGAAGAACACCGGCTTCTCAAAAAGAAAAAGAAGGAGCATGAGAAGCGCGCGATCGAGGAAATGGAGAGGTGGTACGGCAAATATTATGTCCGAAAGTTTTACCAGCGGGTGAAACAACTATCCAAAGGGTACAAACATCGGACAGAAGCCTGTCGGAACGAAGAGGGGCAACTCGTAGTAGAGTCGCAGTCGATACTGAGAATCTGGAAGGATCACTTCTGCAGACTGTTAAACGGCGAAGAAGACACCAATACCGCTGTCAGGCAGAATGTTCCACTCCACGCAATGGACGACGATAGAAGAGAATTCCGTCCCCCCGATCTAGACTAAGTCAATTTAGCGATATCGAGACTGAAGTCGAACAAAGCTGCTGGAGCGGACGGATTGTCCGCGGAACTGTTGAAAGCAGCTGGAGATGATCTGGTTGGGCGCATGCACCAGCTCATCTGCAAGATATGGTCGGAGGAAGGCATGCCCGACGAGTGGAATCTCAGTATCGTTTGCCCGATCCACAAGAAAGGAGATCCCTTTGACTGCGCCAACTATCCGAGGATAAGTCTCCTTAACATCGCCTACAAAATCTTCTCTGCCGTTCTGTGTGAACGCCTGAAACCATTCGTCAACAACCTGATAGGTCCTTATCAGTGCGGTTTCAGGCCTGGGAAGTCCACTATCGATCAAATTTTCACATTACGGCAGATCCTCGAAAAAAACCCAAGAGATACAGATCGACACCCACCACCTACTTGTCGACTTTAAGGCCGCATATGACAGTGTGCATAGAGACGAGCTATACAACGCCATGTCTAGTTTTGACATCCCTGCCAAACTCGTCAGATTGTGCAGGATGACAATGGAGAACTCTCGCTGCTCCATCAAGGTCGGCAACGAACTCACCGAGACCTTCAATGTCAAAAAAGGTTTTAGGCAAGGCGACGCGCTGTCATGTGACTTCTTCAACATCGTGTTGGAGAAGATCGTGCGAAACTCACACGCCAACACTAGAGGCACGATCTTCCAGAAGTCCGTTCAACTGCTAGCATAAGCGGACGATATTGACGTGATTGGCCGAACTCAGCGAGCCGTCAATGAAGCGTTTGCTTGTATTGAGACGGAGGCGGCAAAAATGGGTTTAGCGGTGAATGAGGGCAAAACAAAGTATATGCTGTCATCAAGAAAGGACACACAACATCGACGACTCGGTCAGAACGTCACCATAGGCAGCTACAACTTCGAGGTAGTGAAGGACTTCGTCTACCTTGGCTCCCAAGTAAATAGTGCGAACAACATCAGTACCGAGATTAAACGCAGAATAACTCTTGCCAACCGCTGTTTCTTTGGGCTCAAGAGGCAATTGAGTAGTCGAGCCCTCTCTCGAAAGACCAAGCTCACCTCATATAAGACCTTGATCATCCCTGTCCTGCTGTATGGCGCGGAAGCTTGGACTATCTCAAGAGCGGATGAAGACGCACTTGGTCTCTTCGAGAGAAAAGTTCTGCGTTCAATCTTCGGTCCTGTTTGCGTTGAAGGTTCTTGGAGAAGGAGATTCAACCACGAACTGTACGGGCTGTACAGCGACATGAGTCTAGTCAGGCGTCTACGGATTCAACATCTAAGATGGCTAGGCCATGTAGAGCGCATGGACAACACTGCTCCAGCCCGAAGAGTCTTCGACTCCGAGCCAGTGGGACAACGCAATAGAGGACGACCACGAACCCGATGGCGCACTCAAGTGGAGAAGGGCCTCAACCAACTTGGAGTGCGAAATTGGAGGCAGCTGGCTAAAGAACGTGCCAGCTGGAGAGGATTGTTGACCGAGGCCCAGGTTCACCCCGGACTGTAGCGCCACAAGAAGAAAAAGAAGAACCAGTTATTGGTCTGAAAAGTCGTAAAAAGTTTAGTGTTTCAACTTAATAAGAACGTTTTTAGAACTTTCGTTTCGTCGAAGCATAAAATACTAATTTTCTGCGCCTCGTCGAGTTGCGTTGCTGCCAAAAGAGTCCAGCTTGAGTGTCAAAGTTTGTACCGTTCGCAAACCAGGAAGAGGACTTTTTTTTACTTAAATGCCAATACGCGTTTGCGCTTGTTGAGTATAGCGTTGTTAAGCTATGTCCGATTCAGACCACTTAATACGTTTTAACCCGTTTTTCAGTTTATTAACTTGATCTGAAATTATAATAAGCTCCGATTAAAAGACACTGGAATTATCCGGTAATCTATAGGCTTGGGAGATTTTGAGGAAATCTTAGAACACACCTGCATCGACTTTGCAGTGTTGTTCATCACAATAAGCCATAGAGTAATACGATGTACCGTTGCTGGCGAATTTGTTTGATTTGATGTTACCTATGGTGTAGTATGAAGCAATTTCATTTTCCATCGTTGTCCTTTAGGAAAGTGATTTCCTAAACTGGCTGTTTTCAAGATTTGCAGATTTTTATTGAAGAAAGATCAACATATATTAGACTCGCTTGGCTGTGGTCGCAAGACTTTATTTGTACGCCGCCCAATAATCGGCTAGCCCTGGGGACTTGCCATGAAGAGTGATCTGGATTTCTTTCTTAGTGTAAGGAGGACTTAACTCTACCATTTCTTATCGGATGGATGATGGTCCCTAGGCGATAGTATGAAGCTAGGAGATTAAATATGCTCTCGAGTCCATCAGTATTGTTCAGAGTTTTGCGGGGAAGCTTTGATGTTCGCTTTCTGATATCGCTAGTGAATCTCAACCCGTTCTTTTACGATTTCTAAATTTATTGGAGTAAGGAGTAACAGCTTCATCAGTTAAGATAATTAGTCTATGGTCTGAACTATGGAGATCCTAGCACTTTCCAGTGATTAATTGAGGGAGGAGGATTTGATGATCAGGTCAGAACAATAACGTCTTATCTATCATCAGTGTTTTCGATAGTTAGTTGGTGAGTTAGGATTAAGTTAAAAATATCGTTACCTGTATCGTTTGAGTCCGAGCTGATTAGTGTGATGTGAGTTCGCAACATATCCTAAAATGAGGTCGCACTTCTCCTTTCTTGGCTTTACTCACTAGAGATTTTGTGAGGTTGGCTGGGGGCTATCTGCTGAATCATATGGCATACGGATTGTCGCCATAAGCTGGGAGTGTTTTTGTTGCGCTCGAGTTTGGCTGTGGCTTGATATTCGTCACTGAAAGTAGGTAGTATGAATAACTTTATTTGTTTCCTAGCTACTAGACATGCTCTAATGTTCTGTTTACCAAAGACGGATTACCTTGGTTAGTTGTGAAAGAGGATTTTTCCTTACCTGACCTAATCATGATCTTTTTGGTTGAGCCCTTGGATAAGGTGGTGGATAGGTACCCTGTCTTTAAGTTTTTTTGCATAGCCGCGTATCTTAGTGGAATCTTTCGGCACCGGGTGGCGAACTTTTGAGATTACCGTGTTTGCACTGTCCAGTATCGACTTAGCCTACTCAGGTGATATATTGAGGGAGGAGTCCTTTTTTGTTGACAGCTAAGAGGAAGTTAGATTTAGACCCATTAATATGGGGGAAGGGGAAGTCGCACTTTTCTCACCTCCAGCATACAGCGAAGGAGACTAATTGCCCCAGGTATCCCGAGTTCATCGTTTGAAGATATACAAACACAATGTCATTTATTCCTATGCACGGTAGTTTACACCTGGATTTGCGGGTTTTATCTAGTTGTTCCCCTCTGGATCGACTTTATTCGGTAGAAGCAGTGACACCTTGAGCTGGTTGTGACCATTTGGTCACGTACAGCAATATTTCAGAGAAATTCTCCCTGATTTCCACAGTATCTTGCTCCCCACTTCATGTTATAAATACCCTACTACTAGCCTTCAACACCGCTAATCGAAGATGGAAATAAATACTTGTAGGACTACAAGGCTTGTCTGGCATTCAATAAATTCTAACAAAAACAAAAAAACAAACATACTCCTAAAATTCAACAGGAATGTTGGGTGCATTTCCCAAAGGAAAGAATGGAGTTGAACCCTATACAACTTAACTCCAAACTTCTAAGCCAGGATTGGAAGGTCACCGCTATCAGTATTTCCCTCAGCAAATGCAGAATCCTGCCAGCAAAGAGCGACAAGAAATCAACAGAACCTGCTTGTCGCCGTGAAGGTACAAATAAATCTTCCCCACAGTAAGGCGGCCAGCGTTAACCTGGTCTCTCAAAGAGGAGAATGGACATTGCCCTAGTACAGAAACCAGAAGATTCAACGAAGGCGGATTACTAGGTCTCAAAGACAGACACTTAACCACCTTCCTACATATTCCAATTTGCGAAGTACTGAATGTAGCTAAAAAAACGAATCTGTTTCTTCTGCCTAGTTCCTGCTATAAAGATCAACCGGCGGTAATACTAGAGCGGAAGAATAACTATCCTTTAGTACTGGCATCAACTTATATACCTCATGATACTGAAACTGACCCGGAAACCCAGAAAACACCGACTGGAGCAGATTCGCTCAGGAGGTAAAAAGGCCAACAAAATGTTCTCACAGGTCTCACAGGGAAGTTATCAATGAGCTTACTATCAAAGTGTTGACCCGCACCTTCCGCGAATCATTTGAAATAGCGCGCCCTTGCGGTCCGCACCAAACAAAAGACCGCCACCCTGGTTGAATAATCTACTTATCTTAAGGCAAAAATCTAGATCCCTTTTCAATATGGTCAGACTTCCAAAAAATTGGACTAAGATGGAGGAGCTAATGTTGACTCGGACCATTTCCTTGTTGTAGCCAATGTAAGAATCAGGATATCAAAAGAAAAACGGTGTCGAGATAGAAGACCACGATTTGACGTCGCAAAGCTACTATCGCAGCGGACTGCCAGGATCTTTGCCGACCGAGTCTCCCAAAAACTCTTTGTAAGTTCGACGCCGCCTGCACAAACCACCAAGGAGGAAGGGAGTCCTTGTCAAGAAGCCACTAAAGAAGCTGCCACTGATATGCTGGGTTTTACGACACCACCTAGAAGAAACCCATGGTTTGACGACGAGTGCAGGCAGGCACACCATCCCGGACTGTAGCGCCACACAAAGAAGACGAAGTTACGAAGCATCAACAAGCCTTGGATATGGATGAGCTGACGACCCCAGCAGACGACATAAGGACAATGATTTTCAAATCTGTACGTGGAATGTCAGGACGCTTGATACACAGACCACGTGTAGCCGAACAAATTGCTGAGGCACTGAACCGCTATAAAGCGGACATTACTGCAATACAAGAGATGCGATGGAATGGGCCGGGCAAAAGAAGGATGAAAAACTGTGATATTGACTACGGTGGCTGTTACAAAGAACGTGATCGGCGCACATTTGTATGCGGATTCGTCATCAGCAGCAGTCTTAGGCAAGAAGTCGTGAGCTTTAGGTGTATTAGCGAACGCTTGGTGACGATCCGAATCAAGGCTGAATTCGTCAACAAAATCCTCATATGTGCGCACGTTCCAACGGAGGTGAAGGATGACACAATCAAAGACTGCTTTTACGAGCTCCTTGGCAAAATTAACGAGATTTCCTAGCTTTGGCGTGAAGATTGTCCTTGGTGACTTCAACGCAAAGCAGTCTACACGACACAACATCCGATAACGAATTTAGGCTAATCGACTTTGCTGCGGAGCGCAATCTCAATGTAGGAAGCACACGGTTCCCACACAAAGGAACATGGCGATCTCCAGATCAATCTACCATCAACCAAATTGATCAAATTACGATTGACGCAAGACATTCTAAATGTATTTTGGATCACTATCTATGTGCAGCTAAACTCTGAATGAGGATTTCCCGGACCACGCGAAATCATCAAAGTGCTGTCAAGAAATTTAACGTCGCACAGCTGCAACCGCTAGAGAATTCGCCGATCTAGTCTCCCTTCACATCTCATAGAGTCCCATGCCGTCGACATCAAGAGCTGAAGACCAGTGGCAGTACTGCCAATAAGCCATCGGAAAAGCTGCAACTGATGTGTTAGATTTCACTTTGCCACCAAAAAGAAAGCATTGGTTTGATGAAGAATGTCAGCGGGCACACGCAGCCAAGCAGGAAGCATACAAAGCAGCGCTGCAAAGAAGGACGAGAGCTGCTCTACGAGCAGAAAAGAAGAAAAGAGCAATGGCTTCTCAGAAAGAAAGAGGAAGAGCATGAGAAGTGCGCGATTAATGAGATTTAGGGATGTTACCGCAGAAACTATTATCGGAAACTCTACCAACAGGTAAAAAGAGCAAGAAGTTTACAAAAACCCGTGCCGGTGCCGATGGACTGCCTGATGGATGGAATCTCAGCATCGTTTGCCCGATCCTAAAGAAAGGAGACCTTCTTAACTGCTCTAATTATAGAGGCATAAGCCTACTAAATATATCACTATAAGATCTTTTCTGTCGTTCTGTGTAAACGCCTGAGACTCTACGTTAACAGCTTGATTGGTCAATATCAGTAAGGATTCAGGCCAGCGAAATCCGTTATTGACCTAGGAGTTTCAAGTTGATACCTACCACCTATTCACCGACTTTAAGGCCGCGTATGACAGTATTTATAGAGACGAGTTATACAGCGCCCTGTCTAGTTTTGGCAAAAAAACTCGTCCGTCTTTGCAGAATAACGAATGAAGAAGATTGTACCGAGACCTTTGACGTCAGAGAAGGATTTAGACAAGGCGCACTGTCATGCGACTTTTTTAACATCATTCTCGAGAAGATCATACGGTACTCAAAATTCAACACCAGAGTCACGATCTTTCACAAATCTGTGAAACTGCTCGCATCGGAATAAAATAACGGGCTGTCAGTGGGCGTTTGTGAACATCAAGAAGGAATCGGCCAAGATGTGACTTGCCGTTAATGAGACTAAGACAAAGTATATGGGTCCACCAACACGGACGTCTTTGACAAAGCATCACTACTTGTAGTAGTTAAAGACTTTGTCTACCTAGGCTCCGAAGTAAATACAAGCAATGACACAACCGCAGAGATAAAACGGAGGATCCCGCTGGCCAATCGCTGTATTTTCGCACTCGGAAAGCCACTGCGAAAGACCTTGATGGTCCCAGTCCTAACTAAAGCGGACGAGGATATTCTTGGTCAATTCGAGAGAAAAGCCCTTCGAATTATCTTCAGTCCTGTATGTACAGATTGTGTTTGGAGGAGGAGACTGAACGACGAGCTATTCAAGCTGTACAGCGACATCAACCTGGTCAAACGAGTTCGAATCTCTGGTCTCAGATGGTCACGTCGAGCGAATGGACACCAACGCCCCGGCCCGGAAAGTCCCCGACTCTAACCCCGGGGGGCAACGCGGTAAAATTTTCTTCAGTTCGTTTAGTTTTATTGTGCCGTTTTGAATATAGACAATGTAGATATAATTTTTTAGTGGATGTTAGGGTTATCATTGTTTGGGATAATTTTTCGTCAATGCACTTTATTCCGAATGAAATAAGTTCTTCCTTTGCAAGTTTTCGCTTATGAGATCAAGTCCCTATACAATTACATTCAAAGGTGGCGTTTCCTTTCGAGAAATTGTGAAGAATTCAAAATTTAGTTCAGATTTTATTTTTCCTGAGCTTTTCAAAGATAGAGAAATAATTTTTTGACCGAACAATATGTTTTTCATAAGTCACTTAATACCCGATGGACACGTTCACCTGTTGATTTGGTCACAACTATAGGTGGGACATTATCTTTTGTGGCGTTTAAACGTTCATTATTACTACTATCCGCGGTTTGAACGGAGTCGTCCAGAAATTCATAATAATTCTTATTATTCACCCTGGTTGAATCTTTCATATTTAAATTTAAATAAGAGTGTTTGCTGGGAAGGTTTTTCGACTTCACCAGAGTCACTACGAACTCACTTGCTTGTACTATATTCAAATCACGATTGGAAAAAATAACACTTGCAATCACTTCAGCTGGCTGGTATGTTTTGGTATTAGTAATGGTTGGTTTGAAGAAAGTTTCTATTTTTAATATATCCTTCATTTGGGCATATTTTGAGCAACCTTTGCAATTAGATGGGTGTGAGTGTGAGTTCTCTCAGTTAGGGCACATTACTTTGGTATTTACTTTGTCGTGAGGTGGGCAGAAGCATTTGTGACAGATTTCGGGCTTGTCACATTTATTGGAGGTGTGATCTAACACTTGACATTTGTAAACAGTGTCGAAAAACTACCACACTTTGGCCTTATACCAACCTACATATTTTAACTATACTAGACAGCAGGAATGAGTCGAATGTGAAGAGCATAAGTGTTGTTGTTTTCGTGAATCCAATTTGCGCTTTTGGTATATATATTTTCATCCGTGATGTTTTGTGGTTTTATTTCACACACGATTTCAGATTCGGGACATTTATTAGACACAGTATATACGCAAAAGCTTGTTAGTTGTTAGTTTTGCAAACTATTTTTTACTGTACATACACCCTATCGTGCAATACGACGTATCTGAGATTCACTTTACAACATTTTTATATCGTTTGAATATCTTTAAAGGGGGCATGGGCTTATGTACACAGGGCAAAGTGGCTGACTGCACCCAACCTGGTAGGATGCCAGCGCGATCCCTGCTTGTCCATAAGTCAAGTTGACATACAGCCTCCTCGTGGCGTCCCTGGAAAGCCATCACAACAACCGTTGTGTGGTGAACTAAAGTATGCAGCGATCCCCCTCTGCCCGAGGGTCAAATAATGGGCCTGGCCTACCAGTTGTAGGTTGTGCGTGAGGTTAACTCCCTCACCACATAAAAAACCAACAGTTACGAACCGACAACAGGCCTCGGATATGGACGGATTCAAAGTTGACGACCACAGCAAACGATTAAAGGACAATGATTTTCAGTTCTGCACGTGGAATGTGAGGTCTCTTAACAGGCCACGTGCAGCCGAAGAACTCGCGGAGGCCCTGGACTGCTACAAAGCAGATGTCACCGCCATCCAGGAGATGCGATGGGATGGGCCGGGCAAAAGGAAGATGAGAAACTGCGACATCTACTAGGGTGATTGAATCACCTACAAGAAAGGAAGGCACCGCTTATCTGGATGCGGATTCGTTGTTCGAGGCAGACTTAGGCAAAAAGTCTTAAGCTTTGATTATATCAGCGAGCGCCTCATAACAATCCGCATCAAGGCTAAATTTGGGAACATCAGCCTGATTTGCGCACACGCCCTGACGGAGGAGAAGGATGACGATAGCAAGATGACTTCTATGAGATCCTAGAAAGAACATACGATCGATGCCCCAGCTATGACACCAAGATCATTCTAGGAGATCTCAACGCACAGCTGGGCAAGGAAGAAATCTTTGCTAGAGTCATCGGAAAACACAGCCTGCACGACAACACAACCGGAAACGGATTCTGGCTCGTAGATTTCGCCTCGGGGCGTAACCTCTCTGTGATGAGCAGGCGGTTCCCACACCTCAACATCCATAAGGGGACCTGGCGGTCTCCTGATCAATCAACCGTCAACCAGATTGATCACATTGCGATCGACGTCAGACACTCCTCCAATATTGTCGATGTCCGAACGTTCCGAGGAGCCAACATCGACTCGGACAGTTTCCTTGTTGTAGCCAAGGTAAAGATGAGGATATCGAGAGAAGTACGGAGTCAAGAAAGAACACTACGGTTTGACGTCGGAAAGCTACAATCGCAATCGACCGCTAGGAACTTTGCCGACCGAGTCTCCCTGAAACTCTCTGAAAGTTCTACGCTGCCTGCACATTCAATAGAAGAACAATGGAAACGTTGTCAAAAAGCCATCAAAGAAGCTGCCACTGATGTGCTGGGTTTTACGACACCACTTTGAAGAAACCCATGGTTTGACGACGAGTGCAGGCAGGCACATGCAGCCAAAAAGGAGGCCTACAAGGCAACGCTGCATCGAACAACGAGGGCTGTCCGTGAGCTCTACGAACAGAAGAGAAGGGAAGAGCACTGGCTTCTCAGAAAGAAAAAGAAAGAGCATGAGAAGCGCGCGGTCGTGGAGATGGAGAGGTGTTACGACAGGAAGGAGGTCCAAAAGTTTTACCAAAAGGTAAAACAAGTATCAGGAAGATATAGACCTCGGACCGAAGCCTGCAGGGACGAAAATGGACAACTAGTAGTAGAATCGCAGTCGATGCTGAGAATTTGGAAAAATCATTTCTGTAGACTGTTAAACGGCGATGAGGACCAAAATACCACTGTCAGGCAGAATGTTCAACTCAATCTGTACGATGACAGACGCGAATACCGTCCCCCAGACTTAGACGAGGTCAAGGTAGCAATATCAAGACTGAAGTCTAGCAAAGCTGCTGGAGCGGACGGATTGTTCGCGGAACTGTTTAAGGCAGCTGAAGATGACCTGGTTGGGCTTATGCACCAGCTCATCTGTAAGATATGGTCGGAGGAAGGCATGCTCGACGAGTGGAATCTTAGCATCGTTTTGCCAACTATCGAGGGATCAGCCTCCTTAACATCGCGTACAAAATACTCTCTGCCGTTTTGTGTGAACGCCTGAAACCCTTTGTCAACAACCTTATCACTGCGGTTTCAGGCCAGGAAATTCCACAATAGACCAAATATTTACACTTCGGCAGATCATGGAAAAGACTCAAGAGATGCAGATCGACACCCGATTTTGTCGATTTTAAGGCCGCATATGACAGCGTGCATAGAGACGAGCTATACATGTCTAGTTTTGACATTCCTGCCAAACTCGTCAGGTTATGCAGGATGACAATGGAGAACTCTCGCTGCTCCATCAAGGTCGGTAACGAACTCACTGAGACCTTCAATGTCAAACAGCTGTAGTGCAACGAATACCTAAACGGGACAAAGACAAAAGCATCCCGTCAAACCTCCGATCGATAAGTCTTCTTCCTTGTATCAGCAAGTTCTTCGGACAGATTGTCATTCGAGCCCTGAAAACGTGGGGCGAGGACAACAATATTATACCGGAAAACCAGTTTGGTTTCAGCGCGGGGCATTACACTACACATGCCGCGTCAAAACTGGTGTCCGACATTCAATGGAACAAAAATAAGAAAGAATGTACGGGTGCCTGTCTGATCGACTTAGAGAAGGCGTTCGATATCGTATGGTTAGAGGGCCTTTTCCTTAAGCTCGTTAGACTTGCCTTACATAAACCATTGCTATACATGATATACAACATGATAACAGGTAGAAAGTTCGTCGTTAAAAGTGGCGGTGTAACTTCTACCACAGTTTTTAATATCAATAATGGTCTACAACAGGGGGCTGTTGGTTCCCTTATATTGTTTGCTATATTCACTGCAGATCTCCTAAGGTCAATACCGCATCTAATCGCGTACGCCGATGACCTAGTGGCGTACAGATCAGGTCCTAAGGTAGAAATCATTAGTACCTTGCTGCAACGTGACTTCGACAACACTTTGAAATATTGCGATAACTGGAAGCTGCTTATCAACTTTCAGAAATGTGAAACTATCCTTTTCCGTTCCCCGCTGGCCAAGGCCTCAGGAGATACACGCGTAAACTGGAAGAAGTTCGCCATAGTTGACCCACAGGGTCAGCCGCTAGCCGTGAAAACTGTAGTTAGATATCTTGGCATTTGGTTGGATCATTTTCTGTATTTTAACAAACATACAGGCTCTGACCAACGCTAGAAAAGCCTTTGCTGTGGCAAGTAAGCTGTCTTACAGCAGCCAACTTAATACCTGGGTGAAGGTAATCTGCTACATGGCCCTCATAAGGCCTGTCATGGTGTAGACGAAGACGAGGGTCTTCGAGAGACTGTGACTTAGGACTTGTCTCCGGTTGTATCGAACACCCGAGTCTGAGTACAAGAAGTACTATCCTAACGAGGTCTTGTACAAGAGGGCAAACGTGAAAAGGATAGACAATTTTATTATTAAATTAATAAGAAGTCACATTGCAAGAAATATGACTGTCAACAGCCTGATCTTCGGGACTTATGACCCCAATTATATGTACCATGAAAAGGTGCGCCACAACGGTTTTGTTCCACCTGAATCATTTCTCTATTTGGATTCAATCGGCCTGATCCAGGACACGGAAGGATGTCCTGTAATCTACCGCGCGGTACGCCGAACAGTTGACAAGCGACTCCTGACGAACTGGATGTCGTCCGCGAACACGAAGATCTCCTCCGGTTCAGTAGAGCGATCCCCGCTCAAGACAGGAGAGAGAGTGATGAGGAGCGGCACTTCTTTTGGTGGTTACACCAGAATCAGTCTCCGCCGTTGCCAGCCCCTGCCTGAAAAATTATAGATTGTGTAGTGGATTAACGGCCCACTTACTTAGATGTAAGGTAGATTTAAGACAGAAAAAAATATAAAAATAAAAAAACAATAAATAAAAAAAAAATAAAAAAGGTGCACAAGGGCGTGTGTATTATATATGTTACGCATGTACATAGCACACACGCTTTTGTGTACACGTCCGTAATGTTACGGATATAGATTAAGTTAGGATAATATTCTGTTAGGATAATACATTTTTAATAAGTTACTAAGGTTTAGGTTAAGGTCTAGGTTAAGTACCAATAAGTATGTCTAGAGCGCCAAGTTTTTCCACAGTTTGTCCTAAGGACTAAAAAAACACAAAGTTGATAGTTTAGACGCCGAAAGGCAAATATATACGCTACATAGATTAGATTATTTTAGAGTACCCGCGAAGGGTCAGTAAGATAGAATTAAGAACATGAATTGTTAGATATTAA
Source organism: Eristalis arbustorum (assembly GCA_916610145.1). Classification (NCBI taxonomy): domain Eukaryota; kingdom Metazoa; phylum Arthropoda; class Insecta; order Diptera; family Syrphidae; genus Eristalis; species Eristalis arbustorum. The sequence continues at coordinate 55,829,913 of OU744318.1, forward strand.
GATAGATTTTAGTCATTTTTGTCTAGTATAAGTCATTCTAGAAAAAAAAAAATAAATAAAAATGAAAAATAAAATAAAAAAAAAACCTTCAATGTCAAAAAAGGTTTTAGGCAAGGTGACACGCTGTCATGTGACTTCTTTAACTTCATACTTGAGAAGATCGTGCGAAACTCAAACGTAAACACCTGAGGCACGATCTTCCAAAAGTCCGTTCAAGTGCTTGCTTACGCGGACAACATTGACGTGATTGGACGAACACAGCGAGCCGTCAATGAGGCGTTTGCTGGCATTGAAGCGGAAGCGGCTAGCGATAAACCAGGGCAAAACAAAGTACATGCTGTCATCACGGAAGGACGCACAACATCGACGTCTCGGACAGTGCGTCATATTGGGCAGCAGAAACTTTGAGGTAGTCAAGGACTTCGTCTACCTAGGCTCCGGAGTAAATAGGGACAACAACACCAGTACCGAGATCAAGCGCAGAATTACTCTTGCCAATCGCTGTTCCTTTGGGCTCAAGAGGCAATTGAGTAACAGAGCCATCTCTCGAAACACCAAATTGACCTTGTATAAAACCTTGATCATCCCAGTCTTGCTCTATGGCGCATAGACATGGACGCTTTGAAAGCGGATGAAGAAACTCTTGGTTGTTTTGAGAGAAAAGTTCTGCGTACGATCTTTGCTCCTGTTTGCGTTGATGGCGTTTGGAGGAGAAGGTTCAACCACGAACTATACGGGCTGTACAGCGGCATGCACCTAGTTAAGCGTCTTCGGATCCAACGCTTAAGATGGCTAGGTCATGTAGAGCGGATGGACACCACAGCTCCGGCCCGAAGAGTCTTCTACACCGAGCCATTGGGACAGCGCAACAGAGGACGTCCTCGCACTAGATGGCGCACACAAGTGGAAAAGGACCTCAACCAACTTGGTGTGCGCAACTGGAGGCAGCTGGCGAACGATTGTGCTGGCTGTAGAGGCATGTTGGTTAGGCCCAGGTCCACCCCGGACTGTAGCGCCAATCAAAGAAAAAGAAGAATATCTTTAAAACGAATATTAATAAGGGCTTGAGTAATTTCCACTGTTTTTTTTTTTTTCACAACAAACACCCAGAAATGACAATGTTTGCATATGGAGTTTTAATGCGAACGTTTTCTACTCTAAGCCTTTTCTCTTCTAAGCCTCAAAAGACTGAGAGAACTACGGGTGCAAACTGACATTTCACTGCGAATTTTTGAGTGATTAAGTTTGTGGATCGCGTTTTCGTCTTTGGATTGCGTTTGTATATCACGAATTCAGTTTAACAGTTCGCGGAGAGAATGATTGATTCACGGAGAAAAACTTTGAAATCATTAATAAGGATACCTAAACTTTTATTCGGATTTTTGTCTATGAAAAACTCGATAATTTAGTTACAATCTTTTTGCATACCAAGAAGTTAACCTTTTTGTTTATATCTGCTGGAAAAGGGTTGTTTCTAAAAGTTCGCGTTCGCAGTTCGCCGCTCATATGAATGAGCATTTACCGACAAGTGAGCAATTCCCTTCGAACGTATTCAACGATCCAAAGTTTTTAATGTTTGTGTAACGCTCCCCTTGCGTTTTCCACGATAAGGGTGACAGTTCTGAAAGGTTCTTGATTGAATTAATATTGCACCCTCATTTTCATCATTTTAATTCATTTTTATTTTTTTTAATTCATAAAGAGCTTACATGCTAGACAAAAATGCTTAAAACTAGTTGGACGTACAATTCTATTTCTAACTTACTGGCCCTCGGCGGGCACTCTAAGCTAAACTTAATCTTAAACTATGTCTTTCGACTTAAACTAAGGATATTTTAAACTATGCGTTTATCGCATAAATCAATATTAAGAAAATTTTTTTAACCAAAAACTTAAAAACAGAACAGTTTTTCGTAAAACTTATATTCTAACTTCCATACTAACATAAAATAACTTAAAACTACCTTAATGAAATATACATACATATATACATGCATGTATAATAACATACGCACATGTATATATATATGTACTTACCCTATGTACAGCGTATACACTAAAGTACACTCAGGTGTACTTCTGTGTATACTTTGGTCTTTTTTTTTATTTTTTTTTTGTTTTTTTTTTTATTTATTTTTTTTATATCTACATATCTACAGCTTAAAACTAACCTATAACTACACTAAGATGTATAAGTCGGCCATAGGTTGCGGCTGATGGAATTAGATCCAATCCGCTGCAAGACAGTAACCGACTGCGCCCCATAAGGGGGAAAGCACTACCCGTTCTACCCCGGGTCTAAAGGGTTCGACGCTGGAGTTCCTTCGCTCCCCAGCCACCAGAACTTACGATGTTGCAATGCAACACCTCGCACATCCCGACTCGAGACCGCTGTACTGAACCGGAGGAGGCCCTCCTCAGCTCGTTGTGCAACGGAACGGTCGTGGTTGAGTCGCCCATCCACAGTTGACCTGGCTATGTGAAAAAGGACCGCATTCTTATCTTGTATCAGGCCGTGCTTGTCAAAATAGAGAAATGCTTGTCCACTCGTATCAGGTTCGCCCTGTTGTATAAAACCTCATTGCAGTAGAATTTTCTGTACTGGGACTCTGGTGTTCTCTAAAGGCGAAGGCAAGCCCTAAGACAAGCCCTCTCAAACACCCGAATCTTTTCCATCAAGCTTCTCACGTTGAACCACACGGGACAACCATATGTGAGCATTGGCCGTATAAGGGCCATGTAGCAGATTACTTTTACCCTTGCATCGAGTTGGCTGTTGTAAAACAGTCTCTTTGTGAGGGCGAAAGCGCCTCGGGCCCTGGTTAGAGCAGCATCTACATGTTTGTTAAAATATAGATACTGATCTAGCCAGATCCCCAGGTATCTGACTACAATCCTTTGCGTCAGTGGTTGCCCGTGCCGTCCTACAATAGAGAACTTTCGCCAATTCTTTTTCGTATCCGCGGAAGCTTTATACAACGGCGTTCTGAACAGTATGGTTTCCGACTTCTGAAAGTTGATATTCAACTTCCAGTCATGGCAATCTCTCATGAATGAGTCGAAGTCACCCTGCGCGAGCGTAGTGATGTCCTCGATCTTTTTGCCTGATCTGTACACGATCAAGTCGTCGGCATACGCAATTGCGTACGGAAGAGAGCTTATTAGATCGCTCAAGAAAATGTTGAACAGGATCGGCGAATTAACGGCCCCCTGTTGGAGACCATTTGTAATTTCAAAAATACCTGTAGAGGTCACGCCTGCCGGTTAGCATGTTATACAGTAGGTACAGCAGTGGTTTACTAATGCCTAGCCGATTGAGCTTGTAGTAAAGACCTTCTAACCATACGGTGCCGAAGGCCTTCCCCAGGTCAATCAAGCAGGCGCCCGTGCATTGTTTCTTGCTCTTGTTCCATTGGATATCCGACACCAGTTTCGACGCGGCATGAATAGTGTCATGCCCCGCTCTGAAACCGAATTGGATATCCGAAATTATATGTTTGTCCTCTGTCCAGTTGATCAGAGCTCTATTTATCACCTTCTCGAATACTTTGCTGATGTTCGGAAGGAGACTAATTGACCGGAGGTTGCACGGATTCGAAGAATCTTTTCCTCGCTTGAATATGGGTTGTACAATCGCAATTTTCCAATGCTCAGGATAATGTGCATTATTCAGAGCATTGTTAAAAAGGATTGTGTACATAGTGACCACTTCCAGAGGAAGATGTCTTAACACAATGTTTGAGATACCGTCGATTCCAACCGACTTTTTCTTCTTTAGTGATTCGAAGACCGCTTGAAGATCTGCCTTCGAAATGAACGGGGGATGAACCCCTTCGTCGGCGATGACATTGTCTGCCACGTTTTCGTCATTGAACTGGACAAAGCCGATGTTCTCAGATCGCCATTGCTGCAGATCTTCTCGAAGTTGAGAGTTGCTAGCTTGCACGCTGTTTTCCAGGTCGTGGTTTGGGCGAACACTCACGTTCACCTTGTACACTTCCTGGAAAGCTGCGCCTAGTACTTCAACTTTTTCTTGCGGGTCTTCGACCACAAAGATGTCATCGTCGAGTACGGCGTTGTTGGGATCAATACCTGCTTTAGTCAGTATGTGTTCGTTGTCTGTCGTCCTGGGGAGCTTAAAACACGGAAGATCGCTATTTTTCTTTCGGAAGAATTTGTTAATTTGTGGAAACATACTCGGGTTGTTAGAATTAACAGCCCGAATCTTAGTGTTCCAGTACGTGTTTACAGAAACTCTGTAATTTTGCACAATTAACGTTTGTACATTCTTAAAAAGCGATTTCAGTGTCCTAACTTCCTCGCTACGTCTGTCAGTAAACCGCCTGTACAAGGTTTTTAATCTTGACAGGAGTCTACTTTTTTGTTGGTGTAGTGCGTCAATTGTCGCATTGCGGTACAGGTTTTCATTGTTCGTGCGTGTGTACCGTGGTATCGTACTGTCCATAGTTCGTTTTATTGTCTCGTCCAATTGAATTAGATACATGTCAATCTCTTCGTTTGACAGGTTTCTATTGGACGGAATGTGGAGCACATTCGAAGAGAGTGCTGGAGTCGGGAGAAGCGAGGCCAACGCGCCCTACTGTAGTTGTAGGTATGCGTTTGAACAAACTCTCTTAATTCCGCAATGTCGTTGGGGATCTTGAATTCGGCACTAAGTCCGCAATGGTCACTGAGATACACGAAAGTGTTCAAACAGTTAACCGTTTGTGCGTTTGTGTCAGTCAGCTGCAGTCTTGCGTCAAACAGCAGGAGATCCAAGAACGATCCGCTCCTGGGAAAGGACGCGATCTCAGTAGCTTTTAAATCGAGTCTATACTCGACACTGTGCAAGCAGAACCAGCTGTAGAGCTGGTCCCCTCTGTTGTTGGACACCATGTTTCCCCAATAACCGTGGCGGGCATTAAAGTCCCCGGCCAAAATAAAATAATTCTCCTCCGAGTCCAGACTTAGACATCGAAAGAGTGAATCGAGCTCTGATATAGTTGTATTGGAACTTAGGGAGCCGGGGGAGTACGCCGACACCGCATGCAGCTTCTTTCCACTGCGGAGAGAAATGCACACGATGCAGGCGATGCAACGCCTGAAACCGTCGAACTTCACCACTATACACTACTTTGTGTTTAATATTATTTTTTATGAAGATCGCAACACCGTCTCCACCATTGGAGTTGGGCCGGTCTCATCTGATAACATTATAATTACTGTGCTCCAATATGCCTCTCTGGGTTAGCTTGGTTTCGCTAATCAGACATAGCTCTGGGCTTTGGTCATCCAACAGTCTATACAGCTCGTTTTTCCGTGGGACCCCTATCAATGAATTCGCATTCAATGCAAGGATCTTGAAAGAACTCTCCGTCTGCGCAGCCATTAGGACTGGTGACGTGCTGGGTTCTGCAGGAGCGCCAGAATTTTGGCAACCTGCTCCTCTAACCGATCCATACGCCTTTCGATGGAAGATTTCCAGTCGGGCGTTGGCACGTGTGCTTTTGGCACTGAGGGTTGCGGTACCTTAGGTACTTGCTGCTTTTCCGTCCTCCCCATGGCGGACGCCATTTGGGCGAAAGACGGGTGTGGCTGCCCCGAGTGTATATTTCACTGGGGGCTGCTTCTGCAGAACCGTTTTTGCTTTGCGCTCCTGAAACTTAAACCTTTGGCAACGAAAGCATTCTTATACTTTCCCACTCGCATCTGTGGTAATCCAAGAACTTAATTTTCTTTAGATTGTCCACTTTGCTTGTGGGTGTGACCTGTACAGTGTAGAAGGGTTATTTTCCGTCCTTCTCTCTTTGCCTTTACTGTGGAGAAAGGCTTAACTCCGACGAACTCAATGCCCTCACACACTTGCTCTTTGAGCATTTGGAGGACCTGCTCCGCTTCAAGCGGACACGTGAGCTTTAAAAGCCGGGACTGGCATTTTTCGCCTTTTGGCGTAAAAGAGAAGAACTCAAGTGTCGATCTCTTTAGCAATCTTTTAATAACGTTATAAGCGTCCACTGTCTTGCAGTGGATTGCGTGCTTGTCAGCACCTTTGCTTTTACTTATGAAAAAATTACCTTGACTTATGGCCTCCTTGCACATCTTGGCAGTCTGTTGGATATCCGCCTTGTAGATATTAATAGGCGGCACTTTTTCTGTTTTCTGCTGCTGTTTCTGCTGCTGTTGTGTTGCTTGTTGTTGTCTCTGTTGTGTTGCTGGCTGCTGTCGCTGTTTTGTTGCTGGTCGCTGATGTTGCTGAGATGTTGGCAACTTTTGTTGTTGTGTTGCCGTCAGTACTTCGGTCTCTGTCTGCTGTTGATGTTGCATAGCTTTTCGCTGTTGTTGCGATTCTTGAAGCTTTTTTTGCTTATTTTCCTTTGCTGGTTTGTTTTTATTTGTTTTTTGTTTCTGCTGCTGCTGTTCAAGCACTCTCCTCTCAATAGTTCTCGCTTTTAGTTCTCGTATTTCATGCACGAGTCTTTGTACTTTCTCCTACATGTCATCGAGCATATTTTCTTTTAATAATATTGCACCCTAGGTGTGTAAGTATTTCTACACAGCCTTATTGAGAGCAAAAATATTAATTGATGTGAGTAGTTTTTTATACGACAGATTAAGCAAGACTTCAGAATGTCCACTATACCGGCTCAGGTTTCATTTTTGGCCCCGAGACATGTGGTTTTCGTGGGACACTTCACTCGCGATGTTAGGAATCCGATTTAAGAACGCGATGGCAAAGACATACATATATATATATATATATATATATATATATATATAATATGTCATCATGTACTCAAAATTTATCTGGCTCAGGTAAACACAAAAAATGGTATGATCAATACGATCATCAGTGCAAACATATATGAACAAGCTACACAGAAATATGCTAACATCAATGTCATGTAAGAGCTTCTCAAACTAATGACATCAAATATATGTCGCCTACAAACAGGAGAGAACGAGAGAAACATGAAAACGGTTGCTGTATATGCTAGGCCCAAATTCCAAATTGACAAACAGCGAAATATTTCCATTCCAACATGTAGTTTTGTAATTTTATGTGAAGTAGTTTTCTGTTATTGATTCAAGTGGAAGTTTAAAATGAGCGTAAGTATTGCGGATGTGAAACATTTTAGATATGATGAGGTTTTAAAAATATATCCCTACTATGCGCATATTGATAATTATATATCAACGTATTGATTTCGTTGAGCTACATCAGGAGTATGATGATATGATCGATTACTTTTGCTCAATAATCTGAAAGAATCTAGTCATATTTTTGAAGACTGTCTGTCTTTAGGAAGGATTCATGGATTAGTTTATAGGTTGTATCAACAGTTTCCTGCGAATAGTTCCCTTAGATTTTTTATTTCAACATCAGAAAGATGTTGATTATAATTTTTTCTTTGTAACTGTCAGAATTAAATGAGTTTCTTGCAATTATTTTGCGTCATCGTTCGGCTATGGCTCTTTGGTACTTTTAGGATTACTGGAGTAAGATATTGGAGTACGCACTTGAGAAAATTGAGTACTATGAAAGATGGAGTTGAAAATTGGATCTAAATACATAAATACTAGTGAACAAAGCAGCGGTTATTATTTATATGGCCACTACAAAATTTAGCATGTTTATTTACATACCATAGACCAGCATTACAAGAAAAGATATCTCAAAATCAAATCAATATACATATGTACACATATCCCCCGATTTACACGGTACTTGTTTTACACGTTTTCGCTTTTACACGATTTTCCAAATAATTTTTTTTTTGTTTTTATCGCACTCTACAAATGGAGAACAATGAATCTTTAACAGTTATTAGTGCTTGGAAAATTTTACAATATTAGACTGTGTGAAGCATATCGCCTTATCATACACTGCGATTAAGCGAACAACGCTCAATAGCTGTTGGAAAAAATTGTGGCCAAATGTAGTCAAAAATGAACATTCCATTTCAACGCTAAATGATGAATATTCGCAGATAGTACAGATGGCGCATTCATTGGGCGGAGAAGGTTTTGATGATTTTACTGTTGATGATATCGCAGAGTTAATGGCTGATAAAGAACTAAGTGAGGATGATTTAGTTAACTTAGTTTGCGAACGTGAGTCTGACAAATCTGATGAAGAGGAATCAGTACCAGTAACATTCACTGCTAAAGTCATCCGCGAAGAACTCGCATTGGGAAGAAAGCTGTGTAATTATTTTATACAAAATGACACAAACGTTGAAAGGGCTTTACGATTCCAACGTGATATAAATCGCTGCTTGGCTAAATATGAAGAAGTTTACAAAGATCTTACAAAAAATTCGAAGTAATTGTTAATAAACGATTTTATTACCATATCTCAGAATGAAAATATTTCTGCTTTAAACATCCAATCGGCACAAATAACTTCGAGTGATGAAAGTGAATTCCAACCTTCGATTCCGAAAAAAAGAATGAGAGTAATTTCTGATAGTGATGAAGGATAATAACACACCTTTGGTTTTATTTTTTGTTCTTCTGTTTAATGTATTGTAATTAAATAAAAAAACAGTGTTTCCGTAATATATTACATATTTTAACCTGTCAATGCATTCTTTGTACACCTAAAAATATTGAAAATCACAACTGATAAATAGCAAAATTATGCATTTTCTACAAGCTTTTCGATTTACACGGTTTTGACTTGAACATTTTTAATTTTCGATTTACACGTTTTTCTCAGGAACGTAGCTAGCGTGTAAATCGGGGGATAGGTGTACATAATACACATGGTGATTATTCACATGTCGGCTTTCAAAGGATTGCTTGGTTTAGAAGCACAATTAAAAGATATTATTCATAATTCTTTGTAAATTCAGATCATCTTTCGAAACGTCGAACAAATGGACACATCCTGTGTAGAAAATACCACCTGGCAAGTGCGTAAAAAGAATCAAACAAAAAAGAAATAATTTCCCACTAATCTGACATTCTCTTTCATATAATCATTCGTACTCTCTTCAAGAGATCCCACTCACACAATTGCAAGCAGTCACTCGAATCCGTATACTGGTTCCATTTCATACGATTCACACCACAATCGCACGCATACTATCGAACTCGCATTAGTTTTGAAAAGAGAATTTGGTCGTTCTTTTACTCTGTGGTTTCCTCCAAAATTGGCGATACAAATTCCCTAAAATAAATTCGCCAACGTATTATAACTTTTATTTGTGGTTATCCAATCGTAACGAACATCAAAATTCATTGATTAGAATTGTACGGTTATCGTGATTTGGTGGGTTCGCAAAGTGAAAATTTTGTCGCCTCCGTGTGTGAGAACGAAAATATTCGGCGTTTCTTCTCAATGAAATCCGTGCACCCAAGTGACAGAGATGATTATATATAATCATATGTTTATTTGGTGGACAGTGGGCTTATGTGACTGGTGCAAGAACGGGTCGACTATATGAAATCGAAGTGAAGTTCGCGCGAGCCTATGTGTAGGTAATCTGAATTTTGTATTTGCTCGGTGCAGAATAGTGTGTTCGGATAAAGGAAAGAGAGAAAAGGCGGATAGCCCGAGAATCTTGAAATCGAGTGGGATTTATGTATTGAATCGAAATGGAATGGAATTAAGGGCAGGGACGTTAAAACAAGAACGGATAGCCTATGAAATGTCCCTCTATACTCGAAACAAAACAGGATTTTATTTGTAAATATATAATTATTTTAAGTAAAGGTAAACACATGGGTGAGCTACAACAAAGCTAAAAATAGTTAAAGTTATATTAGAATATTTTATGAACAGAAGTGTAAACAATCAATTGAGACAGTTTTATATTATAAGCATTAGGCTCCTTTTGATTCCACTATCGTATCCTTGATGGAATTAATTTGAAATTCCAATCCAAACGGTATTTAAGATTGCTTCAATAATTTCGTGGAAGGTGTTTGTATTATAGCTTCCCTTTTTCCATCCGACATTTGAAGAACAAATTCTCTTTACTTACAATCCAATGCATTGGAAATCGGTTAGAAAGACCTTCAAAGAACTGATGATATTGGTGGTTATGAGCGATATATACTTTTTCACATATTGTAACTTATACGCCGTTATAATGAAGTGTAATCAAAGCCTCCGAAAAATCGGTTTCAGACAAAAAATATTGGCTATAGAATTGTCAATATAAAAATACGTTTGAATATGTTTTATGCGTTAGATTTTTTCTCTATAAATGATTTTAAAAGCTGTGTTTTAGTAACTGATTAAATATACACAAATTATAAGCTGAGCTGTTTTAGCAAAGCGGTGTTTATAAATAAAGTCAATATCTTAGTTTGATCTGTATCTGATATCCACACAATCAAAGATAAAACAAAACAACGTATTTGGATTTGAATGAGTTACATTAGATAACACCAAAATCACAGTTTCGCCCAATTATAGTTTCCAACAGTTATTTTCATTAAAATAATATACTGTTCTTACACGGGTTGAAAAAAAAAACAAAAAATTGTCTCGTTTCAAAACGATTTTATTCGATTTTTAACATGTTTTTTTCTGAGTTGTATCTGCAGTATGAAGTCAGAATTAGGTATAGTCGATAAAGTTATAACAACCGCTTCGGGGGTGTGATGTGATGATTTTATAATATGTTGGGTTACACATTACAGGTTGTATTAATTTCTACTTACGGTACATACTTGAAAAGTGGTGAAATTAATGTGTATTCCCAATGGAATTGTATATATTTGCTTCTGAAAATTAAATAGAAGTACAGGGCCATAACGGTCACAATGTCAACGAACCACAGTAACATGAATGTCTACACAGTTTAGCTTGTTTGATTTGTACTAGAACTTCTGTAAAGTGAGTTCACCGATTAATATTATCATTAGCTAATATAACTTGTGAATATTATATTGTTTATATTGAGTGTAAGTGTAAAAATAATAAGCTGTCAGAAAACTTTCAAACCACACTCAGATTTTGTTTTTAATTCTATTTCGTTCCTTAATCTGTGTTTCTCTCGCACGTGCCGTACACATTTCGCTCTCTAAGCCATAGTCATTCAAACACACACCAATACAACACCCTGTTGAGAGAAATCTCTTCAAAAACGAAATGAGAGACAAAGTAAAGTGTCAAAAAATTTCCCTTCCATCTGTCAAAACATGTCATCTTCAAAAAAGAAATTTCAGTTCTGCCTCTCTCTCTTTCCCTCATTATTCATTTGGTTAATATTTTCTTTATAAAATCATTTAAAAGAGAATTTGCTAAAACTAATAAATGTTAAAATGTAAACCACGAAACGTAAACAATCAGTGTGATACAAAAAATGCGAAGAATTTTCGTAGATAAATGCGGACGTAGTGGAGTGAACTTTTTTATAAATTTGTATGTCTAATGCTAAACATTGTGCAAAACTTCCCCCCCCCTTCACACAACACAACAGCAAGCAGAAATCAGTGGAGCAGCCACCAAAGACTCAGCAAAATAACTCCAAGTGGTGAAACTGCATACTTAATCCATCTATCTGCCGCTACCAGCCGAGGGTGAGAGAAAATCGAAAGAAAAAATTGTTTACTAAAAGTAGTGAACAATTTTTTTCCTGATAAGTTTTATTTTTCTGCTTTTGATCCTACGGCACGAGAGAAACGAAGGAAAATTGAATGCAAATGGGATAATTCCTCCTTCACCCCTCATGTACCTTTCGAACGCACACACGGCTGGGAAATTTTTTGTACTCATTCGTCGTCTTCACAAAAAATATATTTTTTTTTGTATTCTTTTGACTGACTGATTACCTCTGTACGAGAATCTCCTGTCAAAAATGCCCTTATTTTATGTTTCATAGAAGCTGCTAAGCAAAGAACGTTCGGATCTCTTTTTTAGAGTTTTATTATATATTTGGTGTGATATTTGTATTTCAGAGTTGTGTGGTGAGGAAGTGAAGGAAATTCTGTCACAAAGGCGACAACGAAGACGAAATACAACAAGAAGGAGGAGCAAGTAAGGCAGTGAAACACAAGAAAGGATCATCAACATCACAGAAAGCGAAGAAGTTTACAACTTAGACGATAAACCACACAGCAGTTGATAAATATACAAGAATAAAAAGACTAAGGAGGGGAAATAATATTGGATTGAATGTGGAGGATTCAGGCACCATGCAAAGCTTGGACTCATCATGTCAAGAAGCTGATGTGAGTATGACTATAATGGAGACACAACTAATTATAATTATAAGTCCTTGTAGGATTCCGTTGGGATTGTAATTTGCCAGTGAATTATACAACAATATGAGAATTAGATGTTATACAAGATAAACGCGAAAAAAAATCTTTAGGGCTCTTAGACGATCCTGTCGATATTTGTCTTTTGCTTGAATGTCATCGTCATTTAATGTGATCACAGACTACAGTCTATTTGAAATTTGCAATTGTTTGAAAATGATTCTTTTTTCGCAATATTGAAACTTATCTGTAGTTGTTTAGTGTACTATGTGTAGCCCATATTTGGAATATCCATTTTTCATGTGTGGATATAAGGAAAAAGTATATTTATTTCAAAGCATATAGCTTGTAGCCTTGACAAAGTCTATGTTTAATTTAACTTGTCGCTATTGCATATGTTTGAAGAAGCATACACTTCTTTGGGTGAAGGTTTTGTAAAGGATGACCACATGGAGTCCTTACTATTTCAAATATGTTGATATTCTGCAGATTTTGGGTGTAAAAGTGTAAAGAAGCTATTGCAAATTACATATTTTCCTATATCGTCTGTTTACTGAATAAGTAGACAAAATGAAAATTATTGGGACAAAAATTATAGGATTATTGTAAGTCATATTAGTCCTTATAGACAGGTTAATATTCGTCAATTGCCTCTGAGTGTTTTTCGTGCTGATCATGTTTCAATACAGTAACTCTAAGGGAACCATAGAAGATTACGTTGTAACTGTATTTTCATTTAGTATCTGCACATCAGTCGATTGCAAAGTGAATTACAATGGTGAAGCAAAATATACACTATTATACCCTCATATTTATTAAAAAATATGGAGAAAAAATTGGCTAATTTCAAATACAATCAAAACAGTTTGGAAATTAAACTATGTATTACCGTCAACAATTGATTCAAATTTCTTAGATATGATCTATCTTCTATTTTATCTTCAAGTGTATTCATTTTTTTATGTATTAAAACATATACGTCAATAGTTTCTGAAACTTTTTTTTTCTATAGAAGTATAATGTCTCTCTCTCATAATAATCTCACAAATCCATGTACCTATGTTCTTAAAATAATAATATGGAATGCTCTACAGTTCTTCTGTAATTCTCTCAAGAGTGAAAACAGATTTTTTTTTGTTTTTTTTTTTTTGTCTTTCAACGACAAAGTTTGAGTATAATTTTTTTTAAATAAGTGAAGCACTGAAAAGTTTCTCTGTACCAATCAAATCGAATGTGCAACTGTAGTTATGTGCTGCTCTTTTCCAACTATTGAAAATAAGTTGTATTATGGTTTAATCCTCTGCAGTAATATTATTGTGTTATAATATAAAAGCTTCTGTTTCATCTGTATATGATATTTATGATTTATTTCTTTCAGTTTATAATTAACGATACACTGCTGCGGCTAAAGGTTTCTAATAACACTTCGAATGTGCTTCGTCAGTCACCGTATCAAGCTGCGCCAACACAATCAATTTCTACAGCAGTACAGGCATCTGTATCAAATCTTACCCCGCAGTCTCAGACACAACAACAGTCGACACAACAACAATCGCAACATCAGCAGACACCACCGCCAGCACAACAAAATCAACAGACCACATCCCATCATCAAGCTCCACCACCGCCTTATCCCGTACTCCAACAGACCAGCCAAAGTCTCCTCAACTCCAGTCTCCTGCATAACATCAATCAGATACCCAGTCAACCGCCTTATTGTATATTCGATGGGGCCGATTCACCACCAGAATATTCGAGCATCAATTCATCACTTAGTGAAAACATACTGTCGGAACAACAGTTGTCAGCCGAAACATCTAAAACACCCGCCACTACATCACCAACGACAACATCTATACAACAGTCATCTTCTTCGCCAACAACAGCATCATCCACTTCATCGTCAACATCCTTGTCATCAGCGTCCACAACAACATCAGCAGCAGAGAAGTCACTGCTTTCATCAACACATATATCGAATCTTAATTCGATAACATCACCATCGCCGGCTTTGCCTGATACTTTGCTTTCCACGCCACCATCATGTTCTGTATCAGCGGGAACGACATCTACTTTAACTAGTTCCATCAGTGGCACTAGCTTAGCCACGTCAACAACGATATCTGGAGCTGTTTCAGGATCGACGTCGATAATTGCATCATCACAAAAGCGGCAATCTTCAAATTCTTATAGCAATTGCAATTCGGCGACCGGATCGCCAAGTAAAAGGCAAAAGACGTCGGCGGCACCAACAACTGCACAGACAATGAGTGCAGGAAGCAGCGGGGTAATGGGCGGATCGGGAGCAGGAATTGTTGGGATACTTTTACATCAACAGCAGCGGGTTGGTAATCGATTGGAACTTTTATCAGCATCGAGTAATAAAACAGCAACATCAAGCGCGACCGCTAAGATTGAGGAGAATCAAATTAGCTCAGCGAAATACTTCAATATGCAAGACACTCTCAAAGAACTGTATTTGGAGATGGTTGAAGATGATTTGAATATCGCACAACAAACAGGGGTATGTATTTATCACCCATTGTGTATACGTTTCTCTTTCTGTATCCTTAACTCTGGATTGTCAGAGAAATAGACCTTTACCAAGACTGACTTCAAGAGAATGAATTTTGCTTACATATGTTGTCATATACATATATATATCTGATGTTTTTATGCTTTCGGTTAAAGCATACGCATAAATAATGCAGCTATTTAAAACGGATTCCTCTGAACATTTCGCCAACTGCTGTGGCAGAGACTTTCTACTACTTGTGTGTCAATAAACTACCACATTTTCCGTACATTGCAGGGGAGTTGGTAGAATTAACAGCTCTAAGACAGGAGGTTCTTGGTTCGATTCGGAGAAAGAAAACATTTTTTTTTTTCTTTAAAACGCATATGTTTTCATTTTGTTTTCTAGGACTCGAAATATTCTGATAAATACTGAATACAATTGGACAGAAAAACAAAATTTGCGTTTGCTTCCAAAGCTAAACTGCGAAATTGGAAAATCCTTTTTGTACTACAATTTTATTTTGTATATTATATGCTTTACATGACATAAATGACATAAATGATACACATAAAATAATTGTTTGTACTTACAATAGTTTCGACTATATGAAACTGTTTGAAAACGTAGTAACTTTCTAGTCATACCTAAATACACGCCATAGATACTAATGCGTTCATAAAAATGTATAACTCGTCTTAAAACTTGTCTTTGCTCACAATGCCATATAGATTCAAGTTTGTGTCATATGTATGTGTAAAACATAAATATATTCCTATATCTCTCCTAAATATATAATATATGAAATACGTATTTCCTGCGGGTTGGTTGATTCATAACCACTCAATAGATCCACAAAATTTAGCATCTATGTACGTACAAAAAGGGAAAATAAAGATTTAATACACAAATTATACATAATTACATATTGAACTTGTCATTGGTTTCAGGTTCAATTCCCTATGTTCATTCAGTCAACAATGTTTTGATAAGCACCCTTGCAGATTACGGTTACCTCTTGTTAAAATAATGTTATGTTTGAATAGCCGACAAATGACTTTAGGACTTGCTCTGTTACCAGTATAAAGTTTTTGTTAATTACTCTTAGACCTATGGAAACTCATACTTAAAACTCCGAAATATAACTATATAATAAACTCGAAATTCAATATGGTTTAATCTTGAAGAAGGTCTGATCAATAATTTGTATTTTTTTATTTATTACTTTGTTATTATTGCTTGTTTACTATCATAATTTATTTAATCTTCTTATTTACTAAATTCCAGGTAAGACTTCGTAGTCGTTCTTTTGTGTTAGAACGTCTTGTGCAACGGGAAAAACTGCACAAAATCGTCGTTAATTTGTATCCCGGTAATAAGGGATATTCCTTGGCGCTCTACCATGACGACCGGCAAATATCATCATCAGATTGTAGTGGACCGCCTTCATCAACGAATGACTACAATAAATCATCAAATCAAACGACAACCACATCGTTATTATTGTCTAATACAAATACATCCAGCAGCAGCAACACTAGTAGCAGCAATAATAATAATAATTCTCCTTCTAGTCGAATTAGCAAACAACTATATCAGAGCAAATTCAAATCAATTTCAAGTGTAAATATAAACAATAACAATTCCCTCCCCACTGACCTGTTACATAATGATGAGTGTCATGACAATGATATACAAGCGGCAACAACAACGGCATCATCGCACACAATAAACAATATTGATGACACTACACACGGAACAACAGCAGTGGACACTGCCGACGATATCGACGAAGATGCCAATCTCATTGAAGTACTTCGTTGGCCATACGAAGTTGACAATCTATTGCAATGTATCGACAGTGGTCAACTGCCTAGTTTCCTCTCAGATCTCTTAGAGAACCGATCACCTAATGTATTTTATTCAGGCTGTGTGATCTGTCAAATACGAGATTTTCGCCAAACCTTTCCAATTTCATCAAATAGCTGTGATATCTATCATGTTCTGTTAAGGCCCACCAACGATACCCTTTACTCCGATGTGCAGAAGCTGGCAAGACGCGCCAACCTCACCACCTATGAGGAGAGACTTCAGCTCGAGAGCGAACTTGTGTTGGCGACATCAGAGCCATTGTGCCTCGATCCAGACCCTAACATTGGCCGCGATGAAATAAACAGTCAATTCGTCCGGCAAATGTTTAATACGCATGAGATTCGCCGCCAAATGCGGAAATACTCACAGGTAGCTATTAATCGAAAAAGAAAAATCGATCAATTTACGCATAACTACGGATTGGAGCTTTGTGACTATCTACATAGACTAAGGCAACGGCCCAGGCCGTTACATGGTAGCTCAGCTGGATCTGTAGCGATGACTGGCGGCGGGAGTGGCATTGGAGTGGGGAGCAGTGCCTCATATGGAGTCGGTGGACAAACTTGTAGCAATAATAGCTCTAGTGGTAGTAGTAATAATCTTAGTAGTAGCAATAGTCATAGTAATAATCCAAGTAATCCAAACTCTACATCAAATGCCGCCGCGGCGGCTGCTGCTGCAGCAGTTCTATCTTCGTTTGCGTCAAAACTGCCGAAGAATCCACGAGATGTGATCAAACCAATCCGACCGCCCAACTTGGAATATCCACCACTGGCAGTTCCAGATAGTATAGGCGTAGAAAAGTTCGCCAAAGCTTATGGTTGGCCAAAAGATACAACAGATTGCGAGCCACAATTGATTGAGGAATACGTACTGGAGACAGAACGTAAGGATAATAAGTCTCGTAGCGTTATATATCATATCAAGCTGTCCATCTATCAGAGGCCAATGAATTCTGAGTACCTGGGTGAACTGTACGTGGATCGTGATTACCGAGTAGGTGAACGGAATGGGGAAGCATGTCAGTTTTCCTTGGGCACTCGAGCACATGCCCACCGCTACATACAACAGTTCACCGAGATTTTTACAGAGGAAGGTCGCAAGGCGGTAGAAATCAGGCACTATATTCCTGATCATCCTATAAAGATCACTCACACTGGAATGTCGGCCGAACACAAGGATACAGTAAAAGCATTCCTACAGCAGCAACGTCAACAGCAAGCTGCCATTGCTGCAGCTGCTGCGGCTACTGCTGCTGCACAACAGCAGGCTACAGCGGCAGTTTCGGTTGCACAGCACGGACATTCTCAGCATCCGCATCATCACTCTCAGCAGCAGCAGCAACAGCAGTTGGTTGTGGCCATTTCTCAGCAGCAACAGCAGCAGCAAGGTGGACTGCAACAACAGCAGCATCATCAGCTCCTTCAACCTATTCCAGTGGGTACATCTAAAAATGTGAATATTAACCTTCAAGGAGCGAATATTGTTGGTATATCAACGGCCGGTGGGACTGTTCAGCACATACGACAGCAGCAAGGCCCTCCTCCACAGTACATCGACGCTAATGGTGCAACTGTGCAGGTACAGACATCGCATCATCATCCCACTCACCAGCTGAGCTTGAGCAATGGCTCGCTTGTTCTGGTGCAACAACAAACATCCGGTGGTGGTGGAGGAGGCCAGGCATCAGGGCTAACGATACAATCATCAGGTGGAGGTGGGGGACACCAGCAACAAAAGGCACAGGTGATATCGACAGCAAACGCAGCACTTAGGTCGCAACTTTCCGCAAGTGGTCCCATCTTGGTAAGTTGAACAAACTGATCTGCATTCGAATATGTATCACTCCATTCAACTTACAGCAGGCTCAACTAAAGGCAGGCTCGATTGGAAATTCACAACAACAGCAGCAGTTACTCCAGCAGAAGTCCTCTACAAATACAATACATTCGAATCCATCGCTAAATGCGATTGTAACCAGCATAATGAATTCAGCAAGTCAGTGGCAGCAACAACAGCAGAATTCAGGTGAGTGCAATTATTGAAGCGTATCTTTAACTTGTATTTGCATATTTTCATCTTATTTTAGGGTCACATCAAACCTCAAACAGTAACCAGCAACAGCAGTCGCAGCAACACAAGTCGTCCAGCAATGCCTCAATACTCAGCTTGTTGAACAGTGCCCCAGCGGCAATGACGAGCACCCCAGTAGCGAGCGGTACCTTTACCAGTTCGACCGGTCAGCAACAAACTGTCACTTTAGTACAACACCAACCGCAACAGCAGCAGACGACGCATCAGTCCGTATCGACAGAAAATTTTGTACAGCAACAACAACCGATGCAACGCAAATCCAATGAAGTACTGCAGAATCTGTTACATTCGAACCTGCGAAAAATAAACATAGTGAGTGGTAATCCAGGAGGGGGGCAGCGTGTAAACGCTGGTGCAAATGTTATCGCTGTTAGTGCGGTTGGACTCAACCAGGACGGCACAACGACACAACCGCAAAACGTGAGGGTGTCCATGTCTGCCCTTGCATCACAACTAGCATCTCCCCCGGCCATAATGACAAACGCCAATTTTGGGTATGCGACTGGATCCGTCAACAATAACAGCATAAAAATTCTGAGTAACAGTGCGGGTCAGCGGGTCATAACGGCAAATACGATGAGAAGAGACTCGACAGTAGTGGGAGCGGCGGCTCCCTCACCGGGAAGCGATTCGAATGCATCGAATACATCGAGTGGAACTAATCTTAATTTCACAATGCCAGGACTGAATGCTTTGTTAGCTACCTCACCATCACCCAGCAGTGATCACTCGCAATCAGGCGGCAGTGGCGGCAATAACGGGACGACGACATCGTCGACGGCTATTTCGTCGAATCAAGCGCTTCTTGAAAGACTGAACAGCGGTAACTCAAGTGTTAATAACAACAGTAGCCCTGGAGCTGGAGTCTCACCTCAACAGCAGCAACAATATCTAACAAAAGCACTAGTACAACAAATCTCAAATGCCCAATCTCCAGCGGCGTCGATATCTCCTATGTCTAGTCCACCGCCACAGGCATCACCCTCACCTATTTCACATCAGCAGCAACAACAGCAAACTGCCACTCTCAATCTGCAGAGTATAAATTTATCCTCACTCCAAGGAGCTATGGCTAACTTTCCTGGTGTTCAAAACGTCCAGGTACAAATTCCAGGGTTAACTCAGCCGATATCTCTCCAGCTTTCGGGTACAAATCTGACTGCCCAACAAAATTCGAACTCGAATCAAATGCAAAATAGTGGACAACAAACCCGCAGTCTGTTGGTATCAGTTCCTGTGACAAGTACAACGCAGGTAAACAGCTTGCAATCAGTGGGCGGAGGGAGTAGGGATTTCGGAAACGGTTCACAACAATCTGTCGGTGCATCGGCAGCAGGTACGCAGACTGTAGTCTTCACTAATGCTGGATCTGGATGTGTCAGCTCTTCGGGTGGATCTATGCTTTCATTGCCTATTGGTAAGTGTACGATGCATGTTTCTTTGTGTACAAATCACGATTGTCCCTCAAATATGTGCTAACAGCTTCTTGTCTGAATAACGATCATTAATCATCATACCTTTGCTAATATTACTAACTACATAAATCATATAATCCCTTCTTCACCCATCCCAATACTCCTTACGTTTTTCTTTCTCTCTTCTCCCACATTTTTTCACAGCTCAAATAGTTGCATCCAGTGTAAAAAATTTAAACAATCAACCAATCCGTACCTCAGGTGGTCTAGGCGGCAATGGAAATAGTGGCGGTCTTGGTAATAATTCCGTAAACACAGCGTCACCCTCATCAACTGGAAATGTGAGTACAGGTACATCTGGAAATCAAACATCCGGCAACAGTGGTGGAAGTAGTCAGTCAATACAGTTACTGAACACGCTGCAACAGGGGAGGCCTAGAAATATTCAGGTTGTTGGTGCGAAACCAATTACCAATCGTCAGTTGATTGCTGCGCAAAGAAGTTTAGCTGGGTCGACGCTTAAGATAGCAACACCTATTACTTGTGAGTAAATTAATTTTATTTTAATTAAAATGATTTTGAATTCATTAATTATTTTATTTCTGGATTATATTTTTGGAAATGTATATAAAATATGAAACATATTGTCCTCTACACAAGATCTGGATAATAATAAATTTATAAAACACACAAGGATCAAAGAATGTATACACAGGGAATATACAAGTCATGAATATATGTCATCCTTTTTATTATCCCTTGCACTACGCACGCTGGCTTACAATCGATTCTATCTGATCTGCGGATCGATCTCTTGTTGGCATAAGTTACGCTTATTGAAAGAGAGCTCTGATAACGTGTCCTAAGGTGATACTGATTTGTATCCTTATTCTCATTTAACGTATATAGGTTCCGTATATGACGTGAAGTTAATAAAGCAATTGTTTTTCCTTCCCTTCCCCTTTCCTTGTTTATTATTATTATAATTTATTAGAATATAATTTAAAATTATAAACTAACCTATGAATATAGAGCGGCTCTGAAGTGATTTTATATATCTAAGTTTAGTTTTTTGATGTAATCGAAAAGTGTTGAGACGGGTGAGCGTACCCCAGTATGTGGCTGACATCAAACAGTCTGTTGCAAGTGTTGGTGAAGAAGTGCCTTTCAGGAGATGCTGATGTGTATAGGGTGTGTGCCCTAGTCGAAGTCTCGTAAAGATAATGTTAGATATTTTTGAGGTTGTGGTGCGGTCTTCGTTGTAGAGGGTATAATGGTGCTGGTAGTATTGCTAGTACGATATTAAATTGGAGTTGAGTGAGTGCTTTACGAAACGTAGTGAATCTGATTTGGTGGTAGCCTCAAACTGGTACATGGGTGCGCAAGCCCAACTTCGTGGTCCGCAAGTTCCTTCCCTTTTACACCGACGTGGCTTGGGACCCACATTATTTTTATTTGCTTTTGGAGCCTTAGCAATGTTGTTGCGGATATCCGATATGATGCCTGTGTTCTGTTTGGGATTTTTTACCGCATTGATATTGGAAAAACTGTCCGAGCAGATCACCCAACTTCCACACTATTTAGCGGTTATCCATGGAGCTTTGTCGATGGCTAGGGCTTCTGCTGTGAACACGGAGGCCTGTGTTGGTAGTAAACCTCAGTACGTAAGGATGAATTCCCAGCTATATAAGTCTCCTTTGGCGTGCTGTTTTTATCGTGATGGGTCAGGTCCACGATTAGTGAGTCTGACTCAGTAGTCCATGGTGGGATAATTGGAGTTTGTTGGATAAGCATTTTCCGCGGGAGATCCAGATTTTTTGCAATTAAAAGAGCACTCTATTGAAGACTGAACTCTTTTTGAGTGCTTTAGGTTGTTAATGATGGATTTGTTAGAGTACAGGAGCTTTATGTAAAGTTTGGCTTTAGCGGATTCTATTGGTTCTTCTATCGTGGGTTCTATCCGGCTTCAACAAGGACGACGCATTACACCAACCTAAGATATCTTCAATTAGTGACAAAAATATATGCTTAGTTTTACTTAGATCTATGCTTTTACTCAGCAAGAAAACATCGTCTGCGTAAATGCACTGATCTAGGCGACTGTGCTTACTAATTATTTTGACTAGCTCATCGAAAGCAATTAGGAATAAAAACACTAAGACAGAGAACCACAAAACCATATACATTAATAGATGCACATTTGTCTTGTGAACTAGGAATTTTTGAATTCACATTAAAATTACTTCATTAAATTGTAGTAAACTATTTATATTCACCCCGAAGCAAATGTTTTGGGCCTATGTAATAATAATAATATAATAATATGGGTGGCGCTACAACTCGTAGGGGGCCAGGGCCTAGCTTCTCAGCAACCACTCGTGTTGTACGTGCTATTGTTCTCTCACGAGTGGAAGGGACCTACAGTTTTATGCCGACTCCGAACGGGCAAGCTTGAGAAGCTTTTTTTAAACAGTAAATACTCCTTGAGCATTGTCAGTGACTCGAAAGAGGTGGGGCCGTGAAAATTATTTCTGTCGCTCAGAGCTGGAATCGAACCTGCGACGTCGAGGTTGGGGTCGACGCACATGTACATGTACGCACTATGTATTGTAGTAAATTCGTCCATCCTCCGTCTCAGTTGTTATACTGGTTCGTAGTCCAAGAGCCAAATACATATTTTGAGCTTGAGCTCATTTGAGATTAGAAAGGTGTGCGTGTAAGAAAATAATTATGTGCTGAAGGAGGAACGTCTATTTTTTAACATTTCCGGACAATCTTTTTTCGTTTGCCATCAATTGAATTACTTAATATGTTGGGAACAAAGTAATGGAAAATATGAAAATATTATTTATTTACTTTATGTATATAACAAAACCTCAAATTCAATACATTGTCTGATTACTTACATTATTACAGCTTCGTCAGCAAATACGACGACTTCGAATTTAACTGCCACACCTCTTGTTATGACAACACAAAAATTACAATTAAAATCGCAAAAACAATCTCAACAACAGGCGGTACTAACTCAGGTAGCAGCTGCTCTACAGCAGCGACAGCAACAGCATCAGCAACAACAGTCTGCACAGCAGCAAAATGCAGCATCACAGTCAAATGCACAGCAAATGACGCTTATAAGTGGCCAACAACAGCAGTCACAGCAGCAACAGCAAATACAGATCACAGGACGCACTGCCACCGGAACCTTAAACCAGAGAACATTATCGGCGATAGCAGTGGCGGCGGCAGCAAGTCAAAATCAAAAGCGCCGAAGGTCAGCGACTGATGTAAATAAATAATAATAATTAATGGTTTTATTTTCTATCCCCCCCCCCATCAACTCAATCCCAAAAACACTCACCCATATATATGTATATATATACATATATTTATTTTTAATATCTATTTATCTCTCTATCATAGAGGTATTCTATGAAGTTGTCGTTCCCATCCTGTACTGTACTGTACTGCCAAATTTCATAATGATCTATATACTATAATATTGGTACATCGGACAATTTCCTCCCTTGTTGCATGCGGTCTTTAGCAAATTGTAAAAGTCAGTGAATAGTTTCGTTTCTTTTTATTCTTTTTATATGAAGTACAATTTGAATGTATAAATGAAGCTACACCTGGGAAGTGTTTAGAATAATTGAGCTGCATACCCTAGAGTATCTGGATGTCTATAAAGAGGGCTTCAGTAAAAGTTAAATAAAAAATAAACCACCCACGTCGACAACGCTCAAAGGTATGCACATCTGATAATGTTTCGCATTTATGTAGTATAACAAATTTCGTTCTAATTTAATTCATGTCATCAAGACGTAGCTATTAAAATATTCATAGTTGGTGCATTTATTTCCATGCTTTTTTCTCAACTTTTTTTTTTAAATTGTGATTGAAATCATAAGCTCCATGTTTGATTGGTGTGGACTACTTCAATTTCAATCCAAAACAATACTAAAAAATCATTTGCCAATAAATGTCCATTATACTTTCAAGTCAATATCAAATTCTTTCAAGAATATTTATCTTTGGAGTATTGTCTATTGGTCGTAAAATTATGTGTTCTTTTCATTCAAATTGTAAAAACGCGCCCTTGCTTCTTGTTTGACTATTGAAAAGTGAACTGTGATCTAGCTAATGGAGCATACGCATATGCTTCTTGGCATTTAATGCCAACATAAATAATTTTATGTTATAACTCTAAAATAAGGAACTCAGTTGATAGTCAAATATGTCAACAGACGAGTATGTTCTATTCGAACATACAAATCAACGCTCAATGCAATGAAAAGCAATGTTTATTATCCGCCATATAGGCGCGCAAAATCATAATTAATTATTTCGTTGATTGGTTGATTGGTTCAGTTATAGTTATTATATTATATTGTTTAAGAGCCATCACGAACAGTTTACTATGTAATAATTATAGTGCAGTGATTTCTATTTGTATAAATTAAAATATCCTGATTCCTGATTGAATATGCATATTCAGCATAATAAATCATACCCAATTTACTTCAGACTCTGATCCAATTTTAAATCAAATCACTATCGGTTAATTTTGGTATTCTAAATTTATGAGCGCTAGTCACTATTTTAAATCACTTCAAACAAATATGCTACAATTATGTTGAACCCTCGAAAAACATACAACTTAATAGAGAAATAAATAGATTTAAAAAAAACAATAAATACTTAACAATGGGTAATAATACAAGTATAAATGTATTAAAATATAAACATAAACATTAAAAAATATATAAATGATGCATTCAAATCGCTTACCAAATACCTGAATTGTATAGTCTTTCCAAAACAAAACAAGCAAATATGAAAAAGAAAAGGATACAAGGAAAAATTATAAGTAATTCTTAAAAAGAAAAATTAAATTATTTTCATAATATATAAACAACAAAGAAACTAACAAATAATTTTAGTTCAATCAATATGAGTTGAAAATAAAAAAAGAAAGTGCAGCGACTAACTTAACGTGTTTATATATTTTGTAATTAAAAATGCAAACAAGAAACAATCGACTTCACTGAAAAGCAACAAACAACAAGTTATTGTTTTCCCCCTGAGTACAGAAACGAGATATTTGAAAAAATTAGATAGGAACTAAATGAAACAGGGGAATGGTAAAATATTACTTCTGATTACTCTATCCATTGATGATTTTTTTAATTTTTGGGGAAATATGATAATTTCTTTATTTTAATCGTGTACATTTCGTCAATAATCATTTCCCTTTAAACGGATTAAGGTAAGATCATTCTTAACTTCTCTTATGTAATAAGTTTTCTTTTTTTGTAAATTAAAATCTATATATAATTAGTGTAGACATACATATTAGATATTTATTGTTTAATTCTTTTATAATAATATAATTTTAGTTCTGATTGAATTTGTTTTCCCAACAACAGTAACTACAATGATTAACGTAATTAAAATAAAAACAAAAGGAAAAGAAAATCAAATAGTGAAAGGGAGTTTAATTACAGTATAGATAAGCTAAACAAATTTATGACAAGGTTAGGAATGAGGAAGAAGAGAAGAAAACGAAAAGTAAGAAGAAAATATTCTCATGTTGATAATATTGTTAAAGAAAAGTTCAAATTATTAAGCGAAACCAACAATGTAAGTTGCAACGTTAATTATTGCTAAGAGAAATGGAAAACATAAAAAAGAAATATAAATAAAAACATTTAAAAGTTGTAGTATTAATTTGTCCTGCAATCATACATACATCTATATATACATATATAAATATATTTTGTAAATTTTTTGTTTAATTAATTAAATTATGTTTTAAATTAAATCCCTATAAAAAAGTTTAAATTAGTTTCATTTTTAGTTAAGTTTTGATTTTATAATTACTTAGGTTTGTTAGTAACTTTCTGGTTAAACCCTTAGAAGACTTTTAATTCCACTTACGACAACTTATTTCATAATATTCGTCTTGGCCTTAAACCATTCGTTTATTGTGGCTTCTTTGCTTGTGTGCAATTGCTATTTCTAATGCTAATATAAGTCAATTTCTGAACACTTTATGTCTACTTTACTGAGCAATACTTTAACCCTGTTACTAAGCACTTTTAGTACGAGATAAATAATCCATAAAGTGAGAAAATTATGTTTATTTTGGCAGTTTAAATGAATTAAAGTGTCCACATATAGATGGAAATATACAAACGTCTATGGAACGCGATGTTTTCTATATGGGACACATCCTCCAGTATGAATTTTTGTTGATCTTCCTTTTTAGCGAAAAATATATTATATCATTGATCCTCCAGCTAATGTGTTGACATGTCTATTCCACTCGATCTTCATAGGTTCTTGTTTGCCTATAATGATGAACTATTATTTTCAAGTTGTTTCATGGACAGTGCTTATAGAATTATTTTTGTTTTGAGTTTATAATATTTCCCCAAAAAATAACTGAGTACATCAAAATTAAACCTAATTCTTTTCAATGCATTTCGATTAACCAAAAAATAGACATTAAAATTAATAATGAAACACTACTAAAGCCATTCGAAAATAATAAATCTTCCTACAAACGCAGCCGGAAAACTAAAATCTTAGGAACATATGTACGCATTAATACTCACGTAATATCGTTAAAAATATATTTCTTGTATAAATCCTCATAAACGGCGATTATTAAACAAAATTAAAGAAATATTTATGAAAGCAACTCCAAGCCGATAGTCATAGGATTCCATCACATACGAACGCACCTAAATCTAAGGTCAACAAATAAGAAAATACATAAATAATTTTGTAAATGATGTAAATAATTTATACAATAACAAAAAAAAACAAAACAACATAGCCTAGTTAACATATAGGGTGAAGACGAAGAATAAATAAAAAATACATGATTGAAGCTACTATTAAATCAATAAAGAAATTTAATACTTCACTAAAGTTAATGAAAACCAAAAAATGTGAGTAAGAAGAGAGAAACTCGACTAAAGGCAGAATTGATTGATGGTATTTAGACAAACAAATATGAAATTAATAAAAACACTATTTAGGATGTAATTTATAAAAAAAATACATTTATTGTATATTAATATACCAGTAGGAAGAAAGAAAGAAACAATGAAAGAGGTTAAGAAAGAATTAGAGATTTACTCAAACTTAAAACTTTATTAAACACTTAATAATTTAATTTTATCCTCAATTTATTTATTATTTAATTAATTTCGTAACACTAAAACGCTTTATAATGAAAAACATGACTAACGATTTATACAGAAGTATATATGAATATATATGCATTTAACAAAAAAAAAGAAATAAACATAAAGTTATAAATTATTTAAAAACAAAGGTAAATACAAATTTTAGTGATATTTCAGATTTTTTTTATATTTTTTTGGGACGGTCAGTCAGAAAATTGTTCTTAAACACAATAAAAAAATATATGCATACGAAATCTTTCCCTTCGTCGGTTCATGTTTTCAAGCATGTTCATGTGTGAAAGGCTTCTTCTTGACGAATATCGATATACTTTTTATACGTTAAAAAAATTTTATGCTTGATTACTTTTAAATTACAATTTGGTCTCCACCTTTTCCCAACACTGTTAACGATAATTCGACAACGGCAGACTGCTCCCGATTCCTGTCGCCTGTTAAAGTCATAACATTGTTGCTGCTTGGACTTGTGCTGCTGGACGAAAGCAGGGGTTCATTTCAAAAAGATGACGGCAGTCGAAGCAGTCAAATGACAAAAATCGACAGAAGCAATTCAAACGCTGCTTGACATTTTTGAAGTTTTAACAATTTAAACTTATAACTAGAATATTCTAGATACGTTATCAGCCATTTATGTAATTTTGCCATTGAAAAAACCTTTATTGGTGGAAATGCAGTTTCATTCGGTACATATATGTATGTACAAATTTACGTCTTTCCTTGTTCATAGAAAAATGTCATAACTTTTCCAAGAAAGTTACTCAGGTACTACGTATTATCCGTAAATAAAAATATTGTATCTTTCAACTCCAGCCTCGGTTTTTAAAAATACTACGCCAGTGATGTTTTATTAGTTGCCATTTTACACCTAAGTGTCCAGACCTGTTTTTAGAGACTAAATGAGTTTTAAATTGGCCAACTGGTGCCAAAGTTGTTTTCTTAAATTGAGTCTTTAGCAATATACATTATTATTACTATTTTTTGTTAATGTTTTGTGAATTAATTTTAGATTAATGCGTGAGAATATAAACAGATTTTTTATTCAGCGCAATAAACTATTTTGTTGTTATCTATTATATAAGAAACAAATTTATATAATAAAAAAGTGTGTATAACAAAACAAAGAAGAAAATTAACATATAATATAAGGTGGGGAAAAAATGATGAAAATTGATACACGAAGAAAAATAAAAAAGAGAGTAATAGTTTCAGAAAATATACATAAACACTAAATTATATTATTTATGAACCCCGAATTGATTTTATTGCTTGTGAAATTGTTTGGATTAGTATTACCATAATTTCACTAAAAAGTTGAAAAATGTTTTCCCCATAAAACACCAAACTTTAAAAAAGACGATGAGAGATTTTTTTCAGTAGTGTGATTCTTTCTAAGCCCATATTGGGTTTTACCAAATTACAAACACTGCACCTGCTATTCTCAACCGTTCAATAATGGCTTAACCGGTACATACAATTATTAGAAAATATACATATATTGTACTTTGTTCGTTGGACTAGCAAATTATTACGTCCGGGTCCAACGTATGTCCTTTTTCTTTCGGATCATGTATAAAAGCATTCGATTACTCACTGTACCACACCTCGTGCGGTGATTTGCTCTGACATTACATGTTACTGTCGCTTTTGCAATCTTTTCGCATGTAAAATGGCACTGATTCTACAATTGTTCGAATTGCTTTTTCAACACATTCTTTCTGCTGTGGCGTATACATCACGTTTATTGTTTGTGTAGCAAGAATATGACACTTGATTTTTAGAAAAAAAATTAATTCAAACAGCGTTTATAGTAAAAGGTTCCATAGCTTTATTTTATCTTCACTAAACGTTTTGTGCCCTGTATAAAAACAAAATTCAGAACACAACTGATAAGTTTATTTAAAGTAGAATGTATAACAAACACCAATGACAGACATTCTAGTTAAGAACATATTCCACGAACCAAATCAAGAGTTCGCACAAAAAAGGTGCTTTAAGTCTTTAAATTGAAGAACGTTACATAATTCTAACGTACCTAATAATTCGTAATTTTAATTTTCATGCATTTGATAAAAAAACATTTTAATAAGAATTAAAATATACAAATAAAAATGTTTAAGAAATACAACAAACGAAGCAGACGGTGACTCTTAATCAAGACAAACATTTTTATTTTAACGTGGAATATTTATCGAATAATTTGAAGATATAGTCAAATTGAATTTTAAAGATCAGAAGTGGGACAGGAACTATTCCTATAAAAAAATACAAAAGAGTGAGAAAACTTAATTGAAAATTGATTTGATACAACATATGTACATATATGGTGTGATTTCTTAAGAACTGGTGGTTTTGCGTTAGTGTTCGGAGCATATTCGTGAAATTTAGAAATACTTTTAAATGAATGATTCGGTGTTCGAATCAGCTAGCGAAAATTAGTTTTGAAATATAGTCTGCAAATCTGTGGTGGAAGTTAAATTGAAGCATTAGTGAAGACGCAGATTTAACCGTTATATATTCTTCGGGAATAAGTAAAACAGTTTGCGCTTGCATTTTCAGTCTATGAAAAGGTAATGCTATCTCTGTTCCTCAAGGGAATGAATACAAAAATGTGTACATGTATCTACCACTGTGTTAGTGGATGATACGAGATAGTTGTGGCTTATCTGAAAGATTTTGCATACATTTTTGATATACGAAAAGGCATGTGCGTCTGTCTCAAGCTGCAACAAAAGTCTGGAAGGAACATTTTGGTATAATATATACATGTATGAGTTTGCACTGTCAGTTGACGAAAAGGCATATTGTCATATCTCTTCGATGTCGGAAGAATATGATGAATAGGCGAATAGGTTGTTTGAAAAAAATACAAATTGTAAAGATTTTCAGATATGCTCCGGACATTATTGTAACAATTATATTGGATATTTTTCAGTCTCCGACTGACAGCCAACCCGATAACATCGCATCACATCGTTTCACTTTTCTCCTCGGAAGTTTTTCCTGTTACCGAATTTGCTGCTAGATTATTATGTAGCCATCTCTCTTTCACCCGCGTTATCTTTTTTCATAGCCGTATAAGAAAATAAAAATAAACAGAAACTCTTCATTATGACCCTCCGGGGCCACGTGCCTCCGGGAAATCGTTTTGATGGCCTCGATATCGAGTCGCTATCCGAACCCAACTCTAAACGGAAAAAAAAAACT
Source organism: Eristalis arbustorum (assembly GCA_916610145.1). Classification (NCBI taxonomy): domain Eukaryota; kingdom Metazoa; phylum Arthropoda; class Insecta; order Diptera; family Syrphidae; genus Eristalis; species Eristalis arbustorum. Next base: position 55,860,446 of record OU744318.1, read on the forward strand.
AACCAGTAGTGTTATTAATGACGCCTTCAACCCTCAACCAACCACTTCAAACTCATCCGACCCCAAATTCATTACCCTTAGTGCAAGCGATGAAAAAAAAACTGCTTACTGCATACAGTGTTTTCCTTCTGAAGAAAGGCATAGACAGCATCAGCACTGGTTACGAATCAATCTCGCAACTTCGTGATGGTAGCCTACTAATCCTATGCAAAAACCAAAAAGTTGCTGACCTATTCAAATCAAAAAAAAATGTTGTCAAATATGTGTCCCATCAATGTTGCGCTCCACAACACACTCAACTCGTCAAAAGGAACTGTTTATGCCCCTTGCCTAATCAACGTACCTGAGGATGAAATAGTTAGAGAAATGAAATCTCAGGGTGTCAGCGAAGTTTTTAAATTCACCAGAACTCAAGACGGCCTACAACGTGCAACCGGAGTTATTCTCATAACATTTGATGGCTTGCGCCCACCCCCAACAGTAAACATCGGTTGGTACAACGTCAAGGTAAGAGAATACTTCCCGACACCCATGCGCTGCAAAAACTGCCAAATGCTGGGTCACACAACTAAAAGGTGTAACAATCCTTCTCGCTGCAATTTGCCCTCAATGAGCCGGCTAACTGCACATTAACATCCTGCGTCAACTGCTCCGAAGATCACCCAGCTTCTTCCAAATCATGTAGAGCATTCCTTCAACAAAAGGAGATTCTAAAAATAAAAACTATCAACAAGTGCACAGTGTCAGAAGCTAAACAAAAGTATAAATCCCAAAATCCTACACACTCTCTCCCGACCACTTTTGCCACAATTGTAAAAACCGTCCTCCCGGCACATGCATCAACTTCAAGAATCACCACACTGGACAACACAACATCTTCGGGACTGCACAAGGAATAGAAACAAGCTCTCATCAAGTCAACCGGCATCGTACAACACAGTATCCCACAAAATATGGAATCTCAAAACACACACATGAATTCAACTAAACTCAATGTTCAACCCTCCTCAACCCCCATGATTGCCACAGGCAGTCAACAGCAACCCCCTCAACAGTGCACAAAAATACCAATATCACCATTCGGAAAATTGACACAAGAACTAATTCAAAACAACCAATACTTCACCCATAATACCTTATCTCAACCCTCCTCAAGTTACCAACCACAAAACATAAATAAGAACACTCAAAACAAAAACCCTCTCTCTTAACACACACTTTCGAATCAAGATGAATTGTCTTAAGCACAATAACTTTACCACCGTTAACGACCCCGCTGTCCACAAACCGCCCGGTTTGAACAAACACCATCCAAACTCTGGATGGCGGGGTCCCACCAATAGCACCAAACTATCACCCACCACAAACCATACACCCCATATTATCCACGCTTTGAAGCTTATTCAATGGAACATCAATGGCTATTTAAATAACTATAATGAATTGTTAATCCTCATAAAAAATATCTCCCCCAAAATTGTAGCTCTTCAAGAAACACACCTAACCTCCACATCCCTATCCCAGTCAACTACCTTCTTATCCCCCAAAGCCAATCCCTAAACCCCCATGGTGGAGTTGCCTTCCTCATTCACTCCTCTATACAGTTTGAACAAGTCAACCATTGCAATGATTTCAAAGCAATTGGTATTTCAATCGCATCAAAATTAAAAATCACTATTATAAATGCTTACATCTCCCCTTCACACTCATTCAACCTACAAAATCTGAAAAATGTCCTCGATTCTCAACATCTACCAACTCTAGTAGTCGGTGATTTCAATGGCTGGAACTCAAGCTGGGGCTCGACCCAAAACAACTCCCGTGGCAACACTATATCCAAATACATTACAAAATCTGACTACCCATAATAACAATGGATCTCCCACCCATTTCAGCACCCACTACACCCTCACCAACGTCGACCTTTCCTTCTGCTCTCAGCACCCACTCCACCCTCACCAATGTCGACCTTTCCTTCTGCTCTCCGAGTCTAACCGTCTATAGCGAATGGTCTGTCTTTGATGATCTATGCGGTAGTGATCACTTCCCCATCATTATCTCCATGTTCCACTCAATTTCACCCCCCCTCAAAATTAAACCAAAATTTAAAACAGATGATGCTAACTGGAATTTCTATCAGCATCTTCTAGATTCTCATTCCATTGATTACCCCATCAGCAACAATATAAACAAAGAAGCTGCTAATATACACAAAATTATTCTTCAAAGCGCTAATAGATCCATTCCCCAAACTTCCATTCCTACCAATATACCAAGAGTACCTTGGTGGAATAAAGAATTAGAGCAACTGAAAAGGGAAAAAAACAAACTTTGGAATTACCTTAAACCCAATATCTCGAGCGATAACGTCATAAAATACAAAAAAAGCCAACGCCCAATACAAAAGAAAAATTAAAATATCAAAATCTGAATCCATACATAACCTTACCTCCGAAATTAACCCCAACACTCCTACTTCCAAAATCTGGTCTACTATTAGAAGATTTTGTGACATTAAAACTTTATCTCCTATCCATTGTATCACCCCTCCAGATTCCTCCACTTTTAATATTACAAATCCTCAAACCATAGCCAACAACTTCGCCGAATTCTGGTCGAAAGAATCACATGACGCAAACTTCTCAAGCCTGTTTCACCAAAATAAACCCCTTTCTTCCCCCTTTTTCTCATATTCCACTTCAATAAATGCCAAAATGATTGACGGTGACATCAGCCCCTTGGAACTTGAGATCGCATTAAACAAATTAAAAGGAAAAACCCCAGCAAATGATAGAATCTCGTACTCCATGATCAAACATTTGTCTCCTTCGATGAAATTCAGACTTCTCAAATTTTACAACTCAATTTTTCAAAACAATATCCCCCAACCCTATAAAAATAGCACAGTCATTCCAATCCTTAAGCCAAAGACCAATAAATCCCTTCTGGAATCCTATAGACCCATCTCCCTTAACCCTTGCTGCGCCAAAGTCCTCGACAAGATAATCGCCAATAGACTCTGGTGGTTTGTATTTCACGACAAACTCCTAAGCAGTCAACAAATGGACTTCAAGAAAGGCAAATCAGTAACAGAATCGCTCTTATATCTAGATCACCACATTACAGACTCTCTCTCCAAGAAAAGCCACCTTACCCTTATCTCGCTAGACTTCACCAAAGCCTTCGACAGAGTCGGTATTCAATCAATCATCGACCAGCTTAAAACTTCGAAAGTAGGTCCAAATATCATCAGATACATTTTCAACTTTATGAGCAACAGAAAAATTTCGGTCCGCTTTGGACACGCTTCATCCTCATTTTTACCCCTCTTCGACGGAATCCCACAAGGCTCTCCCTCATCTGTCCCTCTCTTCCTTATAGCTTTTAACAAACTCTCCATTACCCTATCCCTCCACAAAGAAATTAAGTTTTGTGCTTGCGCTGATAACTTCACCAGCATCAAAAAACTAAATAAAAAACCCACTTCATCCATAATAGACCTTAACCCATTTTTCAAAGATATATTATCCTGGTGCGAATATGCCGGAGCCAAATTATCCATAGCGAAAAGCAAACACCTCCACATTTGCAGAAAACATAAATGCACATGTAAGATCTTATCGAACAACATACATTTAGAAATTGTTGACAAAGTAAAAATGTTAGGCATTGTTTTCCAAAAAAAACTACAGATGGAACGCTCATATTAATTATATCCTTCCCTCTTTGTGTAAAAAAATTAATAATATCAAATCCCTCTCTTTAAAAAAATTTAACTGCAATCTATTCTCCCTAACCTCTATTATACAATCCATACTAATAAGCAAAATTGAATACGGACTTTTCCTCTACGGATACTCTTCTAAAGCGAACCTTAACAAAATTAAAACAATATACAATGCAGCAATAAGGAAAGCACTCAACGCATACCGAACAACCCCCATCAACCATCTCCTGTTCGAAGCAAATATGCTACCAATTTAAGACCTTAGATATCAATCTACATTAAAACTATATAAATCCACTCTTTTTTGCAGTGATTCTTCACTGTGTGAACTACTAAAAGAGAAAACAAAAAATAACAAAATTAAATCTTACTTAGAACGCTCCACCCTACCCCTCTTCTCCTCCTCCATGGCTATTTCAATCCTCTTCCATCCTCTTCTCATTAAGATCTTATAAAAAGTCCCATACCCCCTGACGTATTCAGGACTTATTTCGCAAAGCTCAAAGGCAAATTAAGTAATCACTCCTTCATTTACACAGATTGTTCCAGAATAGCTGACGGCATAGGCTTCAGTATCACTACCGAAAAAGAGACCATTTGCTCCTTTTTACTACCCCCATATTCCTCAACATTTTCGTCCGAAATAATTGCCATCCTCCATGCGTTACAATACACTCAGAAATCTAACAAAAAGTTTGCCATCTGCACAGATTCCCTGTCAACTATTGATGCAATCCTCAACCCCAATAACCAAACCTACTATCCTTCCTTAATCCGTTACCTGCTCACTCTTCAATCTCCTAACACAAAGTTATTATGGGTCCCATGTCCAAATCACAGGAAATGAACTCGCCGACAAAGTCGCCAAAGTGGTACTCAAAACCCCGTCAATCTGCTCCCCCAACTTCAACACCATTGACATTAACAACTTTATAAAACGAAAATCTGTTCCTTCCTATCTCCTCTGGGAGAAAACTTCGGATTGGTACAAAACAGCCAACAAAAACAAACTATCCATCAGAGACTATGTCAAGCATTTATATACTTCTAAAATTTCCCGCCAAGATATTACAAAAATCACTAGACTCAGACTCGGTCACACCAGATTTTCCCATGAACACTACATTAATAAAAACAAGTCCTCCATCTGTACATACTGCAATCAGTCACCCATTAGCATCCGTCATATACTTTGTGAATGTTCACCATTCCAAAACCAAAAACCTCCCACCCCCATAAATCAACTCCTTTCCAACCCTAATCATAATAACATTAACTCTATAATAAATTTCCTGAAAACGACAGAACTTTACAATTTTATATAATCACTATGTTAATATATATCTATACAGCCTAAGGCCCTCTGTTGCTCTGGCTACTAAGCTATGTTATAATTTTAATTATATTGTGGTTTTTTGAATAAATAAATAAATTGGATATTTTTCATAGAAACCAAAAACTGTATTCATCCGTGGGGCCTTAGATAGAGTTTGATAAAGAACTCGACAAGGACGTCGACGAAGACAGGATGGCCGAATCTGTAACGCAAAACGAAATTATTGGCAACAAGGAAGTAGAAAAGGGAAAAACGAAGGAGACTGACGGTGACTTTTAATCAGGATAGACATTTTTATTTTAACGTGGAATATTTATCGAATAATTTGAAGATATAGCCAAATTGAATTTTAAAATTGAATAATATATATGTATATATAATATAAATGGCACTCTAGCATGTAGGTGGCCAGAGGCCTAGCCTCGCAGCAAACGCCTCATGTTGTGCGGTTTGCGTGCTATTGTTTTCACACGCTATTGTTCTCCCTATCTCTCTCTCTGTTCACGATTGAAATGGGATGCTGGCGGGGGCGCCTGATAAAAGGCTTTTTCTCAAACCTTAAAACAGCCATCACAAACCACCACCCCTTTAAGATTCTTCAATTGAATACAAAAAGGCCTCGTCAACAACTACGACGAACTGAACCTCTTAACAAAGGAACAAATACCATTTGTCGTGTCGGCTTCACGGCCCTTATTCCTTTTCCGCATATACTTCGTGGCTTTAAAGGGTACTTCCATAATTATGCACACAACACCTCATCAAAACAAGGAATAGCTGTTTTAATCAAAAACAATGTACCTCATAAAAAAATTCCTATTAACTCAAATTTATTGACTCTCGCTTTCGAATTCGAAATACCTCCTAAATTCACGTTGTTATCAATATACATCCTGCCAGACCGAATCTTCTCAAAAGACGATTTGGAAAATATTGCGTAAGCACAAGCAATCCCCAATTATTCTTGTGGGTGTTGTTAACGCCTGGAGTGTTTTGTGGGCCTCAAATATCACGAACACCAGAAGAAGAGAGGTTGAAACTTTTATCAGTAACACCAATCTTATAATTCTAAACGATGGCTCTCCGACATATCTCTCTACACATGGCTTACTTACGAATGTAGACATTATTTGTTGTTCTTCTGAACTCTACACAGCAGTCTCTTGGGAAATATTGAATGATCTCTACAATAGCGACCATTTTCCGATTATTTCTCTATTGTTTTTGGCCCGGTTAATTGCAAAGTACGCTTTAACCCGAAATTAAAGACTGACAAGGCTAACTGGGCTTGTTACAACAATCTCACTTTAGATTTTCTGTCACGTTATCTTATTTCGACCAATATCAATAAAGAGGCCGATACGCTCCTCAAAGCTATAAGAACAGCAGCAAACATGTCCATCCCATAAAGTTCTCCACACCACCAAAAACGAACAGTGCCCTGGTGGAGCTCTCTCTTAGCTACTCTACGACATGAAAAGCAAACTGCATGGAAACTTTTCAAAAGACACCCCAACACGAAAAATCTTATAAGCTTCAAAAAGGCAAATGCAAAATTCCGTCTAGAAGTTAATGAGAGCAAAGCAAAGTGTCCGCATTACTTCACATCCGACATTAACCCCACAGACACCAGAAAAAATCTGGCATAGAATTCGTACCCTTACTGGTAACGCTGTTGCATTCAACTAGCACTCAATTAGTTCAATAACAACACATGAGGGCAGCTCACCACCGGAAATATGTAACTTTTTCGCCAAATGGTCGAATGGTCGAATTACTCTAAAGACTAATATTACCCCCTCAACTTCAGAGCCAAAAAGCAATTAGCCTTATCTTCTTCAACTTTGCTCAACACCCACACAATAGCAGACTATGCTAGATGCATTGAACTAGAATGTTGTCTAGCCAAACTCAAAGGTAAAACGCCTAGCAGGGACCGTGTATCGTACCCTATGCTCAAAAATCGTCCACTTGAAGCAAAATCCAGGGTAATTGCATTGTATAACAACATTTGAAAAGGCTTTCGACAGAACAGGAATTCACTTGGTCTTAAAAAAAACTCAAAGACTGGGGTATTGATCCAATAATCCAGAACTACATTCGTTCCTTTTTAACTCATCGGAAAATGTGTGTAAGAGTCAACCACAGCTACTTTTCAACCCTTCCTTTATTTAACGGCATACCCCAAGGCTTCCCACTGTCGGTAGTCTTATTCATTATTGCCTTCGACGACCTTTCTAATATTTTTATATTTATTGCATTTACGCACACGATGTATTCGTGCTGAGTAAACACAATGATCTTGGTAAGACAAAAAGAGCAATTTTCAGCATTAGTTGAAGACATCATAAGATGGTCTAAAAAAAAACTTTGCACGTTTGTCGGAAAAAGAATTGCAACAGCGAGTTATTGTCACTTATATTTAATAATGTAAATGTCACTAGTGTAAATTATTTAAGTATTCTTGGACTAGTTTTTAACAATAAGTACAATTGGCAATCTCACTGTATTTGTCTTAAGAAAAGCCCAGCTGCCAAAGCAAATATTATTAACTTTTAAGCTAAAAAAAAATGTAACACTCATATTAACATCTTATGTAAAATCGCAAAGTCAAGTCAAGGCCCTTTACCATCAAGTCGCCCGCCGTAGAATAAACGCCTTTCGAACCATCCCTATTAAGAATGTGCTTCTTGAAGCAGGTCTACCCACGTTGAAGAACGAATCAAATTCGCTCAAGCAAAACTGTATTTAAAGATCCTACAATCCAAAAACTCCATGACTAGTAGTGACTTTGCTAAAGCGAAAAGCATGAAGTATGAAAAAAGACTGCAGTCATCAATAACAAATCCTCTTACAGTCGCTTCTGGACCTTCCGAAGAATTTGTTCGTTCAACGCTCCCCAACGGTGCCTCCATGGGCCTTTAAGCCAGGCTCATTAATTCTGAACCTAAACCTACATGACAAACACAAACACAAAATTTATTTTCACCGACGGCTCCAAGAACAACAACAGTACATTTTTTGCCGTAAACAATCTGGACTGGGACCCCGCTTCCTATGTACCAATTTGATGCGACCACCAAATCAAATACCTTGAGGTTACTGAAGTGCCGATTAAAATGTCATCTTTTGTCCAACTGGCAAAACTATCACCATCACGACACCTTCTTTAGCCCTGATCGTAACAGTCCATCGTACCCTACCGCCACCTCAAGAAAATTAAGCACCACCTCCACGAGACTACGACTAGGTCACACAGCGCACACACACCAACATTTACTTAAAGGCACCCCTCCACCTACATGCAACACCTGCCACGGATGGTATGATGTCAACCACATACTGGGGTCCACCCACAACAATCCAAATTGCACTAACCCACCAGTCCATCTGCTGCTTAGATCCCCAACTCAAGAAAACATTACTACCATTTTCAATTATATAAAAACTTAATATAGATATATAAATTTTTCTTAAGGCCCGAAAGACTCGGCAGCTAGTGCTATTTTCTATGTTAGTATGTAATTTCAATTAGATCCTAATAAATTATAATAATAATATGGGAGAGGGACATCCCACCTCCCCACGAACCTCTCCTCTTCACCTGCGGGAAGAATCCCTTAATCCCGAGAAGCGGACCATCCGGCACTGTTAATTAAGAAAACAGTTGATATAGGCGCCTGCAAAATGTTTAAAGTGTTATTCATTCCCTTACTTGAAAGGAAGACCACTTAAGTACCAAACAGCAAACCAAAAATAATAATTGTTGGTCTCTGTTTTTATTATTATTATTATTCGGGTTGGAGATGCTGGGATGAAGGTTAACGAGGACAAAGTATATGTTATGATAATTTCCAGACTGCCAGTTCAATGCACTCCATTGAAGCAGAGAGATTTCAAGGGTCAAGGGAGGAGAAATGCTGAGTTTTCCTGTAGGATTGGCCTAGCTGGATCAATATTGCAGCAGATCTGTAATCCGAAGGCAGAGCATCGGGGCAATGGCAAGATAGTGGTTTTTAACTCTGTATTTGTTCCAACTCTCACCTGTAAGGAATACAATAAGAATAAAATAAGATCGCCAGAGTGGAAGATGGAGTATTAGGAGGCCTTGCTAAGAAAGAACTTCACCCCAATTGAGTGTCATCTAGACAACGGGAACAAAACATCACCTTTCACAGTAGTCTACATTCTACCCTGGAAATGACTGAGAACCGTGGATACACACCTTTACTCCGGACTGAAGCAGTGTTGTTCATGCGCTCTGCTTGGTCTAGCCATTTTAAGCGTTGAGTCCGTAGATGCCTGACTAGACTCATGTCGCTGCACAGCTCGTGCAGTTCGTTGAATCTTCTTCTCCAGAAACCATCAACGCAAACAGGACCATAGATTGAACGTCGAACTTTTCTCTCGAAAAGACCAAGGGCTTATTCATCCGCTCTTGAGATAGTCCAGCCTTCCGCGCCATAGAGCAGGAAGGGGATGATCAGGGTTACTTATGTAATGTTAACTTGATCCTTCGAGATGGCTCTGCTACACAATTGCCTTTTGAGCCCATAGAAACAGCGGTTATGAATAGTTATTCCGCGTGTAATGTCGGTACTTATGTCTTTTACTACCTCGAAGTTGTAGCTGCCTATGGTGATGTTCCGACCGAGTAGTCGATGTTGTGTGGCCTTTTTTGATGACAGCAAATATTTTGTTTTACTCTCATTTACCGCTTAACCCATTTTGCCGTCTCCGTTTCAATATCCATAACCGCTTCATTGACGACTCCCTGATTTGGACCAATCACGTCAATGTCGTCCGCGTATGCTAGCAATTGCACGGATTTTTGGAATGTCGTGCCTCTACTGTTGGCGTATGAGTTTTGCACGATTTTCTTCAGAACGATGTTGAAGTAATCACATAACAGCGCGTCGCTTTGTCTAAAACCTTTTTTGACATTGAAGGTCCCGGTCCGTTTGTACCGACTTTGATGGAGCAGCGAGAGTTCTCCAGCACATCCTGACGAGCTTGACAGGATTGCCAAAATTAGACATGGCGTTGTATAACTCGTCTCTATGCTGTCTGTCATATGCGGCCTTGAAATCGACAAATCGATGGTGGGTGTCGATCTGCATATCTTGAGTCTTTTCCGGGACCTACCGAAGTGTGAATATTTGGTCGATGGTAAGACTTCGCAGTCCTGAAACCGCACTGACAAGGACCTATCATGTTGTTGACGAATGGTTTCAGGCGCTCACCCACAACGGCAGAGAAGATCATGTCGGCGATGTTAAGAAGACTTATCCCCCGATAGTTGGCGCAGTCAAAGGGATTTCCTTTCTTGTAGATCGGGCAAACGATCCTAAGATTCCACTCGTCGGGCATGCTTTCCCCCGACCATATCCTACAGATGAGTTGGTGCATGCGCCCAACCAGATCTTGTTCAGCTGCTTTGAACAGTTCTGCTGATTGTCCGTCCGCTCCAGCAGCTTTGTACGACTTCAGTCTATATATCGCTATCATTACTTCGTCTAGATCGGGAGGACGGAATTCTCTTCTATCGTCGTCCATTGCGTTGACAGCCATATATTCTACCTGACAGCCGTATTGGTATCCTCTTCGCCGTTAAACAGTCTGCAGAAGTTATCCTTCCAGATTCTCAGTATTGACTGCGACTCTAGTACGCGTTGTTCCTCTTCGTTCCGACAGGCTTCTGTCCGATGCTTATACCCTTTGGATAGTTTTTTCACCCGTTGGTAAAACTTTCGGACAATATTTCTGCCGTACCACCAATCCATTTCCTCGCGCACTTTCTCCTTCTTTTTGCCTTTGAGAAGCCGGTGCTGTTCCCTTCTTTAAAGTGCGTAGAGCTCACGAACCGCTCTCGTCCTTTCCAACCTCCCATGGGTTTTTGGTGGGTGACGTTTTAAAACCCAACACATCAGAGGCAGCTTCTCTGATGGCGTTTTGACAACTGAAAGAGCTTCAGGTAGCTAGCTTATCCGACTTCAAACTGTTTTGGTCTTGCTCTACTCCATTGTCCTATCGATATCTGAGTTCTGACCTTGCCTACAGCAAGGTAATGATCCGAGTTGATGTTACCACATCGGAACGTTCGAACATCTTATATGTTGGAGGAGTGCTTGTCGTCGATTGCAATGTGATCAATCTGGTTGACGTTTAATTCATCAGGGAACCTTCAGGTCCCTTTGTGAATGTTGAGGTGAGAGAACCGCGTGCTGGCTACAGAAAGGTTTCGCTGCCTTCGCTCTTTGCAGCAATCGCCTTAGTATATGTCGCACCTCCTGGATGTCGGTGTTGTCAGGCTCATAGGCTTCTAGGGCCTCCGTAAGTTTATCGGCTGCACGTGGTCTTTTAAGTGACCTCACATTCCACGTGCAGAACCGAAAACCGTTGTCGGTTTCATCCGTTTCCGAGGCTTGTTGCCGTCTCTGAACTAATGTGTGTTTTACAGGTTGGGGAAGTTAGCTCCACGCGAAACCCCCCAACCTGGAGAATCGGGTCCTGGTTTAGACCCTTGAACAAGGGGCCGCTGCATATATTGGTTCACCTCTTAGGTTGCAGTAGAGGCTATCCAGAGTTCGCCGCGCGGAGGCTGTATGTCAACTTGACCAGTGCATTCACAAGGATCGTTGCTGGCATATCCCCAAGTTGAGAGCAATCAACAACTTTGCCCTGGATGCACATGCCCATGCCCATCGTCCGGTGTTAATTACTTTTTTTATAAAATATCGTAGTGGCCAGGTCTGTATAGCAAGTATATTTTGGGTATATCAGAGTTATTTATCATCTCAATAATCTCACCCTTGCATGAAACAGCAAATGTTGGAGTCCACCCAAGTTCTTATTTCATTAACATCAAAACCCTCTGCAAGGTCCATAATTCCTAAAACCTCGGCATTTACTATAACCGCTTTTTTCCCACTAATTCCGTTTTTAATTTCAAGAAGCGAAGTAAACTTGTTAATTCGCTTTTCTATATTCCGGATAGTTACTTCCGCATAGTAGAGTTTAAATAAATAAAAATACATTTTTTTCCAAGAGGATTCAATGATAAAATAACGTGTTTGGTTATTTTACGGATATTAGAGTTTTTTTATTGTTTTTTTTAGTTTAGTTCATTTAAAGAAGTGCTGAGATGTTCTCCGCTAAGGCAAACTTTGGAGGTGGATCTTTGAAGGTCTGGGCCGCTTTTGTCTGCCACTGTAAGACTCCAATATGCAAAATTTCTGGCTAAATAAATTAACAAGATTATGTAACTCTGTTGGAAGAAGATTGATTGATTTTTCGGAACATAAACCGGATTCAAATGAAATTTTCAAAAAAGGTAATGCTGCAATTTATGTGTCGCGAAAGAGTCGTGAGTGGTTCGCTGATAAACAAATTGAGCTTTAGAGTGATCACCATGTTCACCTGGCCTAAACCCGATAGAAAACATGAAAGGAAATCTTGCTCGTCGTGTTTATGCTGGGGGCTCGAATTTGCTTCGGTGGAGGTCTTACGTTACAACGGCTAGGCTAGTTTCAGCCAAGTAATTCCAAAAAGTGGTTCATTCGATGCCAAGTCGGTTTTTTATAGTTATAATAAGTTTAAGTAGTATAATTGATACTTACACTTTATACAGACATTTTCTTTTTTCTTACCTTATCTTGACAGCATTTAATTTAATTTTATTTAGCAGTACAAATTGACATAATTTTTTGTTTAACTAAATTACAATGTCTTTAATTGCTCTTATCAATTACTTTCTATGTTTTAAGAAATCATTAATTTATGTCCATTACACTTTTAAGCCGTATTTAAGTGTAATAAACTTTTCAAGGAAAACATGTTGCCTTCAATTGAATTGTATCTTCAATGTCGGGAATACTCCAACTTTTGTCACGAGGGTTATGCAGGAGGTATTAGGCCTCACCGTTTTACTGGAAAGTATCCAATGAATTGTCTATGTCTAACAGAGTAATAAGGTTCGATCTAGATAATTCCACATTAGCAGGTAAGACTACATGGGATAACTTGAAATTCAATCTGGATCACATTGATACCACAAGAGCTTCAGTCCACTTTCTAGTTGTAGAGAACATGTCAAAAGGTATCACAACAGCATTCGAAGCAGGCAATCCAATAAGCAGGGACTTTAAAGGAAGGAGAGTCGCATGGAGCAATATCCAGTCTTCGTGTCAAAACACGCGAACGAGAGACTACAGCACTCACCTCCTATAATAATGAAATAAGGCGAAAAGAGAGGAAACTGCAGAAGTTTCTGTGAGACCCTAAGTATAAAAAGGTAAAAGGAAACTGTTTCCATGTCTCATAGTTCTAACAGATCACATGATGCGATGATTAAAGCTCTGGAGGTACTGATACCTGCCGCATAGGGATGGAAGGCTATGAAATAGCCGACTCCTTCGGAATCTTTTATAGGCAGCATCGGAACCTTTTATATGCCCACAACCCTTCCGCATTGTGGGAGATCATCTAATCAGGGAAGAGTTCAGGTAACTAGAAACAAGGTACCGGGTAGAATATTGGAACAACGCCCATCGCATGAAGCAGGTCAACACAACCGAACGAGGTTTGAGGCACGCATTACTATCGATAGATAGTAACTAATAACATAGGTGCTACTCCCATTCCACATGGGAGTACATTTTCCCATCATACAAATAAACGGATCTTTCATTTAGTGAATAAAACATTCGAACTCATTTCCCAATTGTGTCTAACTATCGACTCCAAACAAACCATATACGTGAACAATCTGTCATGCAAATCTTTTGGCAATATGTGGGTGCATACACAAAATTCTCTCTCAGAGCTTAATACCTACAAATTCTCGCTCACAGAAGCTATAAAAACCATTTGCCTAAGTTTTTCAACGGATAAATCAACTATCCAAAGGATATAAAAATGACTCAGAAGCCCGTCGCAACGAAGACGAACAACTCGTAATATAGTCGGTCGATACTGAAAATCTGAAAGGATAACTTCTGCAGACTGTTTAGCGGCGAAGAGAACACCAATACAGTTGTGAGGTAGAATGTTCCACTGCACGCAATGGACGAAGATAGAAGAGAATTCCATTGCGTGTGCGAATATATAGCGATATCCACACTAAAGTCAAAGCTGCTGGTGTAGACGGACTATCTGCAAAACTCTTTAATGCAGCTGGAGATGAGCTGGTTTTTTGTTAGCGCCTGAAACCATTCGTCAATAATCTTATAGATTCTTCTTCAGGCCTGGTTAGTCCACCATCAAATCTTCGCATTACGGATGATTCTCGAAAAAAACCCAGGAGATGCAGATCGACATTCACCACCTATTTGTCGATTTCAAAATCATGATCAATGTCAAAAAAGGTTTTAGTCAGGGCAACACGCTGTCATGTGACTTCTTTAATATTATACTTGAGAAGATCGTGCGAAACTCAAACCCGAGGCACGATCTTCCAAAAGTCCGTTCAACTGCTTGCTTACGCGGACGGCATTGACGTGATTGGACGGACACAGCGAGCTGTCAAAGAGGCGTTTGCTAGCATTGAAGCTGAAGCGGCTATAATGGGTCTAGCAGTAAAACAGGGCTAAACAAAGTACATGCTGTCATCACGAAAAGACGCATAGCATCGACGTCTCGGACAGAGTGTCATAATGGGCAGCACAATCTTTGAGGTAGTCAAGGACTTCGTCTACCTCGGCTCTGGAGTAAATGGGAAAATAACACCAGTACAGTTGTCAATCTCTTCTTCTTTGGGCTCAAGAGGCAATTGAGTAACAGCATCTCTCGAAACACCAAGCCGACTTTATATAAAACTCTGATCATCCCTCTCCTGCTCTATGGCGCAGAGACATGGACGCTATTGAAAGCGGACGAAGAAGCTCTTCGTTGTTTTGAGAAAAAAGTTCTGCGTTCTGGTCATGTTTGCGTTGATGGCGTCTGGAGGAGAATATTTAACCACGAACTGTATGGGCTGTACAGCGACATGCACCTAGTTAAGCGTCTTCGGAACCAACGCTTAAGATGGCTAGGTCATGACACCACAACTCCGGCCCGAAGAGTCTTCTATACCGAGATATTGGGACAGAGCAAGATAGGATGTCCTCGAGGAATCACAATATCAGCATATCCATAGACATAGAAGGGAAATAAAGGGTGATTTTTTAAAAACCTACTTCTGTGCTGAGGATGCAAAGTTATATTTTATATCTATTAAGTATTTTTTTCAAGGCTTTCGGGAACAATAGAGTTATTCTGAAGGATTTGGATTATGGCCTGTTTTTGGTTTGAATTTAACCGTACCTCTTTCCAGTTTCTCGATAAGTACCCACATGCATAGCTGGTTGTAAGTGCAAATATGTACTAGCATCAGCGTAGGGATAGTTTGCCCACTTTCTCTCTAGGGAAGTGCTCAGATGCCATCTTCTGCAGGAGATTTATACTGGTCGAATGAATTAATGGCCTATTTTATCATTCCCTCATGCTCTAGTCCATTCCATCCAGGTTGGCCTTGTTACTCTGGTCAAGAGAGATATTCTGATACGAATGGAGGAGATGATACTAGAGCTTGGGAAGTGAGTGTCAGTGAGAGTTTCCAATGTTTATGAACAGTTTTTCCGCATATGTGCCATCTGCTTTTTTCAGTACGCCTATGCGATTAGTGTGCTGTTTGAGGAAGACACCTAACCCGCTCTCGCGGTAACTATAAGAATAATAGGCAGTTATCTTTTTATCATTGTAACTGCCATGAGGACTTGACTAACACATATAAAATATCTAAAGTTACTAAATGGCTGTAAACATACAACTCAGAATCGCCAAAAGTTCTATAAAGATTAAATGTTGTAAGATCACAAAGTAAACGGGTTGCAAAGTCGGAAAGTAACACCACAAAGAAGGTCTAAATGGAGCATGGTTACTATGCATAATAATCCTGTGGTCACTACTTACCAACCTAGCTATTGCCCAATAGGCAAAGTAAGTTTGAAAATTTAAGTAATTAACTTAGAATTAGAAAAGCTTTTATTTATTTTTTGTTTGAATACACAATATGCAGCAAACAATTATGTGCAAACAAACGCCTAATATTCAATTTCTGTTTCCTGGTTTCTTAGAATCATATTTGGGAAGAAGCGCAGGCCTCCGATTGACTCATCGCGACAAATCAATCCCATTCGCTCTGCTACCAATAGTTTCTCTTTAGCTAGTAACAGAGATACGTTAATTTGTTTGGCTAACTCCTCTACAGCCATAGATGTAGCTGCTTCTACCCTTTCTGCTGTATCGTTAGAGACTATTATGTCATCTTGTGAGTGCATTTGAAGTACCATAGCGCCGCTGGGAAACTGTCGCAACTTGATAGGTCCGTCTAAATAATGACATGCATTAAGCAAATCTTCTGGTGAAAGCAATTCCAAGCCTCGACTACGATTGACTCTGCAATATACATCTGCAAGTGACATCATTCCGCCTGATTTCTGAAAATGCTTAATATACCATCGGACAATTTGTGTGGATACTGACGATACTAACCTCTATTGGATCCAATAAAACTTCACAGATTTGTCTGGCAAGATTGGTGAAATATTCCGCGTTACTGCTGAATGAGTCCCGTGTAACTGGATCGTCAATGCCCAGACTCATAAGGTATGATTTGAATTGAATGGTTTCGTCTTCTGAAATTTCCCCCTTTCGTTCGCGTATTCTGCTACTAATTTCCTTCGATATGCCAACCATATCTTTAGCCATGGCCATAAGAACTCGTAAATCTTGGAAGGCCAAAGCAATGTTCTCATCTGTTTGCTTATGCTTCTGTTCAATTGATTTCTCGATGCCACCGATACCAGTTCGTAGTTTGATCTTCGGTTTATTTTCATTTGATCCCGATACATCACCATTACTCGGTGTATCACTTGAATTTAGGATATCGTTGACTTCCCAAATTCTGGCATTGATTGTCTCCCGGAGTGCGTTTGAGAACTCAATATTTAAACCGTTTTTTCCGGAAAGTTTTATAAAGGCAGCTGTACTGTAATCATTCGGTCCTGGTACTTTGCCTTCATGTGGTGGTCTCAAATGAACAATAATACGTATTTTACGACCAAATATAAATGAACTAGCTGTCTCCTCACTAAGTGATATTACATATTTCAAATGAAGGCAAAGAACTGTTGCTGCCTTCGCAATTTCACCAGGACGACCCCAAAATAAGCGATGACTGGTAAGGACAACTTCGCCATCTTCAAATTGAGTCTATAAAAGCGTTAAAAACGAGTTGGATATATTTAAAAATATAGTTTAATTCCTAAAGAACCTTATCATCGCCATCGTATAGTTTGACATTTCGATCACGGCTCACGAATGATTCACCTTCAAACAGACGAGCTGTTGCGTACTCAAAACGATTCATTTTAGGAAATTTTTGCTAATTCATTCTATATTATTTGCAATTGATTAGATATATCTAAGGATTGGAAAATGACACAAAAGGAAAAGGGTAAACAGAAAGCTTGCAGTGTCAAAGAAAAACTATCAACAGCCTTCCTATTAAGTTTCTTTTATTATGAATGTCAAATTATTAAAATGCAGTTCACAATGGGAAATTGATACGAATTTTTGATTGCGGTGTTTTCCACATTATTTTTTTATTTTTTCCATATTAATTTTTTTCTATGAAGTTAAAATAGACAATTTTTTGCCTCCGTGCAAAAAATGTGTGGCAATCATCTCTTCACACTTGGAATATATGATTGAAAAAAGTGTGGTGTATTTAAATTACGGTGTGGGTGCCTCGTTTCGTTACCGATCAGGACATGACTTAAGGCCACTTCATATGAGGTCGCCGCGAATTGCGAACTTAGCAAACATTGACGTTTCTTTCATGTGAAGGTTTTTCATTCGCAGAGAACTACGGGTGCAAACTGACACTTTACTGCGAATTTTTTGGTCGTTAGTTTGTGGATCGCGTTTTCGTCTTTGGATTGGGTTTGTGTATCACGAATACAGTTTAACAGTTCGCTGAGAGAATGATTGATTCACGGAGAAAAACTTTCAAATAATTAATTAGGATACCTAATCTAACTTTTATTCGGATTTTTGTCTATGAAAAAACTCAATAATTCAGTTACAATATTTTTGCATACCAAGAAACTTTTTGTTTATATATGCTGGAAAAGGGTTGTTTCTGAAAGTTCGCGTTTGCAGTTCGCCGCTCATATGAATGGGCCTTTAAACCTTTTTATACATGGCTTAACTGCTCACACGACTTCGTTGCTCCGCTAAGAGTAACAACCTTCTGGCAGGCGCTTGGAGCTAGATTCACTAGGATTTTCATAGGTTTTGGATATATCCTAAACTAAGTGATTAATCGATTTGTTGGTCATTATATTTTCATATTATTTCTGTGAGATCTACTCTGTATTTTCTGTATCTCTAAAATAAAATATGTAGTATGTAACCAAAATAGGCTTTTTTCGCGCTTACGAGAAGTGTGTCAAAACGCTGAGCACACAGTTTTCCATATAGTAATTTAGCGGAAACGTGGTGGCCCGTGGCGTTGTGGGTATGTGCGTAGACCCCAACCTCGACGTTGTAGGTTCGATTCCAGCTCTGAGTGACAAAAATAATTTTCACGACTCCACCTCTTTCGAGTCACTGACAATGCTCAAAGAGTTTTCCTGTCTAGAAAAAGCTCCCCAAACTTGGCCGTTCGGAGTCGGCAATAAACTGTAGGTCCCTTCCACTCGTGTGGATAAAATACACAACAAATCATAGAACCGACATCCGGGTGAGTAGATAGTATTTCACGTAGAACTCTGTTGTCTGGCTTACCGAACTTTCTATTTGGATTTAATTAGTTGATTTACGTGTGAGATATTACAAATATTACAAAAGATCTGAAGTCACGATATGGGTATTATCGTTCAGACATCACAGATGACAAGCACTTAAATAGAATAAAAATAAAAGTTTTAAAAAGTAATAAACTTGGCATCACTTAAATAAATAATACTTGTGTATTGTGAACTAAATTGTGTACTAACCCTGCTCAGTACAAACCAAGAATACAAATGACGTTTCGATAAAAAAATTGTTTTCGACATTTCGAGCACTTCCAACGTCTATTAATTTATTTGTTCTGAGTTTCCCAAACATATATATTTCTTCTTTTATAATTTCATTCTCTTGGTGATTAAATTAGCCTAAAAATAGCAGTGCCAAGTGCAGAGAGAAAACATACAATTTTCTCAATATAACGCCTTAATATTATGTAAACAATATTGTAAAGCTGTACGCAAAAAAGGGTAGAAGATAACAGTAGTGAAAGGAAACACAAATGAATGCTCGTGCGAGAAAAGCAACAGATTCATCAGAGGCAAGCAAAATGCTGGAAGCAGCTCTGCATCAGATGGATGGAATTATATCGGGAACAACGCTAAACCATGTTGGTGCGGCGTCGAATGCTGCAAAAGCCGAAAGAAATCTTATTTCGGCAGCAAATGTACTATCGACAGCCAAAACATTGTCACTAGCATTGCAGCAAGTCGGTTGTAACGCCCCTTCGCCCGATCCGGTAACATCGTCGATTATAATTGATTGGCTAGAGACACACCTTCCACGGCAAGATACAGATGAACGGTTACGCCGCTTGCAGAGGGATAAGGAAGCGTTAGCGATGCAGTATCAAGCTATGACCGATAAGGTTGCTGAACAGGCGGATCGAATATTGGAACTAGAGAGACTGGTGGTCGAAAAAGCGCAGCAGTTGAGTGCGACTGAAGAGCGCCTGCAGAGACAGGTGAGCTAAAATTGTTTCATGTTCTAAAGGAACCAGAAGATAGTAAATGAAAAAAATGTCTCAACATGTTTGCCTTTTCATTTATTCTGATGACGTCAAATTAAGACACTTCCCACGATCATAATGCAAATTTTTAACCTGACTTTGTAACGAGTTTTTGTTTCTTATTGTAGGTGCTTTCACAATCGGCTCTGGAAACGCAAAAACTCGAACTTATGACTGCTTTGAGTGAGTTAAAATTACATCGGGCAGCGCTTGAGAGAGAAAATATTGAGTTGAAGAGTAACTCGAGTAGTTCAAGTAGTGGTGGTATATCAAAGAGGCTTCCATTTGGCAGTATGGGAAACCTTCAGCAAGCCGGGGTATCATCTCAAAATACACCAAAGACGCCCCCAGTTTCGATACGTCATCAAGTACAGCCACAATTTCACAGTCTTCCTCGGGCGCATGTAAAAAATCAGAAGCCTTTGGACAATAATGCCAATCAACAACAGCCTAAGCGAAACGTAGTATTCGCTGATTCTGAAAAGAGGTTCATCAATGATGTGAGTGAAATGTATGGAAGTTTCATGTCACAGCACAACTCTTCGCCGTCTCCAAGTCAATCGAAAGACAAACCAAAGGGTCTACGAAATATTATAAGTAAGATTCGACGAAGTAATAGCGGCAACTTGGAGCTGCCACCATCAGAGGAGAGCGAGTTTAAACGCGGTGGTGCGAGAGCCACGACTGGTGGACGTATAGAGTGGACGCAATCGATGATGTCATCGGCAAAGCCTTACAGCGACTGGAATGCCAATGATGTCTGTAATTGGCTGTGTGAAATCGGATTAGGGTGCTATGAAGATGATTGCAGGTGAGTTTTATCCCTTATTTCATTTGTTTATATTTTTGAAGGAAATCTAAATAGTTATTAATTGTCTGTCAACTCAGGCAAGTAAAATATTTATTAGCCACTGGCATTTTCTTTTACTGGAGAATATTTTGACGATACGTACAATCATAAATACTAATAAGTTAGTCACCCAAGCGACATCATAAACTACCAAAACTGGAGGGATCTAGGCACTAGTCTCCGGCCACTCTACTGAAAGTCAGAAAATGTTACATTATTTGCGTGGATATGTTACATGGAAAATTGTGACTATGTATGTATTAACACATATAATTGTGCTCTATGGCTAAATAGAACAAACAGCAATAGTACAAGGTCTTTGGCGAGTTAAAAGAGTAGAGCTATATGATATTAGTAAAAAATTAGGAAAGAAAATCGGCTTCAGAACGTAATATACCAAAGACTACCAAAAATGTCCATTCCAGACATGGTGGAAAACTTATGGGAACAGCCTAAAGAAATTGTAGAACCAGGGAAAATTTTAGAATGGCGCACAGAAACTGCGAACAAGAATGGCTTTCTGTTGCAGGAACTGTCATCCTTGAAAACAACTTTAAATTAGAATAAAAAGTTATTAGGAAATTTAAAAGAAGAAATATACATCAAGCGTTTCATAAGATCTGCGACAAGAGCTACAAGATTTGTTTTCGCTTTCTTGATGGCATTACTTTGCACTGCGCCGATCTCGATTTTTTTGCGAGACCAGGTTTCCAAGCTACTTTGTCTGCGGTGTCTTCTTCTTTGATTGGCGCTACAGTCCGGGGTGGACCTGGGACTCAACCAACATGCCTCTCCAGCCAGCACGAGCTTTCGCCAGCTGTCTCCAGTCAAGTTGGTTGAGGTCCTTTTCCACTTGTATGCGCCATCTAGTGCAAGGACGTCCTCTGTTGCGCTGTCCCAATGGCTCGGTGTCGAAGACTCTTAGGGCCGGAGCTGTGGTGTCCATCCGCTCTACATGACCTAGCCATCTTAAGCGTTGGACCCGAAGACACTTAACTAGGTGCATGCCGCTGTACAGCCCGTATAGTTCGTGGTTGAACCTTCTCCTCCAAACGCCATCAAAGCAAACAGGACCAAAGATCGTACGCAGAACTTTTCTCTCAAAACAACCAAGAGCTTCTTCATCCGCTTTCAAAAGCGTCCATGTCTCTGCGTCATAGAGCAGGACTGGGATGATCAAGGTTTTATACAAGGTCAATTTGGTGTTTCGAGAGATGGCTCTGTTACTCAATTGCCTCTTGAGCCCAAAGAAACAGCGATTGGCAAGAGTAATTCTGCGCTTGATCTCGGTACTGGTGTTGTTGTCCCTATTTATTCCAGAGCATAGGTAGACGAAGTCGTTGACTACCTCAAAGTTTCTGCTGCCCAATATGACGCTCTGTCCGAGACGTCGATGTTGTGCGTCCTTCGTGATGACAGCATGTACTTTGTTTTGCCCTGGTTTACCGCTAGACCCATTTTAGGCGCTTCCGCTTCAATGCCAGCAAACCCCTCATTGACGGCTCGCTGTGTTCGTCCAATCACGCCAATGTCAACGCGTAAGCAAGCAGTTGAACGGACTTTTGGAAAATCGTGCCTCGGATGTTTACGTTTGAGTTTCCCACGATCTGCCAAGTATGATGTTAAAGAAGTCACATGACAGCGTGCTGCCTTGCCTAAAACCTTTTTTGACTTGATGGAGCAGCGAGAATTCTCCATCGTCATCCTGCACAACCTGACGAGCTTGGCAAGAATGTCTCCCACGCAGAGCAACCCATCCGCTACAACAAAGTAGCGGTTCCATGGTGAATAGTGACCTCAACTCCTTAAGAAAAGACAAACGTATAGCCTGACGAAGACTTAAAAGATATTCCAATACAAATAACTGATAACAAATAAAAAGGCAAATGTCAAATTTCGTTGATAAGACTCAGCAAAAATGAACAATCAACAAATGCATCAACTTACAACTACCCTCTCTGTAGTGGCAGTGTCTTTATGGGTATGTGTTTCGACCCCAATGAGCTTAAAACTCGAAGTCGTAGGTTCAATCCTTAGTCTGTAAGACGAGAAGGTCACGGCCCTCTCTTTCGAGTCACTGACAATGCTCGAAGAGTATTTTTTCTCTAGACAAAAAAAAACTTTGCCGTTCGTTCGAAGTCATCTTAAAATTATAAGTCCCTTACACTCGTGAGAGAACAATGACACGCACAGCACGAGTGTCTGCTGAAAAGCTAGGCACTGGCTCTCTACGGGAAATACGGCCACCAATATTATGTTTACATAATAAAATACGTATCCTTATTAGACAGTTTTTGCTTCAATCACCTCGCTTGAATCCCTTCAATGTCTGCTTATAAATCCAGCTGCCATCTGTAACCATTTCGTCTCCTTTTGGTCCAATAACTCAAATGATACAAATTTCAAAAACAGACTTCTGCAGGTGCAAAGCAATTCGAAAGCTTAGCAAATGCTGAAACTCACTACATAGGATTCGTCCTATATCACTTATTTCTTTTTATTTTCTTTTCTTTTATGTCTTGGAAAAAATTGTCGACAAACGTTTACTTCGGTTTATCGAAAAAAATAATCTGATATGTCCTAACGAAGTAGGATGCCGTAGCCGTAATCATGTCTCCATTATTTCATTGGATTTTAAAAAAGCATTATGCCTTAGCATAAAGCGCGCAAATAAATACAAAATGGCTCCGGGGCCAAACAAACCAAAACCCGGGAATCGTTTTAGTGATCTTGCTGTTCTTTCTGATGTGCAAATCACAGAACCCCGTCCCAAGAGGTACAGATCTGTGGAAGATTTCCCTAGTTTACCCAAAGCACATAACCCCAAAAATGCCAGATTTGTTATTATCATTGCCAAGGATGCTAGCAAACCCCTTTCTTCTGTCAGCATATTTGCCCTACGAAAAGCAATTGATGAGATAAGCACCGAGTACGAAAGTATCTCGCAGTTTAGGAATGGGAGCATCCTGATCCTTAATAAATTCCAGAATATTGCAGATAAATTCTTGCGTACTACCAATCTATCTAACCAATGCCCCGTATTTGTTAACCTGCACTCCCAACTTAACTCATCTAAGGGCATAGTTTATGCACCGTGTCTTATATATATAATTGAAGAAGAAATTATAAATGAAATGAAATCGCAAGGTGTTACGGCCGTTTATCAATTCACAAAACAGGTCGACGGGAATACACGTCAATCTGGGTTAATTGGGTTATTTACGTTTGACCTTTACCAATTTCCAACAACTGTAAAAATTGGTTGGTATAAAGCTAAAGAACAGGAGTCTATCCATAATCCCATGAGATGACCAAACTGCCAACTCCTCGGTTATACCAAAAAGAGGTGCAATAGAAGTAGTGCGAGCGACACATGCAATCTACCCCCACACAACCCCTCCGAGTGTACACGTATTATGTGCGCAAATTGCTCACAGGCCCATCCCTCTTCATCAAGACAATGTCCAAAATACCTACAAAACAGAGAAATCTTGAAAATCAAAATACGCAATTAATGAAACCACAAACACAACAAAATTCCGTCGTTACTACCGCAAGATCTTCACAGCACCACCGCAGCTTCTAAAATTTCACCCACTAAAGACACTGTCACTCACCATCAACAGCAAGCACTAACATAACTACCTCCGAACCCAAAACACCCCAACCTCTAATAGCTTCTAAACTTCTTATTAACTTACCTCTAACGAGACCAATAATACTTCTGTCCAAAACTCCCCAATAACTGCACTCACCAAAGATTTACTCAATTCAAGCACATATTACATACCTGATACAAGCAATGATGTATAGTAAAATAAATAACTTAACCAACAATTCGTCGTGGATCTCATTGTCGAGGGTGGATAGGGGGACTGCAAACTCCAGCCCTTCGCCCCCTAACCTCAGACAATGGAGTTCACAAACCATATCTTATCAACATAACACCTACCAACCAAACACAAAAATTCTCCAGTGGATTAAAGGTTACATACACAATTACGACGAGCTTAATATCCTAATTAAAGAATATAACCCAGAGGTTATATCAATGCAAGAAACACACTGTGCCTTCAATATTATACCAAAGCTACCAAAGCAATACACAGGTTATTTTTACAACTTTCCTCATAATATTTGATCAAAACAGGGAGTGGGTATTATGGTTAAAAACAACATTTCGCATAAACAGATTCATATAAACTCCAATATCTTAGCTGTAGCTATTGAACTTCAACTTCCTCCTAAAATTACAATAATATATCATCCCCGACCAACCATGTACTGTAATCGACTTATCAAATATTTTTCACCAAATCTCTACACCCATCATCCTTACTGGGGATCTTAATTCTTGGAGCTTGACTTGGGGTTCAGCAAATACCAACCCCAGGGGGGCTATCAATTTTATATCTAAACACAATCTTACAATACTCAATGATGGCTCCCCCACCCACTTTTCCACAAATTGCACCTTGACACGTGTTGATGTCACCTGCTGCTTTCCAGAATTATGCGCAAAAACCTCTTGGCAAATATTAGATGATCTCTATAATAGCGACCATTTCCCTATTATAGTTAAGATCACCAACGCCCCTGCTTACTATACAACACCCGTAAGTCAACTTCAGTCTTGGGCCAACTATTCCCATCATTATTCAACAATTAACAACAACATACTGCATTCTGTATACCCCACTTCAACGCCCAAAACTATGATAGCTACCTTTGTGAGATTGCGATTAGGGCACACAACAGTAAAACACAAACATCTTCTTCAAAAGGAAGATCCGCCCACATGCAGTGGCTGCAGATCTACATTTGACATAAAACACATTCTAGGCATTGACACACATGCCCCTCTGCAACCCAGTACAACCAGTTGCTATGGCTGCAACATCAATCTATCCAGCAAATTTTAAACGAACCAACACAGGATAATGTTTCAAAAATATATAACTTCATCCAAAAATGCAAATTAGATATTTAACATTGTAATTAGTACTATTGAGCCGAAAGTCTCCCAACTTGTGCTCTTTTCCTTCTGTTAACACTATAATTATATTATATGTTAATAAATTGTAATAATAACCCTCTAAACCTTCAGCTCGTGCTGTGTCTTGATCCAGGGCAAATTAAAGGTATTACTAAGTAATTGAGCTTAGGCGAATTATGAAAAAAAAAAACATTGGACAAAGACAAAAGGAATAGAAAAATTAGTGTAAGGAGCAATTACTACTTCTTCCCTACAGTCATGCTTTTTAACGGCATTCCTCAGGAATCTCCGTTGTCTGTTGTCTCAATCAATCACTACATCTACGCCGACGATCTTTATAAACGTAACGATGAAAAAGTTAGCAAAACTCTGATTGTTAATGTTGTACAAGATATCCAAGACTGGGCTAACTCCTCGGGAGCTACTTTAATAGCTGTTAAGCAGAAATAAATTCGTAAAGAGATATCCATCTTTTTTGGTGACGAATAGGCCGCCATACTGGCCGATTGCCGAATCGACCTCGATAGCCCTCTGGTATCACTTTTTATTAGCTACGTTCTTAGTCAAAACCCTGACAGCTCATACGCGGGAGCAAACTTGTGCTAAAAATTAAAATTTGGTGGAAAGTTCAATTTGTGAAATTATACACCGAATAATCGATTCCGTGTATAATTGTTGGTAAAATACCCGAAAAAAGTATGCCAGTTTTGTAATAAGTGCTTGTCCAGTTCTCAGAAGAGATATTTTATATAGATATGCTCAATAAAAAATGTGTGTATTCTGCTAAATTGGTAGAATATATATATGTATGTATGTGTAAATTCCCCACTGCATTTCACTTTGCTGAGCTAGTTTTAATCAATTTGTTTAATAACTCGAAATTTAACACATAATATTGTTTGCCATTAACTCAATTTTTTTGTTGAACAACAACAGTTGTGTGTAAAATGGTGGTTTGTTTACGTTTTTTAAAATTGTGTTCTGCGAAATCTATTACAATTAACTCATGACAATCGCTTCATACACAACTTGGGTATTTGTACTCTACATTGAAACATTATTTGCATTAAAAAGTATTAAGTTTCTATTGAATTTTACTCTTTTAAATCACCATCATATTTCGAGATTTCAATGTAAATTCCTATCCTTTTGCCAATTGGCCAATCGACATATGACTCTGTCGGAGTATTTTGGTACTAACTTTCTTAGGCAAAATTTTGACAGCGCGTTGATTGATTGGAATTTTAATGGAAATCTTGATTGGTAGTGTTTGAAAGAGTGAATTTAAAGAATAAACTAATACTTTTTAATCAAAATAATGTTTAAATGTAGAGTGTAAGTGCCCAATATTTGTGTAAAGCGATTGTCAAGAGTTAAATTCTGATAATTTTTTAGAACACTGCTTTAAAAAACGTAAGCAAACCAACATTTTACATATAATTGTTGTTGTTCAATAAAAACGTCAAATTGATGATAAACGATATTATGTGTTTAATTTCGAGTTTTTTTTTAACAAATTTACTAAAACTGGCTTAGTAGAGGGAAACGCAGTGGGAAATTTACACATTCATACATATATACATGTGTACATATACTTCCAATTTAGCAGAACACGCACACATTTTTAATTGATAGAGTATCCGGGTATTTCGCCAACAATTATACCCGGAATTGATAATTCGATGTATAATATCACAAATTGAATTTTCCACCAAATTTTAATTTTGCTGTCAGAATTTTGCCTAAGAACGTAGCTAATAAAAAGTGATACCAGAGGGTGCTGACTATTGAGGCCATTCGCCAATTGGCAAATTCACGGAAACAAACTTGTACTGAAAATTAAAATTTGGTGGAAAATTCAGATTTAGATTTAGATAGACATTTATTGTTTCATAGATGAATATACATATTGCTTTTTTGTTTTTTTTACACAGCTTGCACAGAGATATGATAGTACAGTTTTATCTGAAAAATATATATTTTAGCTAATTGCATTCGTTTGGGATTTGAAGGCTAACTATGAAAAAAAAAACCTTCATTTTATTATATGAATAGATTTACATTTTGTGGGTTAAATGATAAAAACAAGTAAAGATATTTGTAAACGAACGTACAACAAAACCAAGTAATGATTAAATGAGAACATGAATAGTAAATACGTAATAAATAAATAGATAAAACGGTAAATATATATATAATTAAATATATAAATAAATGAATAAATAAGTTAGTGTATAAATAAATAAATAAATAACTTAGTATATAAATAAGTAAATAAATAAATAAATAAATAAATAAATAAATAAATAAATAGATAGATAAACAAATAAATAAGTAAGATGGTGTAAGCTCCGTAACTAGTGTATCTTCGACTAATAGATATTTCGAGAAAAACTTCTCATTGAGGATTTCGATTCTTTGGGCGACTTGAATAACTCCAGCTTTTTCGTGCAAAATCGCAGTTGAAAAGTCCCAGGGTAAATTCAACATCATTTTGAGAAATTTGTTCTGTGCTATTTGTAGTTTTTTGATGTGTTTTTTGCACAGTTACCCCATACAGATGATTATTTATAGATAATAAATGATGGTCGAAAATTCAATTCGTGATATTATAAATCAAGTTATTATCTCCGAGTGTAATTGTTGGAGGGATTCCCGGAAAAAAGTATGCCAGTTTTTTAATAGGTGGTTGTCAAGTTCTCAAAAGTGATATTTTACTTGGAATTGCTCAATAAAAAATGTGTGTGTGTTCTGCTAAAGTGTACGAATATGTTAATATGTATGTATGAATGTGTAAATTCCCCACTGCATTTTTCTCTACAGAGCTAGTTTTAGTCAATTTGTTTAAAAAACTCGAAATTTAACATATAATATTTTTTCATCAATTTCATTTTTTTTAACAACAATAATTGCCAGTAAAATGGTGGTTTGCTTACATTTTTTCACGTAGTGTTCTGCAAAAACTCTACAATCAAACTCTTGACAATCGCTTCATGCACAACTTGGGTATTTGTACTCAACATTTAAACAATATTTGCATTAAAAAGTATTAGTTTTCTATTTAATTTCACTTCTTCAAATCATAACCATATTTCGAGATTTCAATGTATATACAGTTAAATCTTTTTTTACACGGTAGATGCGTTCCTAAAAAAAATAGTGTAAAAAAGACACAATTTATATGTAAATTTATAGATCCGTTCCACAATCTTAAAAAACCGTGCAAATTGAAAAAAATCAAATTTTTTCTTTAAAAAGCCGTACAAAAAAGTGATATTAAACTCCATTAAATAATAATAAAAAAAAACAATATTTATTACAAGAAAATAAAGTTAGTTTACAGTTCAATTTCAATCCATAAGTACAAAAAAATAAATTTTCGTTTCTAGTTAAATGTTCTGTCTTTTCGGAATATGCTGTTGTTTAGACATTGTATTAATAAAGGCACTGTAAAAACGAAATAAAATAAAATTCCTTACTGCTATTTTCTAAGACAACAATATGATACAATGTTTGTTACCTTTTAAAAGTTAATCTTTTTTTTTCTTTATTTCTTTATTATCTTTGAAAATTATCACAATTCTAATTATGCAATTTGTAGATTTCACCAAAAATAAACTAACTTACTAACTTCAAGAATTCTATTGAAATTATAATGGCGCAATATCAACAAACTAATTCATATGTTAAATAAAAATGGTATTTCTCTTAAACTGAACAAGCCGTTAAGTTGCCATTTGGATGATAACCAACACTGAAAAAAATCATATACATATTTTTTTTCTGAATTCGTTTTAAATCAAAAATAACGTGTAAAAAAATTGAAATGTCTTCTTGACGAACCGTGTTATTTCAAAATCGTGTAAAAAAATACCGTGTAAAAAAAGATTTTACTGTATTAGAATTTTTCCTATGAAAGTAAGTACCGAAATATTCCGACAGTCATATGTCGATTGGCCAATAGAAGAGGTGTTACATAATGTATCAGATTCCTTCGAAATGCATGATTTCTGCACATCTCTGGTTGTTACCTCATCTTTACCGATGGTTCTAAAATAAAAGAACTTCTACAGATGAAAATGTGAATATAATTAAAATAGATTTTCTTCCACCAACTTCGTCTTCTTCACCGCCAGTGTTACCACAGGCTAAATTATTTATTAGTCCAAGCAGCTTAAAAAACGAGTAATTTCGAAAATTAATGAGTCCCAACCAAAGCGTTGACAAGCGACTTATGCAGGCACAGGCGTTTGCACATAGCCTCTGTCAATGAACCTCTACTCTCACCTTCCCGTGGTGAAATCCGGGAGCCGAGCACCTTCGACTGAAGATGGGATACCCAACCCCCGTGGGACGTCATTGGCGGCTGCAAACGAGAGAGGGGGAGAGTGGATGAGTCTGTATCAGGGCTCATCTTCTTTACGGATGGCGGCGGAGAAGCTTATCATCAGATTATCCAACGGCGACATCCAGAGCTACACTCCCTTTTAGAGCTACTCTGACATATTCGGAGCTCAGATCTAAAAGGTTGCCTTCAAGGTCATATCGAGATTTTGGAGTAGAGTTGGCGGCGGAGGAACCCTATCATGTAGGGTCAACGGCGGCACTCACAACCTCAGCGAGATTACCGATATCGGAGTCATCCGGACCGTTCGCCCAAGGGTAAAATAAATGGGCCTGGCCTCCCAGCTGGGGGTTGTGCTTGGGGTTAACGCTTTCACCACGTAAAAAAAAATGTTCAGAAACGACTAATTGCCTCAGATACTGACCGATCTACTGTTGACGACCCCAGCAAACGAACAAATGACCATGCTTTTCGGTTCTGCACGTGGAATGTGAGGTCTTTTAACAGGCCACGTGCAGCCGAGGAATTCGCGGAGGCCCTTGACTGCTATAAAGCAGTTATCACCGCCATCCAGGAAGTGCGATGGAATGGGCCGGGCAAGAGAAGGATGAAAAACTGCGACATCTACTACGGTGATAAACGACACCAGTAACGGACTAAGGCTGGTGGACTTTGTCATGGGACGTAACCTCTCTGTTGCTAGCACGCGGTTCCCACACCTCAACATCTATAAAGGGACATGGCGGTCCCCAGATCAATCAACCGTGAAAAGATTGATCACGTTGCGATCGACGTCAGACACTCCTCCAGCATTCTTGATGACGAGGAGATGGAGAGGTGTTATGGCAGGAATGACGTCTGAAAGTTTTATCAAAGGGTAAAACAATTACCCAATGGATATAAAACTCGGACGGAAGCCTGTCGGGATGGAAATGGACATCTGGTAGTAGAGTCGCAGTCGATACTGAGAATCTGGAAAGATCATTTCTGCAGACTGTTAAACGGCGATGAGGACCAAAATACCGCTGTCAGGCAGAATGTTCCACTCAATCTGGACGATGACAGACGCGAATTCCATCCACCAGACTTAGACGAGGTCAAGGTAGCAATATCAAGACTGAAGTCTAACAAAGCTTCTGGAGCGGACGGATTGTTCGCGGAACTGTTTAAGGCAGCTGGAGTTGATCTGGTAGGGCGCATGCACCAGCTCATCTGCAAGATATGGTCTGAGGAAAGCACGCCTGACGAGTGGAATCTCAGTATCGTTTGCCCGATCCTCAAGAAAGGAGACCCCTTTGACTGAGCCAACTATCGAGGGATCAGTCTTCTTAACATCGCGTATAATATCGTCTCTGCCGTTTTGTGTACCCGCCTGAAGGCGTTCATTAATAATGTGATAGGTCCATATCAGTGTGGCTTCAGGCCAGGAAAGTCCACAACAGACCAAATCTTCACACTACGGCAGATCCTGGAAAAGACCCAAGAAATGCAAATCGACACTCACCATCTGTTCGTCGATTTCAAGGCCGCATATGACAGCGTGCATAGAGACGAGCTATACAACGCCATGTCAAGCGTAGGATAGCTCTTGCCAACCGCTGTTTCTTCGGGCTCAAGAGGCAATTGAGTAATAGAGCCATCTCTCGAAGAACCAAGTTGACTCTATATAAGACCCTGATCATCGCAGTCCTGCTATACGGCACGGAGGCATGGACAATCTCGAAAGCGGATGAAGAAGTCCTTGGTCTTTGAGAGAAAAGTTCTACGCACGATCTTTGGTCCTGTTTGCGTTGACGGGTTCTGGAGGAGAAGATTCAATCACGAACTGTACGGGCTGTACAGCGATATGTGCCTAGTTAGGCGTCTACGGATCCAACGCCTACGGTGGCTAGGTCATGTAGAGCGTATGGACAGCACAGCTCCGGCCCGAAGAATCTTCGAATCCGAACCTGTCGGGCAACGCAACAGAGGACGCCCGCGTTTAAGGAAGCGCACCCAAGTGGAGAAGGACCTCAACCAACTTGATGTGCGAAACTGGAGACAGCTAGCCAGGGATCGCGCTAGTTGGAGAGGCATGTTGGTTGAGGCCCAGGTCCATCCCGGACTGTAGTGCCACACAAAGAAGAAGAACCAATGCCTCCTTATGTGAAATAAGAAAGTAGTATGTTTTTTGTTTTGTGTTTGGTGGTTTTAATACTACACTGGAGTACTGAGACTCAAGACTGGTCGATTCTACGAGCAGACAGCAACCCACAATTCCTTCCGAAGACCTTTATGAAGGGCAGAAGAACTGCCAGTGTGAACAGTGACAGAGGAAATGCTCGCTGTGTCGTCGTCCTATGCACGAGCGTCGCAGAGGGTGTCTTCGCTTA
Source organism: Eristalis arbustorum (assembly GCA_916610145.1). NCBI lineage: Eukaryota > Metazoa > Arthropoda > Insecta > Diptera > Syrphidae > Eristalis > Eristalis arbustorum. The sequence continues at coordinate 55,892,914 of OU744318.1, forward strand.
AAGCAAGCACATTTCTGTCGAGGGAAGCCCTAACCACAGACGCAGATAGTCAGAGCGCAGTTTTAAGTCCTGAGAAAGTTTCCTCTAATCCTTGTCTGTAAAGTGCATCGGCAATTTCATTTCCAGCGATTCCTTGGTGTCCTGGGACCCAGATGAGTTTCAGTGAATTTTGTACTGCCGATCAAATTCGGAGAGGAATTGAATTTCTGAACTATATTGGATGTGGTTAAAGAATTGAGTAATGTCTAAAGCACAGCCTGGCTGTCACTACAGACACAGATACGTCGACCCATACACCTATTCTTCACAATATGGTTTGTTGCCATTAGGATCACATAGGTTTCCGCTTGGAAAACCGACGCAAATCTACCTAAATATGTGTACAGTTCTCCAGCGCCGGACACTATTGGTTTTGGAGCCATCGATGAAGATACGACTACTTTCTTTTCCTAGCTCCAAGTCTGGCCAGAGCCATTTCTGGGTGCAGTATAGTATGTGCTCAGGCATTTTAAATGAAAGCTTTCAGGGAATATTAAAGCGTAGTTCACACAAAAGCGTAGCACACAAAAAAAATAAGTCGTTTTGACTCCATAGAGTCCCTATGGTAACACTTTCACCGCCATTCTAAAAGCAGCAGCTTGCCTCTCAAAGAAAAAAGGGAAAATGTTTAATAAGCTCTGATAGCCTCTATTTAAAACTGGTAATTAGCCCCAACCAATGAACTGAACTTATCTACACAACCTACAGATTTTTGAATTGTATTACTCTTACTACAAATGATTACAATTCAATAAGTTGTTAAAATATAAAAAAGGCTGAGACAAATCCAAACTATGTAAATGTTCATTGAAGACTCGAACAATTCTCGTTAGAGGTTCCTTTTTTTTCCTGTAATCTGTAATGTGGAACTTTTCAAATAAGGTAACTCAGGTGTAAAGTGACTTGATGGCATATGAAATTACATCATAGATATGATTTTATTACATCATATATATATCTTAACTATATATAAAACAGAAAGTTTGTGTCTGACCGTCAAAGGCTCAGAAACTACACGTCGCAGGGCTCTGAAATTTTCAACAAAAATCATTCTAAAATGTAGATGCTGAATGAATCGATACGACATACGGTTCGAAAGTTACGAGCACGGGAATAAAATTCTCAAAATAAGGGTGGTTGCATCAATCCGGTATTAAACCATTTCAAGTTGCGTAGTCGTGGTATCAACCATCCCCCAGTGTGTTGTAACCTCCATATATACACACATTTTTCATATTTTGCTTTGGTGCAACCATTCGTTTTTTTCTACGTCTCAATCTAACATATACGAACGACTGCCTGAGTCACCAAACGAAAAGGAAGCAATAAACATTTTCGCACTTTTCTTATTTTGTCATACCCAAACTATTTATGCATGTACATATACACAGATACACACACATCATTATATTTTGCTGAAGTTATGAATATTGAACTTCTGAACGGATTAGACGATTTAGATAAAATTTCAGAGCTAGACGAATTACATAACTGTTACAAGATAGGATAATTTTTTTCATGGTTCATGAAGTTTGACTTCAATTTGCACAACAAGTGAACGTCAAGCGGTACATAGATAGGATTTCCAAGAAATTTTGTTTATGAATCGTTTGATATCCCTCCACGTTGTGTGTAAATGGTTGAGAAAAAACCGTAATTTCCGTAAAGAGATTTTAAACCAGACAGTTGGCAACTTGTTTTATAGGAGGGGCGACAAATCAGTCGTTCATATATCTTCGACATGAGCAGACGTATTTTGGCTACAGTTATTAGTAATTCGCAGAAGTGAGCAAAATAAAGTGAAATTAGCAAATCACCTTCAGCCTAGTGGTAGTGTTTACGCTCGTGACCTCGCGGTGCTGGTCTTGAAAATTTTTCTCTTGAAAATGATTAATTAAAAAAAAAAAAACAAACACTAAGATTGTGACGTGCAAGTGCGTTGAAAACAGAAGAGTGGCCCGCGCTCTCTAAAACGGGTGACAATGCCGAACCGGTGGCTGGCACATCAGGCCACCAGGCAAATCGACCGGAGGAGAGAAAGAAGAGAAGGAAGAAGCTGCAACCGCTGGCTAATCCGATGAAACGCCGGACAACAGTCACCTCAGGCGACACTGACAATACGGAATTATCCGCAACAACAACAGCAGCGGCAACAACATCAATAGCAGCAACCGAAAAAACAGCAACAACAACTACAGCATCAGCAGCTACAAGGGCAGCAGAAACAACAACAACAAAGCGACGACGTGCAATACGAATCGGCAGAAGGAGAGGGAAGATTCTCTTACGTGGGTAGAGGAAACTCTACATTGCCTTAAGCCAAACCGAGTCGGAAGACGAAGAGGAGGAGGATAGGGAGCAACTGGTTAATATCCAGAGGAAGAAGGAGGAGCTGGATGCCCATATCCTGGCAATCCAAAAGAAATTACAGGCCAGGAAACACATACTTCAATGTGCTCGTTGCCAGCGGTTTGGGCATGCCGCAGCGAACTGCAACATGGAGTCTCGCTGCGTCAAATGCGCAAAAACCCACAATCAAGGGGAATGTCCCTCAGGGACAGAAAAGGTCGAAGATAGGAGTGTACTTTCATGCGTAGTCTGTAAAACCAACGGAGACCCTGCAAATTATCGGGGATGTCCTAAGGTCCAGGAAATCATTAAAATCATAGAGGCCAAAAGGAAGACACAAACGGTAGAAGCAAGGCCAGTGCCTCGTCGTACAACACCGGAAGTTTCCTTTGCCCAAATGGCATCAGGGAGGCAACCGGTACGACAGACAGTGCCGACGGTAGCCCCGGCCCTTGTGGCCAGGCAACCTGAAGCTGAACTGGATTTGAAGACGGTACTGCTCTCTATACAGGGGCAGATCGCTCAACTCCAAAAGCAGTAATTCGTAGAAATCGGCCCCAATCCTTGCAAGGGGGCGGAGTCGTTCTTTTAATAAAGAAAGGCCTTTGTCACAAGGTCATGTACATCAATGCAGTGCGAAGATTGCAAGTGCTAGAAACGTGTATTGTTCGCATCTCCAGGGTGGGAAGCGTTTGTATGTGATCGCATGATCAATCGGAATTTCATTTCAGAGCTCGACAGTCTTTTCGACACTTTTTTCTAGCCCTCGACTGAGCTCGGAAGAAAACTCTACATTATTGCTGGAGATTTAAACTCCAAGCACAGAGAATGGGGCAATAGAGTGCACAACGTTGGTAGAGCATAATATTGAGTTCAAGTTAGATTTGCTTGCAACCGATAGGCCATCGTATCAGAAGCGGATCCTGTCTGGATCTACTGCTAATCGACAACGACTAACGATACTTGACGTGGAAAGACACACGCGAAACTGCTTAACTACGATTGAGTACGAGAGTGATCATTGCGGACTCTTCGCAGCTATTCAGCTCCCGAACGAGGTGGAAGAACTGGAGGAATATGTTCAGAGGCATCCTTACAACTACAATAAGGCCCGCTGGCCACGTTTCTCCAGGACTTTATCCACAGAACTACGTTCGAGTGGAATCAATCCCCCTACAAATAGAAACCTTACGAACTAAGAGGTTGACCGGTACCTCATACGAATGGATGACGTAATCAAACGTACCATGGACAAGACTATTCCAAAGGTAGTACAAATCGATGACAGCGATGTTTATCGAAATGCTACCATCGATGTACTTCACGTGCACAAAAGTAGGCTGCTGTCAAGACTCAAACTCTTGCACAGGCGGTTTACAAATCCACAAAATCCGGAATTCAAGGCACTAAAGTCGGAGATCAAGAACCTCCAACAGTTAATCCGTATCAATTATAGTATAGCTATAAGCTTGCACTGGGGCAATAAAATTCGGGCTGTACGTTCTAACAACCCGGGAATGTTCCCGCAAGTAAATAAAATATTTCAGAGAAAAGATCAAAACAACAATCAGAGTGTTAGACTTCCTAGGACGACAACTAACGATCAGTTACTGACTTCAGTTGGCATAGATCCAGATGGGGCAGTGGTAGACAATGACTTCTTCATGATTGAAGATCCTCAGGAGAAGGTGAAAGCAATCGGTGCTGTCTTCCAGCGAGTGTATACGGTGAACGAGGTTCGTAGGCCGAATCAAGAACTGGAGAACGAAGCCCTGCTAAACCAAACTAATCTTCGTAATGAGATAAGTCAATGGCGATCTGAGAATCCAGGTCTCATCAGGTTCAATGACGTTAATATGGCAAATAATGCCTTCGCCAATGACAGAAATCACATCTTGATTTCTCAAGAAGATCTCCAGGGTATCATATCCTCGCTGAAGAAGAAAAAGTATAGGAATCGATGGTATACCGAATATTGTGCTATGCCATCTTCCCCCCGAAGCGGTGCAGATCTACACAACATTGTTTAACAATGCGCTGAGTAATGTTTATTACCCGAAACATTGGAAAACAGCTGTGGTGCAAGCAATCCCTAAACGGAACAAAGACAGATCAATTCCGACAAATCTTCGGTCGATCAGTCTTCTTCCTTGCATAAGCAAGGTTTTTGAAAAGATAGTCATTCGAATTCTGAAACAATGGCTTGAGGAAAATAATATCATACCGGACAACCAGTTCGGATTCAGGGCGGGGCATGAAACCATTCATGCCGCGTCTAAACTGGTGTCCGACATCCAATGGAACAAAGACAAAAAACAATGCACGGGTGCTTGCCTTATTGACTTGGCGAAAGCCTTCGACACCGTTTGGTTGGAGGGCCTCTTCCTCAAACTGGTCGGGCTTGGCATAGGTAAACCATTGCTATACATGATCTATGACATGATAAAAGATAGAAAGTTCGTCGTGAAAAGTGGCGATGTAACTTCTTCCATGGTCTTTGACATCAAAAACGGTCTGCAACAGGGAGCGGTTGGTTCACCGATCTTGTTTTCAATATTCACTGCAGATCTTACAGGTTCCATGCCGCATTTAATTGCGTACGCCGACGATTTAGTGGCGTACAGATCAGGTCCGAAGGTAGAGGTAATAAAAATCTTGTTGCAACGTGACTTCGAACAAATTCAGCGATTTTTCGACGACTGGAAGTTGATTATCAATTTCCTGAAGTGTGAGACTATCATCTTCAGGACCCCGTTGTACATGGCTTCAAGGGATACGCGCACAAACTGGCGTAAGTTCGGCATTGTTGACCCACAGGGACGATTGTTAGATGTGAAAAATGTAGTGAGGTATCTTGGCATTTGGTTGGATCAATATCTGTATTTTGACAAACATATAGATATTGCTCTGACCAAAGCTAAAAAGGCCATTGCTGTGGCAAGGAGGTTGTTTTACAGCAGCCAACTTTATACCAGAGTGAAGGTAATCTGCTACATGGCCCAATTATGGCGTACGGTTGTCCATTGTGGTTCAACGTGAGTCCTTCCCAGATGGAAAAGATGAGATTGTTCGAGAGACAATGTCTCCGGACATGTCTCCAGTTTTATCGTACACCCGAGTCTGAGTACAAGAAGTACTATCCCCACGAGGTCCTGTACAACGAGGCAAACCTGAAAAGGGTAGATAATTTTATTATTAAGCTGATCAGAAGGCACATTGTACGAGCTATGACTTCAATCAACAGTCTGATCTTTGGAGCTTACTACCCCAGCGTAATATACCATGAGAGAGTGCGCCTTACAGGCTTTATTCCTCCCGAGGCGTTCCTTTATCTCGACACAATTGGCGTAATACAGGATCCATACGGATGTCCTGTAATCTTCCACGTCGTACGCCGAACAGTGGACAGGCGACTCCAATACGGTCGGGATGTCGTTCGCAGTCACGAGGATCTCCTCCGGTTCAGTGGAGCGATCCCGGCTCGAGACCGGAGAGAGGCTGCCAAAGAACGACAATTTTACTGGTGGTTACACCAAAACCAGACCCCGCTGCCGCAAGCTTTTCAAAATGACCCGGTAGTTGATCATGGTGGTCAACTTACATAGTTTTAAGCTAGTCGATAAGAAAAAAAAAAAGGTTCACCGTGGCGTATAAATTCTATATGTTTGGAATATACATAACATATACGCCCGGGTGCACGCATCCGTACAGCACGCACTTAGTTAAGGTAGTATCCTAAGTTTTTAATGCTAGGTTAAGGTAGTTTAAGATGATTCAGTTCAGTTGAGATCAGCCAAGTTTTTCCTAATACTTTTCTTGGCTAATAAAAAGCAAATTGTCCAAAAGACACAAACAAAATAAAATAAAATATGCTTATGCTGAAAGGCACAGTAAAAACAGGTCAGATGTAAGAACGATGTTAAGATAGTTAAGCTAGTTATAGGTTTTTTTGTCTAGAATTTAAGAATAGTTAAAAAAATAAAATAAAAAAAAAAAAAAACAAAAAAAGGGGTCAAAAAATCCTATGCATTTTATAAAAAAATGTATTTGGTGAATCTCTTCTGAACTTTTTTAATACGTTCGGAAAAGATTATGAAAGCCGGGTTCAACTAAGATAACATATTTAAGGAAGGGTCGTACTCGAAAACAATATAGTCTTAATAGGGCGTATCCTTCCGTATGATTCTTTATGAAGCCGATAGCCGAGTTTGCTTTTGCCAATGTATGACTGATATGCGTATAAAAAGTGAGAGGAGTTCATCATCATATCCAGTGTCAAGGACACTTATTATTAGGAAGAATTGTATTTCCAATAAAATAATTAGACTGGATTGGAATAGCTAGTATAGTGAAAGAAAGTCAATGGCATTTATTTAAATTAAGCTTAAGATCATTGTATTCGTACCATCTAAGAAAGTTGTTGATATCGGCCTGTAACAGATGACACTCATTTTCATTCTGAATGCTTTTGAATTATGTTCTCATATAACAAAGATTGACTATGCCTGATTGTAAATGTAATATCATTGATGAATATGACAAATAACTGCCTTGCGGTACACCCAAGCTACAATTAATTATATTTGTAAAGTTGTTTTCAATCTTCACTCTTATTGTTCTATTTAAGAGAGAGGGACGTATCCAACTTAAGACATGGGAATGAAAACCAAATGCTTTTTGTTTATTTATCAATGGTTGACGAATCGAATGCCTTACTGAAATCAGTTTAAATTGCATAAACATGTTTTTATTTTCCATTTCATTCAGAATAAAGAAATTGTAAATGGAAAGCTTAGTTGATGTCGAGCGTCTAGGTGCAAAACTTCCGACATGTAACTGTTGATTAAGAATTTGACTTTATTCTTTACTTCTTCTTTGTATGGCGCTTCAAACGCGGCTGTCTTATGTTGCGTTGCCCCACATTTTCGGATTCGAAGATTCTTCGGGCCGGAACCGTGGTGTTCAAGCAGCCCCTACAGTTCGTGGTTGATTCTTCTCCTTCAGGCGCCATCAACACATGCATAACTTTTTTCTCAAAGAGACCAAGGAATTCTTCATCCGCTTTCGAGATTTTCCATGCCTCCGTGCTCTATAACTATTTATGCTATTTATGCTACCCATGATCTCGATACTGATGGTATTTGTACAATTTAATCCGGAGCTGAGGTGAATTTCTTTACTACCTCAAAGTTATAGCTGCCCATTGTAATGCTCTGTCTAAGATGTCAATGTTGTATGTCCTTTCTTGAGGAGAATATATACTTAGTTTTGCCATCATTCACCGCCAGACGCATTTTATCAGCTTTCGTCTCAATGTTAGCAATTGCCCCATTGAAAGGTCGCTGAGTTCGAACAATCACGTCAATATCATCGGTGTGTGTTAACAATTGCACGGACTTCTGGAATATGGTGCCTCTAGTGTTGGCGTGTGAGTTTTGCACGATTTTCTCCAGGACGATGTTGAAGCAATCACATGACAGGTGAGTGTCGATTTGCATTTCTTGGGTCTTTTCTTGGATCTGCCGTAGTATGAAGATCTGGTATATTATGAACTTTCCTGACCTGAAGCTGCATTGAAACGGAGCTGTAAAATTAATAAAGACGTCTTCAGCCGGGTACCTAATACGGCAGAAAAGATCTTATACGTCTTTTACGTTACGGAGACTGATTCTTTGATAGTTGCAGTCAAAGGGGTCTCCTTTCTCGTCGGGCATGCTTTCTTCGGTCCATATCTTACAGATGAGCTCGTGCAAGCGCTCAACCACATCATCTCCAGCTGCTCTAAATATTTCCGCGGGCAGACCATCCGCTCCAGCAGCTTTGTTAGACTTCAGTCTATCTTAAGTGATCTTTACAGATTCTAAGTATCGACTGCGACTCTATTCCCAATTGTCCATTTTCATAATTTATTTTTAATTGTTTCACCCTTTGGTAAAACTTTCGGACGTCATTCCTGTTATAACACCTCTCCATCTCTTGTACCGCGCGTTGCTCATGCTATTTCTTCTTTCCTTCTGAGAAGCCAGATCTCTTCCCTTTTCTTCTGTTCGTCCTTTGAGCTCAAGAACAGCCCTCGTTGTTTGATGCAGCGTTGCCTTGTAAGCCTCCTGCTTGGCTACATACATGTGCATGCCTGCACTCGTCGTCAAACCATGAGTTCCCTCTGGATGGTGTCGTAAAATCCAGCACATTCCTCTCCGATGGTTTGTGCGGGTGGCGTCGAACTTACAGGGAGTTTCTGAGATTCTCGATCGGCAATTGCAGTCCATTGCGATTGTAGCTTTGCTACGTCAAATTGTGGTGCTCTTTCTCGACTCCGTTGTTCTCTCGATATCCTGTTTATTACCTTGGCTGCAACAAGGGAATGGACCGAGTCAATATTGACTCCTCGGAATGTTCAGACATCAAGAATACTGGAGAAGTGTCTGACATAGATGGCAACGTGATGAATCTGGTTGAAGGTTGATTGATCTGAGGACCACCAGGTCCCTTTATGGATGTTGAGGTGTGGGAACCACGTGCCAGTTCAGAGAGATGGTGTCGGAGATGTTCAGATGACGTAGTGTCAATTAGGCTGTGTTTCAGGATGACATAAGCTAAGATATCTTCCTTACCTGCTTAACGTTGAAATCTCCTAGAACGACCTTGGTGTCAAAGCTGGGGCATTGATGTTCTTTCGTTTGTTCAAATCAGGCTGGACTTGGCCTTGACGTAGATTGTTATGAGGCGTTTGCTTTTACAAAGAAGCTCGGAACTTGAGTCTGCTTCGAACAACAAATCCACAGTCAAATAAGCGCCTCTCTCTGGTGCAAACACCGTAGTAGATGTCGCAGTTCTTTATCTTCTTCTTGCCCGGCCCATTCCATCGCACTTCCTGGATGGCGGTGATATGTGCTTTATAGCAGTCAAGGGGCTCAGCGATTCTTCGGCTGCACGGCTGTTAAGAGTCCTCACGTTCCACGTGCAGAACCGAAAAGCATGAATTGTTTGCTGCAACGTCAACAGTAAATGAAAAAATGGGCTTTCGCGGACCTCATGCATTTCAATAATGTAGCCGTTTCTTTATTGACTTCAGATGAGGGTTCTTTTGTTACTAGCAGATTGGTGAGTTGGAGTTTACATTGTACCCAATCAGCGAATTCAGTTTTGTACTTGACTGTTGGCAAGACTGGTTCGAAATTCTGAGCGAGCTTGATGGAGGTAATGATCGGAAAATGGTCGCTATTGTGCAGATCATGTAAAATAGACCAAGTAGTTTTGGGGAGTAGCTGTGCCGATATGTGTGAGTGTATTGTGTGTGGAAAGATGTGTAGTGGATGTATATAATTGCGCCACGTGGATTTGTTTGAGGTGAACCCCATACGCTCCAGAAGTTGACGTCCCCAAAAAGAATTAATGGTGATTTGCACTTTGCAAGAATGTTGATAAGATCATTTTTGTTGAAAGGTTGTTGAAAGGTAGGATGTAGATTGTGAGAATAGTGATCTTGACTGGAAGCTCCGTTTCGATTGCGATGGCCATTAAATTGGATGTTAAGTAGATTTGCTTGTGTGATACATTATTTCTTACTAGAATACCAATGCCTTGTTTGGGTGTGGTGTTGCTAGGGAAATTCTCGAAGTAAGGTAATAAGTTGGTATGAAGGGCTGCTGTTTGTATGGGCAGTGTGTTTCTTGGAGGGCAATAACGCAAGGTCTGTGGTTTTTAATCAGCAGGTTTAATTCATCATAGTTGTTTTTACAACCTTTAATATTCCACTGTAGAATATTGAAGGTACCATGATGTGAACCTCTGAGGTTCCGCTCCTGGGTCTTGTGTTCGGAGAGGATTGATTTAGTGGGCTTTTTTCCAGTATAAGCTTGGGTATACTGGGAAAAGACATGGTTGGGTGGGGTAGGGGGTTGACTGATACAGCTCTGCGACACAGTTGTTGAGCCGCCCGGGTTACTAGTCGAACCAGGGTGAATCAAAATCTGTATCGCAGAGCAGGTGTTTTAGGTATCTTTATTATTTTTATTATGAGTCATCATCATCATCGGTTTCTGATTGGGGTATGTAGTATTGCTTTTTATAATTGAGAGTCTTAGTTACTGTTGAGATAGGTGAAGGAGGCAGTAATGTTTTATTGGTGGTAATGATGTTTTGATTGGGAGAAAGGGGAGATGTGTAGAAAATGCCATTATCTACAGTGGAGAAGTAGGTGGTAGAAAAAGAATTTGCTGTGTGAGAGGATTTAGGTTTAGAAGAAGGTGAGTTTAGTATTAGGCTATTAGCATTGTGTTCGTTGGGACTGATTGTGTTTGAGTGTTTGAGTCTAAATTGACTGCTGATTGGGTTTTTCTGTTTTGCATCGAGGAGTAAGTTTGGTTAGTTATTGGTGTTGGTGTGGTTTGCTTTGAGAGAAGAGAGATTGAAGTAGAGGGTGGAGTTGGGCTTAACGGGACCTCTCTAAATTGGCTTGAATTTAAAAGGCGTATATTCGCCCCAATCTTGAATACAACGCTCATACTTCTGCTTGTCAAAGTCTAGTGGGCACTATGCTGCTACTTTCCTACAAAGTTCTAAATTACATTAATTAAATTACAAATAGAATTTGAAATAACATTATAAATTTTGTAAAATATTTGATTTTCTCTTATAAACGCTCCTATTATTTTGAACAATAATGATATTAATAGCTTGAAATACACTTTTAATTTTTTGTATCCAGTTTTCATGTTACGGAAAGTTCTTTTAAACCTTGCTAAATTAACCTTACTAATATTAAAAAATCTCACAAATCGCCTTTAAGAATACGCAAAAATCTATTTGTTTAATATCGCTCCTATTATTTGAACACATCTGTAAGTAAGACGTCGCCGCACCCTGTCTACCCACAAACCTAAGCCTTCACACCGCGACAACTTGAACAACAACGCGAACTTTTATGTTTTTTTAGACTAAATGAAGGTTAAATGTGTAGCCAACAACGACATCGGTTGTAACGGCCAAATTCTTAGGTACCGATAGATGAAAATTTATATCGATTACAGCGACTTATTACTTCTAATGATCAAAATCGTCAGTGCTTTGATCATATCACCGATTTTGCCTGTTTTTATTTATATATTTTTGTATTAGTTTTACCTTATAAACATGTTTCTTTAAAATCGTACCGTTATTTTTAATGTTATTATTTTTGTTTTCAGGAAATGGTTGAAGTCGAATTTAAGTCTTCGTTTTTTTGAGGCGTCGCCAATTGACATAGAAAGAGAATTAAATTTGAAATCACCTTTACATCGGAAGAAAATTACTTTGGCCATATGCGAATTAACCGGTAAGGAGGATGACGAACTTGCATTGAAAGCAAGCCGCCTGGATGTATCTTGGATAATGCGCTGGCTGGACGATATCGGACTTCCTCAATACAAAGACACGTTCTCGATTGCAAAAGTTGATGGTCGTATGTTACATCGCCTTACTATGGAAGATCTAGCTCAGTTGCATGTGACATCCTGTCTGCATATCGTCTCTCTTCGTCGAGGTATACAATGCATGCGAGAAATGAAGTGGGATTCAGAGTGCTTAATCCGCCGTTCGAAGCCTGACGAAGAAAATAGCAATGAACCTGTATCACTTTGGACAGCACATCGTGTTATGGAATGGCTTAAAGTGGCTGACCTGTCAGAGTATGCACCGAATTTACGTGGTGCCGGAGTCCATGGTGCACTTATGCTGTACGAGCAAAGATTCACAGCTGAACTTCTAGCTGATCTTTTGAGTATTCCTCCAAGTAAGACTCTTCTACGTAGACACTTGGCTACACACTTCAAAGAGCTACTTGGTCGTGATACGATACAAGGTAAGCGTGATGCGGAAGCGGAATCCGGCTATCAGCCTCTTACTTTAACTGCCAAAATAAAACCACAAAAGAAATCACAATTCTCATTGAAACGACGAAAAAGCACAAAGGGAACAGAAATTGAATGGACAGAATATGTATGCCCAATGACGACCGGATCTGGAACACCAACATCGATAACACCAACTAGAGCCACTCCCACCAGTGGTGGAAATACTAACGATGATAGCATACATATATCAAACAACTCACCATAAAATGTTCAAGAAGTTCTGAATATGAGTCTTGTTTTTTTCCCCAAAGTCTTCCTCCGACAGAAGAAAAAAAGGTTCCAATAAAACAACCATATAAAATCACTCATTGTCGTTAAAAACTAAGCAAGCGGTAAGTCTTCGTTTGCAGCAAGTTTCTTTTAGCCTTTCAGCCACATCAGTTATTTTTGTTGAAATTGTTAAGTACTTTAAGTAGATTGGATCTAGAGCAGTGTTGTCGGGAATAAGAACCTAGTACACAAATAATGTAACTGCTCCCTAGGAAGCATTTATTAATATTGATGTCTTTAATTTTAAGTAAATAATTTTGAAGGTAATTTTCTGTAAAGACGTTTGAAAAATAAAAAAAAAATTTGTTATTATTTGTTTTTAATTAACCCAACGACCATTATGGAATTTTTATAGATTTTTGTACGTTAAAAATAAAAATAAAAGTATATATTAATTGAAATCAGTATAAGTCGATTCAGTTAGTGAAGCAAGTATGGTAGCAAATTGAAACGATTTTCAATGGATGTGTGAACATCCGAAACAAATACAAGTATTTATTGCACTATTTTAATAAGTAATTTAATTTTTATTGATTTCATTGATTTAATATTGATTAAAACATAGATGGAAGAGTAAAACAAATCATTAACAAAGACATCTCAAGAAGGGCGACATTATTTTTATAATACCAGTTTTGCATTATTTCACAACCACAAAAATTAAATAATATCCTCTTAAATTATAATTTACATACAAAAGTCATTTCATTGGAATTCTTTTGTCATTGTATATTATTTCGTACTTTTTCGAAGATTGGTGAAAAGTTTCATACTTCTTGGTACCAATTTCTCACTGTCACTTCTTCGATTGTTTTTCAAGTTATAAATCTTCCATTTGCGATTATGTTCATACATTCAAAGGACCATCTTAAGAGTTGATATGCGCTTGCTTATTCGGCCAGTGTAAAAATACATTTCATTTCGATTAGATTTTCATTCCAACGCGTACCGCATTTTAAATTATCCTTTAATAATTTGTCCATTAAAGAACTTTATTTTATCCTTTAAAGAACGCCACTGTATTGAACACGAAAATGTTTGCAAGACTAATGATAATCACATTATACTGCCTATTTAATATAATTAAATAAAGCACAATTGTGACTATTCATTCATATGGCTATTCTCCAAAGTCGTTAAATAGGATTTGTCAATAAAAAATCTCGATTTATCTTCATTTCATGCAAGTTTTGTGTTTAAAATGTATGTACTTGCAAATTGATTGCAAAATAGTATCAAGATGTATACTTGAAAACTATGTTTAATTATGAATTATGAAAGTGTGCCTAATATTCTTGATGCAAATAACACGTTTCAGTGCTTAATTAGCCATGCTATTGTGTAACGTGTAATATAAGTAAGGAGAAACGATGTAAATGGAATTTTTTTTGAAAAAAATAATTTTAATACGAAATACGACTGCGAATGTTGAATAGCGGTAGCTCTGGTTTGATCCGTCTATGTGTAATTCATCGCCATTCTGTCAGAGTTTTTTTATATACTTTCACCATTTTGGGTGATAAAGTATATCACTTGCAATTATGTAAGGTAAAATGTACTTCGAAATCATATTTTATTTAAATATTCAAACAATCGTTATTTTTTTAAATTAAAAAAAAACATAGCTGCCAGCCAAAAAATTTAGAGAGTTGAAAAAAGTCGTTTCTCAAAACCAACAGGACAGTTAAACATATCAAATTCAAGATCAATTATAAACAGTTTCAATTGATACCATACTTCTTGTGAAAACAGAACAGATTATAAGCAATGTAATTAAGAACAAAGGTAAATTTGCCACACGCAGCAGAGAAAAACTTTTAGACTAAATAAATATGTTAACTAGATATTAAACGATTTCTAAAAAAACAATAAATGATCAATTTTTCTTAATCTAATAAAAGTAAATTGAACTACGACAACAAACGGAAATGAAAATTCATTTATCGACCAAATAAAGCAATTACAGCAAATATCATCACTTCTACGATATTTGTAATGTTATTTATACACTATACTAGGCTCAATCAATAAAGATACAGAGCACAAATAGACTAAGAAGTAATTATAATAAGAAACTTCTCTAAGAGGATTCATTGAAATGTTTTCCAAAATTAAATTGAAATTACTAGATAAATCAATTACAAAACTTGTTGAAAACAATTCATGGAATTGATCAGTCTAACCTAAGCAGTTTATAGCGTCAATTGGACGATTTGTACGATAGCCTCTGCAATGTAGAGCTTGGTTTGAATTTGAATTTATTACAAAATGCCTTATTTTAAACCAAATGTTGTGTGTATGTATGAAAGAAACAATATTACATATTTTTAACCACAGTGCTAATTAATTTGTTTTTTTTTTGCTTTTAATAAAATTACTAGGTTTATAATCGCTAAATGGGTTTGATGTGTAAATAAAATCATATTGTGCATATTCGGCGATGTCTATCATGTTTACCAGTTGAATTAATAACGCTCAGATTTAATAGTCACAATTTTTTAGCATGCAGTTACCGATGTGATTATGTTGTGCGTAGATGCCTTAAAACATTTTATCGAAATAGGTTTTATTTGGGTTTATGATTGTATTTTACATCTTCAGTATTTCATATATTGGTTTTACATACTTCCAACAGTATTTCGTGTTGTCGTCCATGGCAGACCATACATTTTTTGGCTCCATATTCCGTACCGTTATGTTATTGGTTCTTAATCTATAGACCAAAAATGTTTTATTTTTTTCTAAATGTATCCATTCCATTGACCAATATATGCATATACATATATGTTTGTAGGGCCAATTTATTTTTTGGCTGAGATTTATATTAGGCACTATCAATTAACATCATATTCTTGCGATTGAAAAAGGCAAACGTGAGATAACTGCAGTTGTAATGAATTACATATATGCATTGAAGATTGTACCACTATTTACCCTATTAAGCATCAATTCCATTTACAGAAATTCGGATTTTGTTATTAAAAACATTAATTTTATTTCACAAAATCATACAATTCGGCATTTATCAGTAAAAATATGAAATCAACGTAGGTAACAATAAATAAATAATTCAAATATAAATTTGATTTTTTTAGTATCTAACAAGTGAAATATGAAACAATTAGTGTACACAAATGATAAAATCTTTTGAATTGTGTTCAGCATTCACTATCCAAATAATGTAACAGTTTAGTTCGATTTGTTGTTTGTTTTAATTCACCCTATTTTAGTTTGATTGGTTTGAATTATTTACAAATAAAGTACATCAAAGTGTTTACTAAGGATACATACATACATATATATTTATGAATTAACTTATATATATATTATAAATGTTACATCATTTTATATAATTTATTACTATGTATACACAATTCAACAATAAATGATAACGATTTTTTTAAACTTTATGGTATGTTTACAACCATAGACTAGATGTGTTTTATTTATTAGTGCTATTTTTTTAAAAATAATAGGGAGTAAGAAGAAACATGCGGACTATAAGAGAAAGATAATTCTTTGGCAGTTTTGATTTGTTTTTTTGTTATTTTGAAGTCAGTCGTTGTTCACATTTTTGATAATTTAATTAGTCGTCTATGGTATACTCATCGAGAAAAGTTTAAAGTAGTTGTGGACGGAAATGTATGTCGACTTCTCGTATATTAATGTCCCCCGTATGCTTCGACAAAAGGCAAACAGAAAACCTATTTTTTTGTTTTTTTTTATCCTCATTAGAAATAAATAGTTAGCTTGGCTTGGTTATCTGTTCGTGAGAATTGTGTTGTCCTAATTATGTCAGATAAAATCGTACCCAGTGTTCGTAATTTGAAATTTTATTTAAAATGTCGATTTCAAGATGTTCCAAGAAATCTTCCTCAAAGAAACACTCTGGAAGTAGAACACGCTTAGGAATATGCAAATACTGAAACGTTTTTCTGTATGGGTCTATAAGAGATGATAGAGTGGTTGATCTGATGGTACGGTCAAAATTAATGAAGGGTATTAAATACTGTATGTCCATATGTTTACAAGTTGTTGGATTGATCAAGAGTATGGACATGCTGCATGCCCACAACTTATGGAAAGAGCAGAATTTCAAGCAATATACTTGCTAAAATGTTGCGACGTTAATATAATAGTGTATCTTTGTTTTCTTTGAGGAACCTTCGAATGATTTTTGACGATGAATAAATGAGTGCCATTGTTGCATTTTTCTTCTCACAAATGCCAATGGTGACAGTTTTGACTGGTGCAGAAGATTGATTTGAACTATGCAACTATGCACACATGGAAAACTATCACCGATCAACAGGTATACATTAATGTGCACACATATAAAAGAGGCTATTCATAAGAGCCTTTTCTAAATGTCTAATAAAAAAGTAGAATGAATATACGTAGATATAGGCAATAATAGCAACATCATAATAGTTAAAATGCATACTGGAAGACTAAACCATAGGGTGAGATATTCTTAATGGAGAAATACAGAAAACTAAAGCTAAACTTATGAACTATCATAGCTTAAGACACAATTTATTCCCTAAATTACAATATCTATGTTAGCTTTAACATAAGAACTGCTGCTAGATTTCATGCATTCTGAATGTCTTGAAAACCATGCGAGTCTTTACTTCGCTGATGATTGGTGTAGCTCTCTGCAAGGATGCTTCCGATCACGGATGATGCCGGAGGAGGTGGTGGTGCAGATTGCTGGTGACGGTTGTTCATAGCAGCAGCTGCTGCTGCAGCTGCAACAGCAGCCGCATTGGGATGCTGCAACTCCCCTGGTGGAAGGTAGTCCTTCCAGTTGCGAAACAGGTACCGTGTGAATTTCTTAAGCTGTCGGAACTTACAGTAGGTAGCGCCTTCTGCAGATTCCAGTTGCTGCGTTTGGATTAGAAATCCCTTTTCTTTGAAGGTCTTTTCTAGTTTCTCTCTCTGTACAGCTCGACGAGATTTCTTCTTTTTGCTACTGATTTGGTCTGCATGATGATGGTGGTGACTTGAAATTGGATTACTGCTATCTGTATTTTTTAAATGTCCAGGCGATGGAAACGGTGATGAGGATGAAGTTGTAGAAGTCGCAATTGATACGGACGGAAGGAGTATACTGTTTGTTGGAGAGTCTGGTATCTGCAGGAGCTCATTACTCAGTCCAGCTGAAGGTGGAGGAACATCGAGTGTAATTTTTTCGCCAGTTGCGTTTAGAAACACCCCAGCGCAGTTCATTCCAGGAACTGCTCCGGATTGTTGAAGACTCTCACGGGGAAAAAATTCATAACTTCGCATGGATTTATCCCCTGTCCCACTATAATAACGGTAATTGCCATCTGAGTCGACGGACAGCATTTTCTTCTCCTGAAGCGATGGATTGGGGCCTCCAGTAAACTTGAATTTACAAATGCTGACCTCTGTGGCGGGATTGGTAGTGTTTTCCGCTGGCATCGGTGGAATGAATATAGCCGACCGTTTTCTCTTCTGCGGAAGATGGCTAACTGATGTGGTTGTTGAGGTTTCGGACTTCACTGAACTTGGGGTAGGCAGTTGCTCCGGATACTCCGGAGTTGAGGATGGCCGTTCGATTTTTGATCGGAGTGGAAGTAGGTTTGTAGTTCGAATTGGGATTTTTAGAGACAATTGGTTGTTGTGACTGATCGTCTCCAAATTGCTTGTGTGAAAGCTTCCAGATTCGATTAGTTTTTGGTAGTAGAGACTCATTGGGTGGAGCAGAGCATTTGCAGATGGATTTAACCATGTTGGTTGACTTTTCGTAGTATCGTTCTGGGGTGAGTCTTCAGATTCCACCGTAGGAAGCGAAAGTTTAAGATTGGCTGCTAAAATCGAGTCAGTTACAGCATCCAAAGGCGTAGCAGTCGGAGTAGGACAGTTTGAATTGGTTTTTGTCTCTGATTCGTCTTCGTCATTACTTGAGATGGAGTATGAGTCAGCATGGTCTCGTAAGCAGAGATTCAGGGGCTCATCAGCTTTCACAATCGATGAACTGTCTCCTAGGAGTTTCTCATCTAAGGCAGCTCTTGGTGTCCCCGGAAGAATGGTACCATAATTTTTGTAAATTAAGTGACAAATATCAGCTTTCTTTGGTTTTCGACCGCGACGTGGCTTCGAGTTGTCCAGGGTCATTTCTCCCATGTATGGCAAATCGGAGTATTTGACTACTCTGCGTTGAGTCTTTTGCAGGTTCGCATTCACATCCACTTCGTGATGCGATTGTATAGTAACTTCTTCACCATCGGAGTCATCTTTGGTATCCTTTGCGATTGAATGCTGATGCATTTCCGCAATCTTCTGGAGCCAATTGCGAACATTTTCATGAGAACTCTTGGACGGAGATTTTTCAGGTACCAACTTCGCTAGCGATTCTCGCACTGGTTGTGAAACTTTTCGTATATGTTGACCTTGTGTAGCTTCGTAATGACTTAAATACTCAGCAGGCAGAGCTTGGTGATGGAAACGCAGTTTAATACCCCCTTTTCGCTTCGCTCTTGGAGTGTAGGGTTTCTTTGTGGCACTCTGTAGCTTCGCTTTTAGTTGGCTTTTGGAAACATTTACATTCTTGACTGTAACTGGTGTGATTATAGAGTTGAACTCCGATGTGTGATCATCATCGACTGTGTGAGCTCCTCGGGATATAAGAGGATCATCGGAACCCTGAAGAAGCAGCTTACTGGACCCCATTTCTAGTTTTTGATTGGTGCTGTGATGCCACGGTGTATTATAAAGATCAGTTGTGTCCTCTTCTAGTTTGATGGGATGTACTAGACTGACTTCAGGTATCGCCTGTATGATAGGGGTCTTTAGTGGTAGTGGTGATACGACTGTCGAACGTATGACAGATGAGCACATGTCTTTTTCGCATGCAGTACTAGCTCCGTTTAGGAGATTGATTTCGTCACGAGATATGTCCTGCATGCTATTGCCAACTGAAAAAAAAAATTATATTGGATAATAGATGGTATTTAGTTCAAAGTATAAGAAAAACAAAAAATTAAATGATATTAAATAATAGATACTATTTAGTTCAAAGTATAAAAGAGCAACAGTAAAATCTGTATCCAATTAAAAATCATGCTAATAACACTTTGGAATATACATGTATGTACACCTAATTCTGTTTTTACACGATAGATTGGTTCCAAAAAACCGTGTAAAAAAAACATTGATCGTATGCAAAAATAGGTAGTTGGTTGCTAATATCTAAAACATATTACAAATTTTCTTAACCAAACACGTCTGATGGCATTGATAATTTACAAAATATATTTCACATTTCAATTGCTCTGACCAGCAAATATGCTTGTATGAACAAAAAGGGAATTCCCCTAAATTTGTGATATGAAAATACTTCGCAAAAATTGAATTTGACAAAAAAAAATTTAAGCACAAAAACTTTTAATTCGTGCTAAATGAAATAAAATCGCATAAAAAAATTAAAAATATTTTATTTTCAAACCGTGTTACATCAAAACCGTGTAAAAACAGAATTAGGTGTATATGTATATTAATTTTCTAATAATAATAATAACAGAGCGGATATAAATTTGAGCTGATTTTGATTCGATCTGTATTCGCGATTTGTCAAATTTCAAACGCATAGATATGTAGTGTTTTGAGATATCAGTAGAAATATCGTGGTTGCCTAATGATGACGAAATTCTCAGTCTTTAAGCAATACGCCAATGTATTGCACGTGTATATTACTTCAGTCCTTTTGGCATACCATAAAGTATGAATTAATTTTTAATTTACTTTTTTTTTAAAAATATTTATCGTGCAATCACGACTTAAAAGCTCTAAGATACGATCTGCGAACTGTGGAAATTATTTTCATGTTTTCGTAGCTGCTAGTGATTGTTGGCAGTTGGCATAGTGTAACGTTAGCTTATTGGGCTGCCAGCGAAATTATCACACTGAGCCCACTGTTACTCGTTTGCGATACCTAGTGCCGTTAATTTGACCCCAACGGCATATGTTGACTGGAGATTAGAAAAACAGGAAAGAGCGTAACATATGTACATATATCATATTTGATAGTAGTATTTGATAGTAGAATGCTATATAAGTTAGTCAGTGAATTCATTCTTTTGGCATACCATACTTAAGACAGTTTTGGGTGTTTTTTAACTGAATAGCCTATGCCAACAATCCAATTCCAATTTTGACTCAATAGAGAACATGAGAGTTGAAAAACATTCCTTCTTTCAATCGGCAAATATTTACTTTATTGATAAATTTTCCAAAAATACGATAATCGTTTGCCCAGTCAAGGAAATATAGAATAGGGTGCAGTACTTTCATCATAATTGCTTAAGAAGTTTAATTTTCGCACTAATGTAATTTAAGGGAAGAGAAAAAGTAGCATGACTAATGCATTCACTGATTTCTCATTGGATTTTCGTTGAATCGTTTTAAAAATGTTCACAAATTTTACAAAATCCCACGACCGCTATTACGTTACATGACACCTTACATGCAATTTTGAGCGATTCATTCCCCAAAGTCTGAATGAAAACGAATTAAGAGAACGCTCCCCAAATTAAAAAAAAACTCATACAAACGCAGTCAAATCTCTTTCCCCAAATCTACACTCTCTTAAATTTCACTTCAGATTATTTATTAATTTTTCTTGATTTATTACCGTTAAAAAGAAACTCCGGCAACATTATAAATAATCTCAATTCACACTTCTCATGTCTCAAAAACTTTTCAAAAAGACATAAACAATCCGCTTCTGTGACCCGTTTTTCAGTTCCGGTGCAATGGGATTTTTTAAGGGAAACTCTTCTCTTTTGAAATTCGATTCCCGACTTTTCTTTGCCGCTATGATGTGTCGTGTGTGTTGTTTTGTGTGCGAAAATTTCCTTTTACGGTCAATCGAAGCAGACACCGCACGCGATCAAAAAAAAAAGTGAAGAAGAGCAAACATGAAAATAAATACTTTTATATCCTACACAAATTGCTTTCTTTGCGAAGATCGTTTTCGAAATGTGAAATGTGTTCGAAAATGCAAGGCACGTGATGAACATATTGTTTGTAAACACGTTCGCACACACTATACAAAGAAGATTTTTTTTTGTTCTCATGTGATTTTGAAAAAAAATAAATAATTCTTCACTTTTTAACGAACACCGGGACAAGAATTTTGGAAACTTCCGCACCACTCGAACACGTTGACATCCAAAACGCAACTAAACGTTTTTTTCAAAAATATATCCGCCTTAGATGGACGTCGTCTAACGATGACGGGACGACGAATATCTTTTGGCTTCTCTCGCATTTGCTAGTTATCCGTTTGGCGCTCTATAGATCCGTCCTTCGTTTGTCTGTCATCGAATCGATAGCGCGACGGTGGTGGCGTTCGAGAAGAATTCTATAACGCAAAGCAACCACTACAATAGGGAACGAATTTCTGAACGATCTGAACGGAGCGTTTCTAACATTCTATTTACATACAAACGAGGTGGTGATCTAGCAGGCGTTCAATGTCCAATAGGGGCTTTTTTAATTTTATTTCGAGATCCTATTGAATATCATATTCGCTGCCGCACCGAATGCGTAACGCGAAAGAGACAGTTGCAAAATGAGGATGATGTGAGAAAGGGAGATTGTTTTTGAGATAACATCGTCATCGTTGGCATTTTGATTCCGACCAACTGAAGCATAGTTCCAGGTCGGTTCCTGGTTCTTCCGATCGCTTATCAGTGGTTGCAGTATGCCAGTTGTTAAAATGTGTCTATTTTTATAACAAGGGATGGCGAAAGCTTAGCATAGAGTTTCCATCGCTACAGCCGCGCCGTGCTGAGAGTGGGTTGAAAAAAAATATTATATTTAGGGCGATTCGTAGACCAAATATGGCAAACAATCTCATGTATGGCAAAATTGTTTAAAAATAAAATTTCATGAGAGTATTACTGGATGGGCGATGACAGGGCGCGGGTAGGGTTGCCAGTATTTGGAAGTGAATTCATTTGCAAGAAACGTCATCCAATAATAGTACGTTGCATTTTTCCGGCTTATATGTATTCCGTGTATTTTTTATTTTGATTTTGTATCTGGAGTAGTTTTGACCCAATGTTACATAGGAATTTTACTTTGGAATGTTTGTCAATACGCACATGCAACAAAGCAAATTTTCTCTAGTCATGCAAGCTTAGCTAGGTTTCGGTTGTACAACATAAAGAGCAGTAGATAATGCACGTTTTTGGAAACAATATCGTATTCCAAAAATATGTGCGGGACCAGAAGCAAATTTTCAAAAAACTCAGTAAATACCAATAAATTTCAAAATATTTTTTTATTTGTTTTGTTCCGTTCCGTTCAGTCAATCAATTTATTATTTATTAAATTAATTCAGTTACCTATTACAAGATACTTACTGCTTAGTACGATAAATCTTGCGCAAAAAATGATAACGGTATTTTGAGAGGTTCCATCTCGACAAATTACTTAAAATAACAAAAATATTAAAAAACAACGGCTATACTTACAATGAGGCATGCCATTTTGGGATAAGTACTGTAGATAAAGTGCATTTAAACGAGCAACTCCGAGTACTGTTAATTAACCCTTATGTCAACACCCACATACCCAGGTATGTTTTTCATTTCCAAATTGATATATTTTGAGTTCTACATATGTATGTGCCGAATCAACTTGGGATTTTCAAAGCCTAATCCATTATTGCTTTTTATCGTGTTCCAAAAAAATTAAGATTTTCTTTTTGGATCAATATCTACAAGAAATTTTTACTTATGTAAAGTTTTTGGATGTTGACATAGAGGTTAACCAATACTTTAACAATGTCATTCGTTAGCCGAAAATGTTAACAAAACGAAAGTTCCTCAAAGAAATCAAAATATGCATTTCCGTTGAAGCCATGACGAGAGATCACACTTTGAAATTGTTGAATTTGTATTCACAAATTTCCTCAAGATTTTATGTCAGTGTCAGTATTATAGTATGTACAACTAAAAGTTTTATGATCAATATTGTCGTCATCTTAGCTTAAGTTAGTTTTAGGAGGTATTTTGCAAATAACTGAAACCGAAACCCTAACTTGTTAAGTTAAACTTATCATAAGTATATTCTATTATGTGATAACTGCTATGGCTGTACCTTTTCAGTGAGGCATCAAATATGTACATAAAATGTCTTCATCCATGCACTAGTTAATCAAATTAACTTTCTATCCAGTAAAAATTATCAATGTACAAGCTGTGGCAACCATGTTAAACTGCTATAAAATACCGCCATTTAAATTCAGAATATATTTTCGAAATCCATGTGATCAGAAGCATGGAATATTTTTTTTTAACTGAAAAACATCTCAAACGGTAAAACAAAAATAGGAAGACATGAGAAATAAAACAGTAAACTCGAGTATCATCCTTCCTCGATTGGCCAAAAATAAACGCCCCCGCTTTGTATCGCTGTGGTCGGCAGAGGGGGTAATCAGTTCGTTATGGCCACTTGTTGAAACCCATAGTACACTCCTTCAGTATGCACAAACATTAGTTTACATTTGATGATTTTTTCAAAATGTTATGACGCATCTAACCAGTCGTGCATCGATTTCTGCACTAGATGTTGCCAGACAAATAAAAACCGGCTTGGCCTGAATGGGTTAAATCGTTAACATTCTTGTTGTGCTAGCTTTGTCAGCAATGCTTGTGAATAGTACCTAAATTGGGATCCCCAAATTTATAGAGTAATTCAAAAGATGTGATTCGTGAAATAAGAAACCCCCATTGAACCAAGTTATCATGATTGAAAGCAGTTAAAAAGTGTTATCTATAGATGTATTATAGATGCTTTTGTATTATTGTATAAATTGCCGTCTTTTGCGAAATTCCTAGAACGCTGGCAACGCTTTTTAATGGCCACCATTGTGTTCGTGTTTATTCCGCACATTGGAAGCTCGGTTGCCGTGTAGACATTTTGACACCGTTCACGGTCCGCAAGTGTTTTCATCTCAGAGAATATGCTTGCGGCTTATGCACGCTATAGTCGCTGAAGAAGGGAAGGAGATCTTTAGTCGTGACATCGGTATTGCAGCCTGTGCGTGCTCTCGCAATTCGTCTCAGCGCCATTTCTGAGTGTACTGACCGCGCCGACGCTTTGCGGCATAACTTTCTTAATTTGGAACACAAGTTTTCGAAATATGAGTAAGTTGCCTAAATTTGGGAGATGGTGGTACGCGGCTATAATTTACATTAGCCGTCGCTGTCGACTAGGCTATTTGTTGGTGGTTGTGTGCGAGAAGCACCCTTCTCTGGTCGGTATTATTTTTCGGAACGGGAGAAGATCCAGATCCGCTGTGATTGGGAAATCCGAAAGTATAGTAACTGCACGACTGGCGAGCGTGGTGGTTCTTGAACCATGTAGGTGGTATTTCATCAGCTGTTGGATGACAGCTGCTAATGTAAATCCTGTATGACCCAGTAAAATATTGGAGGAAGGAGGTTTCTTTAGATGTGCTCGGCATGTTTATTTTGGGAACAATGGGATATGACGCCGGAGTTAATGATTCAATGAATGATACTGACATGCGTCTGGCCGTGGAAGGCTATAGGCCCAGACCCATAAAATCCGGTGCGTGCATTGCGTCTTGTCAAAAAATTGGATGTAATTGGTGAATTTTTAACTTTTTGTTCCGTTTGACAGTTAATTCTCCCATGTGTGAATATAGAACGTATGCTTATGTATCATTTTACTCTCATGTATCGTTTGACATTTTATGCATGAATTACGCAAGGAACGTATTTATTGGGCAGCTCTTTGCAATCTGGTAAATCCGATTTTTGTGGATTTCAACCACATCATACGCACCAACTAATGTGGTGCTTGGGAGTAACCATGAAGAAATTTTCGCAGGAATATGTTCAAACTGTTTGGTAGAGCGCGATTCGCCCAGGAATGTATTTTATTCACATAAATATTTGCATTTTTCACACAGAATTTGTTACGGTACACACCCAAGAGAATTTTAACTTATGGGACCTCAAAGTTCATAGATCCCTCAATTCGAGTCAATTACTCTCTCAGTGGATTGATTTACATATGCATTTTTTTTTCATTCTAGACAAAAACGCTCAAAGTAAGTTGTACGAACAGTATTTCCAACCGACAGGCCCTTAGCGGGTACCCCAAGCCTTAAGGCCCAAAAACATAGTATCCGTTGCGTGCGTTGCATCATGTCAAAAAATTTACAACTCATACGACTGAATAAAATATATCGAGGCGTGAATTAGCGGCTATGAGGGGAATGCATTACGACGAGTGAAGTTGGTCAATTTTTAGTTCATTCTTTCATGTGTGTAGCATACATACCATATATATATATGAACTTACAAATTATTAAAACTATCCTAGGATAACACAATTATAATTGCAGGAAAAATTCTCTTCGACGAACATTTTCCAGATGCTTCCTTTTCAAAAAACTCCAACTTAAAGCTAAAACGTTTATTTTGCAGATATGTCATCTCTCTCATTCACTCTTCTCTGTCTGACAATTCTATTACAACTATATTATTATGCAAATAATCTGGTGTACTAGACTATTTGCTCCTTATAGTTCGACCATCCTGACTGCTGATCGTAACCGAGCAGACACATGGCTTGAGATGATTTGGTTCGGCGACGGCAACGAAGGGCTTTTGGCTGTATTTACACTCGGTTATGTCCCCCACTACCTGTCATTGTGAAGAAAACGATGAATAAAAAATGGTCCCTTAAAGCCACTAAATCTCCTTCTTGATATTGAAAACAATATTTTTTCGTTATGTTATAGTATGCTTCATTCCGATTTTGCGACACTTTTATGTTTTTGCTCATGTCGTCGCGATTGTGTGGCAACTCGCGATCTATGTCATTGACCTCGGCTACAGAGTCTGCAACTACATCAAAGTACTCGTCCATACCTCGTTGCTTCGTGGCGAACAGAGCTGTGGCCGGAAGATCTCTTGCGGAAGCATTCTCCACCTTATTCATGGCGTATTCACATTTATTCCCTGGTCCCATTCTTTCTTTGCATCTTTGCAGTTTGGCGAGCATTACTCGTAACGTTCTGTTGTATCTCTCAACTTGGTCATTTGCCCTCGGAGTGGCGGTGGCGTTAAGTACGTGGTGTATATTATTATTTCGGAGAAATTGACGGAACTCATGCGAAGTGAACCCCGTTCCACGATCGGAAATGATTCTAGCGGGTCCACTGTACCAGTTGAAGTAGTTACTTAAATGCTTACTAACTACCGCCGAGCCGGTCGACCTGCATGCGAACAATTTTATAATCTTCGTAAATGCGTCCACAACCACGAGTACATTACGTTACTTACGCTTCGTCAACTCCAGAGGGCCAAAATGGTCGATATGAAGGGTCGAAAAAGGTTTTTGTGCTTTTCAATGCTCCTCCACATTTTCCTGATCTTGGAGAGTGAATTTTGCATTTCAAACAGTTGACCCATATGACCAAACTCGTCATGATACTTGTAAAATACTCTCTTTTCCATAGACTTTGGCAAATAAAACAAAAGTTGTTGACTGTTCCTCCTGTAAACCAGAACAGTAAAACAGATAAGATAGAAGCTCCATAACGAAATCGTATGATTGTAACCACAGTACCCATCGAGAGATCCGAGCGTTGATGTCTTTTTATTTACGGTAAGCGTTAAAGAATTGCAGTCCGTTATATTGTTTGAATTGTTGACCAAAAACGTAGGGGTGGAATCACTTTAATGCAATGACAACCGCAAGTGTTTCCAACTCGAAAGAGTGGTATTTTTCCTTAGCTGGTGTCGTTCGAGCACTACAGTACATACACATTTTACGGTCGTCATGCCGTTGAAGGAGCGTTCCTCCATAACCATGCTTAAAAGCGTCTGTGTGAACTTCCGTAGGCAAAATCACATCAGGGCTGTTCACACAATCGTGTTTTCAGAAGCTCGAACGAACCCCTCTCGACCTCTCCAAAATTAAAAGTCTCGGCCTTCATTAAATCAAATAAGGGGATACTAATTTTTCGAAAATCCTTGACAAACCGGCGAAAGTACCCACACAACCCGAGAAAGCGCTGCAACTCAACTACATTTCGTAGTAAAGGATACTCTTTAATGGCTTTGATGTGACTGTTTTTGGTTTTTATGCCTTTCCGACTAACTTCGTAACCCAAATAATCAATTTTCTTTTTCAGGAATGTACACTTTCCCTCGTTTAGTACTAACAATTGTTTCTTTATTCGTTTTAAAACCTCACGTAGAACAGATAAGTTTTATATATATATATAAACTGTCAAAACTTCTAGTGCGAAGAGGTCTTTAAAAATGTTCTGTACATACCGCGAAAACACTGAAGGCCCGTTTTTGAAACCGAAAGGAAGTTTATTAAATTCAAATTGTCCAACCGGGCTGACAAAGGAAGTGTACTTCTTGGAATTCTCGTTAAGATTCACGTAAAAGAACCCGTCTTTCAAATCGATCAGTGAATAAACCGCCTTGTCCTCAAACGATATAACAAGTCTTCCATCAATGGTAGAGGATACCCGTCCCGAATGAATTTAATCTCCTGAAATCAATGCACATTCTGAAAATTCCGTCGCGCTTCTTTCTACTAGTATAAGCCGAATAGCTCTCCCGTATTATGCCTCGCCTCGTCAATTATTTACGTAATGTACATTTTCTCAATGTAAGAGTACTTACGTTGTGTACATGTTGTCGGTGTTTTATTATTTACCAATGTGTTCGTCATGCTGTACTCTATAATCGGCTTATCCGGTTTTTGTTGATTCCAGTGATCTTGCAAAATTTTACAAAACTGATTCTTGAATTTCGGATAAATTGTTTCATCTATGTCCAGCAAATGTTTCGAATCTGTATCAAAATTGATGTTTACGATTTCATTCCAGGCATCTTGCTCTGGAGCATTGTTAAGTTTATTAAATTCTACAGAAGCGTTTATTCTGCAACTAATATCATCAATTTTTATATCAAATTCAAAATTGCAAGGAGTTAATTATTGAAGCCTTCGTAAGTCGTTGTATTCGCATCGAATCTAAATGATCCCAAGACGTTGAACACCTTTATCAGATTAATACCACGACCGGTATCAAACAACGCGCGATCATCAATAATTCCTCCTTGAAATTTACAAACACAATTTCTTATAACGTCACTCGCTCCTAGCTTTTCCTCTGGCATTAGTTGACTGTTCTGGTTTTTGTACCAAGTTGATTCCTGTGGTAGTCGTCGACGGCACTTTTCGGTTTTTACAATTACTGATTCCATGTTCCGTTCATTGAAGATGTCGCACCTTGTTTTTCGTGCTGACTCAGGACAGTTTATAGATAAGTGCCCATCTTTGTTACAATTAAAGCACTTCATCGTTGTCCGGGATGGTTTACTTGGTTTCTCCAAAACCGACTCAGACACTGGAAATGATTTTGTTGATACGTCGGTGGATTTCTTAGCTGGAAGACGATTGTTAACAAACCGCTCGACGGCCAGCTTGAAAATGACTAAGGGAGAAGAACTCTTTCGTTGCGGTACTATCCTCAAATTTGCTGTCGTCCATTCCTCGTTGAATATTTTTGATAATGGATTTGTCGTCAAGACAAAATTTTCTGCTCAAAGCGATCACTTTGTGCACGTATTCCACAATATTCTCCGTTTAAATCGCACTCGTTGCTGCATTTCGAGACGGTAGTCGGCTTCCACTTTGACGTTAGGAAAATTATTTTGCAGCTGGTTAGCGAAGTCATAAAATGTCTCAAAAATTTCGGACAGTCCGTCGGCCCAGATTTTTGCGTCCCAATCGTATTTTCTTGCGAATTGGCGAATTTTTCTGATGAACAGTTCGCTTGTTGGTGACTTTGAGTCGTTTGGGTCAAATGTGGCAATCAGAGAGCATATTTCTTTGATTAGTAATCGATTCCTGGAATCGTTCTTACCTCGTCTGTTTGAGGAATTTGAAGCTGGGTTGGCGGTGATGTTATACCATACGTATTGTTCTACGCACAATCGTTGTCGTGAGACTCCCGTCTTGGAAATGAAAATGAATGATCCTGCTTCAGCGTTTCCCCTTGTTGCGCCGTATTCACCTCCCACTGCCGTTGCTGAGATGATTGGAGGATACCGATTGACTCTCGTAGCTGTCTAGTTTCGTTAAAAACATCCGCATTCAAGTCCAGTTGAATAATGGTGACATCGATGGACCTGCGTTCTACAGAGTCAATATTCTCGCGAGCTGTACTGTTGAGTCTGGCAATGAGTGCATTCTTCGTTTCCGTCGTGGGGAGCCCCAAATCTTTGCAACTCTGCTTTAACTCGGCTTTATTTTTCGGTGGCATTTCTTCGAATTCCGTTATTAATTAAAACTCCAACTTAAAGCTAAAGCGTTTATTTTGCACATACATGTATGTCATCTCTCTCTCACTCTTCTCTGTTTGACAATTATATTACAATTATGTTATTATGCAAATAATCTGGTGTACTAGATTAATGTGATGTACTAGATTACTTGCTTTTTATACTATATTACATTCCAACATCCAACACATTCAAATTCGTTACCGTTGGCAAGAGTTATTCTGCGTTTAATCTCGGTACTGATGTTGTTCGTACTATTAACTTGGGAGCCAAGGTAGATGAAGTCCTTTACTACCTCGAAGTTGTAGCTGCCTATGGTGACGTTCTGCCCTAGTCGTCGATGTTGTGTGTCCTTTCTTGATGACAGCATATACTTTGTTTTGCCCTCATTCGCCGCTAAACCCATTTTTGCCGCCTCCGTCTCAATACAAGCAAACGTTGCATGTCCTTTAGCCCACGCAAAACCCCCGAACCTGGAGGACCGGATCCTGGTTCAAACCCCCGAAGAAGCTTGGATCTGTAATAGAAGCGATGGCCCTACCATCACAAACCAACGAGGTTCTACAGCTAACACTTATCGCTAACAAGCTGTCCCATCTCATTGCAAGCTGGATAGTATATGAATCTAGCCCTTAACAGACTATCGATATGCTCGATTTAAATAACCACGCTCAACCCGGTCTGGGGTTGCAATGCGTTTAGGATCAGTACAGTAAAAATAATACAATCCAACTACAAGGGTATCTTCTCTCTTTCTTTGTCCAATCATTACCCTGCACCTCCCCAGAGCTAGACAGCTGATACCCCTTCATTCCACACAAATGTATCCATAAATACACTTCGTACTGTCAGAGTCTTTAACAGAAATTGTTGATAGATCATAGCCGAAGGTACGGTATGAAACGGATGATTTGTGATGTTAGTGTGATGAGAGGGGCTGAACTGTCAATTGGTCATCACCTGGTTTTGTGTACGCTGAACTGAACTCGATGGTGGAGTTCCTCTTCTCCCAAAGCGCAAAACAAGAGTAGTTGCACGCATGCGGTGGGAGAAACTACGGAACAGTGAGGTGAGGCAAAACTTTGCACGGATATCGGAAATTTTGAAAGAATTTCAACTGTTGCTTCGCATGTAGAGGAATAATGGTGACTGTTTCCAAAGAGCAGTCTTGGAAAGAGTTCGGCTTGAAAATTACTACAGATCTGTAAAAAAAAGTATTCTGGCAAACTATTCGCCGACTCAGAGAAAGGAAATTCAACACTATCGAAGGAGTCAAATCAAAAAATGGTGTGCCGCTTTTTAATGCGGGCGATATTTTAAAAAGATATAACGAGCACTTTTCGGAGCTGCTTAATGCCTAACAGGGCACTGAGGGTTGCAGACCCATTGTCTTGAGTGTTGCGGAGAATAATCCAACGGTGCAGGACGGGGAATAAACAGTGCGATATTCGATTTCACCAAGGGTGCATCTTGTCACCTCTCCTTTTACTTATAAAGATTGGTTGCTGAGAAGATAGGCCCTGGCCCCCTACGGGCTTTAGCGTCACCCATATTATATTATTATTACTATCGATTCAAATAAAGAATTCAAGCATTTTCTGAATTTTATGTCTTTGTTAAAAAAACTTTCCTATAGCCTTCAAAAATCACCCTTTACCAGGTATACCGGTATGAAGTGAGCGTCAAGATACAAATGTCTCGGTAGGGAACATTTGTTGTGAACGAGCCCTTATTTTTGTTTCTTTGTTTGCTATGACATCTGTGAAAAATATTTAGTGCACATCAAGTCATTGAACAGACAAAATCATATTTTTTCATCGTGTTTAAAATGTCGAATTTTGTACCAGAAAGTTATGATTTGCGGAAAGCATTAATTTTTTGTTTTCATTTGAAGAAAAGTGCTGCAGAGTCGCATCGAATGCTTGTCGAGGCATATGGTGATCATGCTCTATCAGAAGCAGCATGCAAAAGATGGTTTCAATGGTTCAGAAATAATAATTTTGATGTGAGAAATGAAGAACATGGAAGACCACAAAAAAAGTTTGAAGACGCCGATTTACAAACGATATTAGATGGAGGTGACACTTTGAGTCAAAAGCAAATGGCAGCAATGTTAAATGTTGCACAACAAAAAATTTCTGACCGAGAGACCACGATTCTGATACTTATCAGAGAGTGCAATCTAGGCCTTGCAACAGACGATTGGAAGATCGGAAAGACGGAATCTCACAAGGAATCTCACAGGATCGCAATCCTTGTAACCTCGACCTGAAAACGGCCACACAATTTGGGAAGATAGCTCTTAAAATGTTCCGAAAATAGAGTCGGCCGCATCCACCACTTCAACCGAAATCAAACAAGACTCCAATACAATCTTGGCACACTATCCAAACCGGCCACTGTCCATACACCCTCTGAGTTTCCTTGAGCTCGGAGGGTGTCTTTAATCCGGATAATAGAATCTAAGAACCTCGCAAGAGATGGACGCACTGTCGGACTCCGGAGAGGTAGAACCTCCTATGATCGAGCCAAATATGGAAAAGAACTGTTGGATTCCTCGCAAGAGATAGACATGCTGTCGGTCTCCGGCGAGAAAACATCATAGAAGTGGATGTGTCGAAATCAATCATACTGACGTTTCTTCGTATCAACATTTACTACTCAAAAATAGCAATCTCGATTAACCAGCAGCGGAGAGGACATTGTCCTAATCCAAGAACCGTGGATCATAAATCCCAGGTAAATGGGTCCAGGACGTCAAAATACTATTTACGTAAGAAACACTGGTAAACCCAGAACTTGCATCCTTCCTAAAAATCATCTAAGCGTTTTTCTGCTCAATAGCCTATACACCTTCCGGTGATTAGCTTGGAACTAGGGGGATCTAAATATTGGATTGTCTCATTATATATGACCTTCGATGGAGAAACACTGATATTTACCATCTCATTATAAACTGGAGAGTGTTTGAAGCACATTCCTTCTCAGACCTTCTCGCCACCAGCAGCCGCCATCTAGGAATTATAGAAAAACAGTCTGGTATACATGCATTTTCTCCGTTCCTTTGCCAAGCCAAATCAAACACTTGCGCCACCCCATAACGCCAGTGAGCTATGTAACATAGTTGAGACTCTCACTAAAGAACACAACGAGGCGATAAAAACCGCCTGTCCTCTAAAAACACCGTGCATTGGGCAGATGAATAATCTTTCGTACGCTTGTAGAAAAAGGCTCAACAAAGCAAAGAGTACAACGGACTCTCAAGACTGGGGTTCATATAAGGTTAACAGACCTTTTATAAAACTGATGTTAGAAAAACGAAAAGGCCCAAATCTACCTAGCTATTTTAAGAAAACCGATAAAACATGAGCCGAGAACGAAGAGTTACTTAAACTATTGATGGACATCCACTTCCGGGAAATTCATTTTTCCATTGTTCCTCCTCAAACTGAGCTATTGCGACTCCAGGAACCAATCCTAATACTCTGATGACAACTCATTAACTTCAGTCCATACATGTCACTGTGACTGGACGGCATAATACCAATGGAGCTCCAACAAACCACAGCCATGTTCATCCCATAGCTGGACACCATTTTCAAAGACTGTATATCGCTGTGCCACATCCCAACCAGATGGGCACAAATCAAAGTAGTTTTCATACCTAAGGCTGGTAAGAGCTCCCAGGTTCACCCAAAGTATCTAAGACCTATCAGCTTATCATCCTTTCTACTGAAAACTCTGGAAAGGACCATTGATCTATATTTAAGATCTTCTATAGACTCAACTAAACTTTCGTTATTTCAACATGCCTACAAGTGTAAGTGGCCCTCGCATTTTGGTACACACAATTGAGTGTTCACTAAGCTTCAAAGAATATACCATGGTTGCTTTCCTAGACATAGAAGAATCCTTCAACAAAATCCTCCGGCATGGAGGAAGCAATGGAAGATTCAAATGTGGAAGTCGGAAAGGACACACCTCTTCCTCTTCTGGAATATAGCAGTAGATAAACTGCTACTACTGCTGGAGAAGACAGGCTGCAAGACCATTACCCACGCGATGTTCCCATAGCATTCTCAGGAAAATACCCTCAAGTATTAAGAGATCCAATGCAACACGGTTTCAACCTAAAAAACAACTTCTCAATTGGGAACGGGCATCTAAGCTTAGAAGGGCGAAATTGTCATTTTTACTAGGAGTTTAGTTAGTTTAGTTTAGTTGACTTTTATTTTCAATAAATGTTTTACAATTCAAATATTAACCTAAGTCTTTTACGGTTTGGCATATGGCCGTCTACCAGGTTGACAAAATATATACATAAGTTTTACATTAAAAATCTCCATCTATGATACGCTTTCTATAACAAAGTGCTGCTACTGAGTAGTCATATAAAGCCTTCCATCCTTTTTCTCCATTTAATATGCTAATTACTTCATCTTCGTCTAAATTATGTTTTCCGAAAATTGAAATTCGAAATTCTTTAGGAATCGGACAAACTCCAAGAAAGTGTAAAATGTCTTCTCTCTTCTTCATATTGCATAGGTCACAGAGTATTGGTAAATCTGGTCTATGAGGTATAAAGTTTAACTGAACGAGTTCCCCTCTCAATTTGAAAATGGTGCTTACTTTGTCAGCTGTGTGACTGTCAAGAAAGTATGTTTTTTCATTTAGAAAATGGTTTAGTTTGCTGTAATAATTTCTAAACAGTGATGATTCAGCTTCTTCGACATATTGGTCATATGAATGTCTACCAAAATTCTCTAAAATCGAGTTAAATTTCTCTCCTAAGAGATGAGGATGCTCATTCTCCTGGATAGACAGGTTTAGTCCGCATTCAGAAGCTGTTTTCTTCCATTCTTCGCAAAGGTATCTGTTTGTTCTTATTATACTTCGTAAAACTACATTTGGTAATCTGCAATCGTTCATCTCTAGAATTTTTTCAACTATGAAATGTATTTTCCGCGTGTACAATAACAAAGGAGGAGTTCCCGTTTCAAGATGTAGCATATAGTTCGGGGTATTTTTTGGTAACCGGAATATCTTCTTCAAAAAGTACCGAAGAAATTTTTCCACGGCATCGTAGGATTTGTAACCCCATACCTGAGCTCCGTAGAGCATTATCGACGCTGCGGTTGAGTGGAATAAAGTTTGTTTTGCACTTTGTGATACATATTTATTTTTGAAGCAACGTTCCCAAAGAGAGATAGCTCGTTTAGCAACAGCTAATTTTTCTTCAAAGTGTGGTTTAAAATTTAAAGAGGACGATATTAGGATACCTAGGTATTTGTATCTGGATACTACTTCAATCTCTTCCTCGTCTAACTTCCACTTTTCCAAATGTGAGATGCGGCCTCCTGCATTTCTGAATATCATCATTTTTGATTTACCAAGATTTATGGTGAGATTCCAACTTTTACAAAAAGAATTAATCCTTTTTACCATTAATTGCATGCCTTGTATAGTGTCGCACAGAAAGACGATATCATCGGCATACATCAGTGCCGGAATTAATACATCATTGAATCTTATACCACCTTTGACATCATCTGTTATATCATTGATGTATAATATAAAAAGCAGTGCGATAAGAATACAGCCTTGTTTAACCCCCATTGTAATTTCAAAATCTTCAGAAATTATGTCTCCATTCCATACATGTGCAATATTATTCTCATACAAGGCTCTCAGGATTCGAATAATTTTGCTTGATACACCGATTTTGGAAAGCTTGTAAAAGAGTGCTTCACGTGGTATTGAATTTTTACTAGGAAAATCCCCTTTCATTGACTCCCCGCTCTAAATAGCTCCAGAATCCCGTTCTCTAATAAGGCTATATACCTCGGCCTTACGAGACAGCAGACTAAACTAGAAGCTCTACACAGAAGAAAGAGTTAGAAATGCCATTAAGGCCTTATACATAAGCAAGAAACTCATTGTATAAATATTGCCTTCAACCTCACATAATACACCGTTCTTCATGTACGGCGTGGTTGTGTAGTAGCCAACACTAAACTTCGGCGCTCACTTCAACAAACTAAGGAAGGTACAGAGACAAGTTTGGAGTACACCAAACCAAGAGAAACATGAACGAAATAAGGATTGTGATTGAAAGCAAACAAGGCTCAACTGAAAAGTAGAAATGAAAACACATTAACAAAACAAGCGATGTGAGGATGTTGTTGAAATATGTGTTCTTTATAAATTTGCGCTCAGTGCTATCTCAGAAGCATTGCCGTACTAAATAACTAGTTGTGTGTGTGAGTTTCCTCCAAGTATTTTGGGGTGAAATAATTTATATGCACTAATAGAAATTATGTGCTATCAGGATTGAGACTTAAGTTACGGCCATTGGTGGCTTAAGTTAAACCACTATTTGAGTGGAATACATTACTACAGTTGCACTGTGAAGATGAAATTTCTGTTGATTCTGGGTTTAGCATCGAATCGACACTTAAACTGGCAATGTGAAATAGGGCATTATCCCTCTATAATTGACACAGTTCAGAGGGTCTCCTTTCTTTAGGATTGGGCAAAGGATGCTAAGAATCCATCCATCGGGCATACTTTCATCCGACCACTTTACTACATCATCACCAGCTGGTTTGAAAAGCTCGACGCCAGCAGCTTTGTTGAAGTTGTCCAGTTTGGTGATTGCTGTCGTCAATTCACTCAGGTTAGACGAGCGGATTTCTGCATCGCTTATCATCATCATTCCATTATGGCCTATATTGGATGGATTATTCTGTCTGACAGCGGTAATTTGGTCGTAATCACAAATACAGTCTATTTCCAAATTCCCAGCACTGACTGTAATTCTACTACTAGCTTCCCATCCTTAGCCTTGTAGGCTTCCCTTCGGTTTTTGCCAACTTTTTACCGAACATCGTTCCTGCAGTAACATCCCTCAAACTCGTCGACCGCGCGCATCTCATGCTCTTTCCTTTTCTTTCTGAGAAGTCGGTGCTCTTCTATTCTTTTTTGCTCGTCGAGCTCAAGAACAGAACTCGTCCTTCTTTACAGCGACGCTCTTGTTTAGCTGCATGTGCTCACTGACATTCTGCATCGAACCGGCGGTTTCTTTTTGGTGGCAAATTGGAACCTAGCATGTAAGTTTCGGCTTTGCTGACGGTTTCTTGGCAGTATTGCCACTGGTCTTCATTACTTCATGGTGGTATGGGACTCTGAGAGAGGTGATGGGAGACTCGATTGGCAAATTCTCGTTTTCTCTGGGGATCTCCTGTTAATCTAGCCGTGAGACGTTAAATTTCTTAGCGGCATTTTGATGACTTTGCGGGGTCCAGTAAATATTAATTTGGTCAAATCCGAATCAATGCTGGCGACTCGGAAAGTCCGAACGTCCATAATGCTCCAAAAATGTCTTGCGTCAATCGCAGTATGATCAATTTGATTGATGGTGGATTGATCTGGAGATCGCCATGTTTCTATGTGGATGTTAAGGTGTGGGAAACGTGTGCTTGTTACATGAAGTTGCACCCCGCGGCGAAGTAGATTAGCCTAAGTCCGTTATCGCAGGTGTTGTCGTGTAGGCTGTCGCCCGACTGCGCTACCAAGATGTCCTCCTTGTCCAGCTTTGGGATATAGTCACCAAGGACGATCTTGACGTCAAAGCTAGGACATTGCTCGTAAGTTTTGTCAAGGAGCTCGTAGAAACAGTCGTTGGTTGCGTCATCTTTCAGGCCGTGCGCACATATGAGGCTTATGTTGCCGAATTTAGACTCTATTCGGATCATAACCAAGTTCGCTAATACACCTAAAGCTCAAGACTTCTTAACTAAGCTGCAGATGACATCCCGCAACCATATGTACGCTGACCACATTCTATGTAAAAGTCACCGAAGTAAATAAAATAAGCTGTATATAGTAAATATAAGAAAAATGTAAGTATACATTTGTATGTGTACATTTGAGTTTACTTATGTGTATACTAATATATAGACATTCAAAATGTAAATGAAATCGTACCCTAACCCCAACGAAGACAACCTCAAGTCATTGTTGTTTTTTGATAAAATTTGACACGTGAAAAATAAATCTCAGCCGATTGGACGTGTATTTTGTGAAAACGGCTAAGTTTCCTTATTTCTTTAAATCTTCTCAACATTTTATGTATCCTTCGAAGTCGGATACAAAAAGATAAAGTTCCTTATAAAGTAAAAATCATCATCATCACAATGGAAAAGCTGATGATGAAGCATATTTCTTCCATATTGATGTTATAGGATAGGATAGGATTGGATTCACGAGCATAAATTACCCCTGCTCATCAAAAGGTCAAATTCCTGCCCGCATGGAACAGTTGCAACATAGAATAACGGAATTAGGTAAGCGCCACGAAAAGATTCTGCTATGTTCCACAGCCGAAAGTGCAAGGGAGAATTCAAAACGAATTTCTGGGAGAAAGCCGAAGAAGTGTTTCTGGAAGAAAGGGCAAAATGTCTGGATGCGCTCTAACATGCAACAACTCCACAGTCGACGCAATTTCAATCATCACCGAATACCACCATGGCGGTTGTTCAATGTCAAACTAATGTTTTTCGTCGAAAGTTACCTTCAATTGATCTGCCAATTTTGTCGGGCAAATATTCAGAGTGGTCCTCATTCAGGGATTTATTTACATTGCTGATAATTGGTGACAATGTATTTTCGATTGTGGAGCGATTGCAATATCTGAAGACGAGCCTCATTAAATCTATTGACCACTGTGTCAATATTGATGTTATAGGATAGGATAGGATTGGATTCACGAGCATAAATTCCGCAGTTAAAAGAATCGTCGTCTCTCATAACCTCCATGTTTCCGAGACTTGTCTAGAGAGGCGAACTACGACTTGTCTCGCTGTGGTGCTCCCAATGAAGGCGATCTCTTGAATCAGTACAGCTCACTTAACAAACATTTGAGAGTGACTGCACTTTGCCATCAATTCATTCATAATCTGCGTCACCCCTTCTTCGAAGAGCATCTAAAGAACTACGAAGGCTCTCAAAAAGACACCGTTTTTTGTGTATTCTACGCGTTGGTGAACTTTTACGACATGCAATTCTTCACCCTAATAAGATGCTTTCTATGATACTGCCTCGACAGTCCTACTTGATGGAACTTCTCATTTGGGAAACATTGCATGGTGGTGCACAACTGACTTTGTGTTATCTGCGGTAAAGATGTTGGATCGTAAGGGGTCGACAATTAATCAAGTCCATAACTTTGAAGTGTCTTCGTGTTGGAGATAACGACCTTCACCTGCTATGCAACAAATGGGAGATCTACCATTCAGATGGGTTTAACGATATCGGCCGTTTCTTCATTCAGAGGGTTGACTTATAACATATATACCTTCAGATTAAAAAGGTCATGGGGCAAAGTCCTATAAAGGATATATCTCAGTCTTTGTCTGTCTATCAACCCGAGCAGTCAATTAGAAGTGACCTCTGGATATTCGTCGAAGGATTTCTTTCAAGTATATAGAGGGTTTGTGGCAAGACGTGATATTTGTGCTACTTTTTCATGTGACTGCGGAACGAACTTCTGCCCGCACTTCCTCATAAGCAGTTCATCACTCACAATACCGGAACCATCGACATTGGACATGAACGGCTCTAGCCTATCCAGGTGGCAGTTACTCCGACAGATGTATGATCATTTCTGGAGTAGATGGTCTTCTGAATATTTTCATTCACGAGTTGCAACAGCGGCCAAAGTGGCGAACCAGTCAGCCGGCTGTAATGGGCGGAGATCTGTGTCTGATTCGATCAAACCTTTATCCACCGTGCAAATGGCCTTTGGCCTGCATTATCGAATTGAAACCTGGCGCCGATGGAGTTGTTCGTGTTGTACATCTTCGAACAGCGTTGTATACGTTTGTGAGACCAAATCAGAAAATCAGTTTGCTACCACATGACGAAGAAACTAGTTCGCCGGTCTCTGGCGAAGAAATCGTACCCTAACCCCAACGAAGACAACTTCAAGTCATTATTGTTTTTTTTAAATTTGTCAGTTGAAAAATTAATTTCAGCCGATTGGACGGGTAATTTTTCAGGACATAGAATTCGGATTTTTCTATAATACTTCATTTCTGCTTTAAAGTATTTGTATACATATTTATTATAGTATATACGATATTTTCCCAATTTGTCTTCATAATTTTATTCTCACATAAATTCTTTGGTGTAATAGAAAAATAATTGTGTCAAATAATTCTTTGTAAATAAAAGCCATATTAAATATGCCAGGTAAGCGAGCTACTGCGAATAATCATTATAAGCGCGAAACTGCCAATTCTTTGGTTGAAATATTCTCTATCAAATTATGAACTGTCTATAACATCATAAGCCTACCGAAAAAGAAGGTAGAATGAATCACATAACAGGCAGAACAAGCAAGCTAACATCGAGGGAAGAAAGAAATAATAACAACAATAGACGAAAATCCTCATACCAGCACCAGAATTTTAGCTAAAGATTTCGGAGTTGAAGTTTCATATGAAACCGTCAGGAAAGTTATGCGAAAATACAAATTGGCATCATAAAAAAATCATTACATTCAGAGAGAACATTACCAAAAGACAGGATTGCCAAAGAGTCTGGAGAAAACCGTTAACAGCCCTCGATAATAAGAACATCATTCCAGCAGTCAAATTGTAGGTGATGGTATGGGGATCTTTTTCAAGCATAGGCGTTTGTGTAATAAGAATTATTGATGAAATTATGACTATGGAAATATATTTGAATATATTAAGACAAAACCCGAAAAGAAGTGTAAAAAATGGGGTTTATTGAATCAGAATGTGAAAGATTCGATAGTATCGAAAAGAACATCGATAACACAAAAAAGTAATTTTCGGCAAAAAAAAAAATGTCGCAATAAGAAACAATTAACAAAAACATTTATTTTAGAGTGAAACAACTTTAATCATTATCAGAGTTTTTATATACGTTTACGTATAGATTACAGATACACAAGTTCCAATCAAGCGCAAAGAAAAAGTTAGAACATTTTGTGTAAAACACTCAGATTACATTGGTATTTTTGTAAATTTGGGACGAGTTTTCAGGTATGTGGTGCGTAGATACTGGAGGGCATGGGCCTGTGCATCCAGGGCAAAGTTGTTGATTGCTTTCAACTTGGCGAGATGCCAGCAACGATCCCTGTAAATGCACAGGTCAAGTTGACATACAGCCTCCCCGCGGCGCCCTCTGGATAACCTCTACTGCAGCCGCTTAGAGGTGAACCAATGTATGCAGCGACCCCTTGTCCGGGGGTTTAAACCAGGACCCGGTCCTCCAGGTTCGGGGGTTTCGCGTGGGGTTAACTTCCCCACCGTGTAAAACTCGCAATAGTTCAGAGACGGCAACAAGCCTCGGATACGGATGACCCTACTGCTGACGACCATGGACAACGAAATAAGGACAACGATTTTCGGTTCTGCACGTGGAATGTGAGGTCACTGAACAGACCACGTGCAGCCGATGAACTTGCGGAGGCCCTAGAAGCCTATAAGGCTGACATCACCGCCATACAAGAGGTGCGATGGGATGGGCCGGGCAAAAAGAGGATGAAAAACTGCGACATATATTACGGCGATTGCTACATAGAGCGAAGGCAGCGCTTGTTTGGATGCGGTTTTGTTGTTCGAGGCAGACTTAGGCAAGAAGTCTTAAGCTTTAGATACATAAGCGAACGCCTCACAACAATCCGCATCAAGGCAACATTCGGCAACATCAGCCTAATTTGCGCCCACGCCCCAACGGAGGACAAAGACGATGATAGCAAGGACGACTTCTATGATCTCCTAGAAAGAACATACGATCAATGCCCCAACTACGACACCAAGATCGTTCTAGGAGATTTTAATGCAAGGCTGGGCAAGGAAGAAATCTTTGCTAGAGTCGTCGGAAAACACAGCCTACACGACAACACGTCTGACAATGGACTCAGGCTGTTGGACTTCGTGACGGGGCGAAACCTTACTGTAGCCAGCACGCGGTTCCCTCACCTCAACATACACAAAGGGACCTGGCGGTCCCCTGATCAATCAACCGTCAACCAGATTGATCACATTGCGATCGACGTCAGACACTCCTCCTGTGTCCTCGATGTCCGAACGTTCCGAGGTGCCAACATCGACTCGGATCATTACCTTGTTGTAGCCAAGGTCAGAACTCGGATATCGATTGTACAACGGAGTAGAGCAAGACCAAAACAGTTTGACGTTGGAAAGCTACAATCGCAATCGACCGCTGGGAACTTCTCCGATCGAGTCTCCCTGAAGCTCTCAGAGAGTCCAACCCTGCCAGGCGAAACAATCGACGAACAGTGGAACCGTTGTCAAAACGCCATTAGAGAAGCTGCCTCTGATGTGCTGGGTTTTAAAATGCCACCTAGAAAAAACCCATGGTTTGACAACGAGTGTCGGCAGGCGCATTCAGCGAAGCTAGCAGCATATAAGGCGACGCTGGATAGAAGGACGAGAGCGGTTCGTGAGCTCTACGAACTTAAAAGAAGGGAAGAGCACCGGCTTCTCAAAAAGAAAAAGAAGGAGCATGAGAAGCGCGCGATCGAGGAAATGGAGAGGTGGTACGGCAGAAATAATGTCCGAAAGTTTTACCAGCGGGTGAAACAACTATCCAAAGGGTACAAACATCGGACAGAAGCCTGTCGGAACGAAGAGGGACAACTCGTAGTAGAGTCGCAGTCGATACTGAGAATCTGGAAGGATCACTTCTGCAGACTGTTAAACGGCGAAGAGGACACCAATACCGCTGTCAGGCAGAA
Source organism: Eristalis arbustorum (assembly GCA_916610145.1). NCBI lineage: Eukaryota > Metazoa > Arthropoda > Insecta > Diptera > Syrphidae > Eristalis > Eristalis arbustorum. The sequence goes on from OU744318.1 coordinate 55,935,639, forward strand.
TGTTCCACTCCACGCAATGGACGACGACAGAAGAGAATTCCGTCCCCCCGATCTAGACGAAGTCAAGATAGCGATATCGAGACTGAAGTCGAACAAAGCTGCTGGAGCGGATGGATTGTCCGCGGAACTGTTTAAGGCAGCTGGAGATGATCTGGTAGGGCGCATGCACCAGCTCGTCTGTAGGATATGGTCGGAGGAAAGCATGCCCGACGAGTGGAATCTTAGTATCGTTTGCCCGATCCACAAGAAAGGAGACCCCTTTGACTGCGCCAACTATCGGGGGATAAGTCTCCTTAACATCGCATACAAAATCTTCTCTGCCGTTCTGTGTGAGCGCCTGAAACCATTCGTCAACAACCTGATAGGTCCTTATCAGTGCGGTTTCAGGCCTGGGAAGTCCACTATCGATCAAATTTTCACATTACGGCAGATCCTCGAAAAAACCCAAGAGATGCAGATCGACACCCACCACCTATTTGTCGACTTTAAGGCCGCATATGACAGTGTGCATAGAGACGAGCTATACAACGCCATGTCTAGTTTTGACATCCCTGCCAAACTCGTCAGATTGTGCAGGATGACGATGGAGAACTCTCGCTGCTCCATCAAGGTCGGTAACGAACTCACCGAGACCTTCAATGTCAAAAAAGGTTTTAGACAAGGCGACGCGCTGTCATGTGACTTCTTCAACATCGTGTTGGAGAAGATCGTGCGAAACTCACACGCCAACACTAGAGGCACGATCTTCCAGAAGTCCGTTCAACTGCTAGCATACGCGGACGATATTGACGTGATTGGCCGAACTCAGCGAGCCGTCAATGAAGCGTTTGCTTGTATTGAGACGGAGGCGGCAAAAATGGGTTTAACGGTGAATGAGGGCAAAACAAAGTATATGCTGTCATCAAGAAAGGACACACAACATCGACGACTCGGTCAGAACGTCACCATAGCCAGCTACAACTTCGAGGTAGTGAAGGACTTCGTCTACCTCGGCTCCCAAGTAAATAGTGCGAACAACATCAGTACTGAGATTAAACGCAGAATAACTCTTGCCAACCGCTGTTTCTTTGGGCTCAAGAGGCAATTGAGTAGTCGAGCCCTCTCTCGAAAGACCAAGCTCACCTTATATAAGAACTTGATCATCCCTGTCCTGCTGTATGGCGCGGAAGCTTGGACAATCTCAAGAGCGGATGAAGACGCACTTGGTTTCTTCGAGAGAAAAGTTCTGCGTTCAATCTTCGGTCCTGTTTGCGTTGAAGGTTCTTGGAGAAGGAGATTCAACCACGAACTGTACGGGCTGTACAGCGACATGAGTCTAGTCAGGCGTCTACGGATCAACGCCTAAGATGGCTAGGCCATGTAGAGCGCATGGACAACACTGCTCCAGCCCGAAGAGTTTTCGACTCCGAGCCAGTGGGACAACGCAATAGAGGACGACCACGAACCCGATGGCGCACTCAAGTGGAAAAAGACCTCAACCAACTTGGAGTGCGAAATTGGAGGCAGCTGGCTAAAGAACGTGCCAGCTGGAGAGGATTGTTGACCGAGGCCCAGGTTCACCCCGGACTGTAGAACCACAAGAAGAAGAAGAAGAAGGAATCACTTTAATGCAATGACAACCGCAACTTCCGTAGGCAAATTCACATTAAAAATCTTTAGGCAAGGCTGTTCACACAATCGTGTTTTCAGAAGCTCGAACGAACCCCTCTCGACCTCTCCAAAATTAAAAGTCTCGGCCTTCATTAAATCAAATAACGGGATACTAATTTTTCGAAAATCCTTGACAAACCGGCGAAAGTACCCACACAACCCGAGAAAGCGCTGCAACTCAACTACATTTCGTAGTAAAGGATACTCTTTAATGGCTTTGATGTGATTGTTCTTGGGTTTTATGCCTTTCCGACTAACTTCGTAACCCAAATAATCAATTTTCTTTTTCAGGAATGTACACTTTCCCTCGTTTAGTTCTAACAATTGTTCCTTTATTCGTTTTAAAACCTCACGTAGAACAGATAAGTTTTATATATATATAATAAACTGTCTAAACTTTTCGTGCGAAGAGGTCTTTAAAAATGTTCTGTAAATACCGCGAAAACACTGAAGGCCCGTTTTTGAAACCGAAAGGAAGTTTATTAAATTCAAATTGTCCAACCGGGCTGACAAAGGAAGTGTACTTCTTGGAATTCTCGTTAAGATTCACGTAAAAGAACCCGTCTTTCAAATCAATCAGTGAATAAACCGCCTTGTCCTCAAACGATTTAACAAGTCTTCTATCAATGGTAGAGGATACCCGTCCCGAATGAATTTAGTCTCCTGAAATCAATGCACATTCTGAAAATTCCGTCGCGCTTCTTTCTACTAGTATAAGCCGAATAGCTCTCCCGTATTATGCCTCGCCTCTTCAATTATTTACGTAATGTACATTTTCTCAATGTAAGAGTACTTACGTTGTGTACATGTTGTCGGTGTTTTATTATTTACCAATGTGTTCGTCATGCTGTACTCTATAATCGGCTTATCCGGTTTTGGTTGATTCCAGTGATCTTGCAAAATTTTACAAAACTGATTCTTGAATTTCGGATAAATTGTTTCATCTATGTCCAGCAAATGTTTCGAATCTGTATCAAAATTGATGTTTACGATTTCATTCCAGGCATCTTGCTCTGGAGCATTGTTAAGTTTATTAAATTCTACAGAAGCGTTTATTCTGCAACTAATATCATCAATTTTTATATCAAATTCAAAAGGAGTTAATTATTGAAGCCTTCGTAAGTCGTTGTATTCGCATCGAATCTAAATGGTCCCAAGACGTTGGACACCTTTATCCGATTAATACCACGACCGGTATCAAACAACACGCGATCATCAATAATTCCTCCTTGAAATTTACAAACACAATTTCTTATAACGTCACTCGCTCCTAGCTTTTCCTCTGGCACATTAGTTGACTGTTCTGGTTTTTGTACCAAGTTGATTCCTGTGGTAGTCGTCGACGCCACTTTTCGTTTTTTACAATTACTGATTCCATGTTCCGTTCATTGAAGATGTCGCACCTTGTTTTTCGTGCTGACTCAGGACAGTTTATAGATAAGTGCCCATCTTTGTTACAATTAAAGCACTTCATCGTTGTCCGGGATGGTTTACTTGGTTTCTCCAAAACCGACTCAGACACTGGAAATGATTTTGTTGATACGTCGGTGGATTTCTTAGCTGGAAGACGATTGTTAACAAACCGCTCGACGGCCAGCTTGAAAATGACTAAGGGAGAAGAACTCTTTCGTTGCGGTACTATCCTCAAATTTGCTGTCGTCCATTCCTCGTTGAATATATTTGATAATGGATTTGTTGTCAAGACAAAATGTTCTGCTCAAAGCGATCACTTTGTGCACGTATTCCACAATATTCTCCGTTTTAAATCGCACTCGTTGCTGCATTTCGAGGCGGTAGTCGGCTTCCACTTTGACGTTAGGAAAATTATTTTGCAGCTGGTTAGCGAAGTCATAAAATGTCTCAAAAATTTCGGTCCGTCGGCCCAGATTTTTGCGTCCCAATCGTATTTTCTTGCGAATCGGCGAATTTTTCTGATGAACAGTTCGCTTGTTGGTGACTTTGAGTCGTTTGGGTCAAATGTGGCAATCAGAGAGCATATTTCTTTGATTTGTAATCGATTCCTGGAATCGTTCTTACCTCGTCTGTTCCAGGAATTTGAAGCAGGGTTGGCGGTGATGTTATACCATACGTATTGTTCTACGCACAATCGTTGTCGTGAGACTCCCGTCTTGGAAATGAAAATGAATGATCCTGCTTCAGCGTTTCCCCTTGTTGCGCCGTATTCACCTCCCACTGCCGTTGCTGAGATGATTGGAGGATACCGATTGACTCTCGTAGCTGTCTAGTTTCGTTAAAAACATCCGCATTCAAGTCCAGTTGAATAATGGTGACATCGATGGTCCTGCGTTCTACAGAGTCAATATTCTCGCGAGCTGTACTGTTGAGTCTGGCAAAGAGTGCATTCTTCGTTTCCGTCGTGGGGAGCCCCAAATCTTTGCAACTCTGCTTTAACTCGGCTTTATTTTTCGGTGGCATTTCTTCGAATTCCGTTATTAATCAAAACTCCAACTTAAAGCTAAAGCGTTTATTTTGCACATACATGTATGTCACTCTCTCTCACTTTTCTCTGTTTGACAATTATATTACAATTATGTTACTATGCAAATAATCTGGTGTACTAGATTAATGTGATGTACTAGATTATTTGCTTTTTATACTATATTACATTGCAACATCCAACACATTCAAATTCGTAACCGTCGTACTGAACCAGAGTAGACCCTCCTTAGCTCGTTGTTTCCTATCTTGTGGATCGGGCAAACGATACACGATACTTGTACCCTTTGGATAGTTACTTTACCCGTTTGTAAAACTTTTGGACATTAATTGTGCTATACCACCTCTCCATTTCCTCGAACGCGCGCTTCTCATGCTCCTTCTTTTTCCTTTTGAGAAGCCGGTGCACTTCCCTTGTTTTAAGTTCGTAGAGCTTACGAACCGCTCTCGTCCTTCTATCCAGCGTCGCCTCATATGCTGCTAGCTTTGCTGAATGCGCCTATCAGCATTTGTTGTCAAAACATGAATTTTTTTTTGGTGTTGTTTTAAAACCCAACACATCAGAGACAGCTTCCTGATGGCATTTTGATAACGGTTCCAACAACAGCCTAAGTCCATTGTCGGACGTGTTGTAGTGTAGGCTGTTTTCCGACGAATCCAGCAAAGATTTCTTCCTTGTCCAGCTTTGCATTAAAATACTCTAGAACTATCTGGTGTCGTAGCTGGGCATTCATCGCATGTTCTTTCTAGGAGATCATAGAAGTCGTCCTTGCTATCATAGTCTTTGTCCTCCGTCGTGGCGTAGGCGTTAGGCTGATGTTGCCGAATGTTGCCAATCGCCGTAATATATGTCGCAGTTTTTCATCCTCTTTTTGCCCGGCCCATCCCGTTGCACGTCCTTTCTTCTTCTTCGTGTGGCGCTACAGTCTGGGGTGAACCTGGGCCTCGGTCAACATTCCTCTCCAGCTGGTGCGATCCTTAGCCAGCTGCCTCCAATTTCGCACTCCAAGTTGGTTGAGGTCCTTCTCCACTTGAGTGCGTCATCGGGTTCGTGGTCGTCCTCTATTGCGTTGTCCCACTGGTTCGGAGTCGAAGACTCTTCGGGCTGGAGCAGTGTTGTCCATGCGCTCAACATGGCCTAGCCATCTTAGGCGTTGAATCCGTAGACGCCTGACTAGACACATGTCGCTGTACAGCCCGTACAATTCGTGGTTGAATCTTCTACTCCAGGAACCTTCAACGCAAACAGGACAAAAGATTGAACGCAGAACTTTTCTCTCGAAGAGACCAAGTCCCTCTTCATCCGCTCTCCAGATAGTCCAAGCTTCAGCGCCATACAGCAGGACAGGGATGATCAAGGTCTTATATAACGTGAGCTTGGTCTTTCGAGAGAGGGCTCTACTACTCAGTTGCCTCTTGAGCCCAAAGAAACAGCGGTTGGCAAGAGTTATTCTGCGTTTAATCTCGGTACTGATGTTGTTCGTACTATTAACTTGGGAGCCAAGTTAGATGAAGTCCTTTACTACCTCGAAGTTGTAGCTGCCTATGGTGACGTTCTGCCCTAGTCGTCGATGTTGTGTGTCCTTTCTTGATGACAGCATATACTTTGTTTTGCCCTCATTCACCGCTAAACCCATTTTTGCCGCCTCCGTCTCAATACAAGCAAACGTTGCATGTCCTTTAGCCCACGCAAAACCCCCGAACCTGGAGGACCGGCTCCTGGTTCAAACCCCCGAAGAAGCTTGGATCTGTAATAGAAGCTATGGCCCTACCATCACAAACCAACGAGGTTCTACAGCTAACACTTATCGCTAACAAGCTGTCCCATCTCATTGCAAGCTGGATAGTATATGAATCTAGCCCTTAACAGACTATCGATATGCTCGATTTAAATAACCACGCTCAACCCGGTCTGGGGTTGCAATGCGTTTAGGATCAGTACAGTAAAAATAATACAATCCAACTACAAGGGTATCTTCTCCCCTTCTTTGTCCAATCATTACCCTGCACCACCCCAGAGCTAGACAGCCTGGTTGATACTCTTACTAACACACACAATGTAGTGATAGAAGTCGCCTGTGCATTAAACACTTAACAGCAAACCGCGCTAGTGAAAGAAATATTTGAGTAAAAAAGTAAAGAAAACAAAAGAGATTCAATATTGGTATTCTTACAAAGAATCCCTAAACACCTACAAAACTTATGTCAACAAAGCTAAAAGGAGAAGAAATTTTGCGAGAAAATCAAGAAATTCTCAGTAAAAAACAGGCTTCGGAGGGTCTCTCCGCATGTCCCAGCTATTTCAAAAAGGCAGACTATACATGGACGCCTTCCTTTTCAAACCGAGCAAGAGCGATTCCTGTTACTTGTCCTAATTCTCTTATAACGAGTCACAAGAACCTTCAGCCTATATAAGTCACCGGGACTAGATGGCATTACACCAGCTGATCTCCAACAAAACTCAATGTTACAACTCATGGTTGGAAACCGTTTTTAAGGGTTGCGTCTCTCTTTGCCATATCATCAGATGGAAGCAAATTAAGATTGTTTTTGATACCTAGGCGAAGAAAAGCTCCCACGTACAAGGATCGAACACCTATAAACTTACTATCATTCATAAAAAAAATTAGAAAAACTTATTGATTTACATTTACGATCCGTTATAAACCTAATGCAAACTTTAGTTATCCCCACATGCGTACAACAAAGATATATCAGCAATTCCTATATCTTGATGGGTGACTTCAGTGCTCATGTGGGTGAGGATATAACGACATGGGGAAGTGTGAGTGGAGGAATACGATCCCCATCAGAAGGCGAATGGAGAGAAAGTATTGAACTTCTGCTGGCAAATTAATGAATACCTTCATTCCACACAAATGCATCCATAAATACACTTCGTACTGTCAGAATCCAACGGTGGAGGAAGTCATTTTGACGATTCAATCGCTAAAAGTCGATAATCCCGCCGATGTGGACGAAATCCGGCCAGATTTGCTGAAGGCAATGAGTAAACAGGGACGATTGTTCAAAAAGCGGGAAAAGAAGATTGCTCCAACAACAGGAACATATCACCCCGGCAAAGTCTACGCTAAGGAGTTAGGGGCGTGCTCTAGAGCTGTGGTCGAGTCCAGGATGGGGAATAAACAGTGCGATTTTCGATTTCACTAAGGGTGCATCTTGTCACCTCTCCTTTTACTTATAAAGGTTGGTTGCTGAGAAGATAGGCCCTGGCCCCCTACGGGCTTTAGCGTCACCCATATTTTATCGATTCAAATAAAGAATTCAAGCATTTTCTGAATATTATGTCTTTGTTAAAAAAACTTTCCTATAGCCTTCAAAAATCACCCTTTACCAGGTATACCGGTATGAAGTGAGCGTTAAGATACAAATGTTCGGTAGGGAACATTTGTTGTGAACGAGCCCTTATTTTTGTTTCTTTGTTTGCTATGACATCTGTGAAAAATATTTAGTACACATCAAGTCATTGAACAGACAAAATCATATTTTTTCATCGTGTTTAAAATGTCGAATTTTGTACCAGAAAGTTATGATTTGCGGAAAGCATTAATTTTTTGTTTTCATTTGAAGAAAAGTGCTGCAGAGTCGCATCGAATGCTTGTCGAGGCATATGGTGATCATGCTCTATCAGAAGCAGCATGCAAAAGATGGTTTCAATGGTTCAGAAATAATGATTTTGATGTGAGAAATGAAGAACATGGAAGACCACAAAAAAAGTTTGAAGACGCCGATTTACAAACGATATTAGATGGAGGTGACACTTTGAGTCAAAAGCAAATGGCAGCAATGTTAAATGTTGCACAACAAAAAAATTTCTGACCAAGGGACCACGATTCTGATACTTATCAGAGAGTGCAATCTAGGCCTTGCAACAGACGATTGGAAGATCGGAAAGACGGAATCTCACAAGGAATCTCACAGGATCGCAATCCTTGTAACCTCGACCTGAAAACGGCCACACAATTTGGGAAGATAACTCTTAAAATGTTCCGAAAATAGAGTCGGCCGCATCCACCACTTCAACCGTAATCAAACAAGACTCCAATACAATCTTGGCACACTATCCAAACCGGCCACTGTCCATACACCCTCTGAGTTTCCTTGAGCTCGGAGGGTGTCTTTAATCCGGATAATAGAATCTAAGAACCTCGCAAGAGATGGACGCACTGTCGGACTCCGGAGAGGTAGAACCTCCTATGATCGAGCCAAATATGGAAAAGAACTGTTGGATTCCTCGCAAGAGATAGACATGCTGTCGGTCTCCGGCGAGAAAACATCATAGAAGTGGATGTGTCGAAATCAATCATACTGACGTTTCTTCGTATCAACATTTACTACTCAAAAATAGCAATCTCGATTAACCAGCAGCGGAGAGGACATTGTCCTAATCCAAGAACCGTGGATCATAAATCCCAGGTAAATGTCCAGGACGTCAAAATACTATTTACGCAAGAAACACTGGTAAACCCAGAACTTGCATCCTTCCTAAAAATCACCTAAGCGTTTTTCTGCTCAATAGCCTATACACCTTCCGGTGATTAGCTTGGAACTAGGGGGCTCTAAATATTGGATTGTCTCATTATATATGACCTTCGATGGAGAAACACTGATATTTACCATCTCATTATAAACTGGAGAGTGTTTGAAGCACATTCCTTCTCAGACCTTCTCGCCACCAGCAGCCGCCATCTAGGAATTATAGAAAAACAGTCTGGTATACATGCATTTTCACCGTTCCTTTGCCAAGCCAAATCAAACACTTGCGCCACCCCATAACGCCAGTGAGCTACGTAACATAGTTGAGACTCTCACTAAAGAACACAACGAGGCGATAAAAACCGCCCGTCCTCTAAAAACACCGGGCATTGGGTAGATCTGAATAATCTTTCGTACACTTGTAGAAGAAGGCTACACAAAGCAAAGAGTACAACGGAGACTCAAGACTGGGGTTCATATAAGGTTAACAGACCTTTTATAAAACTGATGTTAGAAAAACGAAAAGGCCCAAATCTACCTAGCTATTTTAAGAAAGCCGATAAAACATGAGCCGAGAACGAAGAGTTACTTAAACTATTGATGGACATCCACTCCCGGGAAATTCATTTTTCCATTGTTCCTCCTCAAACTGAGCTATTGCGACTCCAGGAACAAATCCTAATACTCTGATGACGACTCATTAACTTCAGTCCATACATGTCACTGTGACTGGACGGCATAATACCAATGGAGCTCCAACAAACCACAGCCATGTTCATCCCATAGCTGGACACCATTTTCAAAGACTGTATATCGCTGTGCCACATCCCAACCAGATGGGCACAAATCAAAATAGTTTTCATACCTAAGGCTGGTAAGAGCTCCCAGGTTCACCCAAAGTATCTAAGACCTATCAGCTTATCATCCTTTCTACTGAAAACTCTGGAAAGGACCATTGATCTATATTTAAGATCTTCTATAGACCCAACTACACTTTCGTTATTTCAACATGCCTACAAGTGTAAGTGGCTTTCGCATTTTGGTACACACAATTGAGAGTTCACTAAGCTTCAAAGAATATACCATGGTTGCTTTCGTAGACAAAGAAGAAGCCTTCAACAAAATCCTCCGGCATGGAGGAAGCAATGGAAGATTCAAATGTGGAAGTCGGAAAGGACACACATGTTCCTCTTCTGGAATATAGCAGTAGATAAACTGCTACTACTGCTACTACAGGCTGCAAAACCATTACCCACGCGATGTTCCCATAGCATTCTCAGGAAAATACCCTCAAGTATTAAGAGATCCAATGCAACACGGTTTCAACGTAATAAACAACTTCTCAATTGGGAACGGGCACCAAAGCTTGGAAGGGCGAAATTGTCATTTTTACTAGGAAAGTCCCCTTTCATTGACTCCCCTAGCTCCAGAATCCCGTTCTCTAATAAGGCTATATACCTCGGCCTTACGAGACAGCAGACTTAACGGGAAGCTCTACACAGAAGAAAGAGTTAGAAATGCCATTAAGGCCTTATACATAAGCCAGAAAGTCATTGTATAAATATTGCCTTCAACCTCAAATAATACACTGTTCTTCATGTACGGCGTGGTTGTGTAGTAGCCAACACTAAACTTCGGCGCTCACTTCAACAAACTAAGGAAGGTACAAGAGACAAGTTCCCATCTCCATCAGTGGAGTCCTCAGAACCACACCTACCGATGCACCTCAAATTCTCCTGCACCTCTCCTGTTGAACCAGATCGATCCAAGACGGAAGATGGCGTAGGAAACAAAGTTGTAAAACCTGAACAAATTTGTTCGTCTCCCCGATCACTGCAGCGTCTTCCAAGCGGCGATTAGCGGATAACGTGGAACGAAATATCTACAATGCCTTTGTTTTTCTTGAACTCAAAAATAGTAATTGACTGCCGTGCATCTCTTATGTCCGATTTTACAGTTATCTGTCGGTTTAGCTAAGTGTAGGATCAAATTTAAACTTCGTTCAGAAAGATTTTGTTTCCTCATTCAATATTTAAAGGTGGTTTGGATAATTCATTGATTGAGTGTCATTGTCAACTATTGAGTACACCAAACCAAGAGAAACATGAACGAATTAAGGATTGTGATTGAAAGCAAACAAGGCTCAACTGAAAAGTAGAAATAAAAACACATTAACAAAACAAGCGATGTGAGGATGTTGTTGAAATATGTGTTCTTTATAAATTTGTGCTCAGTGCTATCTCAGAAGCATTGCCGTACTAAATAACTAGTTGTGTGTGTGATTTTCCTCCAAGTATTTTGGGGTGAAATAATTTATATGCACTAATAGAAATTATGTGCTATCAGGATTGAGACTTAAGTTACGGCCATTGGTGGCTTAAGTTAAACCACTATTTGAGTGGAATACATTACTACAGTTGCACTGTGAAGATGAAATTTCTGTTGATTCTGGGTTTAGCATCGAATCGACACTTAAACTGGCAATGTGAAATCGGGCATTATCCCTCTATAATTGACACAGTTCAGAGGGTCTCCTTTTTTTAGGATTGGGCAAAGGATGCTGAGAGTCCATCCATCGGGCATACTTTCATCCGACCACTTTACTACATCATCACCAGCTGGTTTGAAAAGCTCGACGCCAGCAGCTTTGTTGAAGTTGTCCAGTTTGGTGATTGCTGTCGTCAATTCACTCAGGTTAGACGAGCGGATTTCTGCATCGCTTATCATCATCATTCCATTATGGCCTATATTGGATGGATTATTCTGTCTGACAGCGGTAATTTGGTCGTAATCACAAATACAGTCTATTTCCAAATTCCCAGCACTGACTGTAATTCTACTACTAGCTTCCCATCCTTATCCTTGTAGGCTTCCCTTCGGTTTTTGCCAACTTTTTACCGAACATCGTTCCTGCAGTAACATCCCTCAAACCCGTCGACCGCGCGCATCTCATGCTCTTTCCTTTTCTTTCTGAGAAGTCGGTGCTCTTCACTTCTTTTTTACTCGTCGAGCTCAAGAACAGAACTCGTCCTTCTTTACAGCGACGCTCTTGTTTAGCTGCATGTGCTCACTGACATTCTGCATCGAACCGGCGGTTTCTTTTTGGTGGCAAATTGGAACCTAGCATGTAAATTTGGGCTTTGCTGACGGTTTCTTGGCAGTATTGCCACTGGTCTTCATCACTTCATGGTGGTATGGGACTCGATTGGCAAATTCTCGTTTTCTCTGGGGATCTCCTGTTAATCGAGCCGTGAGACGTTAAATTTCTTAGCGGCATTTTGATGACTTTGCGGGGTCCAGTAAATATTAATTTGGTCCGAATCAATGCCGGCGACTCGGAAAGTCCGGGCGTCCATAATGCTCCAAAAACGTCTTGCGTCAATCGCAGTATGATCAATTTGATTGATGGAGATCGCCATGTTTCTATGTGGATGTTAAGGTGTGGGAAACGTGTGCTTGTTACATGAAGTTGCACCCCGCGGCGAAGTAGATTAGCCTAAGTCCGTTATCGCAGGTGTTGTCGTGTAGGCTGTGTCACCCGACTGCGCTACCAAGATGTGCTCCTTGTCCAGCTTTGCGATATAGTCACCAAGGACGATCTTGACGTCAAAGCTAGGACATTGCTCGTAAGTTTTGTCAAGGAGCTCGTAGAAACAGTCGTTGGTTGCGTCATCTTTCAGGCCGTGCGCACATATGAGGCTTATGTTGCCGAATTTAGACTCTATTCGGATCATAACCAAGTTCGCTAATACACCTAAAGCTCAAGACTTCTTAACTAAGCTGCAGATGACATCCCGCAACCATATGTACGCTGACCACATGTAAAAGTCACCGAAGTAAATAAAATAAGCTGTATATAGTAAATATAAGAAAAATGTAAGTATACATTTGTATGTGTACATTTGAGTTTACTTATGTGTATACTAATATATAGACATTCAAAATGTAAATGAAATCGTACCCTAACCCCAACGAAGACAACCTCAAGTCATTGTTGTTTTTTGATAAAATTTGACACGTGAAAAATAAATCTCAGCCGATTGGACGTGTATTTTGTGAAAACGGCTAAGTTTCCTTATTTCTTTAAATCTTCTCAACATTTTATGTATCCTTCGAAGTCGGATACAAAAAGATAAAGTTCCTTATAAAGTAAAAATCATCATCATCACAATGGAAAAGCTGATGATGAAGCATATTTCTTCCATATTGATGTTATAGGATAGGATAGGATTGGATTCACGAGCATAAATTACCCCTGCTCATCAAAAGGTCAAATTCCTGCCCGCATGGAACAGTTGCAACATAGAATAACGGAATTAGGTAAGCGCCACGAAAAGATTCTGCTATGTTCCACAGCCGAAAGTGCAAGGGAGAATTCAAAACGAATTTCTGGGAGAAAGCCGAAGAAGTGTTTCTGGAAGAAAGGGCAAAATGTCTGGATGCGCTCTAACATGCAACAACTCCACAGTCGACGCAATTTCAATCATCACCGAATACCACCATGGCGGTTGTTCAATGTCTAACTAATGTTTTTCGTCGAAAGTTACCTTCAATTGATCTGCCAATTTTGTCGGGCAAATATTCAGAGTGGTCCTCATTCAGGGATTTATTTACATTGCTGATAATTGGTGACAATGTATTTTCGATTGTGGAGCGATTGCAATATCTGAAGACGAGCCTCATTAAATCTATTGACCACTGTGTCAATATTGATGTTATAGGATAGGATAGGATTGGATTCACGAGCATAAATTCCGCAGTTAAAAGAATCGTCGTCTCTCATAACCTCCATGTTTCCGAGACTTGTCTAGAGAGGCGAACTACGACTTGTCTCGCTGTGGTGCTCCCAATGAAGGCGATCTCTTGAATCAGTACAGCTCACTTAACAAACTTTTGAGAGTGATTGCACTTTGCCATCAATTCATTCATAATCTGCGTCACCCCTTCTTCGAAGAGCATCTAAAGAACTATGAAGGCTCTCAAAAAGACACCGTTTTTTGTGGATTATAATGGTATTCTACGCGTTGGTGAACTTTTACGACATGCAATTCTTCACCCTTATGAGATGCATTCTATGATACTGCCTCGACAGTCCTACTTGATGGAACTTCTCATTTGGGAAACATTGCATGGTGGTGCACAACTGACTTTGTGTTATCTGCGGCAAAGATGTTGGATCGTAAGGGGTCGACAATTAATCAAGTCCATAACTTTGAAGTGTCTTCGTGTTGGAGATAACGACCTTCACCTGCTATGCAACAAATGGGAGATCTACCATTCAGATGGGTTCAACGATATCGGCCGTTTCTTCATTCAGGGGGTTGACTTATAACATATATACCTTCAGATTAAAAAGGTCGTGGGGCAAAGTCCCATAAAGGATAAATCTCAGTTTTTGTCTGTCTATCAACCCGAGCAGTCAATTAGAAGTTACCTCTGGATATTCGTCGGAGGATTTATTTCAAGTATATAGAGGGCTTGTGGCAAGACGTGATATTTGTGCTACTTTTTCAAGTGACTGCGGAATGAACTTCTGCCCGCACTTCCTCATAAGCACTTCATCACTCACAATACCGGAACCATCGACATTGGACATGAACGGCTCTAGCCTATCCAGGTGGCAGTTACTCCGACAGATGTATGATCATTTCTGGAGTAGATGGTCTTCTGAATATTTTCATTCACGAATTGCAACAGCGGTCAAAGTGGCTAACCAATCAGCCGGCTGTAATGGGCGGAGATCTGTGTCTGATTCGATCAAACCTTTATCCACCGTGCAAATGGCCTTTGGCCTGCATTATCGAATTGAAACCTGGCGCCGATGGAGTTGTTCGTGTTGTACATCTTCGAACAGCGTTGTATACGTTTGTGAGACCAAATCAGAAAATCAGTTTGCTACCACATGACGAAGAAACTAGTTCGCCAGTCTCTGGCGAAGGAATCGTACCCTAACCCCAACGAATACAACTTCAAGTCATTATTGTTTTTTTTTAAATTTGTCAGTTGAAAAATTAATTTCAGCCGATTGGACGGGTCATTTTTCAGGACATAGAAGTCGGATTTTTCTATAATACTTCATTTCTGCTTTAAAGTATTTGTATACATATTTATTATAGTATATACGATATTTTCCCAATTTGTCTTCATAATTTTATTCTCACATAAATTCTTTGGTGTAAAAGAAAAATAATTGTGTTAAATAATTCTTTGCAAATAAAAGCCATATTAAATATGCCAGGTAAGCGAGCTACTGCAAATAATCATTATAAGCGCGAAACTGCCAATTCTTTGGTTGAAATATTCTCTATCAAATTATGAACTGTCTATAACATCATAAGCCTACCGAAAAAGAAGGTAGAATGAATCACATAACAGGCAGAACAAGCAAGCTAACATCGAGGGAGGAAAGAAATAATAACAGCAATAGACAAAAATCCTCATACCAGCACCAGAATTTTAGCTAAAGATTTCGGAGTTGAAGTTTCATATGAAACCGTCAGGAAAGTTATGCGAAAATACAAATTGGCATCATAAAAAAATCATTACATTCAGAGAGAACATTGCCAAAAGACAGGATTGTCAAAGAGTCTGGAGAAAACCGTTAACAGCCCTCGATAATAAGAACATCATTCCAGCAGTCAAATTGTAGGTGATGGTATGGGGATCTTTTTCAAGCATAGGCGTTTGTGTAATAAGAATTATTGATGAAATTATGACTATGGAAGTATATTTGAATATATTAAGACAAAACCCGAAAAGAAGTGTACAAAATGGGGTTTATTGGATCAGAATGTGAAAGATTCGATAGTATCGAAAAAGAACATCGATAACACAAAAAAGTAATTTTGGGCAAAAAAAATGTCGCAATAAGAAACAATTAACAAACACATTTATTTTAGATTGAAACAACTTTAATCATTATCAGAGTTTTTCTATACGTTTACGTACAGATTACAGATACACAAGTTCCAATCAAGCGCAAAGAAAAAGTTATAACATTTTGTGTAAAACACTCAGATTACCCCGCCTCTTTCGAGTTACTGACAATGCTCAAAGAGTATTTTTCTGTTTAGAGAAAGCTTCTCAAACAAAGCCGTTCGGATTCGGCATAAAACTGTTGGTCCCTTTCACTCGTGAGAGAACAATAGCACGCACAACACGAGTGGTTGCTGAGAAGCTAGGCCCTGGCCCCTTACGGGCTGTACCGCCACTCATATATTATGTGAAAATATTAATAAGTCTTTGATGAGATCAGAATGGGAGAAGTGGTATCGTTCATTTTCCCTTTACTTAGATTCCGAAGAAATCACTAATCCCATTAAAAAGAAAAATAAGCTCTTGCATTTGGGAGGACCACAATTACAAGAGGTTATTTTTAATATCCCTGGAGCTTCAGCGGATTCCACTGCAATTACCAAGAGCTAACTGCAATTAACATAAAAGACAAGGTCATAGACACATGAGCTTCTGGAGACTTAAAGAAAAGCTTATTGGAAAATGAACACTCCCTAGAAGATGTGTTAGAGATGTGTCAAGTTCACGAACAGATCGCGAGCCAGACGGAATCGATAATTCCTGTTCTATCGTCATGTGGTATTAACAACATCCGAAATACTCATAAACGGAAGGGTCCAAACGAAGCCGACGAATGTCAAATATGTCGATGATTGGGTCACTTGGCAAATAATATTTCGTGTCCAGCTAAAAATAGCAAATGTAATAAATGTGGGTTTTTAGAGGCATTTTGCTAAGAAATGTAAAACCAAGTCTGACAAGCGAAAAACCCCATTTGGTAATTCAAGATACCAGGAGACCAGATTTGTAAAAAAATAACGTTTCAGAAATAATTGCCATTTTAGAAGAAATGTTTTCTAGATTGGGATATCCTAAATCCATAAAATCTGATAATGGTCGGCAGTTTTTGAGTGGTGAATATAAGAACTATTGTGACAGTAACAATATTTATTTGATAACTTCGCCTCCTTACTGGCCACAGGCCTATGGTGAAGTTGAAAACATGAATAGATCGATTTTAAAACGACTACAAATAGCACATGGAAAGGGGCAGACTATAAAATAGAACTGCACAAATTTACTTTAATGTACAACGTGACACTGCATGGTACAACGGGGAAATCACCTTCAAAACTGCTGTATAAAAGATCAATTAGAGATAAAATTCCTTCTATACAAGATATAAATGAAACTATTTTAGACTAAGAGGCAAGAGACTTGGACAAAATAAACACACAATAAGGAAAATAGAGTGGTGATAGAGCTCGTGGTGCGAAGGAGGGGAATATTTCTATTGGCGATAAAGTCTTACTTCGCAATTTGGCACCCCAAAACAAGCTACTAAGCAACTTTCGATCCTGCTGAATTTGAGGTGATTAAATTAAACCGAAATGAAGCAGTGGTACAAGGAGATGACGGAAGGACTTTTAAGAGAAACTTAAGCCATGTACAAAAAAAGTACCAGTTTTATCTCAAACAGGGATGGAAGGGACAAATACTAATACTTCCCTCGCTGGAAGAATCTAACGAGGTAGTGGAAAATAACACCGAGCCGAGAAATTCAGAGTTGAAACTTAAGCTAAAAAATATAGGAGGGATGTGACGACCTTGTCAGTAGTTTAAACACTTTACTACACTAATCGATTTGGCAAAGCAATATGTAAATTCTAGTTCATAGCTTTATATAAATAAACATTAATTTTTATTCTGGCAACCGAATAGTTAAGTTATTTCTTTTAGTACTTCTCTAGAGAATTGTAGGTCATTACATCTATTATTTTTTTTTATAAATTTTCCAAATCTGCGTCATTAAATTGAAAATCTTTATGAATAGGTAATGCACAGTGCGATGCGCTTTGGAGTAAACTGCTATTGGCTTTCTAAATCATATGGTAAGCGAAATGAGAGGAATGTCAAGTAACGACTTCGCTTTCTTTCTGTTTTACGTAAGAAATCGAGCTTCAAGCCGACATTTCATTTCTCAAAAATTGTGGATTGATGGGCTAGATGGGAAAGGTTTCTCTCTAAAATTAAGGAAAAATAAACGTACAAACATTTTGGAAAATAAATATTACTCCAAGAAAAGGAGCGTAAGCAACGCTGGAAAAGGTTGCGGGATCGATATGTCCGACAAAGGGATAATTCGGAGCAGCCCTCGGTAAGTGGCCCCATTCAAATTGATATTTGGGGTATTTTGAGACCTTGAAGCTCTTAAACACATACATAGTTACAGCCTGGACTGTAGGTACATATATATGAACATACTGCTACATGCTGCATTCATATAATTGTTATAATTGCAATTCACTTTATTTTATTGCAGACAAATGGAAATTACAATAAGGCTTCATTAAACCAGGACACAATTTCTAAAATTGATTAAGAGGGGATTCTTTTAGTCAAGGGCTTTGATGAAGCGTCTTCCCCAAAAAGACCAGCATCAAAAAAGAAAGCAGGTAGGCGTTTAACAATTTCTCAGTGACGCCTCTGCGAGCCTTGCGACAGCACGTAATATGATAATAAGTAGTACAAGGTTCCCTCGCAAAAAAATCCACGCAGTAACCTGGCGATCCCCGCATGGTCGAACCGCCAACCAAATCGACCATGTGCTTATTGACGGAAGACACGCGTCAAATATTCTAGATGTGCCAACATTCAGGGGGGCAAACGTCGACTCTGACCAGTTTCTTATTGCAGAAAGATTCAGAGCTCGACTGTCCAATGTCTGAAAGCTGCACCAGCCGACAACTGGTGAGAACTTTGGACATTGGACGCCTAAGCACACCAGAGATTGACAGAGCATACCAAAAAGCGCTGCAACGGAAAACAAGAGCAGCGCAAGCGGAGTACCGGGCTAGAAGACGGGAGGAGAAAAAGCTTCTACGCCTGAAGAAAAGGTCTCCCGCAACCTCCCAGCTCAAGGATATCGAAGAGTCTAGGGACAACTTTCGATCCTGCTGAATTTGAGGTGATTAAATTAAACCGAAATGAAGCAGTGGTACAAGGAGATGACGGAAGGACTTTTAAGAGAAACTTAAGCCATGTACAAAAAAAGTACCAGTTTTATCTCAAACAGGGATGGAAGGGACAAATACTAATACTTCCCTCGCTGGAAGAATCTAACGAGGTAGTGGAAAATAACACCGAGCCGAGAAATTCAGAGTTGAAACTTAAGCTAAAAAATATAGGAGGGATGTGACGACCTTGTCAGTAGTTTAAACACTTTACTACACTAATCGATTTGGCAAAGCAATATGTAAATTCTAGTTCATAGCTTTATATAAATAAACATTAATTTTTATTCTGGCAACCGAATAGTTAAGTTATTTCTTTTAGTACTTCTCTAGAGAATTGTAGGTCATTACATCTATTATTTTTTTTTTATAAATTTTCCAAATCTGCGTCATTAAATTGAAAATCTTTATGAATAGGTAATGCACAGTGCGATGCGCTTTGGAGTAAACTGCTATTGGCTTTCTAAATCATATGGTAAGCGAAATGAGAGGAATGTCAAGTAACGACTTCGCTTTCTTTCTGTTTTACGTAAGAAATCGAGCTTCAAGCCGACATTTCATTTCTCAAAAATTGTGGATTGATGGGCTAGATGGGAAAGGTTTCTCTCTAAAATTAAGGAAAAATAAACGTACAAACATTTTGGAAAATAAATATTACTCCAAGAAAAGGAGCGTAAGCAACGCTGGAAAAGGTTGCGGGATCGATATGTCCGACAAAGGGATAATTCGGAGCAGCCCTCGGTAAGTGGCCCCATTCAAATTGATATTTGGGGTATTTTGAGACCTTGAAGCTCTTAAACACATACATAGTTACAGCCTGGACTGTAGGTACATATATATGAACATACTGCTACATGCTGCATTCATATAATTGTTATAATTGCAATTCACTTTATTTTATTGCAGACAAATGGAAATTACAATAAGGCTTCATTAAACCAGGACACAATTTCTAAAATTGATTAAGAGGGGATTCTTTTAGTCAAGGGCTTTGATGAAGCGTCTTCCCCAAAAAGACCAGCATCAAAAAAGAAAGCAGGTAGGCGTTTAACAATTTCTCAGTGACGCCTCTGCGAGCCTTGCGACAGCACGTAATATGATAATAAGTAGTACAAGGTTCCCTCGCAAAAAAATCCACGCAGTAACCTGGCGATCCCCGCATGGTCGAACCGCCAACCAAATCGACCATGTGCTTATTGACAGAAGACACGCGTCAAATATTCTAGATGTGCCAACATTCAGGGGGGCAAACGTCGACTCTGACCAGTTTCTTATTGCAGAAAGATTCAGAGCTCGACTGTCCAATGTCTGAAAGCTGCACTAGCCGACAACTGGTGAGAACTTTGGACATTGGACGCCTAAGCACACCAGAGATTGACAGAGCATACCAAAAAGCGCTGCAACGGAAAACAAGAGCAGCGCAAGCGGAGTACCGGGCTAGAAGACGGGAGGAGAAAAAGCTTCTACGCCTGAAGAAAAGGTCTCCCGCAACCTCCCAGCTCAAGGATATCGAAGAGTCTAGGGACAAAAATACGGGCCTTTTACAAAAAAGCCAAAAGCCTGGTCACAGACTTTAGGAAAGGCACCCAGGCTCTTCGAAATTGCGAGGGTAACCTAGTTACGGACCCACTGGGAGTAGTGGATGTGTTTAAGCAACACTTCCAACAGCTGATTAGCGGGCCTGACCAGGAGAGAGTGATAGGGAACCAGGAAATCCCAACTCCAGTCGACGAAGTAGCCCTCCCACCTAGATTTGAAGAAGTCGGTACAGCCATTAAAAGGCTGAAGAACAACAAAGCCGCAGGCTCAGATGGCTTACCATAGGAGCTTTTCAAAGCTGGGGGCAATGTCATGGTAGGGAGCATGCACCAAATCATTTGCCGAATTTGGGAAGATTAAAGCATGACCGACGGCTGGAATATCAGCTCCATATGCCCCATCCACAAAAAAGGCGATCCTATCTCCTGCAAGAACTATGGAGGTATATCCCTCAATGTTACCTAAAAGATCCTATCCAGCGTACTGTGTGAAGTCTAAAGTAGTTTTGCACTGCACTAATCGGCACGTACCAGTGCGGCTTTCGGCCCGCAAATCGACTATAGACCAAATCTTCACACTAAGGCAAATCCTGGAGAAGACCAGCGAGTTTTAAATCGATACTCACCATCTGTTCGTCGATTTTAAAGCCTAATACGACAGCATTAATCGCAAGGAGCTATTCGAAGCGATGGCCGAATTCGGGATCCCGGGAAAACTGATCCGGTTGTGTCGCACCACGCTAACACATACGCGATGCACCGTGCAGTTCGGTTCAAAAACCTCTGAACCGTTCGAAACCTGCACCGGATTTCGGCAAGGAGATGCGCTGTCGTGTGATTTCTTCAATCTGGTACTGGAGAAGATAGTGCGACGGGCAAAAGTCAACACGGAAGGCACTATCTTCTGCAAGTCAGTCCAGCTCTTGGGATACGCTGATGACATCGACATTATCGCGCGGTCCCAACGTGCCAGGATAGTGGAAGCTTTCACTGCAGTTGAGGAACAGGCGAAACGAGCTGGCCTTAAGGTCAACGAGGACAAAACAAAATATATACTGTCGAGCAAAAAACGATCCGCCGCAAACCACCTAAGCCAAAACGTCACAATCGACA
Organism: Eristalis arbustorum; assembly: GCA_916610145.1. NCBI lineage: Eukaryota > Metazoa > Arthropoda > Insecta > Diptera > Syrphidae > Eristalis > Eristalis arbustorum. Next base: position 55,956,922 of record OU744318.1, read on the forward strand.
GCTACAATTTCGGGGTAGTAAAGGAGTTTGTCTACCTCGGGGCAAATGTAAACTCCACGAATGACATCGTAGTGGAGATCCGACGTAGAATCTGTTGGAAAGTTAAATGAAATATGCCCATTACATGTTAATGTCATTTTGTCAGTTTGACGTTACATAATAAAATGTCTTTCTTCTCCTTCCTGCAGTCAGCTTGAACGGTCGTGTTTCACTTTATTTCTGATTATTATTGGCAAATTCCACCCATTTAAATCTATCAGAATCGCCCTTGGCAACCGATTTTACTTCGGTCTGTCAAAACAACTGGGCTCGAAACTCTTGACTCGAAGGACTAAAGTCATGCTCTACAAAACCCTTATCCTGCCAGTCCTGCATTATGGAGCCGAAAGCTGGACATTAAGTAAGGCTGCAGAGCTGATTCCTGGTGCCTTCGAAAGAAAAATTCTACGTCGGATATACGGTCCCGTCTGCGAGGAAGGCGAATGGAGGAGAAGACACAACCGCGAACTCTACGAGCTGTACAAGGATGTGTATGTAGTCCGGAAGGCAAAAATCCGTCGACTACACTGGCTCGGCCACATCAAACGAATGGACAACAACGCTCCAGCAAAGAGGGTCTTCGAATCCGAGCCTCCTGGTTCGAGAAGGAGAGGAAGACCGAACCTCCGGTACAAAGACCAAGTCATCGCGGATGTAAGGCAGCTTGGCCTTGATGACTGGAAGCAGGACCGTCACCGATGGAAGGCAGCAATTGCTGAGGCTCAGTTCGTCTGCCTGATAAGTAAGTAAGTAAGCCTCTGCGAGCCTAAATGATATCAACAGATCTGATACGAACAGATAATTTATTTTATTTTGAATCAAATATCCATGAACATATTCATACATTATTGTAAATTAGAAGGTAACTGATCATCCCAATCCTGGGGTGCCCGCACGTAACTTGAAACAATCGAGTTTAGTCGATACAATCGAACATAGGTAGCACCAATTTTGATTCAATCGAGTATTCTCGATTGCATCGTCAAAGTAGGCAGCATACAAATTCGAATATGACGTTTGAAACAAACATTTTTAGTCGATAGAAGAAAGTTATCGTCATCAATTAATAAAAAGTTTTCTTCATTATGGAAGCGAAGCAAAATATGTCCATCAACAAAAAACAAATTCAAATTTTGACCAATTATATGAGTGGTCATCAAGACTTAGCAATAGGCATATTAAAAAGTGCTCAAGGCAGAAAAAGTAGCAGGGTTCTCTGGGAAAAAGAAAAGAAAAACTTCAAAGACTGGAAAAAGGTAAATACAAATGCATGTATATTTGAATTTTTATATTGTACGTTCATTTTTAGTCTTGGAGTGAACTCACTCAGGAAGAATAAGGTCCAATAAAAAGGCACAGGCGGTGGCCCATACATGCAAAAGCCCATGGACGAATTGAAAGAAAAAATTATAGAATGCTCAGATCTGAAATCAGCAGTTGGAATACCTACAGCAAAATATCATTCTATATATATGCAATTTTACTTTAATGAACGAAGTTTATTTTGAAAATAATAAATTTGACATTTTACTTTATAGTTCACAATGACATTTTTAAGTAGAAATCTCAATGAAACTCGTTTCAAGTTACATGTTGCCAGAAAATATTTGCTTCGAGTTGAATGGCGATGAACAATGCTCGATTGTTTCAAGTTATGTGCTGCCCTAGCTTCTTAGCAACCACTCGTGTTGTGCATGCTATTGTTTCCTCAATGGAAGGGACTTACAGTATTATGCTGACTCCAAACGGTTAAGTATGGGAAGCTTTTTAAGGCAGGGAATACCCTTTGAGCACTGTGAGGTGGCGCGGTGTACATTTTTTCTGTTGCACAGACCTAGCACCGAACCGACGACTTCGAGGTTGGGTTCGACGTACATACGCCACAGGCCACCACACGCTACTTTACGCGGGGCCTCAATAGAACTTTCCAGTACACCTAATATTATCGCCACCATGGTATAATCCGTGTCAAGGTGTACTGAACAGTTCTATTGCGGCCGTAAGTAACTTGGCTTATCGCGGCAATTGTTTGTGCCCACAGAAACTTAAAGGCAGACAAATATTTTCCACACACATTAAAAACAAACAAATTGATTCTCCTCTAGCTTTCTAACTGTCCACCACACCTTATTTTCCTTAGGCAATGGTTTATCTTCGGTTACCCAAACAACATTAATTGCGCGTACGTATATCAACGGCCAAGGCAATACGACGTATGTTAATTATTCATAAAAAAAAATAAATACATAAAATAATAAATATTTTTAAAGTATTGCTTGTTCAGTAAGTGCTGGTTACATTCCCAGAAAATTAAATTAGTCACATATGCTCTTTGAGCTCATATGTCTATATTGGTGTACATTTAAGGCAGCTTTATTGCGTGTACGCACGCCCACTATGCGCATTGTCTTCCTGTTTCCTTCTCTGTGTTCATCGCATAAAATTACATGCGCATTGCCCTGCCTAAGCAACATCATACCGATGCACATGCAGGCAGCCATCGTCATCATCACCTCACTTGGTTTCCTTACCAAACATGTCAACACTATGAAAGACTCTGTTTGCAGAATATCCTTATAAGGCTTAAATTGCATGAGTTCACTTGCGTTGGCGGACATTTAACTTCACTCCGTTAGTAACTACTAACTACGCACGACGAGTGCGTGTTTCGTGCCTGCATGATTTCCCAAAATAGTCTCCAGAAACAAATGGTCGTAAAAAAGGAATGCATACCGATTGCATTACCTCGATGCGTCGAGACGTTCCACATAAACACCGTCCTCATTTCCTAAAGAGTTGCACGGAGAAGGTAGGCACACGTTATAATGCCGGTACGGGAACCAACTATTTGCACAGCTTAAGTGCTTTCTAACCAAATATAGGCAACTGTGCGAAGGTGTTTAGGCGGAATTTTCAGTCGCAATCTTTCATTCACGCGGGCATAACGAACGGCCGCCATAGCCTGCAACCAACGACTTAATTTGTACCGAAAAATCCCTTACCGAGAGCATATGGGTGCTGCTACTTTTATAGCTGCAGCGCAAGTTTTATGGGCAACCCGTGCGGTCATACTCAGTGTGCACGACTGAGTACTCACAGCAGCATATGGTGACTGAGAGAGGTTCCTTAGATTTGGTGGCCATTCACTTTAGCGAATTCTGTTCGCCAAATTCGTACATAGGCTACCCAACATGACCAGACAGCGAGGAGGCCTACGGAGATGCATTTAATTCATTTTCATGTTCATTTGTGGTCTTAAATTGGTGAGATCCATCCAAAATTGGGGAAGCGAAAGTCCTTTCGAGTGGATATGAGACAACGGGTATCCATTGTTTGGCGAGTGGTTGGATTTGTTGCTCAGAGACGTACGCTGAGGATTAGTATAAGGAAATTCGATTTTTATGACTATACATTGAGGAGCGCCATGTACGTCTACTGTTCGCCGGAGTTTTTTTTTTTTAGATTAACGAGGAGACACAGATTGTACATTCCTTCTCATGCTATGAGATGGTTTGTGCGATAAAGATTGAAGACATGGAAGTGACATACTTAAGCAACCAGAAGGCAAAAAAGCGGAAAAAAAAAACAGAACTCGAGAATGGTGAGTTCTATCGGCTGTTAACTATTTAGATTATATGACTGATATGAAATATATCATTGTCATAGAAGTAATTTAAAATCTATTGGTACTCAAACAATTAAGTTCGACTGAACGTTTCTTTCAGAAAACCAGAGTCTAGATCAGATTTGAGTCATTTCATGTTTTATTATACATTACTTCTCTAAAATCTGTTTTGTTGATTTATTTATAAATATAATATCAGTTTGTATTTGCTAAGAATGTGGATAATCGATCAGCCCTGTAACACTAAAAATTCGTTGAAATTCCCAATAGGTCAGTCTTGATAATATTCACTGAAATAGTAGATTACAAAACAAACATCTTCAATATGGATCACTTGCAAATTTTCATTCTCATTATTCGACCACATGGTGATAGACACTCATCATCACCTCCAGACCACCATTGCAGAATGAGTATGAAGATACGTTCATCCTCCCTCACTTTCTTATAATTTATTGCAATAGTATCACACCGATTCTAAATTACGTTTGACGCTACTCGCCATACGGCATTCAGTCATCGTGCTAAAACGTCGTCTACAAAGTAAATAAAAAAAGCAAAAATCTCGTCTCAATTCTCCCGATATGGGTAAAATGAGTCGCCCACACATCATAAAACTCGCACCCATTCAAAGGCCGAGCATTAGGCTTCCATGTTCACACATGAAGTCAACTACTTCACACCTACGCCGCCACCAAGCCGCCGAGTTGGTGAGACCGGCATGAATATGATCAGTCTGGCTGATAGAGACTAAAGGCGGCCGTATGCACCACCTCCGTTGCCGCTTGATTGATCAAGTGTAGTGCACAGAACTTCTGCTATTCGAGGTTAACTGCAGCCAGTGTATTCATTTGAGTTTTAAAGAAAAATTAGCATATGACTTCACTTTGCTAGTTCGGTGATGTGTAGTGATCTACAATTGGACACATGGACAGGCGCCTTCATAAGGAATTATAATCAAAATGACATGACTCTTATCGTTATTACTCATGGATATGGAGGTCATGACTCCAAATGTATCATTCTATCGTCCGACTCTGCTGCTTCGGGATCACAGAATGAGTAATCTGCCAGAGATACGTGAAAAACACATTTTTTGGTGGATGCTTTTTTTGGCGTTGGAAAATGAATGGCTGTTACGGAATGCATGACATCAGGCAGAGGCTAGGTGATAACGGAGAATATATACTTTGTATGTTAGTGTCATGTTTTATAAGTGATTTCTAAAAGGATAAACATATGCTCACACATGTGTGCAATATCTTAGAATTCACGAAGATATACAACACAAGATTATGTGCTCAAATGTTAAGAATAGTGAGAGAGTGCAAATTAAATCAGACCTAAAACCTAAAACTTTACATCAGACAATCAGTTTAGCAGCATAATTTATTTGCTTAGTAGTACAGATTCCGGTAGTACATTTTTCTTATTCTTATTCTGCTGTTGATACTGCACTACGTCCCATGATGATATCCACTTTTTATAATAATCCCCAAATATGCCGAAGGACACATTCTTTTGCTCTATAAGTTTATTCAATATTATAACAAGTCGACATTTTGTAATAAGAACGTTAGGTTGTAAGGGCAAAAAGTTTATATACCATTTTATTTTGTAACCATCAGCTGGCAAAGGTTCAAGAAAACCGAAAGGCGAAGACTTTTGGCATCCTTTCGTTTTCATTTTCATTCTTTACAACCAAATATCTCGGACCAATGATGAAATGTATCTTATTTATTTAATTAATAGCTGTGAAAAATGTTGGGCTATAGAAGCCAGAGAACCAAGGGTGTTAGGCTTAACCCTTCATCTCGGAGAACATTCAAGAGGAATTGCAAGACATTTGTTTATGAAGAAATCTTACCATGATCATTGCCACTTGGTAATCCATTTCACTCAAATCCAAATTCAGCCCAGCCCGAAAAAAACGAACAGAAAGAATAAAAAAACCAAAATCAAGTTCACATTATTTCAAATTTAATAACATTCCTTTTTTTACACTTCCGCACAACAACATCAACCGTAACCACACATGAAACACCCAAGCACTCTAAAGAGTTTAAACACTCACAAGAGGGATAAACAATTCATTTACAGGCAGCATGCATTCGTCACAGCAGTGGCCTATCTTAACCGTACAATTAATGTAGAATAGTACGTCCATACGACTTCACGGCACGCGAAAATGGAAGCACTAATGCGCATTGTAGTTGTTGACTTAGTCTTCAGTACCTTTCCTTCAAAGAACACGGCTTACGGTGAAATAGCGAAACGTTCTTGTGCGAAACTCTCACTGAGCGAAAAATAAAAGCGAGAGATCAGAGCAAATGTTCAGGAAAAAAACCTGCCGCTCCACCTCCACACGACGTTCCTGGTTTTCCCGCGAACCACGACGGTCTTCGTTTACCGAACTGCATCGGATCTCCACACTCTACAGATGGCGTGATTTGCGTGATCACTAAGATCGGGCAGGCGGTGTTGCGGTACTCATCCATTCATGAATCGATGGTGAAGGAGTGGGCGGCCGATGTGCGGGGCGATGAGTTTATTGCGCTAGTTGCCTCTCTCAGATTCGATACAGCGAAGAGGGGTTTCTGTTTTGCAAAATCGATCGTTATTGAGATCGCTGACAATGAATGTCGGCGTGATGCAAGTTGACAGACGGCATTGCCCATACAATTGGTGGCTATGCCTGTCTCTATATTACGTTAATTGAATTGCGATGATTTCCGGTTGACAGTACCTAGTTTCTTTATTCATTTCATCCTCTGGTTATTTCTCTAAACATTTTTAGTCATGAGCTTCAGACACTTAATGAAAGCCTAAGATATGTCGATACTGTATTATTAGATTAGGTACTGCAAATTTCACTTTTTGAGTTTTTTTCCACTATAAGAGAAAAAACTAAAATAAGTTATTTTTATATTCGCGCTCTCGGTCTTGCAACTGACCTGCAGTCTATTAGTTGCTTAAGTCGTGTTCGTACTGTAATCCAAAAAATAAAAATAGATAAAATATTTCAAATCAGTCTGACTTTCTTTCACATAAATGTGGTTGTTTCATGTTAGTAGGGTCAGATATAGCGTATATACCGCATGTATTTATAATTATGTTTATGAACCAAAGTTGCTAACAGAGAGTGTACAAAATATGCGACCAGAGGCGGATAGTTCTGGTAAGTAATATTCTATATAAACATATGAACTATTCACATATGCAAGGTAACTGCAAGCCCAAAATGATTCATCTAATTACTTTTGTACTAAGTAATATGATTTTGAGTGAAGGAAATCTTTCTTTTTGGACCTTTAATACCAAGTGGCTGTCATCACATTTACCCCCGTTGGTTAGTATTTGCTATGACTTTCCGAAAGGTTTCCGGTGCTAACTTATAGTATTTCCCATGAATATTTTCCTTAAGGACTGGGTATGAGGCTGAGATCTGAGGTATGTAAGCCCAAAGTAAGAAGTCTGAGATGGTTAGATAGGGCTATCATCCTTTGCGAAAAGCAAATGTACCATGGTGATTTTCGACACAAAATCTTTCTCTTCCTTGATGCGATGAGGACTGCGCTCCATTGCTTGTATATTTGCAAACTGCAGCTGTCATGTTAACAAATGTAAAATATGATATCATCTACCCGCTTAGATGATTAATTTTGAGATGTATTAAATATTTTTTAATATTAATATGTATGAAATAATATCACACAACGGTCTGGGCGAAAAATGCAAAAGAAATGTGGAAACAATACCTTAGAAAACGATTTCTAGAATCTGGAAAAAGGGCACACGAACATTAACGGTATAAATACTTATTAAGGGAAGGAAAGTGCACTTGTGGACTGGAAAACTACGCGTAATACAATGGCATTATCTTATCATTCAGAGTAACAGTAACACTGGACAAAAGTCTTGCTTCAGTTTACATGTTAATTTAATTGCAAACTTAATACTAATTTAAATTTAATAATAAATTAAATACATGAATTGAAACGAAATTTGTATTGAACATAGAAAATACCACAATGTGCAGTGAAACGTTGAGAAATCAGTAATGGACTCAAACAAATTTTTGTTTTTAATTGAGTATAAAATGTTTATTCGTATCCGTCTTAAAATGTTTGTAGACTTGAAAAAAAAAAAAAAAACAGCGATAACGTCACGCAAAGCCTCAAAAAAAAAAAAATTCCCACAGACATATTATTTTAATTTCACCATGCGTGCAGACATGCTTTTCAATATTCATATCGCTGCCCTTTTTTCTCGTAATCCCTTTTTTAGAAGCATAATCGAAAATGTCACACGAGATTTTAAAGCACAGAATATTTAGCATTGAAGTTAGTCTTGTGAAAGTTCCGACAGGTTCTATACTAAGTTTCTACGTGCACACAGTATCCGCTCGGTATTTCAGCGACCTTTTGCAAGATCAAAAAGCCGTTAGTGATATGGGTTCCACTAACTAGGTTCATGTAGCTCTAAAGCTTGTCTGTGGAGGTACCAAGCGATTGTCAAGCCTCTTGACATATACTAAAGTGGTCAGGATGGTTGCAGAAAGACGACATAAAAAGTACGACATGAATGACGGGACGAGAAAGGGGGAGAAGAAAAACATACCTCCCTATTGGTATCACAATGGGTCTACAATGACCTTAGTGCGACGGGCCCCCGGCTCTACAGTCCACTATCCTTACCTTACCTAACTAGGTTAATGAATTGCACAAATGTATAGGTTTATAGGTGCATTGGTTCAATTTTGTATCCCAAATCTCATCTTTTTGGATTTTTTCCGACAACCCTTTGCCAAGTTCTATTTTCCCACTTTCATCACTGTCATTTCGGGTATTACACCTCAGAATATCTCTTGTAAAAAAATATAATTTTCACAAGACAGCCCGAATTTTTCATTGTATTAAAAGTGAACAGTTGAAAGCAAATAAGAAAAAGATATAAAAGACAGGTCAAATTATTTATGAGTCCCAGAAGCTTTAAAAACGAGTAATTTTGAAAATAAATGAGTCCCCACAAGGGTTTTTAATAACACAATGCCTTCTTATGTGAGAACTAAAAAACACAGATGAAACCAGTATGATCGTTCTTTTTTATGTTTTGATACTAACTGGAGCACTATGACTCAAGACTGGTCCATTGTACTACCAGGGGGCAACGTACAATTCCTTCGGAAGATCAGCTAGCGCATCTGTGGTGAAGGGGCTACTGAATCAGCTCTAATCGCATTAGTGCCGAAGACCTGCGACCTGATCCAATCAAGGACAGGGATGACAGAGGAAGTGCTCTGCCGTGTAGCCGTCCTCTAACCAGACATCGCAGATGGCATCTTTGTTAAAACCGAGCACATTTAAGTGTTTAGCACAGGTGTAGTGGCCCATTATCACGTCGTCTGCAGTCTTTTCTGTCAAGGGACAACCAGAATGCTGCGGAAGGCTTGGTCTATCCACATCCTGGAGAGTCATGCATTCTACGATAGTGCTCTCGAGAGGTCCAATCATCACCCTTCCACGCGTTTTTCAAATATAGTGTGTTGCCCATAGGTATCCGCTTAGAAAACTGTGCTCAGGCATTTTAAATGAAAGCGTTCAGGAAATATTAAAGCGTATTTCACACTTTCAAATTTATGAAAATGGAAACGTGAAATAAAATTACATTAAGTGTTTAGTTAATTTTGTTCGTAAAAAAATAAGTCAAATCATAAAAGTATGAGTCCCCGAGTCAAGCTAAAACAGATGAGTCCTTTTGACTCTATAGAGTCCCTGTGGTAACACTGATAAAAGACTATGATTGGAATCAATGCACCATTTACTGAATCCAAGACAAACGAAGCTCTCTTATTACATGAACTGTACAGGGATAATTTCCTTAACATCGCAAAGAAGTGAATAGTTGGCCACGTATCTGTGTTCTCTGGGCCCAGTAACAAATGATTACTTACGACTGACAAGTTCTGATCTTTAAGAAGTTATGCCTAAGACCGTCATATTTCGGAAACTACGTTTGGGACTGCTAACGTGATCTCAGACCACCTAAATCAATTTCAAGGCATGATATTGCTTGTGCCCCCTCGCTTGTCATTACGCCATTTAAGGTTTACACTTATTTGATTCCTCATACGGGAGAGACCGTACAATAAATCGTCTTCGCAGTTCCAATGTGTAAGCGAAAACACAAATCGTCATTTAATTTGTCTGTGGCAGTTGAATCCAAATAGGGCACTAATCTCGAGGGTGGGTGGTGTTCAAGACTTCATCATCAGAACTTCAGAGCCGTCGCCACTTTGTCTTTGGCCCACCAGTTGTGTGTATAGATACTTCAAGAGTGTTCGGCAGCTGAGAATGGAAAAAAAACCATTTTGAGACGATTTTTTTTTAAACATCACCCCAAAGAGAGTATAATGAGATTGCCTTGCTTTTAGCGGTTAATTGGTGTGGTGGACACATGTTCATTAGACAAAGGAAATCTTCTTGCGGTTTATGGGCTTTTGGCAAAAAAGGTTTGATGTTCGACTGCAGCTGGGATGTTTATGGGTCTGTTGCGTCGTAAAATATAAAAGTTGTTGGTTATTGAATTATCATGATTAAATTGACTTAATTTGGGCTGAGTTCTTGGAGCACGAACAAGACAGGTGGGCATGTAGCTGTAAGTTGGCAATGGAATGAGTCAACAGATGTTCGGAGCAGAATAAGTTGTCGCAGCTTTGGATTTTTAATTATTGGTGGAGGATAACTGAGAAGACGACGTCTGTCTTGGCACAACTTGTACAGGCTAGGCGTATTAATCAATCTAAAATCGAAAGAACATCGTTAAGGATAACCGATATAAAATAGGAACATGCGGAAAATTAAACGCCAATATTCGGATAAGGAGATAAGCTATAAATGATAAAATGATAAATCGAGTTTTTTTCATTGGCTGATCAATGTAACTGATCCCGGTTTGAGTTGATTTTTGTTTACGTTTCAATCCAGAATAGTATGCCAGTGTCACTCAATGAAATTTATGTAAAATGAGAAGTATTCCAACATTTTAATTTTACTGTTCTTCTACTTCTTTGATTGTCTTCTGATCTTCTGTCTTCTGTCTGATTGCGCTACAGTCCGGGGTGGACCTGGGTGGACCCACTGTTACGTTGTTCCAATAGCTCGCTATCGAAGCTGTGGTCGGAGCTTCGGGTCGGAGCTGTGGTGTCCATCCGCTCTACATAACCCTGCCATCTTAAGCGTTGGATCCGAAGACACTTTACTGGGTAAATGCCGCTGTACAGCCCATACAGTTCGCGTTTGAATCTTCTCCTCCAGACGCCATCGACGCAAACAGGACCAAATATGGTACGCAGAACTTTTCTCTCAAAACCAACCAAGATTTTTTTCATCCGCTTGCAATAGCGTTCATGTATCTGCGCCATAGAGCAGGACTGGAAAGATCAGAGTTTTATACAAAGTCAACTTGGTGTTTCGAGAGATGGCTCTGTTACTCAATTGCCTCTTCAGCACAAAGAAGCGGCGATTGGCAAGAGTAATTCTGCGCTTGCTCTCTAATTTCACTCGCATAGTGTCAAATATGCCATATCACTACTTAGCAAATACAACCGAGTTAAGCACTGCTGTACCTTTGTCGTAAGCCACGCAAGATTATACAAAAGTGAGTTCAGTCATATTTCAATACTTTGGCTAATTGACTGGGGAACTAAAGTGATCTTCAAATTGTTTCTGCTGCTGTTTACTCCTATATGCAGTGCACATGATCTCGTTTGCTACAATGCGTAGAATTTTTGGTTTTGCTATAAATTGTTAGCGGAATACATTTTCGTCGATTCGATATGTTCGAAGAAGTTTTGAAATTAAAATCAATGTGTACATCTTTAAGGGGTAATACTCACCGAATAAGAAAAATGAGGTGAACTAATGCGTGCAAGGTTTCTTTTGTGGTTCCCTTCCTCTTCTTCATCCAGGCAGCTTCTGCAAGAATCATCATATGAGGCACCCATCCTGCGAGCATGAATGCCAATTGAACAGTGCACGGTTATGACTCCTACGAGGTTTAATGAGTGCTTACTGAGTCTAAGTAGACTGTGTGACCGTTTAAGGCCAGATTTCATTTGTTTTAAGGCAGGTGGTGCCTTCTAGCCATTTTTCATTGGTGGTTTCCATTGTCTGAATCTTAAGAAGATGGCAGGCTGCAGCGATCGGCATGGAAGGTACCCCTGCTATTGATAGGGATGAGGTCACACTTGGCGAGTTTACCGGCGGCTGGTATGTCACAGTGTCTCGGCACCCACATCAGGTGAATGTTAAAATGCTCAGCCATCTGGTTAAGAGACAGCCTGCAATTAAGGGACGTTTTTGAGTAGTAGAACGAGTAGAACATGACATTGTCCAGGGATTTTATAGCAGCCTGACTATCGGATATCCCTTTTTGATATTACGTTGTTTTTAAGCCATGACAACGTTTCCTTAATTGCTATGGTTTCCGCCTGAACAAAGTTACAGTGATCAGGGAATTGAGATCTTGGGCATAGTACGTACCCACTTCTTCGATCCATTTGTAAAAATATGTAGATTATCTTTCAACGTTTGCCTATCAGACATCCAGTCCAATCTGGAAGGAATGCCGTTCGAGAATTTCTTCTCGAAGATAACCTGGGGTATTAGGCGGTCAGTTTCGCTAGGAAGGAAATTCAATTCCTTGAGAATGGTTGATTGGCCAGTGTTGAGTTCGGACCACAATTGGAGTGTTTTGAGTCTCCAGACTGTGCTGGCTGCTGTTTGTTTTCTGAATATTTCTAATGGGTTTCAATGCGTCTGACGGAGTACTTCTCAGTGCCTGACGGAGTACTTCTTGAGCCTTCAATTCAGATTTAAAGGTACTAAGTTGTTCCTTATAGGAGGCCCAGTCCTTAGCATCATGATATCCCTTCGCCTTGTTAAAGAGCTTCCTACAAATCTTGCGCAGATGGTCAATTTCATGGTTCCACCGGGGAGTTTGAGACTTGCCTCCTCGCCTGCTTTTTGGACATGACATAGCCATTGCGTTGTTGAGAGTTCTTGTTAGGTTGTTCACTGAATGTTCGACATCAGTGGGGTTGCTCGAGATGGAGATGTTGATACTCGACATTGTTGCCGCAATAATCTCCCTATATGAGGGGAACTCGCTATGCTGAACATTAAATAGCGGTGATCAGATGATACCCTCCAATTGCTGATTCGCTCCGCTATATGGCCAGACACGAGTGTTAAGTCTAGGGCTTCCTGTCATTCCCGACGTACGAATTTGGGCACATTATCTTGGTAACACAAATCCAACTTGCTACTTACAAGGTAATCAAAAAAGTACTCACCTCGCTCATTGATGTCCGTGCTTCCCCATATTGTGTGATTAGCGTTTGCATCACATCCCAAGACAAGTGCAGTTTTGGTTTTTTTCGCCTCAGCGATCGTCCTTCTCAGCGTCTCTGATGGACATTCCCCATGGTCATGGGCCATGTAAGAAGAGACTAACAACAATTTTGTTTTGCATACCTCCAGACATAGGGTGACTGAGTCGCGATCGCTAAGGCGGGAGAGAATATGGGTATTGAAAGTATGCAGTATGCTCTTTGTATGTATGCAGGCTCTGGGCTTACCATCATTCCTTACATAAAACAGGTTGAATTGTTCAGTCCTGAATCACGATATCATCTCTGAAGGTGTTAATATGAAGAAGATGAGCGGCCGAGGCCGCGATGCAGTGGTGGAGAGTAATGTGAGTCACCCGGAGCAAGGGTGTTAGGTAATGTGTCTATCTCTATCTCAGACACAATCTTCACCACTGTCGTGTTAGCCTCATCATCGGTGTCAGACTCCAGAAGAGAGTCTTCTTGACTATTAAGCTGGGTGCTGGTTAGGTCTAGGTCAGAGAGGCCGATATCGTTAGCTCCCTGACCATGGCTACTAGGATAGGGGTCGGTGCCTGCATGACAGAGACTCCTTCTCCTTCACCTCCATCGGTGCCATATTGGCTACGGGGGTTTCCCCCTTGATAGAGCCTGAAATAGAGGGTTAAGGCTCGCTTGTAGCAGGACGGTCTTTCTCCTCCTCGACTACCGCCGTCGTATCACCGACTTATGGAGCAGTCGAGGTGGAGGGAGGCTGTTCCGCTTTCACATTAGTCTCCCCATCCTTTTTATTCATCCTAGGGGTGATCTTCCCAAAGCCGTAGCGGATGACATCCTCCGATTTGGCAAGTGGGTCCAGTGATTCTTTGTTAATCACGATCACTGCGGCCCTTGTTCCCCTCATTAGTTCATACAGCTTTGCAATATTACAGTTGTAAATAGGAAGGTTTGGGTTGTATAGTTGGTGGATGAATTTTGGGATCGTAGCAAGATCTAAGAGGCTCCGCGGAAGGTATATGCGGGTCCTTGGTCTGCTGGGTATCTGATCCCTCATTACAATCTCGAGCCGCGTCAAATAGCCTGAATTTGCGAACATTCAGGGGGCCAAACGTCCGCTTTGACAATTTTCTCTTGGCAGCAAGATTCAGAGCTCAGTCTGAATGAAGCAAATATTCCTCCTACTTGCTGGATTAGATGGCATTTAGCAGCTAACCTTATATAACAACGAAAACTCTATTTGGTGCAAGCGCTACCATTGTAAGGCGTTGAAGTCACTCCTATTTTCATACGTGCATAATTCATTATTCACTTTAAGAGTGTTGTGAAGGAAGAGTTGGGAAGGTGATGACGACCTTCTTCTAATTTGTTTGAAGTTTTTTTAAGAGGTTTTAAAATTTGAATCAATGGACTTACATAATTTAAATTAAGAATACTCATTTGCCTTACGCTAAAGATAGTAATTTCGGCACAGTTTTTTTTCTATCGAATGAAATAAATATATAATTGTGTTTCATATTGTACAAGAATAGCCTTTTAAAGATGTTTTTAGACTAGAATTAGTGCCGGATTGAACCGGCTTTCTGAAGTTATCTCGGTATTGCAAATCAAATATGAGAAAAGCAATTCAAGCCGGTTGTAATATTTGAATTCTTTAAAAATAAAATTTACGGAACCTAAAGGTGACTTAAAAAGAAATCTTTAATGGAACTTTACTCAAGTCGACACGAATCACTATACAGCCGGCATCGGAAGACCAAAATTATGATATAATTGTCTGGAGGAATAAACTGGTACAAATAAGTGTTTTAAGGCTAAAAACAGTCATTTCCGGAGCACAAGCGATCGAAGAAGAAATGTACATTGCCCATTTGATATGCGGTGATGACTCGATCGAAGAACCTCTTATGCAACATCATCCAATTCGAACCATTTTTTCCTCTGCCGACAATAATTTCTTACTTCACAGCAATAATTACATTACAAATAACTTACGCTCTCATTTACGTTACGAATCTCATTCTGCTTTATAAATGAATTGTTTACATAAAATTTACATAAATATTTACAAGTGAACAAAAACGGAAAACAAGGGCACAGAACAATACGAGGTTCGTAGTTTATGTATGTGTGTACGTACAGCATTGCAATGGTACGTATAGTTGAAAAGTAGAAATCGGTCGGCAATTTTTTATTTATGTATGCTATGCACTTATTTTCAATCCCTCAAAGTTCAAATCATATTATAACAAAAGATGACATGTCTTTTCCTAAGCTTCTTAAGATAAATTGTATATCTTGGGATGCCATCCAAAATATAAAATTAAATCAAGAACATTAAAAGTAGCCACCGTCAACTAGACTCAAAGATAGGTACTAAAAAAAACTTTAGATCAATTCTTTGTGACTTTAAAATTTTCCTACGCGTATTTCGAAGTTATGTTCAAATTAGTGTAGTAACAGATTAATAAAAGCACGGTTTTGCCTTTAGTCATTGTTTAGGAATCATTGTAGTCAGTTTATATAATTGTTCATTTATTTACTTAATTATTTTGTATGTTGTGAGTCACTGTCAGATGAATGAGAAATGCTCTGAGTCACTGTACATCTGCATCGCGCCACTTGTAATTTGGTCGTACGATTTTAACACCATCCAATAGCGTGAACGAATAATCGGACCATTTACGCACACGCATATTCGAACGCACATTGGGATAATGGATACAATGTGTGTAAGGAGGTCCCTGAGCTGCTGATGGTCCCTGGAAGATGTACTTGGACACTTTGTGATCAATCGTGGTGAAGCAGACATAGTCGTTATCATCCAAAATTAACCCTATTGTTTCATAATTTCGTTTTTGGTTACTAAACTTTGTACATCAACCATTGAACAGTTCGTCGTATAGTTATTTAAATATTTCTGCAGTGTCGTTACTCTTTCTTTCGTTTCAATAATAAACATAATTTTTGGTCCTTCGGAAGCCGAATTAAAGTGTATTTAGTGAACTCGCCAAGTGGATACGTATGTATGTATGTATGTAGATGTTAAGTTTGTGAAAAGTGCTGTACAACAATTCCCTCGCGACTACACTCCTGTGATTATAGTTAAAACATATAATTTATTAGGAGTTCCTTTTTTGTTATTACTTCGCGAAAGAACATGAACACAATCAAGCTAAAACGCGGCAATGCAAAAGGCTGCTTAACACGTGCAGCAAGCTTTGTAGACTCTATTGATGAGTCTATCACAAGCGAAATGCTAGAGATTCGGTTAAGCAGACTATGTGAATTGTGGTCGGAATTTTCACAACTAAACAATGAATATCTTCAGTGCATTGAAGAAAATGAACTAAATGAAGTGGAAAAGGAGTTTGGGGAGTATGAGGAAAAGTACTTCAAGGCTCATGCTTGCCTAAAGAAGGCAATTCGCGAAAGGAAAGTGTCCGTTGAAAGTAATCAAAACGATACGGTCGGTTCGGCAGTGGACCGACTTGCGACTTGCGACTTGCACAGCAGTCCTCATTCTTAGAACAGCTCAGTTCGTCCAACTCCTGGGCAACAGTCAAACTGCCAAAAATAGTGATTCCGCCGTTTTCGGGTAATTGTAAAGACTGGCCTTCGTTCAGAGACTTATTCATCGGATCGGTAGATACTCAACCCAAACTAACTCCTACTCAAAAGTTCCACTATTTAAAGTCCTTCTTAAAAGACGACGCGGCGAACGTGATTAAACATATATCGATTTCGGACGCGAACTATGTTGAAGCGTGGGATAGACTTGAACAGCGCTATGATCGGGTGCACCTCATTGTTCAATAATTTATTCACACTTAACGCGCTAGACAAGAATGGCCGTGATCCCTGGTTAATCTATATTGTTCTAACGAAACTCGACCAGGACACCAAACAAGCCTGGGCTGAGGAAGTGGGGTCACGGGATGATATGACAATAAAAAATTTAATAGAGTTCTTGGAGCAACGCTGTGACGCACTTGAAACTTGCCAATCTTTAAATCGGTCTAGCACATCGCGCGGTAAAGCATTGGGATCGATTCGCGCTCATGTAGCGAAATCATCAGAGAACAATCGTACCTGTCCAGTGTGTAATAATAAAAGTCATAATGTTAGTCAGTGCCCACAGTTTATTGCCCTAGACGTTAATTCACGCAGATCATTCGCCAAATCCAACCTTCTGTGCTTTAATTGTTTTCGCATTGGTCATTCGTCGAATAAGTGTCGGTCTTTATATCGTAATTACAATCGTCCAACTACTTCTTGTGTTGTGAAAACTCAATGTCAGCCATCAACTTTCGTCCCTTCTACCCCTATGGTCAACAATCATTCGACTGAGCATAACTGTCAGAAACAGACAGTGTTGCCCACCATTCTCGCCCAACTTCGTGACCATCAGGGGGAAATTATCAATTGTCGTGTTCTACTTGATACCGGGTCACAATCGTCGTTTATTTCGGATTCGTTCGCACAAAGACTCAGGCTCCCTAGGAAACATTCTAGGATTCCTATTATGGGATTATCGTCCAAGGGGGCTGGGTATACAAGAGGTTGTTTGACCATTGAACTTTTATCACGCTTCAATACAATTCGTTTGTCGGTAGAGGCTCTTGTACTCAGTAAGCTAACCTCGAACTTACCATCTAAGCCGTTCGATGTTTCCGCGTGGTCACATCTTCGGAATTTGGACCTGGCAGATCCGTACTTCAATGTACCTGGCTCAATCGATGTGTTGCTGGGCGCTGATCGGGTTTGGATGATTCTTGAGGCAGGCAAAGTTCATGCAGCCGACGGGATTCCATTGGCACAAAAAACGTCATTCGGCTGGGTAGTCACAGGAGAACTGTTTGATAAGGATTCATCGGTGTCGGACCTGCACTCTCTTCATTCGGTTACGGACATTGACGGTCTTATGAGACGTTTCTGGGAATTGGAAGAGTGTCCGTCGTTCAAGAATTGTCAGGTAATCAACGATCAAGCTGAAGAACATTTTCGAAAAACCGTTTCGCGCGCCTCTGATGGTGAATATGTTGTATCTCTGCCATTCCAAATTTCATCGCCCGTTTTTGGTGACACGCAACAGGCTGCAGTGTCTCGTCTGTATGGCATGGAACGCAGGTTTCGTGTAAGCTCGCACCTTCATGAGCAATATTCTCAGTTCATGAGAGAATATGAAGAGCTTGGCCATATAGAAGAAATCCGTCGTGAAGATATTCCTCTGGATTCCGGAAAGGTATCTTATTTACCGCACCATGCAGTCCTTAAACCAGAAAGCTCATCCACTAAACTACGTGTTGTGTTTGACGGCTAGGTAAAGGACTCCAATGGACATTCACTAAATAGTAAGCTGATGATTGGATCTCCAATCCAACGCGACTTGATCGGTGTGTGTTTACGGTTTCGGGAACATCGCTTCGTTTTTACAGCGGACATTGTAAAAATGTTCCGACAAATATGGGTACGTCGGGAAGACTTGGACTATCAACGCATTGTGTGGCGTAAAAACTTTAGTGAACCCATCAAGCATTACCGGCTCAAAACTGTAACATATGGTACAGCGTCGGCACCATTTCTATCGGTTCGTGTGTTACAACAGCTAGCGGAAGATTATGGATCGACATATCCAAACGCGTCGCGGATTTTGTTGAATGACGTTTACGTGGATGACATTCTAACCGGTGCAAACTCCATAGAAACTCTTCTCGATTTGCAATCCGAACTTGTGGAACTCTTGTCGGCCGCGAAATTACACTTGCGAAAATGGAGTTCAAATTGTTGGGCATTGCTTGCTAAACAACCATCCGCGGAATGTGAATACAGTTTCGATAAGTCCGATCAATCGTTTATAATCATCATCATCATCAAGTCGTTTATAAAGGTGTTCGGGATGCATTGGAACCCCGCGAGTGACAGTTTTTCCTATCGCATTGCACCATTGCAGCAATATACATGTGCCACCAGAAGACATTTGCTATCCGATACAGCTCGGATTTTCGATCCGTTGGGACTCTTATCGCCATCTGTTGTCCTATTGAAAATTATGTTTCAGGAGCTGTGGTCTTCGGAGTTAAACCTCGGTTGGGACGACCCCTTACCTTCTCAACTGGCTGAGAGGTGGATGGATTATCGCAGCCAATTCTACCATTTTGAGCAGATACGCGTTCCTCGAAATATATTTATGTATAACGACGGGATAGAACTCCACGGGTTTTCGGATGCCTCCTCCGTTAAAGTCACAATAGTAGCTGCGAAGACTAAAGTAGCTCCACTTAAGCCTATCTCCATTCCGCGCATGGAGCTCTGTGGTGCTCTATTGTTGACAAAATTGTTGAATGTTGTGAGTTCGTCGGTCAATTCCAAAATTCTGAGAACAGTAGCGTGGTGTGATTCGCAAGTTGTCCTTCATTGGTTATCCTCGCCACCTCGCCGATGGACAACATTTGTCGCAAATAGGACATCTGCCATTCTGGAAACAGTTCCAGTTGGCGTTACGTTCCATCGGAGTCGAACCCAGCGGACTGCG
The DNA here is from genome assembly GCA_916610145.1 of Eristalis arbustorum. NCBI lineage: Eukaryota > Metazoa > Arthropoda > Insecta > Diptera > Syrphidae > Eristalis > Eristalis arbustorum. The sequence continues at coordinate 55,976,509 of OU744318.1, forward strand.
CATCACGTGGATTAGCCCCTGCGAAACTTGTCGACCATTGGTTGTGGTGGACTGGTCCTCGTTGGTTAACGCAACCGGAAAACGATTGGCCTACAACAAAGATGGAAAACAACACCATAATTGCAAAGGAGGAGAAGCCAGTTAAGCTAGCAAGACAAGTGTTCGTCACTGCAGCGGGCACTCATATAATACAGTCACTGATTGACAAAATATCGTCGTGGACTCGCTTACAGAGCATAATCGCGTACTGTGTCCGGTTCATATTTAATTGTCGCAAGCAAAAGTCGTCTCGGGTACATCACGGTTTGACGTATTCAGAACTGCAATTCGCGAAATCGCTTATTATCAAATATGTACAAAGCATGTACTTTGGCATGGGCCTGTGCATCCAGGGCAAAGTTGTTGATTGCTCTCAACTTGGCGAGATGCCAGCAACGATCCCTGTAAATGCACAGGTCAAGTTGACATACAGCCTCCCCGCGGCGCCCTCTGGATAACCTCTACTGCAGCCGCTTAGAGGTGAACCAATGTATGCAGCGACCCCTTGTCCGGGGGTTTAAACCAGGACCCGGTCCTCCAGGTTCGGGGGTTTCGCGTGGGGTTAACTTCCCCACCGTGTAAAACTCGCAATAGTTCAGAGACGGCAACAAGCCTCGGATACGGATGACCCTACTGCTGACGACCATGGACAACGAAATAAGGACAACGATTTTCGGTTCTGCACGTGGAATGTGAGGTCACTGAACAGACCACGTGCAGCCGATGAACTTGCGGAGGCCCTAGAAGCCTATAAGGCTGACATCACCGCCATCCAAGAGGTACGATGGGCTGGGCCGGGCAAAAAGAGGATGAAAAACTGCGACATATATTACGGCGATTGCTACAAAGAGCGAAGGTAGCGCTTGTTTGGATGCGGTTTTGTTGTTCGAGGCAGACTTAGGCAAGAAGTCTTAAGCTTTAGATACATAAGCGAACGCCTCACAACAATCCGCATCAAGGCAACATTCGGCAACATCAGCCTAATTTGCGCCCACGCCCCAACGGAGGACAAAGACGATGATAGCAAGGATGACTTCTATGATCTCCTAGAAAGAACATACGATCAATGCCCCAGCTACGACACCAAGATCGTTCTAGGAGATTTTAATGCAAAGCTGGGCAAGGAAGAAATCTTTGCTAGAGTCGTCGGTAAACACAGCCTACACGACAACACGTCAGACAATGGACTCAGGCTGATGGACTTCGTGACGGGGCGAAACCTCACTGTAGCCAGCACGCGGTTCCCTCACCTCAACATTCACAAAGGGACCTGGCGGTCCCCTGATCAATCAACCGTCAACCAGATTGATCACATTGCGATCGACGTCAGACACTCCTCCTGTGTCCTCGATGTCCGAACGTTCCGAGGTGCCAACATCGACTCGGATCATTACCTTGTTGTAGCCAAGGTCAGAACTCGGATATCGATTGTACAACGGAGTAGAGCAAGACCAAAACAGTTTGACGTTGGAAAGCTACAATCGCAATCGACCGCTGGGAACTTCTCCGATCGAGTCTCCCTGAAGCTCTCAGAGAGTGCAACCCTGCCAGGCGAAACAATCGACGAACAGTGGAACCGTTGTCAAAACGCCATCAGAGAAGCTGCCTCTGATGTGCTGGGTTTTAAAATGCCACCTAGAAAAAACCCATGGTTTGATAACGAGTGTCGGCAGGCGCATTCAGCGAAGCTAGCAGCATATAAGGCGACGCTGGATAGAAGGACGAGAGCGGTTCGTGAGCTCTACGAACTTAAAAGAAGGGAAGAGCACCGGCTTCTCAAAAAGAAAAAGAAGGAGCATGAGAAGCGCGCGATCGAGGAAATGGAGAGGTGGTACGGCAGAAATAATGTCCGAAAGTTTTACCAGCGGGTGAAACAACTATCCAAAGGGTACAAACATCGGACAGAAGCCTGTCGGAACGAAGAGGGACAACTCGTAGTAGAGTCGCAGTCGATACTGAGAATCTGGAAGGATCACTTCTGCAGACTGTTAAACGGCGAAGAGGACACCAATACCGCTGTCAGGCAGAATGTTCCACTTCACGCAATGGACGACGACAGAAGAGAATTCCGTCCCCCCGATCTAGACGAAGTCAAGATAGCGATATCGAGACTGAAGTCGAACAAAGCTGCTGGAGCGGATGGATTGTCCGCGGAACTGTTTAAGGCAGCTGGAGATGATCTGGTAGGGCGCATGCACCAGCTCGTCTGTAGGATATGGTCGGAGGAAAGCATGCCCGACGAGTGGAATCTTAGTATCGTTTGCCCGATCCACAAGAAAGGAGACCCCTTTGACTGCGCCAACTATCGGGGGATAAGTCTCCTTAACATCGCATACAAAATCTTCTCTGCCGTTCTGTGTGAGCGCCTGAAACCATTCGTCAACAACCTGATAGGTCCTTATCAGTGCGGTTTCAGGCCTGGGAAGTCCACTATCGATCAAATTTTCACATTACGGCAGATCCTCGAAAAAACCCAAGAGATGCAGATCGACACCCACCACCTATTTGTCGACTTTAAGGCCGCATATGACAGTGTGCATAGAGACGAGCTATACAACGCCATGTCTAGTTTTGACATCCCTGCCAAACTCGTCAGATTGTGCAGGATGACGATGGAGAACTCTCGCTGCTCCATCAAGGTCGGTAACGAACTCACCGAGACCTTCAATGTCAAAAAAGGTTTTAGACAAGGCGACGCGCTGTCATGTGACTTCTTCAACATCGTGTTGGAGAAGATCGTGCGAAACTCACACGCCAACACTAGAGGCACGATCTTCCAGAAGTCCGTTCAACTGCTAGCATACGCGGACGATATTGACGTGATTGGCCGAACTCAGCGAGCCGTCAATGAAGCGTTTGCTTGTATTGAGACGGAGGCGGCAAAAATGGGTTTAGCGGTGAATGAGGGCAAAACAAAGTATATGCTGTCATCAAGAAAGGACACACAACATCGACGACTTGGTCAGAACGTCACCATAGGCAGCTACAACTTCGAGGTAGTGAAGGACTTCGTCTACCTCGGCTCCCAAGTAAATAGTGCGAACAACATCAGTACTGAGATTAAACGCAGAATAACTCTTGCCAACCGCTGTTTCTTTGGGCTCAAGAGGCAATTGAGTAGTCGAGCCCTCTCTCGAAAGACCAAGCTCACCTTATATAAGACCTTGATCATACCTGTCCTGCTGTATGGCGCGGAAGCTTGGACTATCTCAAGAGCGGATGAAGACGCACTTGGTCTCTTCGAGAGAAAAGTTCTGCGTTCAATCTTCGGTCCTGTTTGCGTTGAAGGTTCTTGGAGAAGGAGATTCAACCACGAACTGTACGGGCTGTACAGCGACATGAGTCTAGTCAGGCGTCTACGGATTCAACGCCTAAGATGGCTAGGCCATGTAGAGCGCATGGACAACACTGCTCCAGCCCGAAGAGTCTTCGACTCCGAGCCAGTGGGACAACGCAATAGAGGACGACCACGAACCCGATGGCGCACTCAAGTGGAAAAAGACCTCAACCAACTTGGAGTGCGAAATTGGAGGCAGCTGGCTAAAGAACGTGCCAGCTGGAGAGGATTGTTGACCGAGGCCCAGGTTCACCCCGGACTGTAGCGCCACAAGAAGAAGAAGAATGTACTTTGATGAAGACATTCGGCAGTTAAGACTGTACAAACAACTCGGTTGTATACTGTTGAGATACTCACCATTTCTAGACAACGTCGGTGTACTTCGTGTGGGTGGTCGTCTGAAACATTCGTCCCTTTCGTATGACATCAAACATCCGGTGATAATGCCAAAGAACAGTCGTGTTTCGCTGCTAATCATTCAAGACTTTCACCAACGATATTTACATGCGGGAGTGTCGGAAACGTTCGCGTTCGTACGTCAACAGTTCTGGATACTAGGCAGTCGGAACCTGATTCGAATGGTTATTCATAAATGCAAGCCATGCTTTATGCAACGCAGGTGCCGAAGTCAGCAACTTATGGGGAATTTGCCGTCGTATCGAAATGTGCTACGATTTACAGCGACAACGGCACCAATTTTCAATGCGCACATAGGTGCCTTACTGAAATGCATAGGCTAGTGCTAAACCAAGCCTATAATGACATTATTGCAGCTGCCCTAGCTAAGGACAACATTGACTGGCAGTTTATACCTCCATATGCTCCGCACTTTGGCGGACTGTGGGAAGCAGGAGTGAAATCAGTCAAACTCCACCTTTGTCGTGTCATAGGTTCTTCGATTTTAACCTTTGAAGAGTTATACACGCTCTTAACGCAAATCGAGGCCGTCCTTAATTCTCGTCCTTTGTGTTCAATGTCCGATACTGATCTCAATCCATTAACACCCGCACATTTCATTATAGGCGAACCACTTACAGCTGTTCCTGAACCAGAAGTCCTGAACTCAAACCAAAATCGACGGTCGCATTGGAATTACCTGCAATGTATGGTTCAAGGGTTTTGGAAGAGGTGGCACTCCGAATACCTTACCACGCTACAGGAGCGTCCCAAATGGCAGAGAACCAATTACAATTTGAAGACTGGAGACTTAGTGGTAGTCAAAGAACCGCACTTGCCGCCAACGAAATGGTTATTGGGTAGAGTGGAAGAGGTTTCACCGGGCACGGATCAACTCGTTCGAGTCGCCACTTCACGCACTGCTGGTGGAACAATTAAACGGCCAATCACCAAACTTGCCGTCTTACCCGTATCCTGAAAACTTGTTTCAGGGGGGCCGGGATGTTTAGGAATCATTGTAGTCAGTTTATATAATTGTTCATTTATTTACTTAATTATTTTGTATGTTGTGAGTCACTGTCAGATAATGATAAATGCTCTGAGTCACTGTACATCTGCATCGCGCCACTTGTAATTTGGTCGTACGATTTTAACACCATCCAATAGCGTGGACGAATAATCGGACCATTTACGCACACGCATATTCGAACGCACTTTAGGATAATGGATACAATGTGTGTAAGGAGGTCCCTGAGCTGCTGATGGTCCCTGGAAGATGTACTTGGACACTTTGTGATCAATCGTGGTGAAGCAGACATAGTCGTTATCATCCAAAATTAATATTCAATTTGTCGCTACCAATTCATATTCATATACCCTATTGTTTCATAATTTCGTTTTTGGTTAATAAACTTTGTACATCAACCATTGAACAGTTCGTCGTCTAGTTATTTAAATATTTCTGCAGTGTCGTTACTCTTTCTTTCGTTTCAATAATAAACAGTCATGATACAAAAGTTACAGTTTTTTGGCTAATAAATATGAGTAATTCGAAGGAGCTCTGAGATATTCAAATTCTTATGCAAGAATCAAAGTTAAACCTATGCTTGCAATAGGCGTGTCATTATATTTGTTGGACTTTAGAAAAAAAATTTCAATATATGGTACATCAACCGGAAACATAGATTATATGAAGGGTGAAATAAAACTCCACCCATGGTGCTAAAATCATATCCATCCACAGACAATTTGGCTGTTACATGGATTACGTCTACGTACCTGTACATGATTGACCTTTCATAGGTCTAGGGTCAAGAAGTATAGTTATTAATTATATCAGAAACAGTGAATTATCTTAGAAATGTAAATTGGATGTTAGTTCCATTCCAATTTTTTTACTGGTGCTATTTTGTCCCTTATAATTTTTAAGTACTTGGTATGAAGATTTTTGATGTTTAGTTCAATTTTTGTGGGGTGTGGTAATGACTTTTCAGTATCCACATTTTCACCAAATCTTGCTTCTATCAATATTATAATTGGGTGAAATTACTTGGTCCTGAATCTTCTACAATTTAAGCGGTCAATTTCGACAGACGTACACTACTTGGCTTATTCCCTATTTCCACTTCTATTTTCCCCCCAATTTCAGTATTTCCACGTTTTAATATTAAACAAATCCTATTTATGACTATATATAAATCAAACACTAAAACACTTTCTGCATGCAGCTAATTTAGAATTTGATCACCATTTTCACTTTGGATTGTTTCGAAGATATCCCATACTTAACTCGCTCGAACAACCCTTTGTGAAGGAAGAGTAGTTCAGAGAAAGATTGCTTTGTGTAATCTTAGAACAACAGAAGACCATGACTGCTTCCTGGTGTATGTCCCATTCCAAAAGAATCACGGAGAGCAATTGGAGGGCATTGCATCCCTATCTGAGATTAGCTTTAAAGTTTAGACAACACATTTTGAATCAAGCTCTTTTATTAAATAACATAGGAATACATATTAATGAAGATACTGAATCTCCTTTCTGCGCCAATCAAAGTGGAATAAGTTAATGAGGCTGCGATCATCATAGCTGGCTTGATTGTGAGTCTTGATGAGAAGAGTGATGGTTGAGATTTTATGAGAATACGACTTACTTACTACTACATACCTATCAAATATTGATAGGTTTTTGCTAGTTAAGCAATATATTCTCTGGCAGCTCTACTATTAAGCGATAAGCATAGTAGTCCATTTTGCTGACAAGATAATGTTCCAGGTCTGACCTAATTGATATTGTTTGTGTATCCGTACTCGCCATCAACGGATATTGCAAACTGTGATATGATGATAAATCTGAGTCTCTGAAATGTCCTTAAGATGTTGCTTCTCATCAAGTCTTTACCAGCTATGATGATCGCAGCCTCATAAACTTATTCCACTTTGATTGGCACTACAGTCTGGGGTGGACCGGGGCTTCAACCAACATGCCTCTCCAGCCAGCACGATCTTTCGCCAGATGTCTCCAGTTTCGCACACATAGTTGGTTGAGGTCCCTTTCCACTTGCGTGCGCCATCGGGTTCGTAGTCGTTCTCTATTGCGTTGTCCCAAAGGCTCGTGTCCAATAGCTGTGGTGTGCATCCGCTCTACATGACCTAGACATCTTGAGCGTCGGATGCAAAGACGCTTAAACAGGTGCATGCCGCTGTACAGCCCGTACACTTCGTGCTTGAATATTTTCCTCCGGGCGCCATCAATGCAATCAGGACCAAAGATCGCACGCAGAACTTTTCTCTCAAAACAACCAAGAGCTTCTCTATCCGCTTTCAATAGCGTCCATGTCTCTGCGCCATAGAGCAGGACTGGGATGATCATTGTTTTATACAAGGTCAATTTGGTGTTTCGAGAGATGGCTCTGTTACACAATTGCCTCTTAAGCCCAAAGAAGCAGCGATTGGCAAGAGTATTTCTGCGCTTGATCTCGGTACTGGTGTGATCGTCCCTGCTTGCTCCAGAGCCGAGTTCCAAAGTTTCTGCTGTCTTAAGATTTTCTTAAGATATTGAAGATATTTCTTCTTACTTCTCTCTGATATTGTAGAAGTATTTACAGCGTGTCACCTTCCCTAAAACCTTTTTTGACATTGAATGTCTCGGTTAGTACGTTACCGACCTTAATGGAGAAGCGAGAGTTCTCCATCATCATTCTGCAAAAGCAGACGCGTTTGGCAGGAATGCCGAGAATAGACATGGCCTTGAAATCGACAAATAGGTGGGTGTGCCGATGTAGTAGTAGTGTGTAGATTTTGTCTATTGTGGACTTTCTGACCTTAAGCCACACTGATACGGACCGATGAGATTCTCAACGAACAGCTTCAGGCATGTACACATAACGGCAGACGCCTCTATAGTTGGCGGAGTCCAATAGGTCTCCTTTATAGTTTGCCGAACAAAGGACGCTGATATAGCACTCATGGTGCATGCTTTCCATCATCCAAATTGAGTCAAACATTCTGCCTGACAGCGGAATTTGTGTTTTCGTTGCAGTTGAACTGTCTACAGAAGTGATTTTTCCAAATTTTCAGTATCGACGGCGATTTTACTCCTATTTGTTCATTTTCATCTCTGCAGGATTCGGTCCGAGGTATGTTATAATTTTTGGTGACATTTTCCGACCTCCTTCCTGTCGTACCACCGCCCCATCACTGGATGTTCGGTCATCGAGGATACTATAAGAGACTCTGACGTCGTTCGCAATGTGATCAATCTGGTTGACGGTTGATTGATCAGGTGACCGTCAGGTCTCGTTATGAATTTTGAGGTGAGGTTTTGTTTACTCCCTGAGGCGAAATCCACCAGCATGAGTCCGTTTCCGGATGTGTTGTCGTGCAGGCTGTTCCAATGACTGAACAAAGAGTTCTTCCTTGCCCAGCTATGCGTTGAAATCTCCTAGAACAATGTTGGTGTTGTAGCTGGAGCATCGATCGTATGGTCTTTTTAGGAGATCATCCTTGCATCCTTCTCCAATGTCGGGGCGTGCTGGCAAATCGGAATTAAGGCGTTTGCTTGTGTAGCGGAAGTTTACGACTTTTTTAAAAAGTCTGTCTCGAACAACGAATCCGCATCCAAATAAGCGCTGCCTTCCCTTATAGTGGAATTCACCGTAGTATTTTTCGCAGTTTCTCATCTTTCTTTTGCTCGGCATTTTCTGGATAGCGATAATGTCTGCATTGTAGGAATCCAGAGGCTCCGCAAGTTCATCAGTTGTACGTGGTCTGTTCAAGGCCATCACCATTCCACGTGACAAACCGAAAATCATTGTACTTTAATTAGTTGTTGGGGTCGTCAATATCGTTGGTTAGTGACCAAGGTTATTTGCATGGTGAGGGAGTTAACCTCACGCACAACCTTTGATAATCGGGCAGAGGGGGATCGCTGTTACATTAGTCCACCACACAACGCTTGTTGTGATGACTTTTCACTATGAGGCTGTATGTTAACTTGAGTTATGCACAAGCAGGGTTCGCGCTGGCATCCTACCAGATTGGCTGCAGCCAGCAACTTCGCCCTGTGTTCATAAGCTCATGCCCCCAAGTGGCATACTAAGGTGACATAGGTACTTAAGTCATAATTGTGCGAACACTGGAAATCTTACAGATGACAGTAAAATCCAGATAATATTAGATAATCCAACCCTCAAAAATAAAGACGAAGTAAAGCGTTTTGTTGCATCTTGCAGCTATTAAAGACGATTGACTCGCTTTAAATCTGCGGATGAGTACACTTGTGTTCTGCCGTAAATCCATCAGTGAACATTTTTCGTAAACGTGAGATAACTAATTCTAAAGAAGTCGATTTGCCCCTATTAAATTATAGCAATGAACAATAAATTGTAATGTAATTCTTAATAGTAATATGGTAAACCTAGATAGTATAAAAATAATTAATTGGAATGCTAGAGGCATACGCAATAAATGTATAGAATTCTTTAGTTTTCTTAATAGATATAACATTGATATAGCATTGGTTACAGAGACTGCACTTAACCCCAATATTCATCTTCCATCTTCCGAGTACAAATGCTATCGTGTTGATCGCGCCGCTAGAACGGGTGGTGGGGTTGCTATCTTTATAAAAAAATCTGTCCAGCATTCGCTCTTAGGTGTAGTAAGAACGCATCTAGTCGATAATGTTGGCATAGAGATACAATTATCTAATAATAAGGGTTTTAAAATTTATTGTGTTTACTTCCCGGGTCGTGCTGCATCGGACATGAAAAGGCTTCGCTTAAGAACCGATTTACACAAACTCTTCTCCTTAAGAGGTGAGTTTTTAATTTGAGGAGATTTAAATTGTCGGCACAGAGACTGGGGCTGTACTCGTGCTAATAACTGGGGTAATTTACTGTCGAATTTAGCTAACATGCTGCCCATTTCCATATTGTTTCCGTCTTGTCCTACTTATGTTCCCGCTGGTTCTCGTGGAAGTCCGCCTATTCTCGACTTATATATTACTAACACTGCTAGTCACATCACACAACCAATATCTATTAACGATCTAAGCTCCGATCATAATCCGATTTACTGCGAACTTCTTTGGATTGGAAAGAAGAATGTCTAGTATAACTTAGACCTAAAAAATGCGAATTGGTCTCGTTATAGATCCAAAGTGAATTCGAAAGTTCGTGAAATTGGTTCAATGGATTTGGATTCTATATCTATTAAAAATGATGTTGACTCCCTTCTTGATAACTTCACTAACATCATATTAGATTCTGCCAACGAAAGTATACCGAAAGTTCCCCGAAAATCACATTTGAAGAGGCTTCCATATCATATCCTGCAGCTGATAAAATTTAGAAACATTATTAGAAGAAATTTGCCACGATACCGTCAGCCTGATCTTCAAAGGCACTTAAAGTTTCTTAACAAAACTATTTCTTATAATATCTCGGCACACAGAAATACGGTATAGAATATGACAATAAATTCCCTTGACAAAAATTCTAAGCCCTTTTGGAACATCTATATATATATATATATATATTGAATATTGAATATTAATATAATAATATATATTGTTTCTAGCATTCGTCTATTTAGATAATACTTCAGAAGAAAGATAAAATTATATCAAATCTCTGTAATGTAAAATGTGCGATGATAAATCAAATGTATTTGTAATACAAAGAAAGCAATAAATAAATAAATAAAATAATTTGTACGGCATATGAAAAGCGGAAGATTTAGCTTGCTAGTGATTGAATGGGATTAAAAGTTGCAGATTCAGCATCATTTATAACAGTTTTTAAAAATGTTAAAAAAATGATTTATTTTTTTTTATTTTAATGTCTTCCTTAGTCCATTGTCATAAATAATAAAGTTACTATACCTGCCAAACTGGTCCGAAAAATTCTCCGTTGAAGAAAACTCTCCGTCCTATTTCCTCATCCTTTATATACCTTCTCTTACTTTCGCTTGCTTTGGCTACATAATCTTGACGAAGCCCTCGTTCTGCTATTGCTACTTTCTAATTCAAGAGCCTGATATCCAACTGAAATCGTTTTTTCAACAATATCGATAATCTAGCAATAACTAAGAAATAAAATGTTTAGACTTATTACTTACGAACATCATATCAATTTTTGTAGATTATTTAAATTGTTTTCACCTTCTAATAATACTCTAGGTAAAATAATCTTTACCACTACTGCAAATGATTCAGAAATATGTTATATGAAAAAGCCATTAATACGTTCTCAAATATGAGTATGTGTTACCAAACCAAGCACTTTGAATAATGAGATAAATAATTAATGGTTTTACCGCAACTTCTGATTGTTAATCAGATAACAATTTACTGTTATGTAGAGTGTTTTAATCTGAATTTTGAATAAAATTGTATGAATCATGGTTTCTTTATGCTTAAATTATATTTTAATTAAACTAAATTAGATCCGTTCTGTTAAAATGTGTATGTATACTAAAATCGATAGCTTTTGTGCCAAAATTAGCGTCAACAATTTAAAGTACTCAATGAATGCAAAGTAATTAAGATGAATTGAACTACTTGAAAGGAATTAAGGCATTGAAAACTACGAGGATTTTTTAAGTAAATCTTAGATTGTACTTAAATTTAAGTACAAGAATACAAGAACCGAGAGCAAGTACTCGTAGCTTAAAAAAAGCAAGTATGCAAAAGGAATTGTAATTGAATGTGTGAAAGCCCTGTCATACATGACCGACTTGGGATATCTATTACCTTACTCTAATTTTTTTTAAATTATTTTTTTCTGTTTCAATCCGTTCCTCCTCATATCTTGTCTTTAAAGAATATCTCTGAAAGTTGTTTTGTGTACCATTTTCTGAAAGAATTCTGTGATAGTTGTGTTATATATTTCTTCTTTTAATGGCTTTGTATTAACGCAATAGTGGAGGGCAGGGTCTATGCTCACAGGGCAAAGTTGCTGATCGCTCTCAACTTGGCGGGATGCCAGCAACGATCCTTGTCGATGCATAGATCAAGTTGACATGCAGCCTCCAAGCGGCGCCCCCTGGATAGCTTTCACAACACCCGTTGTGAGGTGAACCAATGCATGCAGCGTTTCCCCAGCGGTTGTGCGGAGGGCTAACAACCCACCCACAAAAAAAAATAACTGTTACGGAAGAGCAAGCAGCCTCGGACGAGCGGACGGAACCCCAACGACGACACGGCGCGAAAAAGGACTATGATTTGCGAGTATGCTCCTGGAATGTAAGAACACTCTACACTCCGGGGGCCGCACAGAAACTGGAAAATATCCTCACGCAGTATAAAGCGGATATTACTGCGCTCCAGGAAATACGCTGGATAGGACACGGAATTATGAAAAAGAAAGAGTGCGACATATATTACAGCTGTCATAAAAGGTTGCACATATTTGGATGCGGATTCGTCGTGGGAAAGCGGCTAAGGTCGAAGGTCATCGACTTCAAACCGATAAGCGATCGCCTGGCTGTGATCCGCATCCAAGGCAGATTCTACAACATCAACCTCATATGTGCACACGCCCCTACCGACGAAGCTGAAGACTCTGTCAAAGAGGATTTTTACGACCTCTTGGACGGTGCCTACGGAGCCTGTCCGGAGTACGATGTCAAAATCGTACTCGGAGACTTCAATGCTAAAATCGATAAGGAAAACAGCTTTGGCGGAGTGATCGGAAAGCACAGCCTCCACGACACGACAACAGACAACGGCTTCCGACTCACAGACTTTGCGACAGCACGTAATATGGTCATAAGTAGCACAAGGTTCCCTCGCAAAAAAATCCACACAGCAACCTGGCGATCCCCGGATGGTCGAACCGCCAACCAAATCGACCATGTGCTTATTGACGGAAGACACGCGTCAAACATCCTGGATGTGCGAACATTCAGGGGGGCAAACGTCGACTCTGACCACTTTCTTGTTGCAGCAAGATTCAGAGCTCGACTGTCCAATGTCAGAAAGCTGCACCAGCCGACAAAGAAAACTTTTGACATTGGACGACTAAGCACACCGGAGATTGCCAGAGCCTACGAAGAGCAATTAAGTGAGAGACTCTCCGGTATGCCTACGTCAAGTGCCAACGAGATGTGGTTGCATTGCCGCTCGGCCATCAAAGAGGTAGCGGAAACTACATTAGGCTACCTACCACCCCCGACAAGAAACCCGTGGTATGATGGCGAGTGTGAGCAGAAAAAACGTGCAACCGACGAGGCATACCAAAAAGCGCTGCAACGGAAAACAAGAGCAGCGCAAGAGGAGTACCGGGCTAGAAGACGGGAGGAGAAAAAGCTTCTACGCCTGAAGAAAAGGTCTCTCGCAACCTCACAGCTCAAGGATATCGAAGAGTCTAGGGACAAGCAAAAAATACGGGCCTTTTACAAAAAAGCCAAAAGCCTGGCCACAGGCTTTAGGAAAGGCACCCAGGCTCTTCGAAATTGCGAGGGTAACCTAGTTACGGACCCACTGGGAGTAGTGGATGTGTTTAAGCAACACTTCCAACAGCTGATTAGCGGGCCTGACCAGGAGAGAGTGATAGGGAACCAAAAAATCGCAACTCCAGTCGACGAAGTAGTCCTCCCACCTAGTTTTGAAGAAGTCGGTACAGCCATTAAAATGCTGAAGAACAACAAAGCCGCGGGCTCAGATGGCTTACCATAGGAGCTTTTCAAAGCTGGGGCAATGTCATGGTAGGGAGCATGCACCAAATCATTTGCCGAATTTGGGAAGATGAAAGCATGCCCGACGACTGGAATATCAGCTCCATATGCCCCATCCACAAAAAAGGCGATCCTACCTCCTGCAAGAACTACAGAGGTATATCCCTGCTCAATGTCGCCTACAAGATCCTATCCAGCGTACTGTGTGAACGTCTAAAGCCGTTTTGCACCGCACTAATCGGCACGTACCAGTGCGGCTTCCGGCCCGGCAAATCGACTACAGACCAAATCTTCACACTAAGGCAGATCCTGGAGAAGACCAGCGAGTTTCAAATCGATACTCACCATCTTTTCATCGATTTTAAAGCCGCATACGACCGCATTCATCGCAAGGAGCTATTCGAAGCGATGGCCGAATTCGGGATCCCGGGAAAACTGATCCGGTTGTGTCGCACCACGCTAACACATACGCGATGCACAGTGTAGTTCGGTTCAAAAACCTCTGAACCGTTCGAAACCTGCACCGGATTTCGGCAAGGAGATGCGCTGTCGTGTGATTTCTTCAATCTGGTACTGGAGAAGATAGTGCGGCGGGCAAAAGTCAACACGGAAGGCATTATCTTCTACAAGTCAGTCCAGCTGTTGGGGTACGTGGATGACATCGACATTGTCGCGCGGTCCCAACGTGCCATCGTGGAAGCTTTCACGGCAATTGAGGAACAGGCGAAACGAGCTGGTCTTAAGGTCAACGAGGACAAAACAAAATATATGCTGTCGAGCAAACAACGATCCGCCGCACACCACCTAGGCCAAAACGTTACAATCGACAGCTACAATTTCGAGGTAGTAAAGGAGTTTGTCTACCTCGGGGCAAATGTAAACTCCACGAATGACATCGTAGTGGAGATCCGACGTAGAATCGCCCTTGGCCGATGCTACTTCGGTCTGTCAAAACAACTGGGCTCGAAACTCCTGACTCGAAGGACCAAAGTCATGCTCTACATAACCCTTATCCTGCCAGTCCTACTTTATGGAGCCGAAAGCTGGACATTAAGTAAGGCTGCAGAGCTGATTCTTGGTGCCTTCGAAAGAAAAATTCTACGTCGGATATATGGTCCCGTCTGCGAGGAAGGCGAATGGAGGAGAAGACACAACCGCGAACTCTACGAGCTGTACAAGGATGTGGATGTAGTCCGGAAGGCAAAAATCCGTCGACTACACTGGCTCGGCCACATCGAGCGAATGGACAACAACGCTCCAGCAAAGAGGGTCTTCGAATCCGAGCCTCCTGGTTCGAGAAGGAGAGGAAGACCGAACCTCCGGTATAAAGACCAAGTCATCGCGGATGCAAGACAGCTTGGCCTTGATGACTGGAAGCAGCGTGCCCAGGACCGTCACCGATGGAAGGCAGCAATTGCTCAGGCTCAGACCCTTCATGGTTCGTCTGCCTGATAAGTAAGTAAGTATTAACGCAATAGTAGCTTACAATAGTAGTCTTCGGAAGGAATTATTTGCTATTATTGATAACAGTTTTGTCTGGTTTAATGGCTGATACAAGTATCGGAACGGCAGCCGAAGCAGGACAGTTTAGTTTTGGATTTTGTATAAAAGTGATCAACGTGTTGTAAGTGTGAGCCTGAAAGGCAGCAATCAAAAGTGTTGTAGATTTATTTGGTTAATAAAGGTGAAGTAAAGCAAAAGTAGAGATTGTGCAGTATAAGTAAATACATCAGTGTGTAATTATATTGAACTTGTGAGTTTCATTTCGACACAATCCAGTAATCGAAACCTATTGGACAAATAAATTGTGAATACGTAGGCACTGTTTTGTGTAAAAACTGTGAGAATGTGACAATGGTGAAATTTTAAATCTAAATGTAGAACAGTAGGGGAATTAGCTAGCTAAGCGAAATCTTGCGCTTTCGCTTCAGTCGGTTCTAAGGCTGAATTACAACAGTTGCGTTACGCTCTAAAAAAATATGGAATCGATACGGACGCGCAGGAATTAGTTGTTAAAGTTTCCGAAACGTCTGAAAATACGTCTCCGGGCCGATTTGATGAATATGCAGAATTTGTCGCAAGAACAGAAACAAGATATGCATCAATCGTCTGGTAGTGTGCGCGATTCGAAGGAAGAAAATAATCAACAATCGCTTGGTAGCGTGCGGGAATCGTTGGAGGAACAGAAACAACGTATGCCACAATCGCTTGGTAGTGTACGTGAATCGTTGGAAGAGCAGGAACAACAGATGCAACAATCGCTGGGAAGTGGACAGCAATCACTTGCGGACCACATCAAGAAAGCTAAAGAAGTACAGCAGAACCCTTTTGGTCGAAAGTTCATCACCTCGACAGCGAGGTTCTAAGCGTAGAAACTTCGATTGACGGCCTAGAAGCATCGGGCGACGTATATACTCTGGTGAGGAAACAAGTGATCAGTAGCGTCGCCATCAAGTTCAAACCGCCGACATACGACGGAACAACAGCCTTCAACATCTTTCGGCTGCAGTTTGAAACGTTTGCCGCCAGAGTACATCTGAGCGAAGAAGGCAAGGCATTGGTTGTGTAACGACAAGGCGACTATACCAGAGGATCTCCAGATGGACTACAACACAATAATGAGCTCGATGCAAAGAAAGTATGGAAGTGAACACCGAATGCAAGTCTTCAAGAGGACAATGGAGTTGAAAGGCCAAAAACAACGCCACGGTGAGTTACTTCAGGTACATGCTGCAGAGGTTGCGCGATTGGCACATCTGGCGTACGCCCCCTAAACCGTGGAGCTTATTGAAAACGCCAAAACGGATGCGTTTGGAGACGGTATTGGGGATTTGGAGACGAAGTGAACAACTCTGTCGTCACCAAGGAGAACTTTCCAGGAGACAGTTGTTGCGTTGTTGTTGTTGAAAGTTGAAAGCCGTGCGGATTCGGCATAAGACTGTATGGCCCTTCCACTTGTTAGACATGACAGAGAAGCTAGGCCTGGCCCCCTACGGGTTGTAGCGTCACCCATATTATATATTATTATATATTAACTTACTAACTAAACTCATTTAATTTTATTTTATACGTGTTTTCTTTTTTTTACACTGCACACATTTTTTTTCGAATGTAGATAATAAAATTTGAACAAAATTGCTCAACTCTTTAAAATTGTTTCGTTGATTTTTCTTTAAAATGAAAGGGTCAAATTTCAAATATTGAGGGGTATGCAAATTATTGTATTTAAAAATATATTCACGTATCTATTTTTCAGTTTTTATCTTATCAGCAATAAGGTCCTCGACTGTGTGTGTGATCTGTCAGTTCAAACGCATGACTCGGATCTGCCATAGCTCCCCTAAACGCTCAAGTGTGGCATTGTATTTGGTGGTGGTGACCCAGACATTGGTTAGCTTGTACACTTATCCGGACTAATGTATATGCCGACTTATCCCATATTCCGTGGTGTGTCACAAGTCACAACTGCTAGCTTTTGCAGTGTTGTTGTTATCATTTATTGGTTGTTCGACAAGTCGTACTATAATGTGAACGTACATATACCCATCTGTGAAGCGCCGGGAACAACTTTTTTCAATACCGATAAAGCGATAATGATTAATACACAGTCACAACAGCATTCTGTTTACACATTAAAAACAATACAGAGAAGACCAAGTCACGCAAAATCAGTAACGCATGGATATGGTTTCATGGCGAACATAACCTTTCCGTGCTGTGCGTATCTCTGGAATATAACGATACCGTAATGGTAACGATATTGATTGAGCGGTTACATTTCGTTATACGGTGGTTTATCCAGTATACATTACTCAGTAACGAGTATATATGTTAATTTTGCTACAGCACTAGCCAGGTATACTGCATACGCCATTAGAGACTGGATGACTATTGGTACGGTACGGTTTTAGTTTAGCCCAGCCCAGGTGGAACGAGGGTAGTTGCGATGTTAACATGGTAGGTGGATGTGGAAGGGAAGGTAACAGCTGCAGCTTAGCTTCCTGTCTCGCTATAGAGAACAGATTATACGCAAATAACTTCGATTTCTGAACCCTCAAAGATATGTATACCGAAATACTTCGATTATTGGCTTTAGGCCTTGTGCATTCCTGGTGACGGAAACTTGAAAACCAGATAAGAGCATATTAGCTTTGGCTTTCCAAAGGATCAACCAAGGGCTGGCACTTAACCAACTGCGCCATCCCGCCGTTTAAGGTAATGTCGTTCAATCGAAATTCCAAGCAAACATCAAGAATGTAATACACAAACATATTCCTTTCCACCATAATCACTGAACATTCACAAAGTCTGAAAAGAAAAACAAGAAAGAAAGTAAAATGATTGAATATATAGAAGTTAGATATATATAAGTTGGTGGCCCGTGGCGTTGTGGGTATGTGCGTCGACCCCAACCATGACGTCGTAGGTTCGATTCCTGCTCTGTGCGACGAAACAAATGTTCACGACCCCACCTTTTTCGAGTCACTGACAATGCTCAAAGAGTATTTCCTGTCTAGAGAAAGCTTCTCAAACAAAGCCATTCGGATTCGGCATTAAACTGTAGGTCCCTTCCACTCGTGAGAGAACAATAGCACGCACAACACGAGTGGTTGCTGAGAAGCTAGGCCCTGGCCCCCTACGGACTGTAGCGCCTCCCATATTATTATATTATATTATTTATAAATATAAGTTAAGAAAAATAAAATTATAGTTTGGGGTCAGCATCGTCAAAACCTTGTCTGCGGTTATCAATATTCGATCTCTAGTTTGATCACTGGAAACTCAATAAATCTTCTTCCTCAACATGGTTTTTCAAAACTTAATTGTCTATAAATTGATGTTCCAAATCCAATCTTTTCATTTAATTTAAGTAAATTCAAGCAAATTTCCTAACACTACTTGTTGATCTACAGCATTCGCCATCATGTCAATGAAAGCAAAGCATACACGTCTTCAACATTCTCAACGGTGAATTCAGAAAACCATTAAATGTTGAATGTTGAAACTATTTCACTTGGTTCGCACAATAAACCTGACTACTGATGGTTGATGAATCACCATATCCCCATCCAAGTGAAAATGCTTCAGCTCCCAATAGTTGTAAGCCATAAAACGTTTTCGATACCTTCAAAGCCAAAGAGAA